>CM060923.1:23772500-24972500 GCA_030737875.1 Allium sativum | reverse complement strand
ATAAATATGATAAATTGTACAACACAAAGAATCATAATAAACAAATGTTGTTTACTTCCAAATATGAATATGGCAAGAATTTTTAATTAAATAAATATGCTTAACATGGAAATTAACTTAAATTGACAAATAAGTTTATAAGCCTAAATTTATGATTATTGTATAGGGCCTTGAGATTAGGTCTTGTGATTAGGCATTAATTAATCTACAGGGCTTTATGATTAGGCATTCGATGGTAAATAAACAAACAAATAGGCTTAATATAATTATCAAACTAATGTTAAGTTATAAACCTAATTTTGTGTTTATTCCATGCCTATGGCTTCCACGGTAAACCTATAGGGGCCCTAATCAAGGGGGATTTGGATCAAGTAGGATTATTTTTTTGGGTCCATACCAATCATCATATCCTTTTATCATGTACAGTCTCACACTAGGAGGCGATGACATGCATCATGCTGAGCTAGGTAGTAAGATGGTTTAAATAAGAGGTGGGTATAGGTGCGTTTCGACGAATCAACGTATGTGCATTGAATCGACTAGGGAAAATAAGAAATTGTGATGCCTGTGTTAATGCTATTTCTTCGCTGATGGGTTGGGACTAATAAGCCTAAGGCTCCTAGTAGGCATAAATTATCACTTTGTGGTTATTACAGCCGATCGATGGGTAATATTAGGAAAATTGTCCTAATTATATTATGCTCTGAATTGTAGAAGTGCAAATAATCAAATGATAGAGATGAAAATCGACCTTGCTTGTAATCCTTGCACATTTTTTTAAGTTCATATATTAGTAGTGCACAGACAATACCTATGTGACACTAGAACTACTGTTTTTTCTTTTCCTCCTTTATTTAACTACCACGCTAGTAATTGTACAGCTCACTAGACTTTATGTTTGACCCACTCCCCTTTCTTCTTTCTTCTTTCTCTTTTCTTCCCTCCAGGCCCTCAAGGTGGAAGTTCATAGTGCAGTTTGCTCAACAGATCTTTCTTAGAGGCTTATCATCATAGAAGATGTACACTCATTGCTATTTTCTCTTGTTCCACGGGTTGGTTTTACTAATTACTATTTGAGGGATATATTTAGTTGTAAGTCTAATAATTGAGATTTATTTTCTTTCCATAAGACATATGGTATTTTGAGACAGTAAATAAATGAAATGTCACTGTTTTTAAATGTTTTTCGCTATGATCTATATATTTATGTCAAGTGAATCTTAGTCTCTATGATGTAATTCATGAGTTTAAACCTATAACTCTTCATATTCTTTGACATAACTCTATTTTGAGTGATGTTAAGGGTATGGGGTGGTTCACTTAGCATTCCAACTTGGATTCAAATCGCTTATTCACTCCATCCATCTCCTCTTTAGTAAGATAGATTGATGCTTTTTCTTGAGAGTAAGCCTTCTAAATTCCTTCCACTTGAGCATCCGTTTTCTTCTTCCTATCCATTAACGATCTTTAGAGATCCAAAATCCAACTCAAGGCCCCTTTCCTGGCACACCAATAATGTTAGCCACAAATTCGATCACTGACACCTCGGATAATCCAAATCACAGAAAATGCAAATCAATCCACATACGTCGTAGAAATATATCAAAAGCAATAAGGAAAACAAAACATTTATAGTGTTTTGGAAATGCCTCTTTGTCCACTATGAGCTAATTTAAATTATTAGATTACAAGACAATTATGGTTCGAGTACACGAATATGGAGGAAAAGTTGAGTGTTTTGTTGACCAACTTTTCGGCAAAAAGCTACCAAAGTCTAGTCGAAGCCCAATGCCCCGAATTTCGTCTCTCATCATCGATCGATTGACCAGTTCCAGCAGCCCACACTTCAGCAAAACCCAGAAAAAGTCAGGGCTATGCAAGCTTCCTTCAAGAACAGCCCGAACCAAGGCTGACTCGAGCAGGTCTCCTTCAAGCAACAACTTATCGAGCCCGAAAGAATCGCTCCTCTCAACCGACCGAGTTAGCCGCTTTCTCAAAAATTGAATCGGCTGGATATCTCAGATCCATCTGGAAATATACAACTAAGTCATTTAATACTCAACCCTACTCTCAAGGAAATAAAGGCAGTTAACCATCTCCAAACAAAGCTCTACTTTTGATACGCCTCACCTCGAGTTCTACGTAAGCCACTATTTCCGAGGATACAGTTAATCAACAGTAAATCGAGTCCCACCGCCACAACTACTTCCATTGATCAAGCTCCACGTGTCCAAGCTCTGAAAAAGAGGAAAGCTACGTGGCGGCCCGATTAGCCCACTTCTTCACCTTTAAATACATCCATGCTTAAAGTGGAAAGAGGACTCTCTTTGGAGGACTTCTTCTTTCGGCTGCTTCAACTTTTGGCTGAACTTCTCCTTCTAAATCAAACCTTCTCCATGGCTAAGTTAAAAAATAGCCACTTCTTCTTCCTCAAAATAGAAAAAGCATTGTACTTGTAATCAAAAAGAAAATATCAATACATATAAAGTGGACGTAGGCACCATCTTTACCGAACCACTATAAAATGTCTTGCGTTTTCCCTGTTTTCTTTACTTATATCACAATTTATAATCATTATTCGTTTGTCTTCCACACGATTGGGGGTTGACTGTCATTAGTGACCAACTTCCGACGTCAACACTTTTGCATGCCAGGTAGGGGCCGTACGCACTAACATACCCTACAACCTTCAGCTAATTCCGACCTATGGCGAAAAGGCGAAAGAAAGATGCAACATCTTCCTGTACAGCGAATGTCGATACAGCCGATACAAATTCTGTAGAGGAAAGTCAGGAAGCCTCTTCTCATGAAGACATGTCCCGATATCTTTCCCGAGACGACATGGATAAGATAATGGCCGAATTCAGAGGTCATATGACATCTCAGAGTAAACCCCTCAAACGACAACAACTGTTGATGGATCACCATCTCGGTCAAGTGGAGATGGGATTAAACGCTTCAACATCAATTCCACCACCGACCAGGACTGGGGCAACAACTAATCTTCGATCTACACAGAATCAGTCCGTTGATCAGATCACTCCTTTCCTTCCTCCTAGCTCGGCTCCACCTCCCAACTAATCACAGCCATGAGTATCGCTTCCATTGACCAGCGTAGCCGCATCTGAAGATTCATGGGAGGCCCATGACCAAGATCTAGGTCGTTCGACCTCTTCGCCTCCACTCTTGGGGATAGCTTGACCCCCCGGACCAATCAAGCAACCATTGGGTCAGTCAGGATCAATGCCATTCCCATTACAACCCAGTATCTTACCACAGACTCATCTTATGCCTCCCATCCTTCATTGAGGAGCTATTGGAGCCTTCCCGTCGAACTAGGGAGACCACTCTACCATACCGGTTCCTAGATTGGCGGAGGAAAACACTACTGTATATCCTCCTAACATCACCTCGGATGGGGGCATCGAAGAATCCCGAACATCATCTGCTATGTTGGATCAACCCGGACCTCCTATCCTGGGTACAGCTCCGTCCAACTCTCATCAGGTTCAAGAGGGGCCAGTCTGCCCAGAACCGACAACTGTGATGAACCCTCGCCCTCACCTTCACTCAACTCTTAGAGGTCGAGCCCAACCAGCGGCCACCCTTCCGAGCATGCTTTCATTGGATCCCAGTACCGAAGCTCTCCCGAATGCAAATCTGGATTCATGGCAGCGACTCCTCGGAGATGGAAGCCAGCTTGCAAGCATCGTCCGACGATTCACTCGCTACAACTCTTCTCGGCAGGATATAGATAATATCCACCGCAGCCCCTTTAACAGGGAAATCAGGAACTCCCGCAATCCTCCGAACTTCAAGTTTCCCGCCATTGAACCCTACAACGGTCGGACCAACCCGACCATCCGATATATGCGCCATATGGAAGTGCTCGGCGCATCGACTAATGTCGTTGACAATTGCTTCCCACTCTTCCTCACAAATATAGCTGGCATGTGGTTTCGACAGGTAACAACAGAGTCAATCAACAGTTGGAACACACTAGTCACCCGCTTTATCGAGAAGTTCACAATTCATATCTCCTTACCGAAGAGTGTCGTGTTCTTGATCTCCATCAAGCAATGTCCGAGAGAAACACTTCAGTCATTCCTCGAAAGATTCAACGTAGCTGTAGCATTAGTCGATCGACCCGAGCCATTGATGGTGCTTATGGCCTCCATTGTAGGTGTTCAAAAACAATCAGAATTCTCAATCTCTTTGAGTAGGGATCCTCCCAAAGACATAGATGATTTCTATGTATAGGCCTAACGATCCCTCTGACAAGAAGACGCCAACATTGAGATTGAGAGCCTCGAGGTCTAACCACTAAACAAGGAGGCCCATCTCATACCAATGGCCAGAATAAAGGAAGAGGAAAGGCCCAAGAGAAGAATGAATGCAATGTACGACCTCAAAGAGAGGATAAGTACGATCAGTATACCAAGCTCAATTCTTCCTTGCTTGACATCTATTTTGACGTACAAGGGTCCCTGCCTTTCCCAAGACCTCCTCGAAGAGAGCCGACCCAGAAAGAGCGACTTTGGAAAGCACTGTATGTTTCACAACATCGTTAGCCACAACACCAATGATTGTAGGCGTTTACGCGATCTCATCGAGGATAGGGTCAGGCGAGGAGAGCTTTCCGAGTATGTCAAGAAGAACCCACAGGCCATGCCACCACAATCTTCAGCCCAAGCTCCTCAAGCCGTTCCTCGATATCGTAGGAACGGAAAGGACCCCGAGACTAGCACTCGCGGCATTATCATCAATTAATAAATTTTAGACTTCTTATTTCTAATGTATTTTTGTCTCTTTAAATAAAAAGGATATGTTGATGTACATATGTACGGGGTTAGGATTTAGCTCCTAGGCATGCTCTGGAATCAACGTTCGTCCTTTTAGAATTTATTTCTTGCAAATAATTCCTTAGCAAACAGTGATCTTTATTTTGCAAACATGGATTATGTTTGAATGATTTAAGCCGAGCATGACTAGCACTCCCTCCCCCCGTCCCCCGAATATGGTTAGTGTGAAAACCTTCCATCATCTTCAAACCTGTTCCTTGAGCCGAGTATGGTGAGATCTCTTTAAGATGATTATGCACTATACTCGCCCCTTCAAAGACTTATCGAATGACCCTGTAAAAAGTCGAGCATGGATGACACTTGCCACAAGCCGATTACGGTTAATACTCGCCACCTCCGCAAGCCGAGTATGGTTAATACTCACCCCCTCCGTAAGCCGAGTATGGTTAATACTCGCCACCTCCATAAGTTGAGTATGGATAATACTCACCACCTCTGTAAGCCGAATATGGTTAATACTCACCATCCCTCTAAGCCAAGTGTAACAACTGCTCGCATTGAACTTCAAGCCGAGTATGGTTAATACTCGCCCAAACAGATCAAAGCCTTCTCTAGACCGAAAATAGCCTATACAATCTCTGCAGGTACTGGATCTCACAATTAGGATCAACGATTGGTTTCTCGGCCTAAATATGGTCCTCGATGGTTGTCGGTTTTCTGGCCTTAATACAATCTAATTCGATCATCGGTTTTCTAGTCTTAATGTAACCAAGGGGACCGCCGAACTTCTGGCCTTAATATGGTTAGGCGCACCCATCTCGACCCTCATATTGGACTTCGACATAAGGATCAGAACACACCTCCTTTACCAAGAAAGATGTATTATGAGGGGAAAAGTGTTGTCCAACTTTTTGGCAAAAAGGTATGTAAGTCCAGATCCAAGCCCAATGCCTCGAATATCGTCTCTCAGAATCAGCCGGTCAACAAATTCGAGCAGCTCACACTTCAGCAAAACCTAGACATAGTCAGGGATACACCAGCTTCCTTCAAGAACAGCCTGAACCAAGGATGACTCGATCAGGTCTTCTTCAGGCAACAACTTATCGAACCCGAAAGAATCGCTCCTCTCGATCGACTGAGTTAGCTGCTTCCTCTGAAATCGGGTCAACCAGATATCTCGGATCCATCACTCTCAAGGCAATAAAGATGGTCAACCATCTCCGGACAAAACTCTACTTTTGGTAGACCTTACCTCAAGTGCCATATAAGCCACTATTTCCGAGGACACTATTAATCAACAGTAGACCGAGTCCCACCGCCGCAACTACTTCCACTGATCGAGCTCCATAAGTCCAAGCCCCGAAAAAGAGGAAAACCATGTAATGGCCCGCCCAGCCCACTTCTTCACCTATAAATACATCCATGCTTAACGTGGAAAGAGGACTCTCTTTGGGGGACTTCTTTTTTTGGTTGCTTCAACTTTTGGCTGAATTTCTCCTCCTAAATCAAAGCTTCTCCACGACTAAGTTAAAAAATAGCCACTTCTTCCTCAAAATAGAAAAAGTGTTATACTTATAATCAAAAAGAAAAAATAAATACATATAAAGTGGACGTAGGCACCATCTTTGCCGAACCACTATAAAAAGTCTTGTGTGTTCCCCGTTTTCTTTACTTTATCACATTTCATAATCATTATTCATGTGTCTTCCACATGATTGGGGGTTGACTGTCACTAGTGACCAAATTCTGATGTCAACATGTTTAATTCGGCAAAGCCCTGCGTAGAGAAGTAGAAAAGGTCCTCTTTATTAATGCCATAGCCTTAAATTTATAGTTGCGGTTCAGTTAGAGTTGACCTGAAGATATGAAGAGAAACTTTGATACTGCATACGGCTAAATCTGTAAAACGTGGTTTGAATCTCCCACGTTCAGACATTGAATTGGTACCAACCCATCGAGTCGGATCGATACTATTCCGTGTCCCATGAATTTTAATTAGATCAAACCAACCCATGCCCACACATTACTGTTTTCAAATGCTTGCACTTCTATCAATCCGATGTTAATGTAGGATGTGTCAAGCTATGGTAGATCTGGGGTTAATAAGGTAAACCAATCCCTTCATCCAGGCTATGGCGATCCAATTTGGGTATCAGAGTCGTACAGATCTGAGCACCAAGCCTCCTCATAACTTCATTTTATGCTATTCTGACATTTCTTCGAAGTAATTTCGAGTATTCATATCTTCAAGACATTATCCATACTCGATTTTAGAGCTATCCAACCAACTCTTTGGGTTGTATATCTCAATGGTTGAGTGGCCTATATATCCAAATCTAACGCGTGACAATCTTGTAAAAGTAGATTAATACTAACTATCTGGATTTCATAACCTTCACAAAATACCTAATCAGTTCCGACTTTCCAAAGTTGCCTGACTCGTATTTGGCTCGAGTCGAATTTTGCCGATAATTTTCTATTGATGGTTTAGAGATTTGCATGTCTAACGTAACACCACATAAAATCAACGCTAAATAGACATGGTGAATTAAATAAATTTAGCAAGGTAAAATATAAATATTTTATGAAACTCGAAACTTGACCTAGAAAGTTGTTCCCTTGCATTCGTGGTGGAATTATGATCAGTTTTCATATATGAAATGTAAAAAACCAAGCTCGGTTGTTGAAGTTACAAGCTGTTAAAGTTTTCAGATTTAAAATTGATGTAGTTCGAATTCAAAATTTTAAAATTTGAATGTCAAATTATGTGGGGGTTAAGTAACTTTAAATAAATTAACATTAAGAATTAAATGGGAAATAAATAAATATGTAATGGAAACAAAAATAATGCAACGAACCAAAATGGCAGTCGACCCTTTCCTTCAAGCGGTAGACTACAATGGTTAACCGGTATATTAGGCGACGGTTAACCAATAGAGGCGCATTTTATGTAGTGGCGAGTATGGTTTGTAGGCCTGAATACTTTATTTAAGAATCTAGATTTATCTATTGTTTATCTAGCACGATCTTATGGTTCTGGTTCATTTTAGATTTTATAAATAGAATCCTCACTCCACTTGTAGTCATAATAATAATTATGTTCCTCTTAGCTCTTCCATTACCATCTCTCTTTATTAGATTCAGAATCTCTGCAAAATTTAGGTAATTGCTTTTCTTAATTTAATTCGTCTCCTTCTTCCAAACTTTCTTATTCTATTTTATAGTCTTTGTGGATCTAATAAACATCTATTTACATTTCCTTGATTGTGTATAGATAAATCAAAAGAGAGGGATTATGGAAGAAATCATTAGGCACACAAATTTAAGGAAAGGGAACAAAAAGCTTAGGCTATTCCGTGAGTGGAAACCTTAGTGTTTCCTTTTTAATAACTGCATAGTGTAAGTTTTAATTATGGATATGAATATGCTTTTTGGATTTGGGGATTTGCGAAAATACTATAAATAAAATCTTTTAAAACTCCTTTTTATTACAAAATGTGAATTCTATGAAGTGATTCAATGTTATCTGCGACGATTTGATGGAATTTATTGTTTATGCAATTTTAGTGATTTCCTAGTCTATTCTACTCCTTTTTTCTATTATTTTATTTCAAAATTTTCACAAAAAACAAGGATTTAGAATATGAATTCCATCCATATTTTATATCACTTATTCCATATACACTTTCTTTAAGTTTTAGCTAAAAAGGAGATGAATAGAATATAGGATGAGATTGTAAATCCTAAAATTACGATATTCCACCTAATTAGTATAGTAACTAAGATCTATTTTATTTACGACTCTGTTACTACAATCTAATATGGGGAGTTATTCCCTGTTCTTGGGTATGGAAATCCCTTGCTTTTTTTGCAGAAATTTTTGATATTTTGGAAAATAGGGCTTCAAATATTTATTTTGGGTTAGGAACTGACATTTTAACGTTATTTTAGGATGTTTGAATTGTACGTTTAAAATTTATTAATCATGGATATTTATTTATTTATTTCTATCAATTAACTTAACATATTATTACTGCGTAGTTAAAAGGCATTTTATTATTTATTTGTTTCCTAGACCGAAATTATTATTATCATTTAAGGTAAAATAAGGGAGTCCTTATAAAGTCTTAATTATTTTCTTATGAGATGAATATTATATTTATAGATAGTATTTGAAAATGACTAAGTTATAGAAATATTTCCTATGATAAGTAATATAAGGGACGTGAGGTTAATCCAATTCCCATAGAGTAAATTTTCCCAGCTAATCTCGCCACTCATTCCTATGAATGGACAGACTAATGGGAGACAACACAGTGTTATCGGTCATAATGAGACAAAATAACCTGCTTTAGGAATTGAGGTATCAGTTGGTTGTTGGGACCGCCTTTTCTATATTAAGGTATTGTATGGTCTTTAGGCCCTCCTTTTTTCCAATTTAAATGGTCAAAAGGGGTTATAGGAAATTTGATAACCCTAGAAGGGTCCAATTGTGATTAGATACTAATTAACCGAGTTAGGTCCGCATAGAGAATAAGTCTTATATAGTCAAGGGTCCACCTACCCTAAGGAAAATATTATATCACTATGGGATTAACATATATTGTCAGCTAAATGGTATTATAAGGGCCCACCTTGATGGGTCTTTATTTTTCAATGGGTTTATCTATCTTGAAAAAATGTATTAAGAAGTTGCATACTATCTCGTGCATTACTAGTTATTTATAATATAGGGAATTGGTTACACAGTCTACTTGAAATTTTATTAAGTGGTCGTTAGGCTCATTTTTTCCTGGACTGAGATATTAAGTAGTCATTAAATCCACCTCCTTTCCATTTTTGAAGTAGATGATGATTCCAAATTATTTTTATATCTTGTAGATATATTCTTATTTAAATTGTAGTTCCAAAGTACCTAAAAAGATTAAACTTAAGGTTTTTATTCATTGGATCATTGTGGTTCTGACTCGCTACACATAACAATACATGTTAGGATGGAGTGACGAGGCAACGAAGCTAAAAGGTGAAGATGTTCACCTAGGATAGTATTTATATAATCTTCTTATATTTTAATATGTACTCGTGTGATTGTTACCAAATAGTTTCTTTATGTTTTTATAACTCTTATAGTATGACATTCCTGTGACTTTAAAAATAAATGGATACATTTCATTATTCTATTTTGTCTCGTCTTCAATGAGTTCTAAATGCATAATTAATACCTTGTACTATTTTCTCTTTTTTGAACCAACAACCAACCTTCAGAATGGTTCTACATCTCAGTTGGCCTTTTCTGGATAAAAATCCAGTCCCACACCAAGGTGGGTTGTTATGCTTGGTACTGGAGCCTAGAATACACGATCTATTGGGAGAACCATACATATAAGAGAAGCATGTAATTTTCAAAAATATTTTCAAAAATTTCTTATGTATATACTTATACCCCATAATTCTTACACATACAAACTAAGCATTTATTTACTTTCAGCACATAAAATACCAATTTGAAAAAATTTCACTTGATATCAAAAACTATAGAAAGTTGATATGGATGAAAACTAGTTCTATTTTGAACAAGAAAATCCAAAACATGGAAAACCTCCTATTCGTGGTTTTCCCAAATTGGTTTTATATTAACTTATTACTAAATATAAGATTCCTATTCCTTCAACTACATCGATGGCACTGCTGCCCAGTCCACTGATGTAGTAACTAAACTTATTGGCTTTCGTTAGCTAGTAAGGATTTTGTTAGTATAAGAGGAAAGATCTGCTTGGAAAAAAAGGGTATTTGGAAGCGAAAGCTTAGCCTAGTAACCGCAAAAAGGTATTTTAGGAGATTGGTTGGGAAGGCCATCCTATGAAAATGATTTAGGCTCGACATCTCAAAGGGGAAGCTTTGGGATGATGGAACTTGGTGATGGAGTAGAACGCTGGCAAGATATTCTCATGCGTTGAATATAAAACAAATTTGAAGGTAGATTTAAGATGAAAATTTTAGAGGGAAACCACCAAGTTAAATATTGTAAGAGGTCCTTGAAAAGGAGGATTCTAGGCCAACAAGAATTCATAGGGAAATTTAAGAGAGATGGAAAATTATGTAAGTGGTTCCATAGAAAGGGGGGAAAGCTGCAATTTCTATGAGGAAGATAATTACTAGAATAAATGCCCTAAGTTGGAGAAATAAGGATTTAGTGGACAAGCTTATTCTATTGATGTTGCTCCTTCTGTTAGCAAACCACCAAATGATAAAGGAAAGGAAGCTCTGGAAGTTACTACTCTTATTCTTAGATTTACAGTTCATACCCCATTGATTCAGCGGCATCACATTCATTTGCAGCAAGGAATGTGGTAAAAAATTCAAATCTTCAAATCTAGTTGGTTGAAAATCCAGTAAAGGTTTCCAAAACTATTATAGGTTCGACGCACCTTTCTGAAATCTAAAAAGACCTATCCAAATTTCATTTATTCATTTTATTAATAAAGTAATTCAGCACCTATCCAAATGTCATTTATTCATTTTATCAAAGTTACAGTTCAAACATCCTTTATTGCACAATTTCCATAGGCAAGGAAACTTGTAGGAATGGACTCTTACTACACATTTTCTTAATAAAGTAATTCAGTGCCTATTCAAATGTCATTTATTCATTTTATCAAAGTTACAGTTCAAAAATCCTTTATTGCACAATTTCCATAAGCCTAATTTATCCTTTTTTATAAATATTTCTTATTTTTCCCAATTGCGCTTTTATAGTCGATTTCATATTTTAACCCAAACTGCGCATAAACAAGAAGGAATAAATGGTTCA
Organism: Allium sativum; assembly: GCA_030737875.1. Lineage (NCBI taxonomy): Eukaryota > Viridiplantae > Streptophyta > Magnoliopsida > Asparagales > Amaryllidaceae > Allium > Allium sativum. The sequence goes on along the minus strand of CM060923.1, from coordinate 24,960,887 downwards.
AGCTCTTTAAGGCCTAAACTCAATGTTAAAATAAAAAGGACAATGGCTTAGGCTCTTGCATGGCTTAGCGTTAGATAAACAAGAACAAATATGAAATAAAAATACGGCTGAAACTGAACCGTAATAAAATTACACACAAAGAAAAAGAGGTATAGATAAACTGAATAAAACTGTAGTAATAGAATAGATTGCTGAAACAAATAGAAGCAGTAATTAGATTATATAGATTATTGGAAGAAAAGAAGATAGAAATCAGAAGGAATCTACAACTTATTATACTATCAAGAAAAACCCTTATTTATACTTACAATTACTGAAATTAGTCACAATTTTAAGCAGATCCGATTAAGCAGCGGTAGGAAATCTCTAGCTATGAATATTCTCCAAAATATGTGCAAACCCAAGTCTCCCTACTCAGATAAAAATATATGAGAAGAAGATTGTTTAAGGTGGAGGCATAGAATGGAGCAAATGGAGTAGGGAGAAATAGGTTTGGTTTAGAGCTATATTTATAGTATAGATAGGGTATTTAGGATTGTTAGATTATAGGTTTAGAATTATTTCCATTAGATCAAAGAAGCTTCCAAAAAACACACCAATGCCATTCGATTCGCTAGATTGGTTGACCCATCTTATAGGTAGGTCGACCCATAGGTCGACCCACTTGGGGTCAAAGTCGGTCCCCGGGTCGACCCAGCTAGAGTATGGGCCGTTCCAACTAATCGTGATTAGTGCTGAATTTATTTCTATTCAATTTGTTGTCTTATTCCAGCTTCAAATTTGAATTTCAAACTTCTTTCTTTCATATCTTTTTTATTTTAAGATCGATTTCAGCAAACCAAATGTCTGTCTTAGTCAGAATTTCATAACGGGCCCAATGGCGCAACCCTTGTTGCCCAATTCCCGATATTTTTCTTATTAGTATTTATTTCATTAATATTTTAATTAAATTACTTTATTAAACTTTTGGATTGTTACATTCTCCCTTCCTTGAAGGATTTCGTCCCCGAAATCTCTAAGGCTAGAAGAGTGTCATAAATATTATCACGTCACCATCTACATCCGTCTACTCATCCACAAATCACATGCATCCATTGTCCTTAGGATTTCTAATGTTTTTCATGAATATATGCAATAGTGTGTATATGTCCCTAACTAATTCAAGGAATTAGGTAGTCCACTAATTCAGTCGACCTCTTTTAATGCAATTTATGCCAGTGCCATGCGTCCAAAATATATGCAAGGGAATCCTAATGGCACATAAAATTTCTATGTATGTGATACAACAATCACCAATAAAATGCAACATTCATATGATAATCACCCAATTTTCATCCATAAATTAAAAACTGAATTAAAAGTGGACACATATTCGTATGCAATTATGTTTGTGTCCTAGTTGTCAGTCGCTATTTAGTGCTTAGTGTGTGTATATGCCTTCGTTGCATCTACTAGCAAACACTTGCATCCATTTGAATCTATCAAACACAACATGTCCTAATAACATATTTAAAATTGTGTCCTACTATCCATGGGATTTTCTAAGACATGCTAATTCAAACGATATTAAATAGATAAAGTTCAAATTCAGAACTAAGAAAGGATTGAGAGCATACTATCAAAAAGAATGGAAAAGATGCGTGAATCTTCTCCTATAGTTCCCATGTCGCGTTGTTGCTATCCTCTACCCATTGAACCTTGATGAGTCTAATCTCCTTATTCCTTAATTTCTTTATCTCAAAATCTAAAATCTGCGTAGCTTCACGTTTCATAGAAGCCTCCTTCTTGACCTCAACCTCCTCTAGAGTGCTCAGCTCCGCTAATACCGCAGAATCATATAGGCATTTCCTCAAATGAGAGAATGGTCCAACAAACCTCGGTGCTTATCCTCTCTACAGCCATCTCTGGTAGCCGAACCCTATAGGCCATTTGGACTATCCTCTCTACTATCGGGAATGGTGTGACAAATTTCGGTGCTTATTTCCTGTAACGACCCGCAAATTTGAACCCTTTGAGTCGACCAAATACGATACAAGTCCAACCCAAAATGCACGAAAATACGAATCATTAATAGAAAGAATTTAGAGGTTGAGAAATTGAAAAATAGAATAGAAGAATTAAGATAGAAGAAAGAACTGAACAACCAAGAATCTCACAATCAGTGGAATAAATTGTAATATAGATATAACCTTTTGGAAATACAAAACTATATCTTTACTTACATTCAACATCAGAGTACATCACAGCAGAAATTAACTCTATATATCTCATATCGAAACCTCCTGCTCTAGATTCTTCTAGAATATCCGCAAAATCCTGAACTACTTGACTGCCCATACAAATTTGGGTACCCAAGAGTTTAGGAAAAACACAGAAAAATAAACTCTGGGTCAGTCATGGACTGGTGTGAGTAAACGATTTTAAACAGTTTGCTTAACTTGGAAAATTTCTTTTGAAAGAATAGATAATCGTAAGACCGATCCACACATATACATGGATGGTTTTTACCTTATGATAACCCAATTTTTTTTTGAAATCATAACTATTCTGATATTATTATAATATCTAGGGTTTCCACAAATAAACTAGAATCTAGCGCAATGCTTGCATCTTACGCTCCACATATGTAGTATACAAACAAAACCGCTTGGCACTTAGGGATAATGGATTTCCAACTATAACAAAGTATGGAACTACCTTCCAATAGGTATCTCTAGATAGGAATACACTGGTTCAATAAGAGCGTCTTACAACCCAGCCACACGTGACCGGTTACTCATTTCGCTTGAATGTACCGACCTTATGTTTGGCGCCAACATAACCGTTCCCGGGAGATACAGAAGCGAAAGAAGTAACAAAATGAATATTCTCTAGATGGTGACAATATACCCTAACTGGGAGCGACCCACTTAGCCATGCTGCTTTCCCGATTTTTTTCATTTCCCGGTTGTGAGGCTTGAGGTCATAACTTACCTTTTAGAACAATACTTCTTTATTAACTTTGAATGCCACGTTGTCAAACCCGTCAAATCACAAATTTACTTCCCCAAAACCATGGGTAAAAAGCTAAGAGAAACGAATTCCTCCGGCATCAAACATAGTTTTGAAGAGGTCAACTTACGTGATCTGTAACGTATACTCTGTCAGATATTCGTCCATACAAGTTGTCCTGGAGCTGGACAAACCGAAGGCACTATCCTGTAAATCAATCTTAGGCAATTACTACCTAGGATCGATAGAACAGCCCTTGCATAAACACCGTCTTCAATTTGACTTTAGACTTAAATAATGCCTAGGTCGAATCAAAGCGGTATTTGGAATCCGTTTAGAAAACCTATCCCGGTCTCTTTGAATCGATGAACGTTAATATCTTTTAGGGTCAAGTGATTCTTAAAGGAATCAGATCAATACATCTCATATGAGTTTCTATATCCTTAATTGATCATCAAGACTTATATATGGAAAATATTTAACATATAAGATTCCAGGTTTCAACACTAGTTCATATAAGTCAATATTGGAAAGATGTGTAAATAATTAAATTAACTAAACAAGTATATTGAGACATACCACAACATTACAATCAAATCAATAAATTAATTGTCATAGCAGATCTAGTCTATCACAATTCAACAATTCAAATAAAGATCGTTCATCAATTTGTTGATTTTGGAAAATAATTATTCCTAGATTATATCTGTCTAGGATTGAATCCCATTTATTTATTTTAACAGTATTGTTATAATTTATACTTCGACTTATAATCATAACTATTATTTCATTTGTTTAAATGAATAAATAATTCAATATTTATTAAATCGGAAAGTGAACGATACTTTCCTCGAATTCAACTTAATCTATTATCAATTTAGAATCTCCTACGATTCATTTCTATATCCCGATTATTTTTCTGATCTTCAGAATGATCTTACGGGTACCGGTCTTACCAAACTCTTTTTACCGATATCTCTCACAACCATTCTCGTCTGCAAACCACCTGCTTCTCAAGTTATTAACTTTGGATTGTGAATATTAATTCTTCTGGACTTATTTATCCTATCAACTTGATTTCCTTAATAATTACCAGAACAAAGTTAAATTCTGATTTATCTAGTTCCTATTCACATGAATTTTCCTTGTTTCGTTTCATCACTATTAATTCAACTTTTTAATCATTTCTTGATTTAAAATATATTTATCAACCTGCTTCGATTAAATTTAAGATAACATTTAAATGTTATTCCGAACGGTTGAGTTTATTACACACAATATTTTTAGTGATTAGACATAACATCAATTTATAGTTCAAGTATTCTGGCTTGAACTGGTTTTAGACCAAAGTGAATACATGTTTTCTTTATTTTTTATTATTTATTTATTTGGGATAAAATAAATATAATAACTTAGTTAAATTTTACGAAGTACAACATCATTTATAACGATCACTGTCTGATTGTTTCCCATCTCCATTCCCGATTTCATTACCTGTACTAATCATTTTCTTTTATTTCTTCTTAGACAGATATATATGTGTGTGTATATATATATATATATATTTAATATAATAATTATTCTTAAAAGGAATTCTTTTATTTTAACTACTACAAATCTATTTCTTCTATAATCCTTTTGCCTATCTTCTTTTCTTTCTGTTTTAATTTCCTTTCCTTTATTCCCTTTTAATTATTCATTCTTATTTACATTGGAGTCCACAAGATACAGGCCCACCCCATTTTATTTTTCTAACTTTATTAGTAAATTTCTAGGCCTAAGCCCATTTGTCAAAACCCACGAAAATGCCCTGTCCTTTAAAATTTCGCCTGTTCCACATTTTAAACTTTTTTGGCGATCTTCCCTTTCTTTCACTCCCATCTCCTGTGTACAGTCTTTAGTGCATGTGTACACCATCACCGGCCCTCAGATTCCCTCTGCGCCATTACCCACAACTTCCATCACCACTTAGCATCACCTCCGACGAACCCAGTTCAGCCTCCCAAACTTCCTTCACAAAAACTGCTTTCCACCATTACAATATACGAACCCCATCAGCAAACCCTTGCCACCAAAACGCATCAGACCACCATGTCACCACTCCGATCTCCCCTAAACTTCACCAGCATGAAGCCTACACGTGCCCCTACCTTCAACTTGAACCTAGTTCCACTCGCTGTCTCCAGTGTGGTGCAGTTCACGCAAGAAGCTATTCCTTCTACGGATAGTAGAAAACCAGAATAAACAGTTTCACCTAACCTTCTCTGATCACCAACACTGCCGCAATTCTACCGGCGACTTCCCTTGACAATTACGATCCTCCCTAGCACACAGTTCCCATTATCATACTCGAACACGACCGATTTAAGTTAAAAACCCAAAACCAAACATTTTGTTCAAACACCAGTTATTGTTTATTAAAAATCATGATTTCTATGTTAAAAATCACGGTTTGTTGGTTAGAATATAATAGTATTCCTAAAATCCAGTTTATTGATGATCGAGTCTTCCAAGATATACTTCCTTTTGGTATTTATTATTCATATATGAATATATGTGTCACCATTGAGAGTATAACTATATTAAATTTGTTTACAGGCATATATGAAAATATTTAGATGTTAAATTCTATTCTTAACAGTCATTAGGATTTTAAGATGGCGATTTCCTTGATACAAGTTACCGATTTAACAGAGTATTGGTTTTCCAGTTTGTGTTAATTATGTCCCATCAAGATTTAAATGTAAATGTAAATAAATTCACATCCATACATTTAAGGCACACAAGCATATATATATATATATATATTAAATACATACACTACTTGAATTATATTCAAATGGGTGTTACTTTACTCATAAATATGAATGTTGCCAGGTATCATCTAAATTCCTGTATAACTAAGTGATGATTAAAAAGTCATAGAACACATTATAAGAGTATGGGGTATTCTCTGATGTATATAAGCAGGTCATAGTTTACAACCTGGAAATTTTAAGTGAAGTTGTTCTAAAAAATTATTCATTAACTTATAGTTTTCCAGAAATTCATTTATCAACCATTTTCTGTCATTTACCTTCAACAACCATTCATGTTTATCACAAAGTGTCATATATATTGTCTTGAATTACCTAAACTACATATGCATGTTCACTCAGTTTTGATTGAAAGAAGGCATGACTGTACACCCATGCTTAGAAACAGAGAACAAAACATTGTTCACTCACAATACCCAAATATTGGCAAATCCTATACTACATCTCACAAACAATTAGACTTGAATAATTCCAAAACATCAAATAATATAACAGTAAAATTGTGATCAACCGAGAAGATTTAAATTGGTTTACTCACATTTATTCATTGCCATTTCCAATCCTCACTTTCTCTATCTTAAGTATGCTATTTTCGGCCATTTTCTTCTTTCAGCTTTATGTATTGAAGATGCTTCCAAGTGATGGAATCATACTTGTATTAGCAGGGTATTTATAGGCAAAGGTGGTGTATAGTTTATGGGTTTGACAGGAAGGTTTATAGGCTGTCTTGCTTAGATGGAGGGAACGTTCTAGCTGTGGTTATGATTGATAGAAAGACAACACACACTTGCATACTTAACAGGGAAGAACAGCTATGTTCTATAGTTGTTTGTTAGCTGATTGAAAGTGATAGATCAAGGATATATTACTGTGTTGTACTCAAGTGATGGAAAAAATGTGTATACATTGTATATCCATGTGCAAGATGATAGGATTTTGATTTGTTAGATGACAAGGCTTCTCACTAAAATGGCTTGGCTGAAATCAAGATTGTGGTACAAATGTATGTGCAGTTTCAAGTTTTTGGCTGCTATGTTATTCGGACTATTTCACTTCAAGGTACACACATTTAAATGTTTTAGATTTTAGGTTTCGGGCTACTTCCTATGTCTATACTTCATCCTTAAGCAACAAGGTCAAATTTGAGTATACAAGAGCTAGTGTACTACATGGATTCAACTTTTGCAAATCAATGTACAAAAATATACCCTTATTAATTTGATCCGATTGCTTTTATTGAAATCTATTACATGACATGTTCATTATTTGTTTTCACACCATCTTATATGTACACAAATAAAATATCTACTTAAGTTTTAAAAAAAGCTATTGCCTTGATATATATGAATTTTACATTATACTAAATATCATAAGAATATATGTGCTTATGTATATATCTATGATTTTATAAACGGAATTGATTTAAATTCTCTCAAATATTAAAACTCAAATTTTACTTAAGCATCTATATTTTTCCAGAAATGAAAATAAGTTTAAATGCAAATAAAAATGTTAAAATGACATTTACCTGTGTATATATAAAACACGAGTTAAAATTTACACAGGATCATCAATTAATGATTATTCAAAAATATCTAAAATGCTCAAATTCAAATATTATTTAATTGAACTTGATTACCAGCAAAATCTAAGATTTATAAATTACAAGGTTGGTCAAAATCCAGGACATTACATCTCTCAACTGAGCCAAACCGCACCACGTTCCTAAGGGGAGATACTTGGTTGAAAACCATGTCCCTCGCACTAAACTCAAGATCTAACCTCCTTCTACCCACATAAGATTTCTGTCTATCTTGAGACACCTTCGTCCTTTTTTGTATTAAGTTGATCTTGTTTGAGGTCTCTTTAATAATCTCTGATCTAAGAAGAAGTCTATCTATTGTCTCCCACTACAAAGATGGTGATCTGTAGGGCCGTACATATAAAGCTTCCAAAGGTGCCATGTTAATACCTTTCTGGTAGCTGTTGTTGTAAGCAAAATCAACTAAGGGAACATGCTCCTGCCAACTCCCTCTGAAGTCTAAAATGCACATCCGTAATAAATCTTCGAGAATTCGATTAACCCTCACGGTATGTCCATCCGTTTGAGGGTGGTATGCAGTACTGAGTCTCAGCCGTGTCCCTAACGCTTCCTTCAGGCTCTTCCATGGGTTGGAAAATAATTGTTGTAAATAATTTTTAGAAAATTACTTATTATTTTAAAAGTATTCTAAAATTGATAATCTATTTAAATAATGGATTTTCCCTTAAAATGCTTTTATAAAAATTTCTCAAATTCTTTAAAAATCCTATTTTCTCTATAAAATTACTTTAAATATATTTTAGCTTATTTTTATGTGTTTTGACGTATAAGAATGAGAATAAAATGATTTATCAAAACTACATGGTATGAGATATGTGTTTTGCTTTATCGCTTAATATCGGACTTGTACGATTGAAACTAATTTAAAGAGATATTCTGAGATATTTTTGAAGTTGCCAAATTTTGTCCAAGACTATTGGGTTGAGAATTTTTTTAGTATATTTAAGACAAACCAAAATAGATATATTTTTATGACTGCCTATGAAATGAGGCAATTTGATGTTGAAACTCTAATTTGAACTTATGTTTAGGAATAACCTTTACGACGTTCCTTATACTTGCCTAGGAGATGAGGCAAGTTATTTATGATGAATTAGTAGTGTTTTGACATTTATGACGGATTTTACTTGTCGATGAGACGAGACAAGTCACAATGTCATTTAGTACTCGTCGAGAGAGATAGAGATAAGACAGGTTGGGCATCTCTACACTCACCAATGATATGAGGCAGTGTATATTTGATGATGTTATGATGGTTTTTTTTTAATGTGTCATCGACCAGCAATTAGTAAACCAATTGGTGCAAACGTATGGTATTGGATGTACGTTAACGCCCAATGGATACCTATTTGATAAGTTGAGACACATTCAAGATGTTACTAGTACTATTATCGAGTACACGGTTGGAGTCATCATGATGATTTTGACTATAGCCATCACGATGATCACGATGTCTGTGACTCCAATCACCACGATGTTATTACTCGAATTTTGTGACCAAAGGCATCACAATGTTTCGGCTATAGTCATTAAGATGTTTATGGCCCAAGTCAGCAAGATGGATGGTACCAAGATGTAGTACTAGTCAAGAAGTTAATCACATGCAGTTTTCTATGATGTATCGATGTTTTGAATTCACCTTTTTGCTGATGATGTTTGAATAAGGCCTTGAGTATGAAAAAGGCCAAGCTTATATTATTTTTTATGGTGATTTGAATATGATGTTTTGAACCCTTTTTGGGTGCTATCAAGATAGATTTGTGACCTTTCTATGATTATACTGATGAAATGAGGTGTATATTGTTGTAATTCTTTTATGATGAATTTTAGTAATGGATTTGAGATGTATTTATATTTATACCGATGAAATCAGGTATAACAATTAAGAAGTTTCTATTAGATGAGTTTTATGATATATTGAATTGTATTGGGATTTAGTATATGCGGACAAGATGAGGCATATTTATATAGGTGTTTATCCTTTATTTAAAGATTATGTATGCATATGGTTCATATTCTTAATTATTCATAGTCAAATAAAGTATGAACGTTGTACCATAACTTACATGCCTATTGAATCCCTTATGAACTCATGATAAACCTTATGAGGCATCTTGTTAAGAGATGAGTTGATGAACTATTTCGTTCTGTTGGCAACCACAGAATGTTTCCCTTATTACATACATTCATTTACCTTTACTACTGATAATTTTAGCTTGCCTGACCCATGTTCTTTTCACTCGGGTTGGACCGAGTTGCAGGTTTGGTATCGATTGCAGCTACCCTTTGATCTTTTTACTAGCTTTTGTTATGCTTTATCATTTTGTCTTGGATATCGTACCTTATGAATAATCGACTCTTATGTTATCAAGATGTATATTTCTATCGGATAAGTGTATATGTGGTTTTGTAGTCCTTGCTACTTATGTATGATGTATTATTATAGAGATGTATGGTGATGTATGTAAATATACATATACTCTAATCTGGGTTTTTTGTACTATGACTGATGTTTTCTATCCGCATAAATATCAAATTATTTCTAAAATGGTCTGAAACCACCATAGAGCGCATTAGTTAGGGACTAAGTGTGTCTACCACTTATGAGGTAATAAGGAAAAAAATCGAGACATAATTGACATGCTTAGCCTCTTAACTAACGTATTACTATTATGGTCACCCTTAATTAGCCCTATTATCTACATTAGTAGACAAGATTACTTAGTAATTCTCTTTACTAATGAAGGTCTCGGGGTGGGGAGTCACATCATCAATCCTTGGAAGTGGGTGGCTATTCTTCTTGGTGAATTTATTTAATTCTCGATAGTCCATGGATAGATAGAGAGAGTCGTCTTCCTTGGTTGCAACGACGACTGGAGCTCCCCAGTCAGAAATGCTCCACCTAATGAATCCCTTTTCCAATAACTCACCTACTTGTTTGCTAAGCTCTCTCCTCTCCTTAGGAGCCATATGGTGCACTGGTAAAACGTCTGGTTTCGCGTTCTCCACCAAGTAAATCTAGAAATCTATCTCTCGCCTCGGAGGTAATCCCCTAACCTCGTCGAACACGTCCGGAAAACCACTAACTATCGGTATTGGTCTAAGATCATCAATGAAAGCATCAAGAAAATCTAGGAAACTTAGCATAACTGACCCCCATGGGTCACAAGAAATTTCGAGAGTTATACCTTGGCAAGTTAGAAGTCTAAAACAACTCTCCTTTCACAATCAAGAATGACACCATACATGGCTAGCCAATCCATTCCTAGAATTAATTCGTTACCCATAAAGCCAAGAGCATATGCATCGCATTCAAATTCGATGACCATAACAAAAATTCTCAAACCCCTACATATCATAGATAAATGAGTTGCCCCTCTTATAGGATTTGAGGATATAACAGGATCAGAAACTATACTAGTATCTAGGTGCAAATTATCTACCATAGAGTTGGATATGAACGAATGAGAAGCACTGGACTCAATGAGAGTTCTAATATGATAGTCAAAATGAGAAAACAAACCTTCCACGGTGACTTTCCTACCACGATCCGGTCCACCAGTCTCTAGAGCATTAACTTGTCTTCTAGATGATCCAGCCTTCTGCCATTGCCTATTAGGGCATTTCCCTTTAAAATGTCCAACTTGACCACAAGTAAAGAAAGTATTCCTCGTCTTCTAACATTATCTGGCAAAATTCCCCGAAGCACCACACCCACAGCATTAATTCTATCTTGATTTGATCTTTGTTAGGCTTTCCTCTCTAATTCTTAGCTACGCCCTTCTTGGACCACCATTTCTTTTTCTTTGCCTTGGGTTTGTCCTCCTTGGTCTTAACCTTTTTCTTTTCCTCTTTACCATCCTCGTGCATCAAATACTTGCCCATAAGCCCTCTCAAATGTCTCTCCCATTGGTACATGCGTCAATGCTAAATCTTGGAGCGGTTGGTTCAATCCTTTTGTGAATATCAAGGCCTTCTTACGAGGAGTGTTTACCAAGTCCAATCCAAATCTCGCTAGTTGATTAAAGTTGTTGACATAATCTTTTATAGTCATGCTTCCTTGCTTCAAATTCAAGAATCTTTCCATTTTCATTCCTTCTTCCGCTTGTGATAAGAATATCATCTCAAATCTAATCTTAAATTCATCTAAAGTGGCCACCATTTTCCAACCTAAATCTCCTCTCACCAATAAGATATTTCGTCCTTCAGTTGCCAAGCCGCCAACTGAATTTTCCTCCTATCATCGATCTCCCACAAGTTAAATATATACTCTATCTCCTAAGAAAATTGCATGGCTCCACAAAACTCTCAGTACCATGAAATTGCTTGCCTCCCATCGCACAGAAGTCCTTACAAAGCTTAGAGAATTTGACTACATGATTGGGTGGATCTACTGTGGCTACAACTAAGGGAGGGACATTTTCTTGCACTCCAGCAGGTGCCGTAGCTTCTAAGTGTCAACGGAGCCATGTCGGAAGTGGGATGCCCCGGGGATATTAGGAGCCCTAGACATGTCGAAAAAGGATGAAACAAGAATTTAGAAGGAGATCGAAGGAATATTGTAAATGACTTGAGGGGATATATTTTCCAAAAAAAATTGGTTTTATTTGAAAATCTTTCATTTGAAAAATACTTTTTCAAAAAAAAATTATCTGTTCTTGTAACCTTCTCTCTGATACCAAATGTGACACCCAACAACCCTTAATGTAACCCATATGAAGATGCATTAAGTTTTGTGAAGCGCAATAGATAAACAATAACTAAAATTTGCAAGACAGATACAAAATTGCAGCGAGAAAACTAACCTTTTGTTATTTAAAGAAAAACATCATTTCCATACCAGTTACAACAACACATTATTTCAAATACCAAAAACCTAAATTAAAACCACCTGTCCAAGAATACCAAACATTAGAGTACAAAAATGTATAATAGTATCCCTCCTCAAAAGCCATTACAAAATAGAACAATAATCGGAGCAATACATCTAGTTAGAAGAAGTCCTAATCCAAGATGAAAGAGATCCAGGTTACTATTGAACACTACCACCCTGAGAACTTGGAGGGAAAGGAAGAGAGAGAAGGGAAACAAAAATAGGTCAGATATAAAGGTTGGCGAGTTCCAGTGATTTTCAGCAATAGGATAAGATAGAAAGTATCAAGACAGGTAAATAATGTTGAATATGAAACTACAACAAATAGACAAGTACTAAGTAAATGAGATAACATCATAATAAGATAACAAGATAAACAGATAAAAAGATAAAAAGATAAGGTAGAGATCGTATACACTTCTCATTCATATCCCAAGAATCAAATTACTACACCACTAGTAGAATATCAAGATTAGGTGTTATCCTAATTACTACCCATGAGATCGGCTTCCTACTATATAAATATCATGTGCCACCTATGGCAGTAGGGGGTATCAATCCCTAACCCGTCAATTATAAGACGCAAACCTATTTGTTATTGATACAGCATCTTAGCTTCTACTAATCGAACCCATGCACGCTCATGACTCTGCCGGAACGTGCATGTACCCACCTTCCACCTTGAACCTCTTACATTCCAGATTATTAAAGCATGCCCTGGCCCTTACCTAGTGCGAGGCTCCTCTCTACGAAACGAACAGGGATATTGACTGATACGGGTTCAACATAACAAGATTGACACAAGGCAAACCCTAGGCTTGTGCCCCCAAAATAGGATTTTTAGAGTCCCAAAACAGGATACCAACAACAAGACTGTGGGACCTCTTAGATTATTAATTCACAAGAATAACTTAGCAGGTTTAAGTTTATTAATAAGAATGGTTGTAAATGACATTTCCTGTAAATGTTATTTTGTGTCCAACCCCCTTCCTCAAACAAGAACCTGCCCAGATGTATGTATATATTAAGTTTCCTAGTTTACTTAAGTACATCTGATCCTCCCAACATGTTTTATTATTAAATTAAGTTCAACCTTACAAGTTTTGTATATTATCCGAATTTTTGAGTTACTGGATTACATGTTCTATATGCTTAATTCTCCTTTTTACTATCATCTTAAGTTATTCCAATTTTTACCCAGTTTACACAATTCTGACGTGAATAACCAAGGAATTTGATAACCTAGTACAAAATAAAAGGAAAAGGAGAAAAACATAGATCTGATTCAAAAACACATAAGCTGAATAAAATAGGCATAAGACTGTAATAAATCTAAGGTAGAAATAGGGATAACAGAATATATATATATATATATATATGTAGTAGATAACAATTGAAAACTGAATAAATATGTGATAGTAAAATAATAACATATAAATATGTAAAATCTCAAATTCAGATTTATTTATTGTCATAATATTATTTTATTTATCAAATATGAAAATGACTAGAACTCACTATGGTTGGATTGAAGTTCAGAAAAATATCTTTATATGTTGTTGTTGAAGAAAGTTCTCTTTAGATTTGTTGATAAGAATGAGAATTGTCCTCTCTAATCTATGTTTAGGAAGCTCCACAACATCTTTATATCTTTATTTATAAATTGTTTGGAGGAAGAAGATTAAAGAACAGTTTGTGTGTAGAAAACAATGAGGATGCTAGCCTTTATATAGACTACCTATTATAATTCCATACCGTTAGATTTTAGGTTTACAAATCCAACCGTACACCCAATGCTAAGTCATCGTACGTATGTAGTTAAGAAATCAGTCCAAATACAGAGCTAAGAACATTCCTCTTCATGCAGGTGGGTCGACCCACCTTTACCTATGTCAACCCCTGGGTCGACCTGCCTTAGTCATGGGTTGACCCATGAGTCGACCTGGTTAAGTTGGGTCACCCCATGACCATTGCTTTCTGAACGCTGTATATTTTATTTAATGTATAATCTGTATGTATTTTGTGCATTCTTCTTAAATCCATAACTTCTTCATGTGAAATCCGATTTACGAAAACTAAGAGTCTGTCCGAATCAAAATTTCGTAACGGGCACAACGGTAAACTCTGTTTTACCTAATTTTGAATATTTAATTAACTAATATTCATTTTGTTATCTTCATTATATAATTACCGTGTATTAAAATATGGGGTGTTACAGTTAGGGTTCATTTGTGTCAATATAGTTTTGTGCCTAATTATTTGGCATAGGATCGTCATTGAAAAATTATAGCACCTAATCAAAAACAGTCAAAGGAGGTCATTGGTGATGAAGTTAGTACAATGTATTTCATAAAACATGTGTTTGAAGGTGCGGGATGAAAATTGTTCCATAATGTTGAAGATTATAACGGCGATGTTAACATCAAAGTGGAACCAAATGTTGGAGCAAAAAAGATATATAATATATTGGATGTTGCTAAGAAACCCCTTTAGGATGGATGTATAAGCAACACTCAATTATCGATAACTATAAAGTATATTGCATTGAATTAAAATACAACCTCATAGAAGTTGGATTTACGACTATTGCACAAGCTGTTAAACAACATATGTCATCCAATAATTTAATGTATGAAAATTACTATGATGTAAAAAAATAATTTCCTCTTTTGGTATCTCGTATCAAAAAATAGATACATGTTTAAATGTTGCATGTTGTTTTGGAAAGAAGACATCAATCTTAGATACTGTAAAATATGTAAGCAGGAAAGATACAAACTAAGAAAAAAGAAAGAAAAAGAATGTAACACCCCGCACCCGCTACGGTCACTCACTAAGGGAATGCCATAACATCGGTGGAGTATTTTAAGTGAATATAGAACAGAAAAATTACAACAAGACAGATATAAGTAATACTTGAGAATTTAAAACATCATTTCATTGCAGCGGAAAGTTAAACATGTTTGGTTACACCAAAACCATAAACAAGAGTCAAGTACATAATATCCATCTTGATAAAACAAAAGTACATAATCGCACCACATAACTTAATAGCCATAATAGAAAAGATAAACTGAGCTTTACATCCACGGTCCAAGCTCCAAAAGATAGATAAAGCAGTCTGATCAAAGCCCACTAATGGTAGGCCCACTCTGATAACCTGAGGGTTGGAAAAAGATAAAAACAACGGGGTCAGACATAAGTCTGAGTGAGTCCTATAACCCTAACAATACAATCATTAAAGTAATTAGGGTATGATATAAACAAGGTACGGTACCTCTGGGGATAATGACTACACTAAGTAGCCAACTAAACACAGGATATACTAAGATAACCGAAAAGACGCATTTATCCACCCAAGGATAATTACTAGATTGCACCAACCCAGATCTACCCACCCAAGGGTAATTCCTACACTGCACCACACCAGTTCTACCCACCCAAGGGTAATTCCTACTTAAAGGTTGATCCCACTAAGTGTATTTAGTAATTCTACCCAGTAGTTCCTTGTCCCCCTAGCTGACTACATAGGTGCCGTCTGCCCCTATCTCCACTAGGTGTACCCACTACCCCCAAGCGATCGGCTCCCTACCGTAGATACCCGTGCTGGCCCCATAGTGGGGTGTATCACTCCCCAAAGTGGCAACCCGATAATCAATGGTGCACGGCTTATACGTACACGATGCAACAACGTCTTACCTACCAGCCCGGGTCCACACACGCATATGAAACCCGTTGGACTCGCGTTGCCACCGCTACCCCGTTTTGGCCTCTTATAGTCAAGCCCAATATGCGTGTCCCGTCCTCGACCTGGGTCGAGCCCACAAAGATACGTTTGGGATATTGGTTGAAATGGGCCCCCACAAGCTACTACCTAAGCTTGCCGTTTTATCTAGTGAATCCCACTTAAGCCGTTAACCATGTCCACCTACATGTTACAAATCTTTGGTTAAGTCTTTTAATCATATTTTAATTGCCACTTAAGGCCCCCACAAGCTACTACTTAAGCTTGTCATTTAATTATATTTCAATTGCCACTTAAGGCCCCCACAAGCTACTACTTAAGCTTGTCATTTAATTATATTTCAATTGCCACTTAAGGCCCCCACAAGCTACTACTTAAGCTTGTCATTTAATTATATTTCACTTGCCACTTAAGGCCCCCACAAGCTACTACTTAAGCTTGTCATTTAATTATATTTCAATTGCCACTTAAGGCCCCCACAAGCTACTACTTAAGCTTGTCATTTAATTATATTTCAATTGCCACTTAAGGCCCCCACTAGATTTCCACATGCCACCCAAGGCACTTACTTGATTCCCACATGCCACCCAAGGCACTTACTTAACCCTTTAATCATGTTTAATTACATGTTCCACTTTGGTTAAGTATTCTAATCGTATTTTCTATTGCCACCCAAGGCAACCCACTAGTTTCCTCATGCCACCCAAGGCACCCCCACTAGTTACTACATGCCACCCAAGGCACCCACTTAACCCCTCATGCCCCACTACATGCTAATTTGGTTAAGTGTTTCTTAATTAATTAAGATCGTAACCTTTGTAAAGACCTCTCACATTAGACTGTCTTTTATGGCAGCTGGATATGCCGGTCGGTTCCGGGCAGCCTTACACCATAACCGAGTCTAACCTCGTGTCTTTACACTTGTCACGTATTTAGTTTATGACTAAGACCTCTCACATTGGGCCAATCATTTGTAGCCGCTGGATTTGCCGGTCGGTTCCGGGCAGTCTTATGCTACAAAAGGGTCCAACCTCGTGTCTTAGTAGATTAATTACACCTAATTAATCACCCCCATAATTTGTATTAATTATCCCTAATTAATTACAAATATTTAAGAATATGGGTAGACCTAACTCAATAGGTAAATTCCCAATTCCATAATATGGGTAGACCTAACTTAATAGGTAAATTCCCAATTCCATAATATGGGTAGACCTAACTTAATAGGTAAATTCCCAATTATGTCCATCCACTTTACGGTATGTTTAATTATACCCACTACACACAATTTTATGTGTTCATTAATTTTTACCCCATCGTCCCCACGTAAATACGTTAACATGACATACTTCAAAAGAGAAGATTCATCATACACACAATGGGTTCAACTTAGCATATCATTCGCATTACCATGGGTTTAAAAGGTGTCAACTTGTATATATGACCACAAACCCAACTTGCATAAATAACCAACCCAAACTTGCATGAATCACATATGTCATGAAGATGGTAACTTGCTTAAATGTTCATGTTATAGACCTATCATAAAGGTGTCAACTTGCATACAAGTCATAGGTCTAAAAGGGACGAACTCGCACATGTACTTATGTCATACATAAAGGCAAACTTGCATATGAACTTGCATCATAACTTGCATATGAACTTGCATCATAACTTGCATATGAACTTGCATCATAACTTGCATATGAACTTGCATCATAACTTGCATATGACCAAACACTTAGCATGCATAAACCAAAATACTTAGCATGCATAAACAAAATACTTAGCATGCATAAAACCAAATACTTAGCATGCATAAAACCAAATACATAGCATGCACAAAACCAATTACATAGCATGCATAAAACCAAATGCATAACTTGCATATCATGTTACATATAACTTGCATATACTCTCACATATAGTTTGCATAACATGTTACATATGCATAAATGTTCAACATAGTGTTTTGCATCATAAAACATGGCATTAAACTTGCATATAGCATAAAACTTGCAAAACACATAACATACACTATACTGAACTTGCATAAACACATTTATCCACAAACATAGCCATCTCTTATCATATCCTACCATAATCAATTTAACAATTGATTATTAAAGCTATAGGAACTCACCACTAAGCTCCCATAAGCAAACCCTTGCCACAAATTACCCAAAAACTCTAGCCTTGGACATAAAGCTTGCAACTTGATGATGAATGCAAGCTAATGATTGCTTAAACAACTCAAAGATGCTTGTATGAACATGAAAGCCTTCATAGAAATAGTTTCATAAGAGGATGGAGGCTAGGGTTTTGGGTGGAGGCCATGATCATAGAAAATTTTGGCATAGTTTAGTTAGGAGATAGGATTATGATCATTTAGGGCTAGCTTAGGGTCTTATTTATAGGATTAGGCAAGTGTTTTAGGCCCTTAGATCAACCCTAGGTTAGATTAGGACTATCAGATCTCGGAAGCTTCCAGAAACCAGCCCCAAAACACAGCCCACACACTAAAATGGTGCACCAGGCCATACTGGCCGGGCACCCCCTGTCGACACCCAAGTCGACAGGGCTGTCGACTTGGTCTATCCAAGTCGACTGCCCAGTCGACAGGGCTGTCGACTTGGGTAGCCAGGCGGGAATTTTCCCCGCCTGCGCCCAATGGCCCATTTTCAAAATTTGAACCTAAATTTTAAATCTGTTTTAAACTTTGAATTTTCTGCAAACTTCATTGGGCCATAACTGGGCCATACGGACTCCGATTCTCGAAAACTCGGACTCTATTTCGCGTATTTTTCCGAGACGAACACAATGACGCAGCCCGTTTCCCCCAATTCTCACACCTGAGATTATTTGTTCTGTAATTAGTGAATTTTAACATTAACCGAAATTCGGGGTGTTACATTCTCCCCTCCTTAAAGGATTTCGTCCCCGAAATCTCTAAGCTAAGGAGAATGCATATCCTACCATCCAAACAACCATCTACTCAATCCATCAAACATGGGCATCCATTGTCCTTAAAACAATTTCTAATGATGTATGAGCATATGCAAAAAGTGTGTGTATATGTTCCTTATCTAATGTATGAACATATGCAAACCATGATAGTGCCATGCATCCATTATGTATGCGAGAGAACCCTATCGACACATACAATATCTACATGAGTGCACAATCATTCACCAAAATGCATCATCCATGTGATAACACAACCATTATACATCCATTAATATAGTTACCTACACACAATTTTATGCAATATGCAATATGAAGTGATTGAGCCGATCTAGTGTCTAGAGTGTGTGTATATGCATCCACGAGCAACCACTAGCAAACACTTGCATCCACATGCATCCATCAATCATAACATGTCTCAAACACATGTTTCAGCCATAGGTTTACCCTATCTAAAGTTCAAAGATACTAATGAGAGGACATACTAAAGATAAGATAAGCACTAGACAAACGATAAAGGAGACGTTTAAAGGACATACCCTCAAAAAGGAATGGGTATTACGAACGCATCTTCGCTTCTGTCTCCCAAGTAGTATTGCTCTCTCCTTCTCCCCTTTTCACTTTGACCAGTCGAACCTCTCTGTTTCTCAACTTCCTAATCTCTGACCCAAGGATGCGAGTAGGAGCTCGTCGAATAATCACATCACGCTCTACCTTTATTTCTTTAAGCAGGCTCGGCTCTACCGCCTCTGCGGTCTCATGTAGGCACTTCCTCACATGGAATACATCATGTACACCACTAAGTCTGTCGGGCAACTCCTCCAATGGAAGATGCTCTTCCCATGTACCTCCAAAATCCAAGATACATAGCCTCAAAAGGTCTTCTAAAATACGATTCACCCTCTTGGTCTGGCCGTCCATCTGAGGATGATATGCGGTACTCAAACACAACTGAGTCCCTACCGCCTCTTGCAAACTTTTCCAAAACTCTCTAGTGAAGATAGGATCTCGATCGCTCACTATACTGGAAGGTACACCATGCAATCTAACAATCTCTCGAATGTAAACTGAAGCTAGCCATGGAGCAGTTCTCTTACTCTTCACGGGTATACAATGGGCGCTCTAAGTCTGCCTACTACCACCCAAATTCCCGTATTATCCTTCCTCGATCTTGGAAACTCATCGAGACACTATCCCACTTCCTTAGCGGAACCTCCAATGGGTGAAGCAACCCACCGGGTTTCTTCTGCTCCGCTTTCATTTGCTAGCACACCAAGCATTTAGCGACATACTCGGCCACATCTTCCTTCATACCGACCCAAAAGAAAACTCGCTTCATGTCTTGGTACATCTTGTCCCCACCGGGATGAATGGTCATCTTCGACCGATGTGCATCATCAAGCATAGCCTTCCTCAAACCCTCGTCTTGCGGTACACAAAGTCTACCGTCTCTACGCAACCACCCCTTACCATCTAGGGTGTGCCTACTCAAATGGCTGGACGACCCCCTCCTCATGAGCTTCTCTACTAACTCATCCAACTGTGGGTCGCCTCGCTGTGTCTCGCCAATTCGTCCCAAAAGAGTAGGCCTAACCTCCAAGGAGGCTAACAAACCGGGTACAAAGTCAACGGAAAGTCTAAAGTCAAACATAGAAATAAACTCTAAGCTCCGTCGTTCAACGAACCATGAACTCGGGGACAACCTTTTTCTACTTAAGGCGTCCGCTACCACGTTACCCTTGCCAGGGGTATACGCTATCTCAAACTCATAGGATGCTAAGAATCCCATCCACAATCATCACAACTGTCCATCTCTCACGCAGACCACCCTAGTCGAACTCGACATCCCCCAAATGCAAGCCCCAAAGGCCTAAACCAATATCAGACAACCACCCAAGGGATACCTCCCTCGAATTCAGACGACCTACGTGAGATGATACTAGTAAAAACGGCTAAATAATTAAGCCTTTGTCCAACTCTGGATGTCCTTGCCAGTCTCGCTCCAAAACCACCGTTTATCCCCTAACTGGCTTTGCTCAACCTATTGAGCACATACGAAAACTTATTTCGCTCCTAGGAAAGACCAAGGTGTCATTTTACAAAGACCATCTCGAACTTATTTAGGTACTCCCTGAACACCCTTCTCATCAAATCAACAAAGTATGCGGGGGCGTTCGTCAACCCAAATGGCATCACCAGCCACTCATAAAAACCATCCGGAGTCCTAAAGGTAGTCTTCTTTATACTATCCTCAACCACTCTCAACTGATGGAACTCCGTGGCTGAGTCCACCGCGAAAACACTGAGGCGCCAACCAACTGATCAAAAAGATCATCAATCCTCGGCAATGGGTGTCTATTCTTCTTTGTTATCTTGTTAAACTCCCTATAACCTACACAAAGTCTGAGGGACCCATCCGCCTTCATAGCAAAAACTACTGGAGCACCCCACTCCGATATACTTTGTCTTATGAACCCCTTCTCAAGCAAACCGCCTACTTGCTTATGGAGTTCCCTCCTCTCACGAGGAGCCATGTGGCACACTGGCCAAGATACTGGTTTGGCATTGTCTACCGAATATATTCGGAAGTCAATCTCCCGCTCCGGAGGTAAGCCCTTCACATCCTCAACCACATCCGAGTATTCCCGGACCACTCTAACAGATCACAAACTCTTGACCGACGTGTCAAGCGATAACTTAGCATAACAGATTCTATGGGATTACAAGAGATCTCGAGAGTGTTACCCAAGCGGGTCATAAGCCTAACAACTCTCCCTTCAAAATCAAGAATGGCACCCCTACTGGATAACCAGTCCATGCCCAAAACTAACCCATAGCCCGTGAAGCCCAAAAAGCATCACATCGAAACTCAACGCTAAGTATGGCAACTTTCAAACCCAAACACATCATGGAGCCCCAATTGTGTTTGAAACAACTAAGGGATCATCTACTAACTGGTGTCTAAGTGCGGTGACTCAACTAACAATGATGAGGTAACGAACTTGATGCGTCAGAATCAAATAAAGTCCGAATCGGATACTAAAGAAATCCAAATTCCAACCTAGACGGTCCTATCCCCATCTGGTACCCTAGTCGTGAGGGAATACAACCACCCTCCAGGAGATTCCGTACCTTGCCCTTGCCTCTTTGGACAATCCTAATAAGATGTCCTATTCCTCCAAAAGGATAACTACTAGCCCTCTTCTTCCCATTCTCCACTCGTAACCTCCCACCAAAATGAGGTTTCGTCCTTCATTAAACATCAACTATTTGAGCCTTCCTCCCATCGTCTATCCAATAGGTACCTACAAGTCCTCCTCCTTCTTGAACCAACTTCTAGTCCGACTAATGTCCAAGTTCCTTGAAGTGGTTTTCCATTCTTATCTATCTTAGAAAGATCATCTATACGTGGAGGGGAAACTCAAAACGAGAGAGGAAGAGATTCAAAACGAAGAACTCGAAAGATAAAGATATGGCTATCGGGGATTATGCTTTTCTTCCAAAAACCTTTCTCTTAAAAGACATGTTTTTGAAAATACTCCTTTCAAAAATATTCTTAGAAAATAGTTTTTCTAAAAAAATTATCTGTTCTGGTAACCTTAAGCTCTGATACCACGTGTAACACCCCGCACCCGCTACGGTCACTCACTAAGGGAATGCCATAACATCGGTGGAGTATTTCAAAGTGAATATAGAACAGAAAAATTACAACAAGACAGATATAAGTAATACCTGAGAATTTAAAACATCATTTCATTGCAGCGGAAAGTTAAACATGTTTGGTTACACCAAAACCATAAACAAGAGTCAAGTACATAATATCCATCCTGATAAAACAAAAGTACATAATCCCACTACATAACTTAATAGCCATAATAGAAAAGATAAACTGAGCTTTACATCCACGGTCCAAGCTCCAAAAGATAGATAAAGCAGTCTGATCAAAGCCCACTAATGGTAGGCCCACTCTGATAACCTGAGGGTTGGAAAAAGATAAAAACAACGGGGTCAGACATAAGTCTGAGTGAGTCCTATAACCCTAACAATACAATCATTAAAGTAATTAGGGTATGATATAAACAAGGTACGGTACCTCTGGGGATAATGACTACACTAAGTAGCCAACTAAACACAGGATATACTAAGATAACCGAAAAGACGCATTTATCCACCCAAGGATAATTACTAGATTGCACCACCCCAGATCTACCCACCCAAGGGTAATTCCTACACTGCACCACACCAGTTCTACCCACCCAAGGGTAATTCCTACTTAAAGGTTGATCCCACTAAGTGTATTTAGTAATTCTACCCAGTAGTTCCTTGTCCCCCTAGCTGACTACATAGGTGTCGTCTGCCCCTATCTCCACTAGGTGTACCCACTACCCCCAAGCGATCGGCTCCCTACCGAAGATACCCGTGCTGGCCCCACAGTGGGGTGTATCACTCCCCAAAGTGGCAACCCGATAATCAATGGTGCACGGCTTATACCTACACGATGCAACAACGTCTTACCTACCAGCCCGGGTCCACACACGCATATGAAACCCGTTGGACTCGCGTTGCCACCGCTACCCCGTTTTGGCCTCTTATAGTAAAGCCCAATATGCGTGTCCCGTCCTCGACCTGGGTCGAGCCCACAAAGATACGTTTGGGATATTGGTTGAAATGGGCCCCCACAAGCTACTACCTAAGCTTGCCATTTTATCTAGTGAATCCCACTTAACCCGTTAACCATGTCCACCTACATGTTACAAATCTTTGGTTAAGTCTTTTAATCATATTTTAATTGCCACTTAAGGCCCCCACAAGCTACTACTTAAGCTTGTCATTTAATTATATTTCAATTGCCACTTAAGGCCCCCACAAGCTACTAATTAAGCTTGTCATTTAATTATATTTCAATTGCCACTTAAGGCCCCCACAAGCTACTACTTAAGCTTGTCATTTAATTATATTTCAATTGCCACTTAAGGCCCCCACAAGCGACTACTTAAGCTTGTCATTTAATTATATTTCAATTGCCACTTAAGGCCCCCACAAGCTACTACTTAAGCTTGTCATTTAATTATATTTCAATTGCCACTTAAGGCCCCCACTAGATTTCCACATGCCACCCAAGGCACTTACTTGATTCCCACATGCCACCCAAGGCACTTACTTAACCCTTTAATCATGTTTAATTACATGTTCCACTTTGGTTAAGTATTCTAATCGTATTTTCTATTGCCACCCAAGGCAACCCACTAGTTTCCTCATGCCACCCAAGGCACCCCCACTAGTTACTACATGCCACCCAAGGCACCCACTTAACCCCTCATGCCCCACTACATGCTAATTTGGTTAAGTGTTTCTTAATTAATTAAGATCGTAACCTTTGTAAAGACCTCTCACATTAGACTGTCTTTTATGGCAGCTGGATATGCCGGTCGGTTCCGGGCAGCCTTACACCATAACCGAGTCTAACCTCGTGTCTTTACACTTGTCACGTATTTAGTTTATGACTAAGACCTCTCACATTGGGCCAATCATTTGTAGCCGCTGGATTTGCCGGTCGGTTCCGGGCAGTCTTATGCTACAAAAGGGTCCAACCTCGTGTCTTAGTAGATTAATTACACCTAATTAATCACCCCCATAATTTGTATTAATTATCCCTAATTAATTACAAATATTTAAGAATATGGGTAGACCTAACTCAATAGGTAAATTCCCAATTCCATAATATGGGTAGACCTAACTTAATTGGTAAATTCCCAATTCCATAATATGGGTAGACCTAACTTAATAGGTAAATTCCCAATTATGTCCATCCACTTTACGGTATGTTTAATTATACCCACTTCACACAATTTTATGTGTTCATTAATTTTTACCCCATCGTCCCCATGTAAATACGTTAACATGACATACTTCAAAAGAGAAGATTCATCATACACACAATGGGTTCAACTTAGCATATCATTCGCATTACCATGGGTTTAAAAGGTGTCAACTTGTATATATGACCACAAACCCAACTTGCATAAATAACCAACCCAAACTTGCATGAATCACATATGTCATGAAGATGGTAACTTGCTTAAATGTTCATGTTATAGACCTATCATAAAGGTGTCAACTTGCATACAAGTCATAGGTCTAAAAGGGACGAACTCGCACATGTACTTATGTCATACATAAAGGCAAACTTGCATATGAACTTGCATCATAACTTGCATATGAACTTGCATCATAACTTGCATATGAACTTGCATCACAACTTGTATATGAACTTGCATCATAACTTGCATATGAACTTGCATCATAACTTGCATATGAACTTGCATCATAACTTGCATATGAACTTGCATCATAACTTGCATATGACCAAACACTTAGCATGCATAAACCAAAATACTTAGCATGCATAAACAAAATACTTAGCATGCATAAAACCAAATACTTAGCATGCATAAAACCAAATACTTAGCTTGCATAAAACCAAATACATAGCATGCACAAAACCAATTACATAGCATGCATAAAACCAAATGCATAACTTGCATATCATGTTACATATAACTTGCATATACTCTCACATATAGTTTGCATAACATGTTACATATGCATAAATGTTCAACATAGTGTTTTGCATCATAAAACATGGCATTAAACTTGCATATAGCACTAAACTTGCAAAACACATAACATACACTATACTAAACTTGCATGAACACATTTATCCACAAACATAGCCATCTCTTATCATATCCTACCATAATCAATTTAGCAATTGATTATTAAAGCTATAGGAACTCACCACTAAGCTCCCATAAGCAAACCCTTGCCACAAATTACCCAAAAACTCTAGCCTTGGACATAAAGCTTGCAACTTGATGATGAATGCAAGATAATGATTGCTTAAACAACTCAAAGATGCTTGTATGAACATGAAAGCCTTCATAGAAATAGTTTCATAAGAGGATGGAGGCTAGGGTTTTGGGTGGAGGCCATGATCATAGAAAATTTTGGCATAGTTTAGTTAGGAGATAGGATTATGATCATTTAGGGCTAGCTTAGGGTCTTATTTATAGGATTAGGCAGTGTTTTAGGCCCTTAGATCAACCCTAGGTTAGATTAGGACCATCAGATCTCGGAAGCTTCCAGAAACCAGCCCCAAAACATAGCCCACACACTAAAATGGTGCACCAGGCCATGCTGGCCGGGCACCCCCTGTCGACACCCAAGTCGACAGGGCTGTCGACTTGGTCTATCCAAGTCGACTGCCCTGTCGACAGGGCTGTCGACTTGGGTAGCCAGGCGGGAATGTTCCCCGCCTGCGCCCAATGGCCCATTTTCAAAATTTGAACCTAAATTTTAAATCTGTTTTAAACTTTGAATTTTCTGCAAACTTCATTGGGCCATAACTGGGCCATACGGACTCCGATTCTCGAAAACTCGGACTCTATTTCGCGTATTTTTTCGAGACGAACACAATGACGCAGCCCATTTCCCCCAATTCTCACACCTGAGATTATTTGTTCTGTAATTAGTGAATTTTAACATTAACCGAAATTCGGGGTGTTACAAAGAAGTTCCATACAAAGGTAAGAATTACTTGCCTATCGCTCCTATACTTCAAAAGTAACATATATCAACTGTAGCAGCGCGTCATATGAGATGACACAATGTGAGAACACTTGAAGAAGGTATGCTAACATTCTCAGCCGATGGAGAAGCATAAAAGCATTTTGATAAGAAATATCCCAATTTCACAGTGGAGAGTTGTAACATTAGATTAGGTTTATGTACGGATGGATTTTCACCATTTTCTATTTTGGTTATAAATATATATCTTGACCTATAATCATTACACCTTACAATTTACCTCCACGGATATGTATGAAAACTTCATAAATGTTTCTTATAATTGTCATCCCTAGCCCTGAAAGTCTGACACAGGGCAACAATGTTTACTTATAACTGCTAATCAAAGAGTTGAAAAGTTTATGTTATGAAGGAGTTGAAACATATGACGTATCAAAATAATTCAGATGTTCGCTTCTTTGTTATGGTCTATTAGCGATTTTTCTGCATATGCAATGCTTACAGGTTTGAGTACGACCAGTCGTTTTCTTGTCCTTATTATGTGGAAGAAACCCAAGCATTTTCTTTACCGCATGGAAACAAAATTTGTGATTTGATTGTCATCGAAGTTTTCTTCATATTTATCGTCCTTTTAGAAGTGACAAAAAAGTTTATATCTAATAGACATAAGACTTTACAATCACCAATGATTTGATCAAGCGAAGATATGTATATTAACTTGTAAAATATTATTCAGAGATACATGAAACCGGACATCAAACTGAAATCCAAGGAAAATCAATTGTTAATAATTGGCGCAAACAAAGTATGTTTTAGGAGTTGTGTAACAACCCGCAAATTCTGAACCAATTTAAAATTTTATTTTAGAAAATTTTAATGAATTTTGATAATATAAATTGATTTATATTAAATAATAATGGGTAAAATTTATTTTAATCGAAGTTAAAACGAATAAATTTAATTTAATTATAAAACGAGCCTGAAATTGCGCGGTAGTTTGAAAATTTAATTTTAAACTTTGACTAAATGTACAGGATTCAAAATAAATCAGAATTGAGTGAAACAAGAAATATTTAAATCGGTTTAATCATATCTTTCTAACGAATCTGAAAAATTGAAATTTCGTTTTAAAAATCAAAAGTTATGGCTAGTTCAATTTTTAGAAAAGTCGCTGTAGAACTTATATATATAATATAATATATATGGCCCAAAAGGCTACTTTTCATATACGAATGAATTTGGACCCGAAACCACTTCCATTGAGTCCGGAATGACGTTTCTATATTGAAAAACAGTAAACACTTATATATTTCGAGTTTCGGAAATTATTTGTTTAAAAATGTATTTTTAATATAAAATATATAGCCTTTGAAAATAGTCATTTTTCAAACGACCTCCGTTTTCGACGAAACCACTTTTGTTGGATCCGGAATGTCATTTTATTACTAGGTTTAAGTTTTTAGAATTTTCGACTTAACATGTGAGCGTGGCAAAAGAAAATGTGTTTTGACTGTTTCGGTTAAAATTAAACGACTTGAAAATAGCCATTTTTCAAACAGTCTCAGAATTCGATAAAATTAGTCTTGTTAGAACCGTATCATCAAAAGAAAGCCAAAAATATTTTTTTTAGATTTTTCGGAGTCCGTATGTGGCCCCGGCATATTTAAATGTACGGTAGATATTTAATTAATTAATTTTAAATGGAATTTTAAATAAAATATATACAGATTTCGAAATTGGAGCCCGAGACATATCCCATCGCGTTCAGAAGGTGTCAAAACCTTAAGAACGACAGTAAGCATGCCCAAATCGGAGAAAGTCCGGATTTTCACCTTTTAAACACGTAAAAGAGAATTAATATTAAAATAATATTAAAAAAATCCGAAAACCTAACCCTAATTTCAGGCCAGCCGCCATGTTAAAACCGAAGGCCAGAACACACCAAAATTAAAATGTTAAGATCTCTCAATCCGTTCAATGAAAATCGACATATCATATACCAAATCGAAGAGAATTCAGAGAGCTTCGAATCCATACGGTCAAGATCGGGTTTTGGTTCACGGATTTCCCGAATTTCGAGCTACAAGGGCCGGCGGTTGTGGTGGTTTCTAGGGTGAAATGGGGGGCCGAGTTCGTCATGGTTGGCGGTGCTAGTTGGTGTTGGCGCGAGCTTCGAGGTGACGGTGTCTGATCGGGTGCTAGGAGGCCAGAGGGGGGTGCGTTTTGGAGGGTTGAAGGCGGCATATGGGTTTGGCCATGAACTGGTAACGACGGGAAGAAGGAACCCATTTTTTTTTATTTAATATTGTTTTATTATTTTAATATTTTAATTTTCCAATCTTTAAAAATACATAACTCTTTCATACGAGGTCCGTTTTACAAACCATAAGTTGCGTTGGACTCGTCTTTCTGAGAGCTTCGCGATGGCGTAGACTGCAGCTGAAACGGAGACAGTTGATTTTTGGCCAAAATTTCAATGTGAGAATTCTAATTTTAATCATTTAATTAATTATTAATTATTTTGTCGCATCAAAGAAAATTGTATTGTCATATAAATTCAGATCTGGATGTCATGTGTTGTTTGGATTGTAAATTGTTGCTTGTTGTATGTTTGTTGTTCATGATATGCTAAATCCGCATTGGAATTGTATGTATTATTGAATTTTAATTGCGGTTGGAGGATTGGATCTAAAATTAGATCTAAAACATATTTTATTCAGAATTAAATAATATTTATTCAGATCTAATTGAAAAAAAAAATTATGTTATTAAAATAGTATTTTTTTTATTTTTCTGGATTCAATAATAGAAATTGAACAACAAATAAATATTTATTTTTATTTGTTGATTTAACAATGGAATTTGGTCGACAAATAAATATTTTTTTTTTGTTGATTTCACAATAGAAATTAAACGACAAATAAAAACTTTTTTTTATTTGTTGATATTACAATGCAAATTGGACGACGAATAAAATCTCATTTTTATTTGTTTATATTGTAACGGAAATTGGTTGACAAATAAATCCTTATTTTTATTCGTTTGCAGTATGTGGACGACAAATAAAGTATTATTTTTATTTGTCTACTTAAAATAGAATTAAAAAAAAAAATGAAAAGTAAATCAACATTTTCATTGTAAAATGTTATATTAAAAGTAAATCAACATTTTCATTGTAAAATGTTATATTAAAAGAAAATCAACATTTTCATTGTAAAATGCTACATTAAAGGAAATTAACATTTTTATTTGAAATGAATTATGCATACAAAATCACATTTTGATTTGAAACTTGTTTTAGAAATAAAAATTAACATTTTTATCTGAAATATAATATGCAAAACAAAAATCACATTTTTGTTCGCAATAAAAGTTTATAAACAAAATCACATTTTTGTTCGCAATAAAAGTTTATAAACAAAAATCACATTTTTGTTCGCAATAAAAGTTTATAAACAAAAATCACTTTTTTGTTTGCAATAAAAGTTTATAAACAAAAATCATATTTTTGTTCGCAATTAAAGTTTATAAACAAAAATCACATTTTTTATGCATAAAAAAGTATGAAATGAACATGTATATTTTTATACATTAAAAATTAAGAAAATAAAAATTAACATCTTTGTCAACTAGATTATAAAGAAATTTTTGTTAACATTAAAAAGGATTTGTCCAAAATTTCATTTTTGTTACATTAAAAGGATTTGTTCAAAATTGCATTTCTGTTTGCATAAAAGGGATTTGTTCAAAATTGCATTTTTGTTCCAATTAAATGGATTTGTCAAAATCATCATATTTTATTATGTTGATAAGCATAAGCAAATTTGTCATATTTTGTTTTGTTGAAAAGATTAAGCAAAATAATCATATTTTGTTACTTGAAAAGATTAAGCAAAGTTATCATATTTTGTTACTTGAAAAGATTAAGCAAAGTTATCATATTTTGTTACTTGAAAGGATTAAACAAAAATTTACATTTTTGTTTATTTTAAAAGAATTAGACAAAATTGTCATATTTTATTATATTAATATATATATATATATACATTTTTATTTGTGTTCCCCGACGCAGATATAACATGATTCTAAAGTAGCACATTTTTATTTGCATTTTTCAATGCAAATATAATATGAATCTAAAGGTTCACATTTTGTTTACATTCCACAATGCAAACAATATATGAAAATAAAAATTACATTTTTGTTTGCATTCTACAGTGCAAAAGAAACGTATAAAATAAAATATGCATTTTTATTTGCATTCTATCATGCAAATAAAACAAGAAGATAAAAATTACATTTTTGTTTGCAACTTTAGTTGCAAACAAACAAGAAGAATAAAAATTACATTTTGTTTGCAAATTTAGATGCAAACAAATTTATTAAAAATAAAAGATACATTTTTGTTGCATGTTTTAAATGTGAACAAAGCATTAAAATAAAAGTTACATTTTTATTTATTTATTTACTTCACTTGATGTAAATAAACATAAAATAAAGAGTTGTTCTTTTATTTACATTTCTTGATGTAAATAAAACTAGAAATTTAATATTACACTTTTGTTTGCTTTACTCAACACAAATAAAACAGGAGAATAAAAGAAATATTTTCATTTGCAATCCTTAATGCAAATAAATTATGTAATGAAAAGTTAAAATTTTTATTTACATTCTTCTATGTAAATAAACATCAAAGTAAAAAAGATGAATCTTTATTTGCATTCTCTATTGCAAATAAAGCATGAAATGAAAAGTTATATTTTTGTTATTATTTGTATTCCCTATTACAAATGGAATTAAAGATTATATCTTTCTTCTCACTTATTTATAACGAAAGGAATTGAAATAAAAGATTATATTTTTATCGTCATTTTAGATGCGATAAAAGAATAGAAATAAAGAATTCATTCTTATTGACATTTTACAGGCAATAAAAGGAATATAAATAAAAGAGACATTTTTATCATCGTGTTATATATTGTGTATTACACTGCCATAGACAAGTTACCTGACTTGTTTATGTGATTGGGTCGATTATTTTTACACATCGCCCAAGTGCACAAATAATTTATTATTTGTTTGCTGGTTGAAGCCCCATACGGGTGTTGGGATGAAAATTAACATACACTAATCCCAATATTTAGTTGTATGTTGATCGTTAGATCGACAGGCTGCGATGAGCGTTATTATTTAATTTAACGCTTACACAGTTAGAATTGACACTTTGGATGAAATGGATGATTTTACTGTTATTGTTATATAGGATATGTGTGATATCCATATAATCCAAGTTATATGGTAAATGATTGAGTCGCATTTCGATTCAGGTGTTCTTTTAAATAAGAATATTCTTACATTAGAAATTCTTTTTATATAAAGGATATATTTTCATAAATATATATATATATTATTAAATATGTTAAAACAAAGAATATTTGTAAAAGATAAAAATCTTTTATGCAAAGAATATTTTTAATGATTATTTCTAAAATATGTTTTCTTATAATAATGAATTAATATTTAAAGGGAAATCCTCTAATTAAGATTATTAGAATTTGCAATTATATTTCATGATATGAGATACATTGAGATGTGAAGTGGATTTATCGTGGACGGTGTTTTTAAATGACATTTGTCCTTTAATCCAATTTACATCGAAATTATTATTTGGAATTTATAAATCTATTTTATAGATTTAAAAAGGCATTTTCTAAAAATCTAGTTTTCCAATTTAATATATATATTAAATTGGAATTAAGTGGAAATTCTATTGGTAATAATCGAGATGGGCTTCTGTAATAGAAGACCGATATTATATATGGAATTTAAGAGGCTTTGCCGTTATTCCATGTATATTGTTAGTCCGATACAGAAATTCACATCGATTATGTATTGATTGATTTCTGTGGAATTCCATATTTTGGAAATTGATTCGTGGGTTTATCGTGAACTGTGTTTTAAATGACACTAGTTCTTTAACCCGTTTAAAAGGAAGATTTATTCTTTAAAATAAATGATTTGTGAAAATGATTTTTGTTATTAAATCAAATTTAGAATTTTTAATAAACTTTAAGGAAGATTTATGATTTAATTTATTAATTTATCTTTGATAAAATTTATGAAAATCTTTTAATATGAATATCTTATTAAAAGAATATTCGGGGTCGGAATGTGACATAATGTGTGATTTTCCAATATTTGATTTTTAATCACAAAATACGCGAGTTGTTCAGAAAGACTGGGTTTAACCCATTCTGAATAATCATCACGACGATCAAGAGTCGAAGAAGAAGACGGTGGTTGAAGACCGAAGTTTTTCACATCGTTGGGATGATGATGACTGGTATCTTGAATTGGGACAGTACATTCCAAGGCAAGATATTTGGTAATGATCGTCCAAACGTATTTGGAGATCGATGGATACATTGTTTCGCTCAGACCCAGAGCAGACTTGTAAATGGATTGTGTGTCTGACATTGTATTCTTTTCTACTGTATTTTTTGAACGCTACCGATTATATATTTCTATTTGGTGGTGGAGAATTAATTCTTCACTTAACACCCTTCTCTAAGACGTATGAGCTTAGAGGTTATATATATATAGGTAGATGATCAATGATATGGTAGGGTCTTACAATGTGGCATGCTAAGATGCAATTGATCAAGGCTTTGTTGAAAAGCAGGCCTTGTGGTTGATGATCAAAGCACAGTCTATTTAGGCATAGCTTTGTGTATATCGTGACTTCGCGAGCCTCATAGCCCGGTAGAGTCTAAAACGGGAGAAGGGAACGTAGGGAGTGCACACGTTTCTTTCTAGCTAGAAGTGGTGTCATGGTATGGAGCCCAGACATTTACTTATGTGGTTGTTGGATTTTTAGAGGCCTCGGATTTATGCGGTCGCCCTCGGCCGTATTATAGGTTCAATAGGACCGGGGAGCGTGTGTTCAGGAATAACTAATCCACTAAAGTAGTTGTGGACCGACCCTGCAGGATCCAAGGGTTCGCCAGCGTCCGAATCCTGGGACATTGCTAGAGTGTCTCGAATCGGTAAGGACTTCCTCCCTAGCCTTGACTCATGATGGAAACCCAATTTCCAATGCGCCCCTTTACGGTTTTGATTGTATGACTAGTACGGTGACATAGTAGATGGTAGCTATGCCGTCTAGGATTGATATTATGATTGAAATTTTTAATTAAAATATATACACACTAATAATAATATCGTATTTTGCGTATTTATCATTTCTTGACCATTATAAGGTAAAACCCTATCCTCTGGTGTGCGTTGCATTGTGTGATGGGACCTGGGTCTTATAATGGTTTCATTTTTCTAAAAAGCATTGCGTTATTTGAAGATTTACTTTAGATATGCACTACCAATCCAATGGAGTAAACCCGTTCCGCGTTAGCGGCGTGGTCCTGGGATTAGCCTTCTATTTAGATAATTTAGGTTAAGAATTCTCACACCAGTCCCACGACTGACCTGTAGTTTGTTTCACTTTGCAAACTCGGGTGCCCTCTTTCCACACGGGCAGTCGAGTGGCTCATTTGACAGATATATTAAGCAAAGATCCTGGATTGAAGACTGAAGCTGTGGCCAGAATGTTGATAGCCTTCCATTGAGATTAGTTTCGCTGAAATGTATTAATTTTTGTAATTTATCTTCCGCTGTAATATAATCCAATGTACTATGATATATATTCTGTACTCTGATGTAACATTTATTATGATGTTATAAAAGTCTTTTGTATTTTATCTGATGTATTGTATCCCAAAGTTGATGTATCCGCAGATTTCCATTCTTTGGTTCAGACCTGTGTGATTTATGGTCGATCCAGAGGGTGGGAATTTTCGGGTTATCACAGTTGGTATCAGAGCTCTGGTTAGCTCAAATCTTTGGGGTACAACTCGTTAGAACTGAACAGAAGACTCATCAGAGGTAGGATTAGTAATATCCTATAAAACAGAATACTCATTAGAGATAGGATCAGCAGTATCCTAGAATAAGAAAACTCATTAAAGATGGGGTTAGTAATGCCCTAGAATGAGTTCAGAGTGAAAAGTCTATAATTAACGTACTTGTAATTATATATATATAATTCGATTTTAGAAAATATGATTTTTGAATACATGAAAGTTATATATTTTGAAAATATAATCAACTAATTGATTAGAAATTGTATTATGTGAATTTAAATTCATCTAATTAAATTATTAAACAATAAAAGAATGAGAATTAAATTAGTTGAATAAACGACTTTTAGCTTCATTTCCTTTTCGAGGACGAAAAGATTTTAAGTGGGGGAGATTGTAACAACCCGCAAATTCTGAACCAATTTAAAATTTTATTTTAGAAAATTTTAATGAATTTTAATAATATAAAATGATTTATATTAAATAATAATGGGTAAAATTTATTTTAATCGAAGTTAAAACGAATAAATTTAATTTAATTATAAAACGAGCCTAAAATGATGCGGTAGTTTGAAAATTTAATTTTAAACTTTGACTGAATGTACATGATTCAAAATAAATCAGAATTGAGTGAAACAAGAAATATTTAAATCTGTTTAATCATATCTTTCTAACGAATCTGAAAAATTGAAATTTCGTTTTAAAAATCAAAAGTTATGGCTAGTTCAATTTTTAGAAAAGACGTTGTAGAATTTATATATATAATATAATATATATGGCCCAAAAGGCTACTTTTCATTTACGAATGAATTTGGACTCGAAACCACTTCCATTGAGTCCAGAATGACGTTTCTACAATGAAAAACAGTAAACAATTATATATTTCGAGTTACGAAAATTATTTGTTTAAAAATGTATTTTTAATATTAAATATATAGCCTTTGAAAATAGTCATTTTTCAAATGACCTCCGTTTTCGACGAAACCACTTTTTTTGGATCCGAAATGTCATTTTATTACTATGTTTAAATTTTTAGAATTTTTCGACTTAATATGTGAGCGTGGCAAAAGAAAAGGTGTTTTGACTGTTTCGGTTAAAATTAAACGACTTGAAAATAGCTATTTTTCAAACAGTCTCAGAATTCGACAAAATTAGTCTTGTTAGAACCGTATCGTCAAAAGAAAGCCAAAAATATATTTTTTAGAATTTTCGGAGTCCGTATGTGGCCCCGACATATTTAAATGTACGATAGATATTTAATTAATTAATTTTTAATGGAATATTAAATAAAATATATACAGATTTCGGAATTGGAGCCCGGGACATATCCCATCACGTTCAGAAGGTGTCAAAACCTTAAGAACGACAGTAAGCAGGACCAAATCGGAGAAAGTCCGGATTTTCACCTTTTAAACACGTAAAAAAGATTTAATATTAAAATAATATTAAAAAAATCCGAAAACCTAACCCTAATTTCGGGCCAGCCGCCATGTTAAATTCGAAGGCCAGAAAACACCGAAATTAAAATGTTAAGATCTCTCAATCCGTTCCATGAAAATCGACATATGATATACCAAATCGAAGAGAATTCAGAGAGCTTCGGATCCATACGGTCAAGATCGGGTTTTGGTTCACGGATTTCGTGAATTTCGAGCTACTAGGGCCGGCGGTTGCGGTGGTTTCTAGGGTGAAATGGGGGGTCAAGTTCGTCATGGTTGGCGGTGCTAGTTGGTGTTGGCGCGAGCTTCGAGGTGACAGTGTTTGATCGGGTGCTAGGAGGCAAGAGGGGGGTGCGTTTTGGAGGGTTGAAGGCGGCATATGGGTTCGGCCGTCAACTGGTAACGACGGGAAGAAGGAACCCGTTTTTTTGTTTAATATTATTTTATTATTTTAATTTTCCAATCTTTAAAAATACATAACTCTTTCATACGAGGTCCGTTTTACAAACCGTAAGTTGCGTTGGACTCGTCTTTCTGAGAGCTTCGCGATGGCGTAGACCGCAGCTGAAATGGAGACAGTTGATTTTCGGCCAAAATTTCAATGTGAGAATTCTAATTTTAATCATTTAATTAATTATTAATTATTTTCTCGCATTAAAGAAAATTGTATTGTCATATAAATTCAGATCTGGATGTCATGTGTTGTTTGGATTGTAAATTGTTGCTTGTTGTATGTTTGTTGTTCATGATATGCTAAATCCGCATTGGAATTGTATGTATTATTGAATTTTAATTGCGGTTAGAGGATTGGATCTAAAATTAGATCTAAGACATATTTTATTCAGACTTAAATAATATTTATTCAGATCTAATTGAAAAAAAAAATATTTTATGTTATTAAATTTTTTTTTTTTATTATTCTGGATTCAATAATAGAAATTGAACGATAAATAAATATTTATTTTTATTTGTTGACTTAACAATGGAATTTGGTCGACAAATAAATATTTATTTTTATTTGTTGATTTCACAATAGAAATTAAACGACAAATAAAAACTTTTTTTATTTGTTGATATTACAATGCAAATTGGACGACGAATAAAATCTAATTTTTATTTGTTTATATTGTAAAGGAAATTGGTTGACAAATAAAACCTTATTTTT
Organism: Allium sativum; assembly: GCA_030737875.1. NCBI lineage: Eukaryota > Viridiplantae > Streptophyta > Magnoliopsida > Asparagales > Amaryllidaceae > Allium > Allium sativum. The sequence continues at coordinate 24,923,791 of CM060923.1, read as the reverse complement.
ATTCGTTTGCTTTTCAACAGTATTTGGACGACAAATAAAGTATTATTTTTATTTGTCTATTTACAATAGAATTAAAAAAAATGAAAAGTAAATCAACATTTTCATTGTAAAATGTTATATTAAAAGCAAATCAACATTTTCATTGTAAAATGTTATATTAAAAGAAAACCAACAGTTTCATTGTAAAATGCTCCATTAAAGGAAATTAACATTTTTATTTGAAATGAATTATGCATACAAAATCACATTTTGATTTGAAACTTGTTTTAGAAATAAAAATTAACATTTTTATCTGAAATATAATATGCCAAACAAAAATCACATTTTTGTTCGCAATAAAAGTTTACAAACAAAATCACATTTTTGTTCGCAATAGAAGTTTATAAACAAAAATCACATTTTTGTTCGCAATAAAAGTTTATAAACAAAAATCACTTTTTTGTTCGCAATAAAAGTTTATAAACAAAAATCATATTTTTGTTCGCAATTAAAGTTTATAAACAAAAATCACATTTTTGTACGCATAAAAAAGTATGAAATGAACATGTATATTTTTATACATTAAAAATTAAGAAAATAAAAATTAACATCCTTGTCAACTACATTATAAAGAAATTTTTGTTAACATTAAAAAGGATTTGTCCAAAATTTCATTTTTGTTACATTAAAAGGATTTGTTCAAAATTGCATTTCTATTTACATAAAAGGGATTTGTTCAAAATTGCATTTTTGTTCCAATTAAATGGATTTGTCAAAATCATCATATTTTATTATGTTGATAAGCATAAGCAAATTTGTCAAATTTTGTTATGTTGAAAAGATTAAGCAAAATAATCATATTTTGTTACTTGAAAAGATTAAGCAAAGTTATCATATTTTGTTACTTGAAAAGATTAAGCAAAGTTATCATATTTTGTTACTTGAAAGGATTAAACAAAAATTTACATTTTTGTTTTTTTTTAAAAGAATTAGACAAAGTTGTCATATTTTATTATATTAAAAATATATATATATATACATTTTTATTTGTGTTCCCCAACGCAGATATAACATGATTCTAAAGTAGCACATTTTTATTTGCATTTTTCAATGCAAATATAATATGAATCTAAAGGTTCACATTTTATTTACATTCCACAATGCAAACAATATATGAAAATAAAAATTACATTTTTGTTTGCATTCTACAGTGCAAAAGAAACGTAGAATATAGAATATGCATTTTTATTTGCATTCTATCATGCAAATAAAACAAGAAGATAAAAATTACATTTTTGTTTGCAACTTTAGTTGCAAATAAACAAGAAGAATAAAAATTACATTTTGTTTGCAAATTTAGATGCAAACAAATTTATTAAAAATAAAAGATACATTTTTGTTGCATGTTTTAAATGTGAACAAAGCATTAAAATAAAAGTTACATTTTTATTTATTTATTTACTTCACTTGATGTAAATAAACATAAAATAAAGAGTTGTTCTTTTATTTACATTTCTTGATGTAAATAAAACTAGAAATTTAATATTACACTTTTATTTGCTTTACTCAACGCAAATAAAACAGGAGAATAAAAGAAATATTTTCATTTGCAATCCTTAATGCAAATAAATTATGAAATGAAAAGTTACAATTTTTATTTACATTCTTCTATGTAAATAAACATCAAAGTAAAAAAGCTGAATCTTTATTTGCATTCTCTATTGCAAATAAAGCATGAAATGAAATGTTATATTTTTGTTATTATTTGTATTCCTTATTACAAATGGAATTAAAGATTATATCTTTCTTCTCATTTATTTATAATGAAAGGAATTGAAATAAAAGATTATATTTTTATCGTCATTTTAGAAATGCGATAAAAGAATAGAAATAAAGAATTCATTCTTATTGACGTTTTACAGGCAATAAAAGGAATATAAATAAAAGAGGCATTTTTATCATCGTGTTATATATTATGTATTACACTGCCATAGGCAAGTTACCTGACTTGTTTATGTGATTGGGTCGATTATTTTTACACATCGCCCAAGTGCACAAATAATTTATTATTTGTTTGCTGGTTGAAACCCCACACGGGTGTTGGGATGAAAATTAACATACACTAATCCCAATATTTAGTTGTATGTTGATCGTTAGATCGACAGGCTGCGATGAGTGTTATTATTTAATTTAACGCTTACACAGTTGGAATTTACACTTTGGATGAAATGGATGATTTTACTGTTATTGTTATATAGGATATGTGTGATATCCATATAATCCAAATTATATGGTAAATGATTGAGTCGCATTTCGATTCAGGTGTTCTTTTAAATTAGAATATTCTTACATTAGAAATTCTTTTTATATAAAGGATATATTTTCATAAATATATATATATATATATTATTAAATATGTTAAAACAAAGAATAATTGTAAAAGATAAAAATCTTTTATGTAAAGAATTTTTTTAACGATTATTTCTAAAAATATGTTTTCTTATAATAATGAATTAATATTTAAAGGGAAATCCTTTAATTAAGATTATTAGAATTTGCAATTATATTTCATGATATGAGATACATTGAGATGTGAAGTGGATTTATCGTGGACGGTGTTTTTAAATGACATTTGTCCTTTAATCCAATTTACATTGAAATTATTATTTGGAATTTATAAATCTATTTTATAGATTTAAAAAGGCATTTTCTAAAAATCTAGTTTTCCAATTTAATATATATATTATATTGGAATTAAGTGGAAATTCTATTGGTAATAATCGAGATGGGCTTCTGTAATAGAAGACCGATATTATATATGGAATTTAAGAGGCTTTGCCGTTATTCCATGTATATTGTTAGTCCGATACAGAAATTCACATCGATTATGTATTGATTGATTTCTGTGGAATTCCATATTTTGGAAATTGATTTGTGGGTTTATCGTGAACTGTATTTTAAATGACACTAGTTCTTTAACCCGTTTAAATCAAATTTAGAATTTTTAATAAATCTCTAAGGAAGATTTATGATTTAATTTATTAATTTATCTTTGATAAAATTTATTAAAATCTTTTAATATGAATATCTTATTAAAAGAATATTCGGGGTCGGAATGTGACATAATGTGTGATTTTCCAATATTTGATTTTTAATCACAAAATACGCGAGTTATTCAGAAAGACCGGGTTTAACCAATTCTGAATAATCATCACGATGATCAAGAGTCGAAGAAGAAGACGGTGGTTGAAGACCTAAGGTTTTCACATCGTTGGGATGATGATGACTGGTATCTTGAATTGGGACAGTACATTCCAAGGCAAGATATTTGGTAATGATCGTCCAAACGTATTTGGAGATTGATGGATACGTTGTTTCGCTCAGACCCAGAGCGGACTTGTAAATGGATTGTGTGTCTGACATTGTATTCTTTTCTACTATATTTTTTTGAACGCTACCGATTATATATTTCTGTTTGGTGGTGGAGAATTTATTCTTCACTTAAAACCCTTCTCTAAGACGTATGAGCTTAGAGGTTATATATATTGGTAGATGATCAATGATATGGGAGGGTCTGACAATGTGGCATGCTAAGATGCAATTGATCAAGGCTTTGTTGAAAAGTAGGCCTTGTGGTTGATGATCGAAGCACAGTCTATTTAGGCATAGCTTTGTGTATATCGTGACTTCGCGAGGCTCACAACCCGGTAGAGTCTAAAACAGGAGAAGGGAACGTAGGGAGTGCACACGTTTCTTTCTAGCTAGAGGTGGTGTCATGTTATGGAGCCCAGACATTTACTTATGTGGTTGTTGGATTTTTAGAGGCCTCGGATTTATGCGGTCACCCTCGACCGTATTATAGGTTCAATAGGACCAGGGAGCGTGTGTTCAGGAATAACGAATCCACTAAAGTAGTTGTGGACCGGCCCTGCAGGATCCAAGGGTTCGCCAGCGTCCGAATCCTGGGACATTGCTAGAGTGTCTCGAATCGGTAAGGACTTCCTCCTTAGCCTTGACTCATGATGGAAACCCAATTTCCAATACGCCCGTTTATGGTTTTGATTGTATTACTAGTACGGCGACATAGTAGATGGTAGCTATGCCGTCTAGGATTGATATTATGATTGAAATGTTTTAATTAAAATATATACACACTAATAATAATATCATATTTTGCGTATTTATCATTTCATGACCATTATAAGGTAAAATCCTATCCTCTGGTGTGCGTTGCATTGTGTGATGGGACCTGGGTCTTATAATGGTTTCATTTTTCTAAAAAAGCATTGCGTTATTTGACGATTTACTTTAGTTATGCACTGGCAATCCAATAGAGTAAACTCGTTCCGCGTTAGCGGCGTGGTCCTGGGATTAGCCTTCTATTTAGATAATTTAGGTTAAGAATTCTCACACCAGTCCCACGACTGACCTGTAGTTTGTTTCACTTTGCAAACTCGGGTGCCCTCTTTCCACATGGGCAGTTGAGTAGCTCATTTGGCAGATATATTAAGCAAAGATTCTGGATTGAAGACTGAAGCTGTGGCCAGAATGTTGATAGCCTTCCACTGAGATTAGTTCCGCTGAAATGTATTAATTTTTGTAATTTTTCTTCCGCTGTAATATTATCCAATGTACTATGATATATATTCTGTACTCTGATGTAACATTTATTATGATGTTATAAAAGTCTTCTATATTTGTTCTGATGTGTTGTATGCCCAAAGTTGATGTATCCGCAGATTTCCATTCTTTGGTTCAGACCTGTGTGGTTTATGGTCGATCCAGAGGGTGGGAATTTCCGGGTTATCACAGTTGGTATCAGAGCTCTGGTTAGCTCAAATCTTTGGGGTACAACTCGTTAGAACTGAATAGAAGACTCATCAGAGGTAGGATTAGTAATATCCTATAAAACAAAATACTCATTAGAGATAGGATCAGCAGTATCCTAGAATGAGAAAACTCATTAGAGACGGGGTTAGTAATGCACTAGAATGAGTTCAGAGTGAAAAGTCTATAATTAATGTACTTGTAATTATACATATAATTCAATTTTAGAAAATACGATTTTTGAATACATGACAGTTATATATTTTGAAAATATAATCAACTAATTGATTAGAAATTGTATTTTGTGAATTTAAATTCAACTAATTAAATTATTAAACAATAAATGAATGAGAATTAAATTAGTTGAATAAACGACTTTTAGCTTCATTTCCTTTTCGAGGACGAAAAGATTTTAAGTGGGGGAGATTGTAACAACCCGCAAATTCTGAACCAATTTAAAATTTTATTTTAGAAAATTTTAATGAATTTTAATAATATAAAATGATTTATATTAAATAATAATGGGTAAAATTTATTTTAATCGAAGTTAAAACGAATAAATTTAATTTAATTATAAAACGAGCCTAAAATGATGCGGTAGTTTGAAAATTTAATTTTAAACTTTGACTGAATGTACATGATTCAAAATAAATCAGAATTGAGTGAAACAAGAAATATTTAAATCTGTTTAATCATATCTTTCTAACGAATCTGAAAAATTGAAATTTCGTTTTAAAAATCAAAAGTTATGGCTAGTTCAATTTTTAGAAAAGACGTTGTAGAATTTATATATATAATATAATATATATGGCCCAAAAGGCTACTTTTCATATACGAATGAATTTGGACTCGAAACCACTTCCATTGAGTCCAGAATGACGTTTCTACATTGAAAAACAGTAAACACTTATATATTTCGAGTTTCGGAAATTATTTGTTTAAAAATGTATTTTTAATATTAAATATATAGCCTTTGAAAATAGTCATTTTTCAAACGGCCTCCGTTTTCGATGAAACCACTTTTGTTGGATCCGGAATGTCATTTTATTACTAGGTTTAAATTTTTAGAATTTTTCGACTTAATATGTGAGCGTGGCAAAATAAAATGTGTTTTGACTGTTTAAGTTAAAATTAAACGACTTGAAAATAGCCATTTTTCAAACAGTCTCAGAATTCGACAAAATTAGTCTTGTTAGAACCGTATCATCAAAAGAAAGCCAAAAATATATTTTTTTAGAATTTTCGGAGTCCATATGTGGCCCTGACATATTTAAATGTACGGTAGATATTTAATTAATTAATTTTTAATGGAATTTTAAATAAAATATATACAGATTTCGGAATTGTAGCCCGGGGCATATCCCATCGCGTTCAGAAGGTGTCAAAACCTTAAGAACGATAGTAAGCAGGCCCAAATCGGAGAAAGTCCGGATTTTCACGTTTTAAACACGTAAAAGAGATTTAATATTAAAATAATATTAAAAAAATCCGAAAACCTAACCCTAATTTCGGGCCAGCCGCCATGTTAAAACCGAAGGCCAGAAAACACCGAAATTAAAATGTTAAGATCTCTCAATCCGTTCAATGAAAATTGACATATGATATATCAAATCGAAGAGAATTCAGAGAGCTTCGAATCCATACGGTCAAGATTGGGTTTTGGTTCATGGATTTCGCGAATTTCAAGCTACAAGGGCCGGCGGTTGCGGTGGTTTCTAGGGTGAAATGGGGGGCCGAGTTCATCATGGTTGGCGGTGCTAGTTGGTGTTGGCGCGAGCTTCGAGGTGACGGTGTCTGATCGGGTGCTAGGAGGCCAGAGGGGTGCGTTTTGGAGGGTTGAAGGCGGCATATGGGTTCGGCCGTGAACCGGTAACGACGGGAAGAAGGAACCCCTTTTTTTATTTAATATTACTTTATTATTTTAATATTTTAATTTTCCAATCTTTAAAAATACATAACTCTTTCATACGAGGTCCGTTTTACAAACCGTAAGTTGCGTTGGACTCGTCTTTCTGAGAGCTTCGCGATGGCGTAGACCGCAGCTGAAACGGAGACAGTTGATTTTCGACCAAAATTTCAATGTGAGAATTCTAATTTTAATCATTTAATTAATTATTAATTATTTTCTCGCATTAAAGAAAATTGTATTGTCATATAAATTCAGATCTGGATGTCATGTGTTGTTTGGATTGTAAATTGTTGCTTGTTGTATGTTTGTTGTTCATGATATGCTAAATCCGCATTGGAATTGTATGTATTATTGAATTTTAATTGCGGTTGGAGGATTGGATCTAAAATTAGATCTAAAACATATTTTATTCAGACTTAAATAATATTTATTCAGATCTAATTGGAAAAAAAAATTATGTTACTAAAATATTTTTTTTATTATTCTGGATTCAATAATAGAAATTGAACGACAAATAAATATTTATTTTTATTTGTTGATTTAACAATGGAATTTGGTCGACAAATAAATATTTATTTTTATTTGTGATTTCACAATAGAAATTAAACGACAAATAAAAACTTTTTTTTATTTGATGATATTACAATGCAAATTGGACGACGAATAAAATCTCATTTTTATTTGTTTATATTGTAACGGAAATTGGTTGACAAATAAAACCTTATTTTTATTCGTTTGCTTTTCAACAGTATTTGGACGACAAATAGAGTATTATTTTTATTTGTCTATTTACAATAGAATTTTAAAAAATGAAAAGTAAATCAACATTTTCATTGTAAAATGTTATATTAAAAGTAAATCAACATTTTCATTGTAAAATGTTATATTAAAAGAAAATCAACATTTTCATTGTAAAATGCTACATTAAAGGAAATTAACATTTTTATTTGAAATGAATTATGCATACAAAATCACTTTTTGATTTGAAACTTGTTTTAGAAATAAAAATTAACATTTTTATCTGAAATATAATATGCAAAACAAAAATCACATTTTTGTTCGCAATAAAAGTTTATAAACAAAATCACATTTTTGTTCGCAATAAAAGTTTATAAACAAAAATCACATTTTTGTTCGCAATAAAAGTTTATAAACAAAAATCACTTTTTTGTTTGCAATAAAAGTTTATAAACAAAAATCATATTTTTGTTCGCAATTAAAGTTTATAAACAAAAATCACATTTTTTTATGCATAAAAAAGTATGAAATGAACATGTATATTTTTATACATTAAAAATTAAGAAAATAAAAATTAACATCTTTGTCAACTAGATTATAAAGAAATTTTTGTTAACATTAAAAAGGATTTGTCCAAAATTTCATTTTTGTTACATTGAAAGGATTTGTTCAAAATTGCATTTCTGTTTGCATAAAAGGGATTTGTTCAAAATTGCATTTTTGTTCCAATTAAATGGATTTGTCAAAATCATCATATTTTATTATGTTGATAAGCATAAGCAAATTTGTCATATTTTGTTATGTTGAAAAGATTAAGCAAAATAATCATATTTTGTTACTTGAAAAGATTAAGCAAAGTTATCATATTTTGTTACTTGAAAAGATTAAGCAAAGTTATCATATTTTGTTACTTGAAAGGATTAAACAAAAATTTACATTTTTGTTTATTTTAAAAGAATTAGACAAAATTGTCATATTTTATTATATTAAAATATATATATATATACACATTTTTATTTGTGTTCCCCAACGCAGATATAACATGATTCTAAAGTAGCACATTTTTATTTGCATTTTTCAATGCAAATATAATATGAATCTAAAGGTTCACATTTTGTTTACATTCCACAATGCAAACAATATATGAAAATAAAAATTACATTTTTGTTTGCATTCTACAGTGCAAAAGAAACGTAGAAAATAGAATATGCATTTTTATTTGCATTCTATCATGCAAATAAAACAAGAAGATAAAAATTACATTTTTGTTTGCAACTTTAGTTTCAAACAAACAAGAAGAATAAAAATTACATTTTGTTTGCAAATTTAGATGCAAACAAATTTATTAAAAATAAAAGATACATTTTTGTTGCATGTTTTAAATGTGAACAAAGCATTAAAATAAAAGTTACATTTTTATTTATTTATTTACTTCACTTGATGTAAATAAACATAAAATAAAGAGTTGTTCTTTTATTTACATTTCTAGATGAAAATAAAACTAGAAATTTAATATTACACTTTTATTTGCATTACTCAACGCAAATAAAACAGGAGAATAAAAGAAATATTTTCATTTGCAATCCTTAATGCAAATAAATTATGAAATGAAAAGTTACAATTTTTATTTACATTCTTCTATGAAAATAAACATCAAAGTAAAAAAGCTGAATCTTTATTTGCATTCTCTATTGTAAATAAAGCATGAAATGAAAAGTTTTATTTTTGTTATTATTTGTATTCCCTATTACAAATGGAATTAAAGATTATATCTTTCTTCTCATTTATTTATAATGAAAGGAATTGAAATAAAAGATTATATTTTTATCGTCATTTTAGATGCGATAAAAGAATAGAAATAAAGAATTCATTCTTATTGACATTTTACAGGCAATAAAAGGAATATAAATAAAAGAGACATTTTTATCATCGTGTTATATATTGTGTATTACACCGCCATAGGCAAGTTACCTGACTTGTTTATGTGATTGGGTCGATTATTTTTACACATCGCCCAAGTGCACAAATAATTTATTATTTGTTTGCTGGTTGAAACCCCACACGGGTGTTGGGATGAAAATTAACATACACTAATCCCAATATTTAGTTGTATGTTGATCATTAGATCGACAGGCTGCGATGAGCATTATTATTTAATTTAACGCTTACACAGTTGGAATTTACACTTTGGATGAAATGGATGATTTTACTGTTATTGTTATATAGGATATGTGTGATATCCATATAATCCAAATTATATGGTAAATGATTGAGTCGCATTTCGATTCAGGTGTTCTTTTAAATAAGAATATTCTTACATTAAAAATTCTTTTTATATAAAGGATATATTTTCATAAATATATATATACATATTTTTTTGTAAATATGTTAAAACAAAGAATATTTGTAAAAGATAAAAATCTTTTATGTAAATAATATTTTTAATGATTATTTCTAAAATATGTTTTCTTATAATAATGAATTAATATTTAAAGGGAAATCCTTTAATTAAGATTATTAGAATTTGCAATTATATTTCATGATATGAGATACATTGAGATGTGAAGTAGATTTATCGTGGACGGTGTTTTAGAATGACATTTGTCCTTTAATCCAATTTACATCGAAATTATTATTTGGAATTTATAAATATATTTTATAGATTTAAAAAGGCATTTTCTAAAAATCTAGTTTTCCAATTTAATATATATATTAAATTGGAATTAAGTGGAAATTCTATTGGTAATAATCGAGATGGGCTTCTGTAATAGAAGACCGATATTATATATGGAATTTAAGAGGCTTTGCCGTTATCCCATGTATATTGTTAGTCCGATACAGAAATTCACATCGATTATGTATTGATTGATTTCTGTGGAGTTCCATAGTTTGGAAATTGATTTGTAGGTTTATCGTGAACTGTGTTTTAAATGACACTAGTTCTTTAACCCGTTTAAAAGGAAGATTTATTCTTTAAAATAAATGATCTGTGAAAATGATTTTTGATATTAAATCAAATTTAGAATTTTTAATAAATCTTTAAGGAAGATTTATGATTTAATTTTTTAATTTATCTTTGATAAAATTTATGAAGATCTTTTAATATGAATATCTTATTAAAAGAATATTCGGGGTCGGAATGTGACATAATGTGTGATTTTCCAATATTTGATTTTTAATCACAAAGTACGCGAGTTATTCAGAAAGATCGGGTTTAACCCATTCTGAATAATCATCACGGCGATCAAGAGTTGAAGAAGAAGACGGTGGTTGAAGACCAAAGGTTTTCACATCGTTGGGATGATGATGACTGGTATCTTGAATTGGGACAGTACATTCCAAGGCAAGATATTTGGTAATGATCGTCCAAACGTATTTGGAGATCAATGGATACGTTGTTTCGCTGAGACCCAGAGCGGACTTGTAAATGGATTGTGTGTCTGACATTGTATTCTTTTCTACTGTATTTTTTTGAATGCTACTGATTATATATTTCTGTTTGATGGTGGAGAATTTATTCTTCACTTAACACCCTTCTCTAAGACGTATGAGCTTAGAGGTTATATATATATTGGTAGATGATCAATGATATGGTAGGGTCTGACAATGTGGCATGCTAAGATGCAATTGATCAAGGCTTTGTTGAAAAGCAGGCCTTGTGGTTGATGATCAAAGCGCAGTCTATTTAGGCATAGCTTTGTGTATATCGTGACTTCGCGAGCCTCACAGCCCGGTAGAGTCTAAAACGGGAGAAGGGAACGCAGGGAGTGCACACGTTTCTTTCTAGCTAGAAGTGGTGTCATGGTATGGAGCCCAGACATTTACTTTTGTGGTTGTTGGATTTTTAGAGGCCTCGGATTTATGCGGTCGCCCTCTGCCGTATTATAGGTTCAATAGGACCGGGGAGCGTGTGTTCAGGAATAACTAATCCACTAAAGTAGTTGTGGACCGGCCCTGCAGGATCCAAGGGTTCGCCAGCGTCCGAATCCTGGGACATTGCTAGAGCGTCTCGAATCGGTAAGGACTTCCTCCGTAGCCTTGACTCATGATGGAAACCCAATTTCCCATACGCCCCTTTACGGTTTTGATTGTATTACTAGTACGGCGACATAGTAGATGGTAGCTATGCCGTCTAGGATTGATATTATGATTGAAATGTTTTAATTAAAATATATACACACTAATAATAATATCGTATTTTGCGTATTTATCATTTCTTGACCATTATAAGGTAAAACCCTATCCTCTGATGTGCGTTGCATTGTGTGATGGGACCTGGGTCTTATAATGGTTTCATTTTTCTAAAAAGCATTGCGTTATTTGACGATTTACTTTAGTTATGCACTGGCAATCCAATGGAGTAAACCCGTTCCGCATTAGCGGCGTGGTCCTGGGATTAGCCTTCTATTTAGATAATTTAGGTTAAGAATTCTCACACCAGTCCCACGACTGACCTGTAGTTTGTTTCACTTTGCAAACTTGGGTGCCCTCTTTCCACATGGGCAGTCGAGTAGCTCATTTGGCAGATATATTAAGCAAAGATCCTGGATTGAAGGCTGAAGCTGTGGCCAGAATGTTGATAGCCTTCCACTGAGATTAGTTCCGCTGAAATGTATTAATTTTTGTAATTTATCTTCTGCTGTAATATTATCCAATGTACTCTGATATATATTCTGTACTCTGATGTAACATTTATTATGATGTTATAAAAGTATTCTGTATTTGTTCTGATGTGTTGTATGCCTTAAGTTGATGTATCCGCAGATTTCCATTCTTTGGTTCAGACCTGTGTGGTTTATGGTCGATCCAGAGGGTGGGAATTTCCGGGTTATCACAAGTTGCCTTATTTGAAAAATCTCCTAATCCATCATGATATTGGTGCGATTTATAACAAGAAAAATGTATTTGATAACATGTCTAACACAATTTTGAATGTTAAGGGCAAAACTAAGGACGATCTGAAATCAAGATGTGATATAAAAGAAATATACAATCGACTTGAGCTTCATATCAAGACAAATAATAGTAAGAAACTGAGAACATGTTATGAACTGGAAGGCAATCAAGTTAAAATACTATTAAAATGGGTGGACGGATTACGATTTCCTAATGTCTTTTCCTCTAATTTTCGTAGATATGTCAACTATCGGAACGGAAGATTGAGAAGGATGAAAAGCCATGATTATCATGTAATAATGGAAAATTTATTACCTATCGCTTTCAAATAATTATTGCCCCTAAAAGTTTGGAAGGTTGCAACGGAACTTAGTTTATTTTGTAAGGAGCTTTGTTCAAAAAAGTTAAAAGTCAAAAATCTACATAAATTTTAGGAAGAAATCATTATGCTGCTCTTATAACAACCCACCCGGAATGAGCTAAAATTCCAACCCAGAAAAGTCCCCTTGAAACTTAGACACATTCTAAATGGATCGTTCGTATAAAAAATTACTTAAAATAAAAATAAAAGAGCAGATTAAGAGAAATTGAAATCCCACAAAATGGAAGGGGTAAAATATAATATCAAAAAATAGATGTACATTAAGGAATCACCATAATGTAACTTATGTAAATACCTTGACAGATATAAAAAGGTACGTCACTATAATACTGATAATTATCCCACAAATACAAACATACTGCCAATCATAAACAATAATAATAACTATGGATCCTCCATCGTTAGGCTCCATGACTCCATCGATTACGAAACTATTATCACCTATTAACCTGTTATCATGATAAAAGGAGGGAGGTCAGAACATAAAGTTCTAGTGAATGAAAATCACATAAGTTCTAAGGAACAACTATTTCCTATATTTGGTAGTATAAATTCTTCACATTATGTCCATGCAATTCTACAGGGGTGGTTGACCCCCTTATAAGGTTGAGGCAGAGAATTTGTTTCCCTATATGATTGATTTTATAATATTTACATATTAATCAGATTGATTAATTTCTGTTTATTGATTATTCTTGTCGCCTTTTGCATATATATTGTAACACCCCACCTCCGCTAGGGTCACTCTTTCGGGGGCACTAGCTTCTGGGGGGCGTTAGAACTGGGTAAGCATGCATAATGATATATCAAGACAGAATAAATACATATGTAAAACAGAGTAAGTGAGAATAAAACAGCGGAATATCTCAAACCATCTCAAAACAAGTCTAGTACATCATAAAGTCAACTGCCAAAATAAACATGTCTAGTACATCATAAACAGAAATACTGAAATACATAGTGCTATCCCCAAAATAAAGATGATAAACCATAGCGAGCTCAATGTCCAGTCATACATGAGCTATCCAGCAAACAAGCAAGCGATCCAAGCTAAGCACCACTATTCCCGCCCTGAGAACCTGGGGGGGGGGGGGGGAAACGGAAGAAAAGAAGCGAAAGAAAACAGGTCAGTCAAAAAGACTGGTAAGCCCTACTACGATCAGTCTATAAACTAATAAAGTTAACATCATGATGGAAACTGAGATGAACATACTGGCAATAGATAAAGGTGTCATCACATAGAGAAGATTAAGCTTTGCACCACAGTGTACTAGCAAACTAACATAACAGGTATTGATCCCTCAGCCCAAACTTTGGCCCAATAACGTGAGGTGACCTTAATACAAGGCCCAGCCCAACGGTCTAATCGATCGGCTCCCTATAAACCTAACACGTCAAGTGTTGGTGTCCATACGACCCACCTATGGTTGTAGTCAGACTGTGCTGGGTCCACCTTTGGGTGTATCAAGCCCTCGGGTGTCAACCCCAGACACCTAAGCAATAATGCACAGTCTAAACCTACTGGTACCCGTGCCTCGAGTTTGTCCAACACCGGACTACGTGCACGTCCGTAGCCCGCCTGGACCCGCACCGCTGTACCACTCATCCGTTGCTTTGGTCGCTTACATCCGTCCAGTAATCGTGCCCCCGCCCTAGCCTAGCCTCTAGGGTTGTGAATGATACCCAACTGGGATTACTGCTGGAACAGACCACGTTGCTAGGGTTTTCTAAGAGGGTTAAGTGTGGTTTAACCCTTCACTAATCATGGATTAAATTAGTTAAGTGTAACCAACAGTTCACCACTTAACCCCATTTAATCCCCCGTATCCCCAAAATTGGTTAAGTATTAGTGGGCATGACTTAACCCTAATCATGAGGCATTAGTTAATTTAATGCACCCAACCTCTCACATTAGACCTTGTTGTGGTTACTAGTTAGGCCGGGCGGGTCCGGGTAGGTTTACACCACAACTTAGTCTAACCTCGGGTTTCACGTGCAACATGACCAACTACTCACATTGGGTCCTATCGCTTGTAGCCACTAGTTAAGCCGGTCGGTTCCGGGTAGGTTTATGCTACAAACTCAACCCAACCTCGAGTTGGCCACACTTATGTTTTCTAAGTGTCATGTCCACTTTAATTTCAAAACATAATTACAAGTTTAACAAATACTTGGGTAGACCTAACTTAATAGGTAAATTCCCAAGGGGTAGACCTAACTTAATAGGTAAATTCCCAATTTTATATTTTCATGTATTTAAGTTTTACCCAAACCCCCCCAACGTCATTCCATCGCTTGCATATTCGTCATAACGCATAAAGGATAGGAAGAGGGAACTTGGCACAACATACATGATGAATCATAATAAACATGCATAACATGTTGGACTTGCATAACTTAGCATAGTGAACTTGCATAAACATGCATAACTTGTCAAACTTGCAAAACTTAGCATAGTGAACTTGCATAAACATGCATATCTTATCAAACATGTGTAACATAGCATAGTGAACTCGCATAAGCATGCATACTTAATAAACATGCATAACATAGCATAGTGAACTCACAAAAGCATGCATAACTTATTAAACATGCATAACATAGCATAGTGAACTCACAAAAGCATGCATAACTTATTAAACATGCATAACATAGCATAGTGAACTCGCATAAGCATGCATAACTTATTAAACATGCATAAATCCCAACTTTCATCACATATTAACTTTAGAGTTTCTAAAATGAAGGTAAGAGGGCTTACAAATTTTATGAAGACTCAAATCTACTAATAAAGATTGAGAAGCCCTTTATGCAAGCATAAAAACCCAAAACAAAGCTCCAATAAGAAATACCCTTAACAAAAATCCCAAAAACTCTAGCTTAGCAAATAAAACTTGCAACTTGATGATGTATGCAAGCTAATGATCATTCATACAACTTAGAAATGCTTGTATGAACATCAAAACCTTCATAGGAATGATTTTTGAAGAGGGTGGAGGCTAGGGTTTTTAGGTGGAGGCCATTTGAGAAATCAATTTGACATAGTTTGGTTGCTAGATTGAATAATGAGGTTTCAGGGTAGGATTAGGGGCTTATTTATAGAAGATTAGAGTGTTTTTAGCCCTAGGATTAACCCTAGGTTAGTTTAGGTCCGTCAGATTTCGGAATTCTCTAGAACCAAGCCACACAACCAAGCCCAAATCAAAATGGTGCGCCAGGCAAAACTGCCCGGCCACCCCGTGTCGACAGGGCTGTCGACAGGGCAGTCGACACCCTGGGGACCCTGTCGACATGCCTGTCGACATGGGGGTCCTGGCGGGAGTTTTCCCGCCTGACGCCAGTTAGCCCTAATCCTTGTTTTTAATTTAAAATTTAAATCTGTTTTTAACATGGAAATTTCTGAAAACTTCAATGGGCCTTAACTGGGTCATACGGACTCCGATTTTCGAAAACTCAGACTCTATTTCGCGTATTTTTCCGAGACGAACGCAATGGCATAGCCCGTTTCCCTTGATTCTGATTTTTGAAATTAATTTCTGCCTCGATTTACATTATTACAGGTTATTGAAAATACGGGTTGTTACATTCTCCCCTTCTTAAAGGATTTCATCCCCGAAATCTTCAAGTTAGGAAGGACGTATCCTACCATCCAATCATCCATCTACTCAAAACATCATCCACGAGCAATCATTGTCCTTAAAAGATTCTAAATGCTGTATGAACATATGCAAAAGTGTGTGTATATGTACTTATCTAATGCAAAGATCAATGCAAAATATGTTAGTGAAATGTATCCATATGTATGCAAATCCCTAACATAATGTATAATATCTACATGTGTGCACATAACATACACCCATATGCAACATCCATGTGATAGCACAAAATTTTCATCCATGAATAAGCATAAACACTCATGCATACGCAATATGAGGAGTGTGCGAGCCGATCTAGTGCCTAATCGTGTATAATGCATCCACGAGCAACCACTTGCAAACACTTGTAACCACTTGCAACCACCAAGCATAACATGTTTCAAACACATGTTTCATCCAAAGGGTTTCTACCTAAGGTTCTCATGACAAGATTAACACGATAAACTATATAAATATGGGTAGCAAAGAGAAAGATATGCTAACAAAAGGAAAGAGATTGAGAGTGTACCCTCAAAAAGGAATGGATAAAGCCCACGCATCTTCTCCTCGGTTTCCCAAGTTGCGTCTTCTTCGGCTTCACCCCATTGAACCTTCACCAACTTGACCTCTCGATTCCTTAGCTTCTTGGTCTCCGTCCCCAAGATACGAATCGGAGCTCTCCTCAAGGTAGCTTCTTTCTCCACTTCCACATCTTCCAAAACACTTGGCTCCACAATCTCTGCTGATTTATGCAAACACTTCCGGAGATGCGAGACATGAAAAACATCGTGTACTCCGGCAAGCTTCTCGGGCAACTTCACTCTATAAGCCATCTGCCCGATCCTCCCAACAATGGGGAATGGTCCAACAAATCTCGGGGCTAACTTCCCAACGGCTCCAAATCGGACCACATTCCGCAAAGGAGAAACCTTCACGAAAACCATATCCCCTACATCAAACTCCAAATCAGATCTTCGCTTATCAGCATAGGATTTCTGTCGGTCTTGGGCCGCTTTCATCCGTCTCCGAATCAACTCGATTTTCTCGGATGTATCTCTGATCATATCAGGCCCAAGTATAAGCTTATCTGTAGTCTCCCACCAACATGTAGGTGACTTGCACGGTCTCCCATATAAAGCCTCAAATGGTGCCATCCCAATGCTTGCCTGATAACTGTTATTATAAGCAAATTCCACAAGAGGAAGGTGGTCTTCCCAAGTACCACCAAAATCCAGAATGCAAAGCCTCAACAGATCCTCGAGTACTCTATTCACCCTCTCGGTTTGACCGTCCGTCTGTGGGTGATAGGCAGTACTCAGATTCAACCTCGTGCCCAAGGCCTCCTGCAAGCTATTCCAGAACTGACTTGTAAAGATTGGGTCGCGGTCACTGACAATGCTAGAAGGGACTCCATGAAGTCTCACAATCTCACGAAGATATACGGACGCTAGCCAAGATGCGGTCCTCTTGCTTTTCACCGGGATAAAATGAGCACTCTTCGTAAGTCTATCTACAATAACCCAAATGCTCGTATTCCCTTTCCTTGACCTTGGGAGCCCATCAATAAAGTCCATGGAGATACTCTCCCACTTCCAAAGTGGAACGTCCAGAGGATGCAATAGCCCACCGGGCTTCTTTGACTCGGCTTTAACTTGCTGGCAAATGATACATCTAGAGACAAACTCTGCCACATCCTTCTTCATCCCAGGCCAAAAGAAAATACGCCTCATATCTTGGTACATCTTATCCCCGCCTGGATGTATAGTCAACTTAGAGCGATGCGCTTCCTCCAGAACTTTTCTTACTAAATCTTCTATCATGGGGACACATAACCTTCCATCTCTCCTCAGCCAACCCTTGTCATCAACAGAATATCGAGCGAGGTGACTAGACGTCTCTCCTCGAGTCAGCTTATCCATAATCTCAACTATCTGAGGGTCTTCCTTCTGCGAAGCCCCAACTTGATCCAGAAGGGTAGGCCTGAGCTCAAGAGATGCTAAAGAACCGGTCATCGACTCAACTGCCAAAGAGAAATCAAAGGTTGCCAAGAACTCTAAATTCTTCATCTCAACAAATAGAGGACTTAGTGTCAACCTTTTTCTACTCAACGCATCCGCTACAACATTCCCCTTGCCAGGGGTATAGGCTATATCAAAATCGTAGGACGCCAAGAATTCCATCCACCTTTGCTGCCTCAAGTTCAGATCCTTCTGCGAAAAGAGATACTTCAAAGACTTATGATCAGTATATAGCTCAAATCTCTCTCCCAGAAGATAATGACGCCAGGCCTTGAGTGCATATACTATCGCTGCCAGCTCTAGATCATGAGTGGGATAATTCTTCTCATGCACCTTAAGTTGCCTACCACCAAAACATATAACTCTGCCTTCTTGCATCAGAACGGCGCCCAATCCCGTGCCATAAGCATCAGTGTACACGGTAAACATCTTACCACCATCGGGTAAAGCTAGAACTGGTGCTGAGGTAAGGGCTCTCTTGAGTCTTTGAAAAGCAAGCTCACAATCCATATCCCAAGCAAAAACTAAGTTCTTCTTTGTCAACTTAGTAAGAGGAGCGGATACCTTCGCGAAGTCCTTGATGAACTTCCGGTAAAAACCCGCAAGACCTAGAAAACTTCTGACTTCGGTTGCATTCCTTGGAGTCTTCCAATCCTGCACAGCAACTACTTTAGCGGGATCCACCGCCAAGCCTTGCTTAGATACTATATGCCCAAGGAACCGAACTTCCCTTCTCCAAAAGTGACACTTGGAGAACTTGGCCTTCAATTGATGCGCTCTAAGCGTATCCATCACCTCTACAAGATGCCTCGCGTGCTCTTCTTCATCCTTAGAGAAGACCAGAATATAATCCACAAAGACCACGACAAACTTGTTCAAGAACTCTCGAAACACCCTACTCATCAAGTCCACGAAATACGCGGGTGCATTCGTCAAACCGAACGGCATAACAAGCCATTCAAAGAATCCATCTGGAGTTCTGAATGCAGTCTTGTCTATACTATCTTCAGCCACTCTGAGCTGATGAAATCCAGTAGCAAGATCAAGCTGAGAGAAAACAGAAGCACCAACGAGTTGGTCAAAAAGATCATCAATCCTCGGTAATGGGTGTCTGTTCTTCTTAGTCAGCTTATTCTACTCTCTATAGTCCACACAAAGTCGAAGAGAACCATCTGCCTTAGTAGCAAACACCACAGGCGCTCCCCATTCGGATATACTTCGTCTGATGAAGTTCTTCTCAAGCAACTCCTTTACTTGTTTGCTGAGCTCCCGTCTCTCACGCGGAGCCATGTGCCGAACGGGCAAAGAAACAGGCTTAGCATTATCCACCAGATAAATGCGAAAATCAATCTCTCGTTTAGGGGGCAACCCCTTAACTTCTTCAAAAACATCTGGATAATCTCGGATCACCCTTACAGACTGAAGGGTTTCCTCTGACGAGTCGAGAGATTCAAGATAGCACAACATGACGGGATTCTTCGGATTGCATGAAATCTCTAAGGTGTTGCCAAGGCGAGTCACAAGCCTCACAACCCTATGCTCACAATCAAGAATGGCTCCATGTCTAGATAGCCAATCCATGCCCAAAATCAATCCGTATCCCCTGAAACCAAGAACATACGCACTACACAAGAACTCTACACTGAGTATAGAGATCCTCAGACCCTCACATATCATAGATAGATGAGCAGAACCCCCAATGGGATTCGAAACACAAACGGGATCATCCACTAAGCTAGTACTAAGGTGCAAACTATCAACAAGATCAGATGAAATAAAGCTATGTGATGCACCAGAATCAAACAAAGTACGAACTGGAAGATCAGAAACATAAACAAGGTTCTCAATAGAAACACTACCTCGATCGGGAACTGAAGCGGTATTGAGAGCATGAACTTGCCCTCCTGAAGGTCCAGCCTGCCCTTTCTTCTTCGGACAGTCCTTGCTGAAGTGTCCAGTCTCACCACAGGAAAAACATCCACCACTAAGCTTCCTTTTCTTCTTCCTACAATCCTTAGCAAAGTGTCCAGGCGCACCACAGTAATTGCACTTTCCCTTGCCTTTGTTGTTGTTCCCCTTCTTGTTCTTGCTCTGATTCCCCTGACTGCTTTGACCACCTTGATTGCCTTTACCCAGAGAATCGGTCTTCTTTGCTTGAGTATCACTCGACTTGACCTCTTTCTTTCCATCACCCTGAAGTAGAGCCATATCGACCAAACTCTCAAAAGTAGCTCCATGCGGAATATGTGACATCGCCAAGCCCTGTAGCGGCTCATTCAACCCTCTAGCGAATCGAAGAGCCTTCTTCTCAGGAGTGTTTACCATATCCAAACCAAAACGGGCCAGCTGATTAAACTTGTTCACATACTCCTTGACAGTCATATCACCTTGCTTTAATGCAATGAACTTCTCCATCTGTAAATTCGCCTCAGCAGAAGATAGAAACTTGGCCACAAATCTAGCCCTCAAATCGGCCAAAGTCTCGACGGGCCTCGTCTCATTGGTGACCTCCCACCAATAGGCTGCTTCGTCCTTCAAAAGCCATACTGTCAATAAGATCTTCCTCTCGTCATCAATCCTAAAGATAGCAAACAAGTCCTCAGTGTCTTTTAGCCAATTCCTAGCTTCAACAAAAGATTCCGTGCCTAGGAAATTCTTTCCTCCCATCGCCTTGAAGTCTTTACAAACCTTCGTGAACTCAACCTGAGGATGCTGAGGGGGAGGAGGAGGAAGAGGAGCCTCAGCAACTGGAGGGGGAGGAACAGGAACCACCGGAGGAGGGACATTAGCAACGGGAGGAGGAATATTGACATTAGGGGGAGGATTCTCAACTACAGGAGGAGGAGTAGGAGTAGGGTTTGCGGGGCCAGCTACCGCCCTAGCTTCAAGAAGTCTCCTATACCAGAGTGGTACATTTACTCCATCCGGAATGGCAAGATTCTCAGCCATACTGAAACGAAAGATAAGATAAGATTAGGTCAAGGGAACGAAGGATAACGCTAATGGCTTTTTGGGGAATAGCCTTTTTAAAATACTAGACTTTTCTTTGGAAAATACTTTATACTTGTTTTGAAAATAGTTTTTCAAAAGTCTTTTTTAAAAACTTTTTGTTCTTTCTTGTAAACCATATGCTCTGATACCAAATTTGTAACACCCCACCTCCGCTAGGGTCACTCTTTCGGGGGCACTAGCTTCTGGGGGGCGTTAGAACTGGGTAAGCATGCATAATGATATATCAAGACAGAATAAATACATATGTAAAACAGAGTAAGTGAGAATAAAACAGCGGAATATCTCAAACCATCTCAAAACAAGTCTAGTACATCATAAAGTCAACTGCCAAAATAAACATGTCTAGTACATCATAAACAGAAATACTGAAATACATAGTGCTATCCCCAAAATAAAGATGATAAACCATAGCGAGCTCAATGTCCAGTCATACATGAGCTATCCAGCAAACAAGCAAGCGATCCAAGCTAAGCACCACTATTCCCGCCCTGAGAACCTGGGGGGGGGAACGGAAGAAAAGAAGCGAAAGAAAACAGGTCAGTCAAAAAGACTGGTAAGCCCTACTACGATCAGTCTATAAACTAATAAAGTTAACATCATGATGGAAACTGAGATGAACATACTGGCAATAGATAAAGGTGTCATCACATAGAGAAGATTAAGCTTTGCACCACAGTGTACTAGCAAACTAACATAACAGGTATTGATCCCTCAGCCCAAACTTTGGCCCAATAACGTGAGGTGACCTTAATACAAGGCCCAGCCCAACGGTCTAATCGATTGGCTCCCTATAAACCTAACACATCAAGTGTTGGTGTCCATACGGCCCACCTATGGTTGTAGTCAGACTGTGCTGGGTCCACCTTTGGGTGTATCAAGCCCTCGGGTGTCAACCCCAGACACCTAAGCAATAATGCACACTCTAAACCTACTGGTACCCGTGCCTCGAGTTTGTCCAACACCGGACTACGTGCACGTCCGTAGCCCGCCTGGACCCGCACCGCTGTACCACTCATCCGTCGCTTTGGTCGCTTACATCCGTCCAGTAATCGTGCCCCCGCCCTAGCCTAGCCTCTAGGGTTGTGAATGATACCCAACTGGGATTACTGCTGGAACAGACCACGTTGCTAGGGTTTTCTAAGAGGGTTAAGTGTGGTTTAACCCTTCACTAATCATGGATTAAATTAGTTAAGTGTAACCAACAGTTCACCACTTAACCCCATTTAATCCCCCGTATCCCCAAAATTGGTTAAGTATTAGTGGGCATGACTTAACCCTAATCATGAGGCATTAGTTAATTTAATGCACCCAACCTCTCACATTAGACCTTGTTGTGGTTACTAGTTAGGCCGGGCGGGTCCGGGTAGGTTTACACCACAACTTAGTCTAACCTCGGGTTTCACGTGCAACATGACCAACTACTCACATTGGGTCCTATCGCTTGTAGCCACTAGTTAAGCCGGTCGGTTCCGGGTAGGTTTATGCTACAAACTCAACCCAACCTCGAGTTGGCCACACTTATGTTTTCTAAGTGTCATGTCCACTTTAATTTCAAAACATAATTACAAGTTTAACAAATACTTGGGTAGACCTAACTTAATAGGTAAATTCCCAAGGGGTAGACCTAACTTAATAGGTAAATTCCCAATTTTATATTTTCATGTATTTAAGTTTTACCCAAACCCCCCCAACGTCATTCCATCGCTTACATATTCGTCATAACGCATAAAGGATAGGAAGAGGGAACTTGGCACAACATACATGATGAATCATAATAAACATGCATAACATGTTGGACTTGCATAACTTAGCATAGTGAACTTGCATAAACATGCATAACTTGTCAAACTTGCAAAACTTAGCATAGTGAACTTGCATAAACATGCATATCTTATCAAACATGTGTAACATAGCATAGTGAACTCGCATAAGCATGCATACTTAATAAACATGCATAACATAGCATAGTGAACTCACAAAAGCATGCATAACTTATTAAACATGCATAACATAGCATAGTGAACTCACAAAAGCAAGCATAACTTATTAAACATGCATAACATAGCATAGTGAACTCGCATAAGCATGCATAACTTATTAAACATGCATAAATCCCAACTTTCATCACATATTAACTTTAGAGTTTCTAAAATGAAGGTAAGAGGGCTTACAAATTTTATGAAGACTCAAATCTACTAATAAAGATTGAGAAGCCCTTTATGCAAGCATAAAAACCCAAAACAAAGCTCCAATAAGAAATACCCTTAACAAAAATCCCAAAAACTCTAGCTTAGCAAATAAAACTTGCAACTTGATGATGTATGCAAGCTAATGATCATTCATACAACTTAGAAATGCTTGTATGAACATCAAAACCTTTATAGGAATGATTTTTGAAGAGGGTGGAGGCTAGGGTTTTTAGGTGGAGGCCATTTGAGAAATCAATTTGACATAGTTTGGTTGCTAGATTGAATAATGAGGTTTTAGGGTAGGATTAGGGGCTTATTTATAGAAGATTAGAGTGTTTTTAGCCCTAGGATTAACCCTAGGTTAGTTTAGGTCCGTCAGATTTCGGAATTCTCTAGAACCAAGCCACACAACCAAGCCCAAATCAAAATGGTGCGCCAGGCAAAACTGCCCGGCCACCCCGTGTCGACAGGGCAGTCGACACCCTGGGGACCCTGTCGACATGCCTGTCTACATGGGGGTCCTGGCGGGAGTTTTCCCGCCTGACGCCAGTTAGCCCTAATCCTTGTTTTTAATTTAAAATTTAAATCTGTTTTTAACATGGAAATTTCTGAAAACTTCAATGGGCCTTAACTGGGTCATACGGACTCCGATTTTCGAAAACTCGGACTCTATTTCGCGTATTTTTCCGAGACGAACGCAATGGCATAGCCCGTTTCCCTTGATTCTGATTTTTGAAATTAAGTTCTGCCTCGATTTACATTATTACAGGTTATTGAAAATACGGGTTGTTACATATATAAACACATAAAAAAGTCCGTGTGGAATATTGTTTTATGCCAATCAAATATTAATTATATTTGTATTTATTTTTAATCGGTTTAAATTTCAAATATTGTGTGTAAACATTTACGTATAACTTTTTCTATTAATAACTTCGGCATACAAACTTGGTTTTCGGTAAATAAAATATGAATACGGATCAGAATCTTGCCACGAATACAATTTTCAATACTTTCGTGGCCTGATTCTCAATTGCCTAAAATTCTATTTTTCAACCCACTAACTTTTTAATGATTATTATTATTTACTTTTAATTTAATTATCCTATGTCTATTCAAGGTACATTTTACGGGGTATCTCATTCTTCCCTCTTAAAAGAGAATTTGCACTAAAATCTTTACGAAAAGGTGAAAAACACAACTTGTTCTAACAAACATGTTATAAATCATGTTATTTATAAGCACCCATAAATCATCCATATCTCAAGGTGATTATACATTACAGAATTGCTAAAGTGAGCTCAGCCCTTGCTTGTAAATGTAATAAGTGATGTTGAATGTATGCAAAACACCCTATTGCGCATAAAATTTCTATATGCGTGTATGGTGCATTTGTGTTGCAAACAATTCCTACCACCCTATCTAACAACCATAATGCAACCATAGAATCCCAAAACTTCCAAGAAAGGCTACAAAACTTAAAGTTTTCATGCCTTTCATTAAATTTTCTTCCTCATGCACTCAAACCAATCTAACTACATATTGCAGAGTCTTGAAATCCCTTACTCCATAATATTGGTGGTGGTATAAGACCTCCAAGGCTTCGTCTTGTCCCCATTTCTTGATTAGACCCTACCAAATGTAGCCATAGTGTGAAGGTATCTTATCAAATATAAAAGTATAAAAACATCACGGGTTCCTATCAACAAATACCCTTCATTTCCCTAATATTTGGAAAGCTCAAAATATAATACTGACTTCCTAACGTTCATAAGCTGTCTAATCAACTTAGACTTTTTCTCTGAAAATCTAATCGCAAATTTTGTTCAAGTAAAATTTAATAATGGTTATTATTGAATATGATAGCATGATTTTTATTGATGATAACAAACACATATATATTCTATTTATGTGTTTGTAATTGAACTATTCTATTATGTTACACACAGAAATAAATATTTATTTCTAAATAAAATACTATTACACATAATTTTAAACTCGAATAGTATTATTATTCAAATAAATATTTTGTTTCAACATTTGAATTGGTACATATTTCCAACTCCACTATTGCATAGAATTAATACATTTAATTTCATTCATTCCTCTCTATAGTTCACTCACTTCATTCTATTACATTTTCACTTAGTTACATTCGCTCAATTTCATGTACAGACTCTTACTCACATATTGACAAACTTTGTCTTCAATCTTCTTCAGATTCAGTCCAGTCACCTGTATACCTGTCACAGAAAAACATATAGAGTAAACTGGAACAAAATAAATTTAAATTCTAGCAAATATAAATTTATTTTAAATTTTATTTTACTCGGAATTCTGGTGTGTTTCTCATTATATTTCTAGACTTGGTTTGATGTATATACACATCTATTTGAGTCTAGACTGCTTGTGATATTCACAGTGATTCACTGTAAATACCACATGGTAGACCGAATACTAGGGCCCATAGATCAGCCTCAACATAGCTATAGTGGTCTGCTGACCAAGACCAGCCTCAACTCACATTTGTGTTCTGCTGATCTTGACTAGCCACGATACATCGTATAGTGGTCTGCTGATGTAAATAATAAATATAATTGCACATGCATAATACATGTACACACATATATGTGTATGTATATACACAAATATATTGATAATGTGCAGGGGAATGCATGAAGCATGCATGCACAAGCTGGCAACATCATGCACCATATAGATCACCCAAGTAATAACAAGCATGAATCAAAATGGTCCGAGCAAGATATGCACAGGTGGCAGTGCAAATGCACATGTATGCACAAACCAGCAAAGAAACAGGCATGTGCAAATGAAATGGCATAGTTCACTGTAATGTACCGTATTTTTACGGTGTAATAATAAATTTATTTAATTATTTAAATAATGGTTTAGAGAATTATATAGTTGTTCAATAAAATAACTATGAATATTTAATTAATATAATAATTAAATAATATATTTAATTCTGGAATAAGCAGAATTAACTGAAATGGTGATATGGTGTGAACTGGACAATTTAAAATATATATAATTTAGTTTGGAATTTGAATTTGAATAACGAATATATTATATAAACGACAGTTGAACATATAATTATAATATAATTAAAATCGAGCTCGAAATGGTGCTGCAGTTCGTAATTTGGCGATTCAAACTTCAATTGAATATACATAATCTGTTTTAAATCGGATTTTGCGAAACAAGAAACATTCAGAGCTGGTGAAGTATATTTTTCTAATAGAAGAGAAAATTCGATATTTCATTGTCTAGATTTTGATTTAGGCCCAAATCAAATTTTCGAAAAGTCCCTATGGAATTCCTTTATAATTTATATCGATTTGTTTATATTTAAATGGATTTTTCAATATAAATTGAATATCGATTCAACCGGGGTTTAAATATCGAGTTATAAATCCAATTGGAGTTGTATAATATTCTATTGTGTATATATACGATAATATTTATTTATAAATATTTAACTTAATTATTTTTAAATATATTTATATATTTAAATGGGTTATTTAGAGCTTTAAAAATAGCCTGTTTTCCAAACGACCTCCATTTTCGACGAAACTAATTTTTTTGGATCCGTAATATCGAATTATTGTTAGATTCCAAGTTTTGTGATTTTTAGAATCAGTGTATGGCCGTACGGACTTTTAAAGTGAAAAACAGTCGATATTTTGATAGTTAAAAATACGTTGTGTGAGCATACGAAGTCGGAATTCGACGAAACCGGTTTTGTTGGGTCCGTAATGTCGAACTGAAGGTGTATGTCCAGTTTCATGATTTTTGGCTATCGTGTGTGATTATAGGAATTTTTAAACAATAAATACAAATAGCGATTGATTTTATCTTAATATAATATTGATTAAAATAATAATTTTCCATCTCTATAAATAATCCTTAACACTTTTAAACCTAATTCATTTTCTTTGGTCAAAATTCCTGCCGTCAGTATTTCTCTTCCTCAACCAAAACGAGAGCAAATAAATCCATCGAAAATCACACAATTGTTCTAAAATCACGTGATTTATATGAATAGTACCCTGAAGCTATTCTCTTCAATTCGATGCTCATTTTATGTGGTGCGATGCAATCTCGGTCGTGCTAGAAACAAGTCAGTAAAACTAGGTTTAGGGGTTTTTCGATTTTGAGGCATCGATGCAGTAATCGAGTGTTCTTTTGGTGTAAAGAAGATCAAATGGAGTGTGTTCACCAAGTTTTGATGGATTTGATGTTAAAAACTATCGCAAGTTTTTGTACAGGGAGCGGATGATCCAGTTCGACGCGTTTAAGAGGAGAGGTGCGGGTGTGTTGTTTTGGGTATAGGGTAGCGTAGAATTTGAAGAGAAACATTTTGGTTAATTTAGTTGATTTTTTTATGGAGCGTGGAGGGAGCAATTGAGTTCAGGAATTTGGGAAATGGTCATTACTGGTTTGGAAAACTATTCGTATGGTAAAGAAGGAGGCTGAGCGACCTACTTAGGTGCTAAATAAAGGTGGATTAATCTAATTAATCTTATAATTTTTAATTAAATTCTAATGACGCTTATTCGTTTATGTACTTTAAAATGGGAGATGGTGCGGTTTAAAATGGAGCAACATTCTTTTACCAGGAGGATAGAAGAGGAAGAACGCACTGATTAGTGCGGGTTAGTGGTGTTGGGCCAAATTATATACGGGTGAGGTCCAAATATTTAACGTATATTTAGTTTAGACAATTTAATTAGCGTGTTAACTTAAATCATCGTATCGTATTTATATGTTGTCAGAATTGGACGAAACAAGATCCGTTAGGATCATACGGACGGCGCCTACACAATGGAACTGACTGGAAGTCCATCGGAGCTTGTTACAATTTATAGCAAAATAAATCGTCTGTCTGAATCAAGTGATGGTTATAGTTATTAATGACGATCGTTCAATGTGAGTAGAATTCACCATATTTTTATAGCATATCTTTAGAAATGATAATTATCTGTTGATTGATGTCTGTTAACTGTTTGGTTGAATTGCTTATGTATTGGTTGAAATTATAGATAACGATATATATATATATATATATATATCGTTAATCAAATATTGATTCTGTTTAGCAGAATATTTCATACTGAAATGAAATCGATTTTAACTATAGTGTTTTACATCTGTAGATGCAGGGAAACAGGTCGGACGAATCCAGCTGGATTCCTCAACATTTATTTTACTGTTTTTCATATATTGTGAGATATGATGTGATATACAATCTGTTGTTGATTGTATGTGTTTGGATAATATTGATCAGTGATATATGGTATGTTACATATCATAACAAATACTAGAATATAAAAAGGGAATTTTCAATGTTATATTGAAATTGAAATCTTTATAAAATCAAAGGATTTTATATAAAGGAATATTTATAAAATCAAGGGATTTTATAAAAGGAAATTTTTGTAAAACAAATAGAAAAGGAAATTATTTATATAGCAAATAGAAAAGGAAATATTTATTTAGAAAATAAATAAGATCTTTTAAAAGTGTATATTTGAAATGAAATATTTATAAAATTAAAGGATTTTATAAAAAAAAGGAATATTTATCATTTGATAAATAAAATAAAATAAAAAGGAATATTTATTTAGAAAATAAATAGAATTATAAAAGGAATATTTGGAAAACGAATAGAATTGTATGAAAATAGAATTTTACGTTTGAAAGGTTTAAACCTGTGCTTCGCACACGGGTATAACATGGTATAGATTTAAAGTAAAGATTTTAAATAGAATCTGTTCTAACCGATAGATTAAGATGATTAATTTATAAATAATATTTTATAAATTAAATAAAATATTTATCATTAGATAAATGGAATATATAAGTCAGGACTTACATAGAGAAGTAAGAATCGATTTCAACATCGATATTTGAAACTGAATATGGACGTAGAGTTAATCAAAGGAGTTAATCAAAATGTGTTAATCAAAATGAGTTAGAGGAGTTAGCCGAATTATAGTAAATCGATTAGAGTTAGAGTTAATCGATTAGAGTTAGAGTTAATTGATTAAAATTAGTGTTAACCAGTAAGAGTTAACTAGTTAGAGTTGATCAATTAGAGTTAACCAGATAGAGTTAATCAGTTAGAGTTATTCAAAGTAGAGTTATCGAATATAGTTTATTCGAAAGGAGTTAATCGAGTATTAGTTTATTCGAAGTAGAGTTAGCGAATAGTGTGATTCGAAGTAGAGTTATCGAATATAGTTTATTCGAAAGGAGTTAATTGAGACGACCCGAACTTCCCCGGTCTCCGAAGAGAAGGGAAAGCGCGAAAAGTTCGAGAACAAGCCACAAAATAGAATGCAGACGAAAGAACATTTCATTGTATATTACAACAATGCATCAGAATACAAGAATATACAGAGTATGAATAAATAAATATTACAAAGAAATATCAGAGATTACAATAAATTACACAGCAGCGGAAAATAATACAATACACAACTAGAAGAGATATACGGATACAAAGCTTTCCGGATATCATTCAAGCTGTAAACCAGGATCCTGCGAATATAAATCTGCAAAACCAAAACTACTAGCTGCCCGTGTCAAAATAAGGGCACCCAGAGTTTAGGTTAAAACAATAAACTCCAGGTCAGTCATGTGACTGGTGTGAGAACTAAAACAGTTATTAGTCTTTATTTCAAAGTTAGATAAATCAAGGGACCACGCCGTATAACATGGAACGGGTTTCCTCCCATGAATACCAGTGCATAAAGCAAACAGCGCAATGCTAAATAAAGAAAAATGAAGCTATTATAAGACCCAGGTCCTATCACACAATGCAACGCAAGCCGAGGGATAGGGTTTTCCCTTATAACAGCCAAAGAATGCTTGATACGTTTAAAACAAATCATTTGATACTATCATAAGTGCACAGTGTATAAAGCAACTTCAAATCATAAGTATCAATCATAGGCGGCATGGGTACCATATATCATGTCGCCATACTAGTTCTACAAATAAAACCGCAAATGTCACGTGTTTGGAAGTTGGATTTCCGTCTGTGAACCGAGGCCAGGGATCGTCCTCTACCGATTCGAGACAATCTAGCCCATGTCTCAGGCAAGTACTCAGTCAAGCCTTGGAGCGACAAGGCCGGTCCACCGATGTGGATTAAAATTCCTGAACACTGCGTTTCCCCGCCCTTTGGGGCGTAAATGAGCCAACGAATGGCTCCATCGGACCCGGATCGTCTGATCTAACCGAGGCGCCTCGCAACAGCAACAACCACATAGGTGAAAAGTATATAAATGTCAGGGCTGGTAGGTCACTGACACCACCCTAGCTAGAAAGAAACGCATGCCCTCCCTGAGGTCCGTCTCCCGTTTTTGGTTCACAACCGGAGTGTGAGGCTCGCGAATTCACGTTACACAAAGTTGTGCCACACAGGCTGTGCTTTGATCATCACCACAAGACTTTGCTTTTCAACAGAAGCCTCGATCAATTGCATCTTAGCATGCCACACAGGCAAACCACTCTATGCAACCGATATCAGTCACACAGAATGAAATCCAATGTCAGACACACAGTCCATTTACAAGTCCGTTCTGGGTCTGAACGAAACCGAAGGCACTTTCCTCGCATATCCATCGATCTCCAAGCACATCTGGACGACCACCGATTGATTCCCTCATCTTGGGTTTACAGCCCAATCAAGATCATCAGTGATCACCCAAACGATGTGAAGACTTCCGGTCTTCAACCACCGTCTTCATCTTCGACTTATCGTCGTATCAGTTATTCAGAATGGGATAAACCCGGTCGTTCCGAATAACTCGCGTATATTTTAAATAAGTGTTACACAAACACAACATACGCCTCATTCCAATTCATCAGTCACTAACCGTAAATTAACAAGAGAATAATTCCCCAAATATTAACCCCGAAGGTCGAAACCAATATCAGGTCAATATCCAGAAAACCATTCTGCTTAGCTAACCGACAGTTAGTTTCTAAATTTCACATTATTAGGGAAAGGTTCCCATTAATTTTATCAAAGATAAATTCCTTGAATTTATTCTCTAATCTCCTTTTGAATATCGATTCAACTAGTCGGGATTAACGAACCTTACCGAAGTAATCATTTGTTTTAATTTCCCAATCCCAACCTATTCATCCCATGAAGTAAAACTGGTAATACTTCATATCTAATACCACAGTGTTATCGGTAAATTCAATTATCATTTCACGTTCAAATCTAATTAAAGATTTAACTATCGCCTGGAGTAAAACTTGTGATACTCCATTCTCGATCTTTTCAATCTAATTAAAGATTCATTAAAACTCCACTTAGTTTTAATCGTTAACGGGGTTAAAGAATCAGTGTCACTTTAAAAACACTGTTCACGATAAACCCCAAAATCACATTCCATTAATTATCGGGTTAAATAACAAGTGTTATTTAAAACACTGTTCACGATAAACCCAAAAATCAATATCAATTCAATTAAATATTATTCAATTGGTACACTTCATTAAATCTAAAATAAAAAGATTTAATCTTTTCTCAACTGGGCTTAAGAACAGTGTTAATCAAGACACCATTCACTACAAACCCAAATCACATTTGATATTAAATACAAGGTTCTGAATAGAAAATATATCGGCTTATATTCAAGATCAAATTCTACGACCAACAAATATCGTATTGGAAATAACGATATATATATCTTTCAAATTTTCATAACAATATCTGTATAATCACGAAATCCAACATCGAAATATTCCAAAGACAATTTCGATTCAAACCCATTCCAATGCAATCATTGGAAATTCTGGTTGTTTTCAAAACCATTTCAAATCCAATTTATTTATTTAAAAATGAATAGAATTATAATTATAGTTCAAAACTAGTTCATTTCGATAAAAATCTATTTTTATCTTTTCAAATATGGAGTTTTTCATCCCAATTCTTTCTAAATCATTTCTTATGATTTTACACAAATTATTGATATTTTTAATAATTTTATCAAGGCCCGTACAGTCGATTTCCATCAACGGCCATCGAACTGCACTTATAGCGACCTTTTTCAAATTTGATTTGGACATAATTCCAAATCCAACCGTTAGATTTCTAATTTCTAATAATCGTTAGAAAGCTCTTTTCGATACGAACCCAACGGTTCCGGTTTTAAGAGAACTCGACGGTCGGATCTCCCGTAATATCCGTTCGAAGTCAATGGTCGAAATTCGCGAACTGCCGCGGCGCGGCGCGTTCTATTCAGGCCATTATATTATATATATATATATATATATAATATATATATAATATATACTTCATCGATTTCCTTTTAAAACGTGCTTTATAAATCGTTTTAAATTCATTTTCAAAATGGTTTCAACTTCATATTCAATTTCAAATCAAAATTGAATATTCCAATATAAATTCGTTTTAAATTCATTTCAAATTAATTTCAATTCAATTTCAATTTAATTCGAAGGCAATTCCTTTCGATTTCAATTCGAATTCAATTCTATTCAATTTCAATTCGAATTCACTTCTATTCAATTTAATTCGAATTTCAATTCTTTTCAAAATTTCAGATTTTGAAATCACTTTCGATATTCGTTATAAAATGAATAAAATCGATATAAATATCGTTCACGTCAAAATGGCGTAAATCTAATCAACACGGCTTCATATATTCATGATTTCAAATATTCTATTTCGAATATTTCTATTCAAATATTTCTTTTTCAAATATTTCTATTTCAAATATTCTATCTCAGATATTTCTATTTTCAAATATTCCTATTTTTCAAATATTTCTATTTCTAAACTGGAATGAGGCCCAATCAATTACATATAATGTTAATTATATGGATTTTCTACAACACACGTATACAATAACAATAATGAATAATCAACCATCATCCAAAGTGCATTCTACACTGTATAAGCATTAAATATAAATATTCAACGCTTATAACAGTCTGCCAATCAATCGATCGACATACAACTAAACAATCGGGATTAGTGTACGTCAAATATCATCCCAATACCCGTGTGGGGTTTCAAACAATCAAACACAGATTTTATTTGTGCAGTTAGGCGATGTGTAAAATTTATCGTCCCAATCAATATCAGTCAAATGTGTGTGTATAAACAAATCGTTCGATTTGTTTATATTAATTTATTTCATTTTCATGTTAAAAATTATATTTTCAACTATAAAATATTTTTAACTACATAAATATTTTATTCCATTTTACTTCACATCACACAATCAACTACACATCAAAATCAAACAAACAAGCATACAAGCCGTCCATGGTCTGTGGACGACGGGTGTCGGGTGCTACTAAACACCGTATGCATCCTAATATATATTTATAACTAGAAAAAATTAAATTGAAAGGTGAGAAGTTCTCACAGATAGCTAATCCAATGCCACGATTCTTCATTTGTAGAAATCTTCGCTGTTTTCACCTTTTGTCAATTTTCACTGCCCGTATTCTCCTCATATATAGAAATCACATTCTTACTTCGCTATTCAATATATAAAAAATCATATTTTTACTTCGCTATTCAATATATAAAAATCATATTTTTACTTCGCTATTCAATAAATAAAAATCATATTTTTACTTCGCTATTCAATATATAAAAATCATATTTTTACTTCGCTATTAAATATATAAAAATCAGATTTTTACTTCGCTATTCAATATATAAAAATCATTCCTTTTATAAAAATCGAATCTTTTCTATTTTAAAAATCCGATCTTTTCTATTTTAAAAATCGAATCTTTATTTCGTTAAGAATCCGACTTTTACTTTGTTAAGAATCATTGAAAAGAAGAAAGAAAAATGATAAAACAAATAATAAAAGCTTACAGTTAATCGAACAGAGGTGGAGTTGACGGATCGGGGGAGGCTCGGAGGGCTTCAGGGGGGGTCTGGCATCGGTCAGCAACAGGAAGGAGGGGGGAGTCTTCGATCGGCAGCAGGAGGATAAGGGGGGTAGCGCGGTTGGCATCAGGATGGGGGGGGGTTCGATCGCGAGGCAACACAGAGGGGGGGTTTCGATCGAGGCTGAGGAGGAGGGGGAGTTTGTGGTGGCGCGCCGCCTGGGGGGTGGGAGCTCGGCGGTGGGGGATCGCAGCTACGGCTGCGTCTTCTTCTCTTTTTTTTTCTGTTCTGAACGAAAATGAAGGAAAGGTGGGGTCTTAAGGAGAAATGGAAATATATATATATATATATATTATTTTATTAGGTTTAAATTTTAAAAAGCAACTTTTTATTTCGAACTCGAAATGAAACCCACCGCCCGTCGTTCATAGCTAATTACCCCCATTCCGAACACAATGGGATATGTATCGCAAGCTGATTCGATCGTTTCGATCAGTTTTCGTCAAAATCAACATATAACTCTATATATTGAATTTGAACGTGCATTTCAATTTACTGGGGTCACATACTAACTCTATAAATTCCAGAAAAATATTTTCTGGCTTCGTATTGACGATACAGTCCTAACAAAATTAGTTTCGTCGAATTCTGAGACCGTTTGAAAAATGGCCATTTTCCAGTCGATTAAAATCAACTAAAACTGGTCAAACGCGTTTTCCTTTGCCACGCTCACATATTGATTCAAAAAATTATGAAAATTGGAATCTAGCAATAACTTTACATCACGGACCCAATAAAAGTGGTTTCATCGAAATCCGAGGTCGCTGGGAAAATTTCCATTTTTAAGGGCCTGAATTCTATAGCGACTATTCAGAATTTTCAAGTGGACATATCTTTTGGTTCCCGCTATGAAATCTTGATTTTTCGGATTCGTTGGAAAGATATTCTCAATTAGATTCTATTATTTTTGGTTTCACTAAAATCCGGTTTATTTTGCACCCGGTACGTTCAATTGAAGTTTGAAATCGAATTATCGAACTACCGAGCCATTTTCAATTCCTTTTATAATTATATATAATTATTTATATTCTAACGACGACGCGTATAAATATATACGTTTGAATTCTCTTCAAAATAAATTTCTTGTCGTTATTATTTAAAATAATTCATTTTAAATAATCAAAATTCGCTAAAATTGCCAAAATAAAAATTTTAAACAGGCCCAGATTTTCGGGTTGTTACAATCTCCCCCACTTAAAACTTTTTGTCCCCGAAAAGGAACAAAGTCGAAAGTGGTTTGATTAATCAACTCTACGTTCGACCTGGCTTCCATTCTCCAACTTTTCAGTTTCTGAGAATTTTCAAATTTTCAAAAATTTGGCTAACACCCTAAATTTCCAAAAAAATTCGGCATAACCTCCCCTGCACCGGGAGCCACGGGAAAATCTCGAAATTGCCATATAGGCCTTCTTATCCCAAAAAGAAAAAGAAAAAGCCAATAGGCTCATAAAATCATCATCACCCAAACAAAACAGTAAATTATAGTAAACATGTACCTATTTGTCGGGCAAAAAAATTTATTCTCTGCTCTAGCCTCCTTGCTATGACCTGTTCAATGTAAGTACAAGTATATGCAAGCAAATGTGACCAATTTTCAATACAGTTCAATATTTGACCAATTTGGTTAAATTTTCAACCTTTAATTATTCAAACAATAATCAAACAACACAACCATCAATCAATTAGTGAATTATCATTTCAAATGTATAACTTTGATATATAGTCAAAAATCACATTTTTGATGCCAAATCACAACAATAAGCCCTATCTAGTTTCGGTTCTCACACCAGTCAATTGGAAATATATAGATATCACACCTTCGTAACTCGAAAATAAATACTGGCGATGGTGCCCCGTCACCAGATTATCCCCGGGCACTAGAGTATGATTCT
This sequence comes from Allium sativum, assembly GCA_030737875.1. NCBI lineage: Eukaryota > Viridiplantae > Streptophyta > Magnoliopsida > Asparagales > Amaryllidaceae > Allium > Allium sativum. The sequence goes on along the minus strand of CM060923.1, from coordinate 24,887,339 downwards.
ATAACTATCCAGTATATTGAAACTTCGAATACACGTTTGGAAGACATATATGCGAAATCTCTATATATTGGATTGTCCGAATTCATATAAATAAATAATCAAATGCGAATAATTGCTTTAAATTTTTAAAACAAAATTTGGTTTTTACTTTCTAAAATATACCCTTCACACTCGTTCTAGGATACTACTGATCCCATCTCTAACGAGTCATCCCCATTGGATATTACAAATCCAATTATCTGATGAATTCTTTCATATGGTTCTAATGTGCCTTGTTCTCTGAGCTTTGTAAACCAAAGCTCTGATACCACGATGAGATGACCCGAACTTCCCCCGTCTCCGAAGAGAAGGGAAAGCGCGGATAGTTCGAGAACAAGCCACAAAATAGAACGCAGACGGAAGAACATTTCATTGTATATTACAACAATGCATTAGAATACAAGAATATACAGAGTATGAATAAATAAATATTACACAGAAATATCAGAGATTATAATAAATTACACAGCAGCGGAAAATAATACAATACATGTGACGACCCAAACTTCCCCGTAAAGGAAAGCCTAGATTGCCTTGAGAACAACTCACATCAGAACACAAACTGAAGAACATTTTATTGTTGATTACAACAATTACATCAGAGTACACGAATATAACAGAGTATAAATGAATAATATACATTGAAAATACAAAAATATCAGAGATTTAAATTACATTTAAATAGCAGCGGAAAATAGTACAAAAATACTACTGGAAGGAATACACGGATACAGAGCTTTCCGAATACTGCTTCAGCTGTAAACCAGGATCCTGTAAATATATCTGCAAAAAGCTACTCGACTGCCCGTGTGGAAAAATATGGGCACCTGAGTTTGCCAGTGAAACAAACTACAGGTCAGTCATGGGACTGGTATGAGAAATCTTAACTAGACTTATCTAATAATAAGGCGAATCACAGGACCACGCCGCTAACGCGGAACGGGTTTACTCCATTGGATTGCCAGTGCATAAAATAAGGTAAATCGTTAAACAACGCAATGCTTTGTAGAAAAATGAAACCATTATAAGACCCAAGTCCCATCACAACATGCAATGCACACCAGAGGATAGGGTTTTACCTTATAATGGTCAAAAGATGCTTGATACGTAAAAACGATATTATTATTAGTGTGTATATGTTTTAAATAAAAACATTTCAATCATAAGTATCAATCCTAGACGGCATAGGTACCATATACTATGTCGCCAATACTAGTTCTACAATCAAAACCGCAAGGTCGTATTGGAAATTGGATTTCCATCATGAGTCGAGGCTAGGGGCAAGCTCCTCTCCGATTCGAGACACTCTAGCAAATGCCTCAGGATCCCCCGCAGTGAACCCTTGGATCTTCAGGGCCGGTCCCCGCCTATGGGCAGTGGATTAGTTATGCCTGAACACACGCTTCCCGGTCCCTTTGGACCTATAGTATGACCACCAACGGCCTATAAAACACGAGGTACCTCAAAATCCATCATCCACATAAGTAAAATGTCAGGGCTGGTAGGTCACTGACACCACTCTAGCTAGAAAGAAGCGTGTGCACTCCCTGCAGTCCGTATCCCGTTTTTGACTCATACCGGGGTGTGAGGCTCGCGAAGTCACGCTATACACAAAGCTACGCCTAAACAGGCCGTGCTTTGATCATCAACCACAAGGCCTGCTTTTCAACAAAAGCCTTGATCAATGCATCTTAGTATGCCACATTGTCAGTCCATACTATACCATTAATTTCTACCAATATATAACCTCTAAGCTCGTACGTCTCAGAGAAGGGTGTTAACCACCAAACAGATATATATATTAAGAGAGATCAACGAATGTAGTATAAAGGACTACAACGTCAGACATACATTCCATTTATAAACTTATGCCTTAGGTCTGAGCGAAAGTCAAATCCGTACAAATCAACACTTCGTCCGAACGGCCACCACTGAAGCCCTTTCAAGGTAGCTACTCCTCTCATGGGTCTCAGTAGCAATACATCCATTTGATGTGAAGATCGTCGGTCTTCAATCACCGTCTTTAAATCTTCGACTTAGAACGTCGTATAATCATTTGAAATGAGATTGAACTCGGTCTTTTCAAATGATTCTCGCATATATATATATATATATAATAATTCGAAAACATTTCCTATCGTTATTAATATTTGATAACGACCTATCGCTATTTTTATTTATATAAAAATAGCCTAAATTAATTTAACGACGCTTCGGGTCAATGGGCGACCCTGGCGCTGTTTTCAACCAAATTTGATTTACACTTATCTCGAAAACTAACCGTTGGATTTTGATGAAGTTTATATCGTTGGAAAGATCTTCCCAAAGCGGTCCTAACGATTCCAGTTTTGGAAAAATCCGATGGTCGGATCTTTCGGTATAACTATTTAAAGTTAAGAATGTCAATACGCGAGCCGCCGTGCGCGTTTCGTTTAATTTATAATATATATATATATATATATATCGTCTGGCGAATTCAGCGATTATCCTCTATTCTTTTATCGCATCTAAAACGACGATAAAAAATTTACTTCTAATATCTTTGTTTTATTTACACTAAATGTAAATAAATTATACTTTTACTATATTTTGTTTTATTTACCAAAATGTAAATAAATTATATTCTTTCTATGTTTTAATTTATTTACATTAGTGTAAATAAATTATATTCTTTTTCTTATCCTATTTACTTACCTAAATGTAAATAAACATACTCTCATCTTTTTCTTATTTATTTACCTACATGTAAATAATTTTTTTTTTTACTATTGCTATATTTATTTACATTAATTGTAAATAAATGTATCTAATTTCTTATTCATATATTTGATTTTTTTCTTCACTATTTATAACTAAATAGTTTCAATTACTTTTTCTTATTTATTTACACTAGCTGTAAATAAATGTTTCAATTACTTTTGCACTCCTATTTACATAGTTGATGTAAATAAATGTAGTTCTTTAAGTCTTTCTAATTACATTGAAGAATGTAAATCTTTTAATCCTTTCCTAATATTTCTTTTTAACGTAAAGAAAATAACTTATGTTAATTCTGCTTTATTCCCTTTTTATTTACATAAGAAAATGTAAATAATTCTTATCAACATATTTATTCTTTTAATTCCTCTTTATTTACATAAGAAAATGTAAATAGTTCTTATCAATATATTTATTCTTTTAATTTCAATTACATAGAAATGTAATTTTATTAACAATATAGAACATATTCTTTAATTACATATAAAAATGTGATTTTTATTTAATCTTTTATTTTACATTGAAAAATGTAACTCTTTTATTTTACATTGAAGAAAAAATGCAACTCTTTTATTTTACATTGCAAAAATGTAAATGCCCATTATTCCTTTTTATTTATATTGAAAAATGTAAATTCTTTTACATTGAAAAAAAAGTAAATTCTTTTAATCTTCTTATTTACATTGAAAAAGGTAAATTCTTTGTTTATTCTATTTACATTGGAAAATGTAAGGTTCCTATTTATTTTCCATTACATGGAAAAATAATGTTTCTTTTTCTTTACATCAGAAAAATATGTTTCTTTTCCTCTTTTCTTTACATAAGAAAAATATGTTTCGTTTTCTCTTTTCTTTACATAAGAAAAATATGTTTCTTTTTCTCTTTTCTTTTCATAACAAATAAATAAAGATAATTTACTTGTTGCAATTTCTAATTTAACCTAACAAACAAAAATGATAACTTCATTTGTTACCCATTTCTAATTAAAAATGAAAATTTGTTTGGCCTAAACTATTTTAACCAAAATGAGTATTTTGTCCAATTATTGTAATTTGTCAAAATGATGATTCTAATTCTAAATCTAATTTGTCAGAGATGACAACCATAATTCAGCTATACAAATCTGTCAAAAATGACAGTTATGATTCAACTATTCAGTTTATCAATACTAATTTAGCACAAATGACAACGATATTGTGTCAATTCTAATTTTGACAATTCAAATAAAAAACATGACTTTCTTAATTTGTCAATGCTAATAAAATAAACACGACCATTCTAGACAAGTGATATGTTTATCTACAACGTATGTCCCTAACTAAAAATGTTCATTTTTGCTGACACAAATTATCCTAACTAAAATGACTATTTTTGTTTACATAAAATATTCTAACTAAAATGATAAAATTTAGCTTCTAACATAATTGACCAATAAAAGTAAATTTATTTGCATACTTCTAATGTTAACAAAATTAAAGGTAAAACTTGTTAACAAAATTAAGGATTAACACTTGCTTTTCTGATTATATTAACAAAGTTAAGGATAAAGTTGCCCTTTTATTTTGTTCACAAAAATAAAGATAAAAATTGTCATTTTATTATGTAGACAAACATAAGGCTCAAAATTGTCTTTTTATTTTGGTAACAAAATTAATGTAAAAAAAACTTGTCATTTATTTTATTAACAAAATTGGTGTTAAAACTTTGTACTTTTTTTTTACATTACTAACAAAATCCATGTTAAAGCTTTGTGTTCTATTTGTTAACAAAATAAATGTTAAAACTAGTCTTTTTATTATGTAAACAAAAATTTTGTCTTGTTATTATGTAAACAAAATTTTGTCTTTTTTTTTTTTTTTTTTTTTTTGATTTTGCAAACAAAACTTGTCTTTTTATTTGACAAAACAATGTTAATAAAAAATGTTCTTTTAAACCTTGTTCTTTTATTTAACAAACAAAATGTCTTTTACTCTTTAGCTTTTATTTAGAAAGACAATAGTAAATAAAATGTCTTCTTAATTGTGTTAACAAAATTTTGTCCTTTTTGTTATGTAACAAAAATTACATGTTAAAAATCGTCTTTTATTTTACAACAAAATTACATGTTAAAATTGCCCTAGAGACATATTTTCAATTTTCCTCTTTTATTGTATGTACAAAGGTGAAATCTTTTATCATAATCTTTATATCATAATCACTTTATATCATAATTATTTGTTTGAAACTAAGTGAAATATAAAAGAAAATCCTTGTATTATAATCTTTTATTTAAATCTTTTTAGAATAAACTAAGTGACATAAAAAAAAGTAACCTTTGTATTATAGATTTTTTTTTTCTATTTCCAATCTTTTGACACAAATGTTAAGTTGTTTCAAAAACATGTTTTAACACAAATGATGATTTTTATTTCAATTATCATGCTTTGACAAAAGTCTATATTTTTATTACAATTATCATGTGATGGTAAGAATGTTATTCCTATTTCAATTAACATGTTGGACACCAAAATGATATTTTACATTCTATAATCAAGTTTGCCAAATGTTATTTTATCACTAACATGTTCTCAACATTTGGTATACACAAAAATTCTGCTAGAAATGAATACACCCAATTCAACGGTTCATTACACTCATAAGATAATCAACAAATTTCAAACATCACAGATCTACACAAACAAGATGTTTCACATCAAATTACGTACAACACACAATTCATATAAATCTTAACAATGAGTAAATAATGATTTACCACACATAACAATTATTTTTAATTAAAATTTTAAAATAAGAAATCTCACCTTTGTTCTAATTTAGATTTACAACCCATAATTGCTCCGAATCAGTCCAAATCGGTTTCTAAGCCTCGCCTACGTCGATATGGTTCTATCGGTTCTGAAATTTTCAGATTTAGAGTTCATATGAATTTATAATCGATTTTCTAAATTAAATAAATAATAAAAATCAAATTTTTCATAACCTTTGTTTTGGTTTCAATCTTTGAATTCGAATAACTTTTGATTGGATCGATGAAATTGGACGCCGTTTGTTGGAGAAGGACCGGCTTGGAGAAGTCTACGTGTGCCGTGAATAGGGAGGGGTGCGGCTGCACCTACAGGCGGCGACGGGTCCATGAACGCAGAGGCTTCACGGGCCTGGTGCGTGGGGTACAGGCAACGATACTAAATGGGGTTGGTCTAGAATTGAAGATCTCGGAAAAATCTTTGAAAAGTTGTATTAGAGCATCGAGTTTCATTGAGAATTGAAAGAGTTATTGAAGTTTGAAGATTGGAAGCTTCATGGGTTTCATGGATGAAGAGTGCAGCTGAAACACGCGTTGAGGAAGAAGAGAACGTGGCCTAGTTTCTCCCTCCTATTTATATTATTATTTTAATAGGTTAATTACCCAATTAAGGCCCGTTTTGGAACGAACTCCGATTTAGGCCTGCTTACTGTCGTTCTTAAGGTTTTGAGGCCTTCTGAACGCAATGGAACATGTTACAGGACCCAATTCCGAAATTTATTATGAGTTTTGGAATAATTATATTATTTTATTAATATTTTAATGTATACCGTACGTGAAAATTCACCGAGGTCACAAATTAACTTCAAAAATTCTTGAAAAATATATTTAGCTATGTTTTGATGCTGTGGACCTATGAAAATTAATTTCATTCAATTCTGAGCTCGTATGAATTTTTAATGAATTTTTAAAGTCAAAAATTTGCCCGTTTACACTGAAAAATCAATTATAATTATATTTTAATTCTAAAAATTACCAAAAAAATCATTTTTAGCTTTGTTTTGATGATACGAATCCAACAAAATTATTTTCGTTGAATTCTGAGACTGTTTGAAAAATGACTATTTTTAAGGCCAGTATATTTAATATTAAAAATACATTTTTAAACAAATAATTTCCGGAACTCAAAATATATAAGTGTTTACTATTTTTCAATGCAGAAACATCATTTCGAACTCAATGGAAGTGGTTTCGAGTCGAAATTCCTTTATATGCAAAAAGTAGCATTTTTGACCTATGCAAATTACCTAGCGATCTTTCTAAAAATTGAATTGGCCATAACTTTTGATTTCCGCTATGAAATTTCGATTTTTCGGATTCGTTGGATAGATATTTTTAAATAGATTCCAATATTTTTGGTTTCACTAAAATCCGTTAAATTTTGCATCCTGTACGGTCAGTCAAAGTTCAAGTTTGACTTTTCAAACTACCGCGCTATTTCTAACTTTTTTTATAATTAAATTAAATTTATTCATTTTAAAATAAATTCTTAGTCATTCTTATTTAAAATAAATTATTTTTAAACATTAAAATCCACTAAAATTCCTAAAATAAAAATTTTAAATTGGCCCCAAAATTCCGGGTTGTTACAGTCTCCCCCACTTAAAATCTTTTCGTCCTCGAAAAGGAACGAAGTTAAGAAGTTGTTTAATTAACCCACTCAACTTTAAATTTTACTTATTGGTTTCAATTAATTATCATTCTAATATTTTAATTAGTTAAACTAATAATCAAACATCACAACCATCAATCAATTAGGTGATTAACTTTTCAAATGTACATAACTTTTATATATAGTCAAAAATCATATTTTTGTGCAAATCACGGCAATGTATCCTTACTAAGTTTTGTTTCTCATACCAGTCAATGGAAATATATAGAAATCCCACTTTCGAGACTCGAACATAAATAATGTTGATGGTCGACATATCACCAGAATTATCTCCGGGCGACTAGAGTGTGATTCTATATCTACCCAGTATATTAAAACTTCGAATATTCGTTAATTACTCGTATATTCGAAATCTTTATATACTCGATTGTCCACATTAAAATATAATATACTCAAATACGTATATTTAGATAAAATTTTCATAACTAAATTTGTTTTTACTTTATATTTTTAAAGAAAATAATACTCTTCACACTCGTTCTAGGATACTACTGATCCTATCTCTAACGAGTTATTCTTATTGGATGTTACTAATCCAATCTCTGATGAATTCTTTCGTTCGGTTCTAATGTGTTTTGTTCTCGAGCTCTGTAAACCAAAACTCTGATACCACCTGTGATGACCCAAACTTCCCCGTAAAGGAAAGCCTAGATTGCCTTGAGAACAACTCACATCAGAACACAAACTGAAGAACATTTTATTGTTGATTACAACAATTACATCAGAGTACACGAATATAACAGAGTATAAATGAATAATATACATTGGAAATACAAAAATATCAGAGATTTAAATTACATTTAAATAGCAGCGGAAAATAGTACAAAAATACAACTGGAAGGAATACACGGATACAGAGCTTTCCGAATACTGCTTCAGCTGTAAACCAGGATCCTGTAAATATATCTGCAAAAAGCTACTCGACTGCCCGTATGGAAAAATATGGGCACCCGAGTTTGCCAGTGAAACAAACTACAGGTCAGTCATGGGACTGGTATGAGAAATCTTAACTAGACTTATCTAATAATAAGGCGAATCACAGGACCACGCCGCTAACGCGGAACGGGTTTACTCCATTGGATTGCCAGTGCATAAAATAAGGTAAATCGTTAAACAACGCAATGCTTTTTATAAAAATGAAACCATTATAAGACCCAAGTCCCATCACACAATGAAACGCACACCAGAGGATAGGGTTTTACCTTATAATGGTCAAAAGATGCTTGATACGTAAAAACAATATTATTATTAGTGTGTATATGTTTTAAATAAAAACATTTCAATCATAAGTATCAATCCTAGACGGCATGGGTACCATATACTATGTCGCCAATACTAGTTCTACAATCAAAACCGCAAGGTCGTATTGGAAATTGGATTTCCATCATGAGTCGAGGCTAGGGGCAAGCTCCTCTCCGATTCGAGACACTCTAGCAAATGCCTCAGGATCCCCCGCAGTGAACCCTTGGATCTTCAGGGCCGGTCCCCGCCTATGGGCAGTGGATTAGTTATGCCTGAACACACGCTTCCCGGTCCCTTTGGACCTATAGTATGACCACCAACGGCCTATAAAACACGAGGTACCTCAAAATCCATCATCCACATAAGTAAAATGTCAGGGCTGGTAGGTCACTGACACCACTCTAGCTAGAAAGAAGCGTGTGCACTCCCTGCAGTCCGTATCCCGTTTTTGACTCATACCGGGGTGTGAGGCTCGCGAAGTCAAGCTATACACAAATCTACGCCTAAACAGGTCGTGCTTTGATCATCAACCATAAGGCCTGCTTTTCAACAAAAGCCTTGATCAATGCATCTTAGTATGCCACATTGTCAGTCCATACTATACCATTAATTTCTACCAATATATAACCTCTAAGCTCGTACGTATCAGAGAAGGGTGTTAACCACCAAACAGATATATATTAAGAGATATCAACGAATGTAGTATAAAGGACTACAACGTCAGACATACATTCCATTTAAAAACTTATGCCCTGGGTCTGAGCGAAAGTCAAATCCGTACAAATCAACACTTCGTCCGAACGGCCACCACTGAAGCCCTTTCAAGGTAGCTACTCCTCTCATGGGTCTCAGTAGCAACACATCCATTTGATGTGAAGATCGCCAGTCTTCAATCACCGTCTTTAAATCTTCGACTTAGAACGTCGTATAATCATTTGAAATGAGATTGAACTCGGTCTTTTCAAATGATTCTCGCATATATATATATATATACATATATATATATATATAATAATTCGAAAACATTTCCTATCGTTATTAATATTTGATAACGACCTATCGCTATTTTTATTTATATAAAAATAGCCTAAATTAATTTAACGACGCTTCGGGTCAATGGGCGACCCTGGCGCTGTTTTCAACCAAATTTTATTTACACTTATCTCGAAAACTAACCGTTGGATTTCGATGAAGTTTATATCGTTGGAAAGATCTTCCCAAAGCGGTCCTAACGATTCCAGTTTTGGAAAAATCCGATGGTCGGATCTTTCGGTATAACTATTTAAAGTTAAGAATGTCGATACGCGAGCCGCCGTGCGCGTTTCGTTTAATTTATAATTTATATATATATATATATATATATATATATATATATATATATATATATCGTTTGGCGAATTCAGCAATTATCGTCTATTCTTTTATCGCATCTAAAACGACGATAAAAAATTTACTTCAAATATCTTTGTTTTATTTACACTAAATGTAAATAAATTATACTTTTACTATATTTTGTTTTAATTACCTAAATGTAAATAAATTATATTCTTTCTATGTTTTAATTTATTTACACTAAATGTAAATAAATTATATTCTTTTTCTTATCCTATTTACTTACCTAAATGTAAATAAACATACTCTCATCTTTTTCTTATTTATTTACCTACATGTAAATAATTTTTTTTTTACTATTGCTATATTTATTTACATTAATTGTAAATAAATGTATCTAATTTCTTATTCATATATTTGATTTTTTTCTTCAATATTTATAACTAAATAGTTTCAATTACTTTTTCTTATTTATTTACACTAGCTGTAAATAAATGTTTCAATTACTTTTGCCCTCCTATTTACATAGCTGATGTAAATAAATGTAGTTCTTTAAGTCTTTCTAATTACATTGAAGAATGTAATTCTTTTAATCCTTTCCTAATATTTCTTTTTAACATAAAGAAAATAACTTATGTTAATTCTGCTTTATTCCCTTTTTATTTACATAAGAAAATGTAAATAATTCTTATCAACATATTTATTCTTTTAATTCCTCTTTATTTACATAAGAAAATGTAAATAGTTCTTATCAATATATTTATTCTTTTAATTTCAATTACATAGAAATGTAATTTTATTAACAATATAGAACATATTCTTTAATTACATATAAAAATGTGATTTTTATTTAATCTTTTATTTTACATTGAAAAATGTAACTCTTTTATTTTACATTGAAGAAAAAATGCAACTCTTTTATTTTACATTGCAAAAATGTAAATGCCCATTATTCCTTTTTATTTACATTGAAAAATGTAAATTCTTTTACATTGAAAAAAAAGTAAATTCTTTTAATCTTCTTATTTACATTGAAAAAGGTAAATTCTTTGTTTATTCTATTTACATTGGAAAATGTAAGGTTCCTATTTATTTTCCATTACATGGAAAAATAATGTTTCTTTTTCTTTACATCAGAAAAATATGTTTCTTTTCCTCTTTTCTTTACATAAGAAAAATACGTTTCGTTTTCTCTTTTCTTTACATAAGAAAAATATGTTTCTTTTTCTCTTTTCTTTTCATAACAAATAAATAAAGATAATTTACTTGTTGCAATTTCTAATTTAACCTAACAAACAAAATGATAACTTCATTTGTTACCCATTTCTAATTAAAAATGAAAATTTGTTTGGCCTAAACTATTTTAACCAAAATGAGTATTTTGTCCAATTATTGTAATTTGTCAAAATGATGATTCTAATTCTAAATCTAATTTGTCAGAGATGACAACCATAATTCAGCTATACAAATCTGTGAAAAATGACAGTTATGATTCAACTATTCAGTTTATCAATACTAATTTAGCACAAATGACAACGATATTGTGTCAATTCTAATTGTAACACCCCACCTCCGCCAGTACCACTCTTGCAAGGGCACTGACTTTGGAGGGGCGTTTGAATCAGGTAAACATGCATAATGATATATCAAGGCAGAACAAGAACATATGTATATATGTAAGCAGAGTAAATAAGATAAGTAAAACAGCGGAAGATTTCACACCATTTCAAATCAAGTCTGGTACAACATAATGTCAACTTTCCAAATACACAAGTCTAGATAAGAACAACATTACTGAAAAACTGAAATACATAAGTACTATCCCCAAAATAAGTGATAACCATAGCTAGCTTCATGTCAAGACCGTACATAAGCTAAAATCCCACAAGCAAGCGATCAGAAATCCAAGCTAAGCTCCAATATTCCCACCCTGAGAACCTGGGGGGGGGGGGGAACGGAAGAAAAGAGGCGAAAGGAAAACAGGTCAGTCAAAAAGACTTAGTAAGCCCTACTACAATCAATGTAAACTGATAAAGTTAACTGGCATGAGAAGCAGGGATGAACATAAGGATAACAACATACTAGCATGATGATTAACTAACAAGGTAGATAAAGGTGTCATCGCATAATCAGGATTAAGGTTTTTGCACCACAGGTGTACTAGCAAACTAACATGACTTGAATAAACTAGTATTGATCCCTTGGCCCAAGCTTTGGCCCAATAACATGAAGTGACCCTCATACGAGGTCCAACCAAACGGTCTAGTCGATCGGCTCCCTATAAGCCTAACTCGTCACGTGTTGGTGTCCATACGGCCCAAACATAATTGTAGTCAGACTGTGCCGGGTCTCCCGTCGGGTATATCAAGCCCTAGGGTGTCAACCCCTGGACACCATAATCATGCGTGCACAGTCTCGATCTATTGGTACCCGTGCATGTTTTCCCCGGCTTCGGACTGTGTGCACGACCATAGTCCGCCAGAAACTACACCGGCGTACCCTTCTGCCGTCGCTTTTGGTCACTTACCTCCAGTCCAGTAATCGTGCTCCCTCCCTAGCCTAGACCCTAGGGCCTTAATGATACAAACTTGGGATTACTACTGGAGTGGACCCCCATTGCTAGGATTTTTCTAGTGGGTTAAGTACGGTTTAATCCTCTTGCTAATCATGGATTAACTTGGTTAAGTGTAACGATGAGTTCACGACTTAACCCTGATTAATCTACCAAGCCCAAATTGGTTAAGTATTAAGTGGACCATGACTTAACCCTAATCACGAGGCATTAATTAATTTAATGTGCCTTAACCTCTCACATTAGACCTTGTTGTGGTTACTAGTTAAGCCGGGCGGGTCCGGGTAGCTTTACACCACAACTTGGTCTAACCTCGGGTTCAAGGTACAACATGACCAACTTCTCACATTGGGTCCTATTGTTTGTAGCAACTAGTTAAGCCGGTCGGTTCCGGGTAGGTTTACGCTACAAACTCAACCCAACCTCGAGTTGGTCACACTTATCTTTTCTAAGTGTCATGTCCATCATGTTTCCAAAACATATTACAAACTTTCAAGCAATTGGGTAGACCTAACTTAATAGGTAAATTCCCAATGGGTAGACCTAACTTAATAGGTAAATTCCCAATCTTATGTTTTTATGTCTTTTAAGTTTACCCATCCCCAAACGCAATCCCATCACTTACATATCGCAATAGCGCATAAAGGATAGAAAGAGAGAACTTGGCATAATCATGACATAAAAGTGTTGAAGCCACAAGTTAACATGGTGGCATATGAAATGTACATATGTTCATATACTTGCATATTACATTTTTAGGCCTCAAAAGCATGCATAAAACCAAACTTAGCATATTGGTGATACATGGTGATAAATGACATGTAGAAATGGCCATAAGTTCGCATTTAGCCTCACATGCAAGTTATCATAAGAGATATGATAACCTACATGTTGCCAAAATGCAACCTTTAGCATAAAGCTTGAAGCTTTATGTTCATATACTCAAGATAAGCTTGCATAACATGATAACATGAACAAAATGATCACCCCAAACTTGCATAACATACATGGCAAACTTGCATATCGTAACATAGCAAACTTGCATAACATAACATGGCAAACTTGCATATCATAACATGATAAACTTGCATATCATAACATGGCAAACTTGCATATAAACTTGCATATCATAACATGATAAACTTGCATATCATAACATGGCAAACTTGCATATAAACTTGCATAACATTACATAGTAAACTTGCATATTATGGCAAACTTGCATATCATACATTTAACATTAGAGTTTAAGTATGAAAGTAGAATAGGGCTTACAATGCTTAGGAAGTCACAAAAATATGACAAAGCCCTTATGAAATCAATTAAACCCAAAATGCAAGCTCTAATAGAAAATCCCTTGAGCCAAAATGATCAAAACTCTTGCTTTATGATGCAAACATAGAAACTTGACTTGAATGCAAGCTAATGATGCTCATACAAGCTTGAAAACACTTGTATGCATGGAAAATCTCATAAAAATTTATTTAGGAATTTTATGAAGAGAGTGGAGGCCATGAGAGGAATGATTTTGCCATAGTTTAGTTACTTGAATGAATAATGATGATTTAGGGTTAGGTTAGGGCCTTATTTATAGAGATTAGGACTAGTTTCAACCTTAGGATTAAACCCTAGTTCCAATCTCAGCCCTCAAAACCGAATCTGGCCCCCAAACTCAACACAAACCCAAAATGGTGCACCAGGCAAAACTGCCCGGCTGGACCAAGTCGACAGCCAAGTCGACAGGGCTGTCGACTTGGGTCCAACCAAGTCGACTCCCAAGTCGACAGGGCTGTCGACTTGGGTGCTCTGGCGGGAGTTTTCCCGCCTAGCCCAATATGACCTAATTTTCAAATTCAAACTTGAATTTGAAATCTGTTTTTACTTTGAATTTTCTGAAAACTTCGTTGGGCCTTAATCGGGTCATACGAACTCTGATTTTCGAAAACTCGGACTCTATTTCGCGTATTTTTCCGAGACGAACGCAACGGCATAGCCCGTTTCCCTTGACTCAGATTTTAGAATTAAATTCTGCCTCGATTTACATTATTACAGGTTATTGAAAATACGGGTTGTTACATTCTCCCCTCCTTAAAGGATTTCGTCCCCGAAATCTTCAAGTTAGGAAGAACGTATCCTACCATCCAACATCCATCTACTCAAAACATCATCCACGAGCAATCATTGTCCTTACAAGATTCTAAATGTTGTATGAACATATGCAAAGGTGTGTATATGTACTTATCTAATGCAAATATCATCAATGCAAATTATGTTAGTGAAATGAATCCATATGTATGCAATTCCTAACATAATGTATAACATCTATATGTGTGCACATAACATACATCCATATGCAACATCCATGTGATAACACAAAAAATTTCATCCATGAATAAGCATAAACACTCATGCATATGCAATATGAGGAGTGTGTGAGCCGATCTAGTGCCTAACGTGTATAATGCATCCACGAGTAACCACTTGCAAACACTTGCAACCCCTTGCAACCATCAAGCATAACATGTTTCAAACACATGTTTCATCCAAAGGGTTTCTACCTAAGGTTCTCATGACAAGATTAACATGATAAACTAGATAATCAAGACAAACATGGATAGCAAAAGATATGATACAAAGAGATCGGGAGGATAAGCAAGATATACTCCTTTTGGATTACAAGAAATCCCTTCCTAACCCAACCCATATTCTATAAAAGCCCAAAAGGTTTAGTCAACCTAACGGACCCCTTCAAACCCTAACATGTATTACTAGCCAATAAGTCATACCTCCCGACAGAAATAGGACCGAGAATGGGACCGAGAGGATATACGAAAAAAAGATAACATGCGAGTAAGTTCCACAGGAAAACAAGGATCAAGGATATGCTCTTAAAAAGAGATATGATGCGCGTATCTAGCCTTCAGTCTTCTAAGTCATGTTTCCTTGAGCCTAACTCCACTGTGCTTTGACCGTCTTTTACCTCATGATTTCTTAGCTTCTTAATTCTTATTTCCAAACATGAGTTGGAACCCATTTCATTGTCGCCTCTCGTCTGCCTCTTTCACTTACTCTTCTATCATTCTTGGCTTAAACATAACTATGACCTCATGGTTTCATGCAAGCTCTCCAAAATTCACCAGTGAATCCTGGATCTCGTTTACTTACTATAAAGTATTCCACGCAACAGAACTTTTCTTGAAAATACCAATCCACGTTGCCAATTGCTCTTACTAACGTGATTTTCTATAACTCATGCTTGAACGAAATGAACCATCCGCCTGCGAATGATAGGCCGTACTTAGATTCAGTTGCTTGCCCATGACTTCCCGTAGACTATCCCAAGACTGGCTAGTGAAGATTGAGTCATGGTTACTAACTATACTTTAGGGAACCCCGTGCAACCGCTTTATTACATGAAAGTAAACTGTCGCTAGTTATGATGCAGTCCTTTCGCTCTTTACCGGAGTGAAATGAGCACTCTTCGTGAGTCTACCTACTATGACCCACATGCTCATATTCCCTTTCCTTGATCTAGGCAGTCCATCCACGAAATCCTTCGTGACGCTTTACTACTTCCATTGCGGGGACCTCCAATGGATGTAATAGCTCACCGGGCTTCTATGACTCGGCCTTTAACCTGTTGGCACAACATGCGCCTTGGGACAAACTCGGCCACCTCCTCGAGTGATGTGCATCTTCAAGAGCTTTCTTTCTCTCATTGCGTCTTAGCCATCCCTTGCCATCTATAACGAGGTGTCTTAACATCTCGCCTCGAATCAACTTGTCCATGATCTCGACTCAACTGCGGGTCTTCTTTCTGTGAAGTCCCTACTTGATCCAGAAGGGTAGGTCTAAACTCAAGGGACGCTAACTGACTAATTAAACTGAGAAAGCTTCTTACTTCAATTGTCCTCGTCGGAGCTTTCCGGTCTTGAACCGCGACCACTTTAGCAGGATCCACCACTAAGCCTTGCTTAGAAACTATGTGCCTAAGAAATCTAACTCCTTTTTCTCCAAAATGACATTTGGAGAACTTGGCCTTCAACTGATGCGCTCTAAGCGTATCCATCACCTCCACGAGATGCCTTGCGTGCTCTTCCTCATCCTTAGAGAAGATCAGAATATCATCTACGAAGGCCACGACAAACTTGTTCAAGAACTCCTTCACTTGCTTACTTAGCTCCCGCCTTTCGCGCGGAGCCATGTGCCGAACGGGCAAAGAAACCGGCTTTGCATTATCCACCAGATAAATGCGGAAATCAATCACTTGCTTAGGGGTAACCCCCTTCACTTCACCCAAGATATCCGGATATTCTCGGACCACCCTCACCGATTGCAAACTATCGATAGACGAGTTGAGGGATTCAAGGTAACACAACATGACGGGACCCATAGGGTTACTAGAAATTTTTAGGGTATTACCGAGGCGAATCGTGAGCCTCACAACCCTATACTCAAAAATCAAGGATGGCTCCAAAACTGGACAACCAATCCATGCCCAAAATCAACCCATACCCCATGAAACCGAGAATATAAGCATCTCACGAGAACTCTACACCAAAGATAGAGATTTTCAAATCCACGTAGATAATAGACAAATGGGCGGAACCCCCAATTGGATTTGAAACACACACGGGATCATTAACTAGACTAGTACTTAGGTGCAAACTTTCAACTAGATCAGATGAAATAAACTATGCGATGCACCAAAATCAAACAAGGTACGAACTGAAAAATCAGAAATGTAAACAAGACTTTCAACAGAAATACTACCTCGATCGGGAACTGGAGCGGCATTGACAGCATGAACTTGCCCTCCTGAAGGTCCAGCACGCTGAGTCTGACCCTGGCCTTGCCCTTGCTTCTTCGGGCAATCCTTACTGAAATGTCCAGTCTCACCGCAGAAAAAGCATTCACCATTCTTCCTTTTCCTCTTCTTACAATTCTTAATAAGATGCCCAACTAAACCGCAATAATGGCATTTCCTCTTGTTGCCTTGACTCTTGTTCTTGTTCTTATTGCCTTGACTGCTCTGACCGCTTGGATTACCCTGATTTCCTTTCCACTGGGAATCAATCTTCTTGGCTTGAGTATCATTCATCTTGATCTCCTTCTTGTCACTCCTATTCTCTTCATTGAGTAGGGCCATATTCACCAAGCTCTCGAAAGTTGCCCCCAAGGGTATATGAGTCATGGCTAAACCATGTAATGGCTCGTTTAATCCTAGAGCAAAGTATAGGGCCTTCTTCTGAGCTGTGTTAACCAAGTCCAAACCGACCCGAGCCAGTTGATTAAACTTATCTATGTATTCCCTAATAGTCATGTCCCCTTGCTTCAGTGATAAGAACCTTAGTCCAAACTTTCCCCGAAAGTCATCCCAAGTCTCAATTGGCCTAGTAGCGGTGGTGACCACCCACCAACGTGCAACTTCTTCCTTTAGCAACCACACTGCTAATAAAACCTTCCCACGGTCATCTATATCAAAGAAGGCAAAAAGATCTTCGGTTTCCTTCAACCAATTCCTTGCCTCTACATAAGTCTCGGTTCCAAAGAAATTCTTGCAACCCATCGCCTTAAAGTCTTTGCAAATCTCCGCGAAGTCAGCTTGAGGATGCCGAGGGGGAGGAGGAAGAGGAACCTCAGCGACAGGAGGAGGAGGAACATTAACTTCCGGAGGAGGAGGAGGAACATTGGCGGGGCCGGCTTCGGTCGCCCTAGCCTCCAAAAGTCTCCTATACCAAACAGGTACGTGTACTCCCTCCGGAATAGCGAAGTTATCGGTCATACTAAAAACGAAGAAAAGACAGATTCAGAATGGAGAAAAACGAAGGAATTTTGCTAATGGCTTTTTGGGGAATAGCCTTTAAAATAAACTAGACTTTTCTTTGGAAAATACTTTATACTTGGTTTTGAAAATAGTTTTCCAAAAGTTTTAAAAACCTTTTTGTCCCTTCTCGTAAACCATATGCTCTGATACCAAATGTAACACCCCACCTCCGCCAGTACTACTCTTGCAAGGGCACTGACTTTGGAGGGGCGTTTGAATCAGGTAAACATGCATAATGATATATCAAGGCAGAACAAGAACATATGTATATACGTAAGCAGAGTAAATAAGATAAGTAAAACAGCGGAAGATTTCGAATCATTTCAAATCAAGTCTGGTACAACATAATGTCAACTTTCCAAATACACAAGTCTAGATAAAAACAACATTACTGAAAAACTGAAATACATAAGTACTATCCCCAAAATAAGTGATAACCATAGCTAGCTTCATGTCAAGACCGTACATAAGCTAAAATCCCACAAGCAAGCGATCAGAAATCCAAGCTAAGCTCCAATATTCCCACCCTGAGAACCTGGGGGGGGGGAACGGAAGAAAAGAGGCGAAAGGAAAACAGGTCAGTCAAAAAGACTGAGTAAGCCCTACTACAATCAATGTAAACTGATAAAGTTAACTGGCATGAGAAGCACGGATGAACATAAGGATAACAACATACTAGCATGATGATTAACTAACAAGGTAGATAAAGGTGTCATCGCATAATCAGGATTAAGGTTTTTGCACCACAGGTGTACTAGCAAACTAACATGACTTGAATAAACAAGTATTGATCCCTTGGCCCAAGCTTTGGCCCAATAACATGAAGTGACCCTCATACGAGGTCCAACCAAATGGTCTAGTCGATCGGCTCCCTATAAGCCTAACTCGTCACGTGTTGGTGTCCATACGACCCAAACATAATTGTAGTCAGACTGTGCCGGGTCTCCCGTCGGGTGTATCAAGCCCTAGGGTGTCAACCCCTGGACACCATAATCATGCATGCACAGTCTCGATCTACTGGTACCCGTGCATGTTTTCCCCGGCTTCGGACTGTGTGCACGACCATAGTCCGCCCGGAACTACACCGACGTACCCTTTTGCCGTCGCTTTTGGTCACTTACCTCCAGTCCAGTGATCATGCTCCCTCCCTAGCCTAGATCCTAGGGCCTTAATGATACAAACTTGGGATTACTGCTGGAGTGGACCCTCATTGCTAGGATTTTTCTAGTGGGTTAAGTACGGTTTAACCCTCTTGCTAATCATGGATTAACTTGGTTAAGTGTAACGATGAGTTCACGACTTAACCCTGATTAATCTACCAAGCCCAAATTGGTTAAGTATTAAGTGGACCATGACTTAACCCTAATCACGAGGCATTAATTAATTTAATGCGCCTTAACCTCTCACATTAGACCTTGTTGTGGTTAATAGTTAAGCCGGGCGGGTCCGGGTAGCTTTACACCACAACTTGGTCTAACCTCGGGTTCAAGGTACAACATGACCAACTTCTCACATTGGGTCCTATTGTTTGTAGCAACTAGTTAAGCCGGTCGGTTCCGGGTAGGTTTACGCTACAAACTCAACCCAACCTCGAGTTGGTCACACTTATCTTTTCTAAGTGTCATGTCCATCATGTTTCCAAAACATATTACAAACTTTCAAGCAATTGGGTAGACCTAACTTAATAGGTAAATTCCCAATGGGTAGACCTAACTTAATAGGTAAATTCCCAATCTTATGTTTTTATGTCTTTTAAGTTTACCCAACCCCAAACGCAATCCCATCGCTTACATATCGCAATAGTGCATAAAGGATAGAAAGAGGAAACTTGGCATAATCATGACATAAAAGTGTTGAAGCCACAAGTTAACATGGTGGCATATGAAATGTACATATGTTCATATACTTGCATATTACATTTTTAGGCCTCAAAAGCATGCATAAAACCAAACTTAGCATATTGGTGATACATGGTGATAAATGACATGTAGAAACGGCCATAAGTTCGCATTTAGCCTCACATGCAAGTTATCATAAGAGATATGATAACCTACATGTTGCCAAAATGCAACCTTTAGCATAAAGCTTGAAGTTTTATGTTCATATACTCAAGATAAGCTTGCATAACATGATAACATGAACAAAATGATCACCCCAAACTTGCATAACATACATGGAAAACTTGCATATCATAACATAGCAAACTTGCAAAACATAACATGGCAAATTTGCATATAAACTTGCATATCATAACATGATAAACTTGCATATCATAACATGGCAAACTTGCATATAAACTTGCATATCATAACATGATAAACTTGCATATCATAACATGGCAAACTTGCATATAAACTTGCATAACATTACATAGTAAACTTGCATATTATGGCAAACTTGCATATCATACATTTAACTTTAGAGTTTAAGTATGAAAGTAGAATAGGGCTTACAATGCTTAGGAAGTCACAAAAATATGACAAAGCCCTTATGAAATCAATTAAACCCAAAATGCAAGCTCTAATAGAAAATCCCTTGAGCCAAAATGATCAAAACTCTTGCTTTATGATGCAAACATAGAAACTTGACTTGAATGCAAGCTAATGATGCTCATACAAGCTTGAAAACACTTGTATGCATGGAAAATCTCATAAAAATTTATTTAGGAATTTTATGAAGAGAGTGGAGGTCATGAGAGGAATGATTTTGCCATAGTTTAGTTACTTGAATGAATAATAATGATTTAGGGTTAGGTTAGGGCCTTATTTATAGAGATTAGGACTAGTTTCAACCTTAGGATTAAACCCTAGTTCCAATCTCAGCCCTCAAAACCGAATCTGGCCCCCAAACTCAATACAAACCCAAAATGGTGCACCAGGCAAAACTGCCCGGCTGGACCAAGTCGACAGCCAAGTCGACAGGGCTGTCGACTTGGGTCCAACCAAGTCGACTCCCAAGTCGACAGGGCTGTCGACTTGGGTGCTCTGGCGGGAGTTTTCCCGCCTAGCCCAATATGACCTAATTTTCAAATTCAAACTTGAATTTGAAATCTGTTTTTACTTTGAATTTTCTGAAAACTTCGTTGGGCCTTAATCGGGTCATACGGACTCTGATTTTCAAAAACTCGGACTCTATTTCGCGTATTTTTCCGAGACGAACGCAACGGCATAGCCCGTTTCCCTTGATTCAGATTTTAGAATTAAATTCTGCCTCGATTTACATTATTACAGGTTATTGAAAATACGGGTTGTTACACTAATTTTGACAATTCAAATAAAAACATGACTTTCTTAATTTGTCAATGCTAATAAAATAAACACGACCATTCTAGACAAGTGATATGTTTATCTACAACGTATGTCCCTAACTAAAAATGTTCATTTTTGCTGACACAAATTATCCTAACTAAAATGACTATTTTTGTTTACATAAAATATTCTAACTAAAATGATAAAATTTAACTTCTAACATAATTGACCAATAAAAGTAAATTTATTTGCATACTTCTAATGTTAACAAAATTAAAGGTAAAACTTGTTAACAGAATTAAGGATTAACACTTGCTTTTCTGATTATATTAACAAAGTTAAGGATAAAGTTGCCCTTTTATTTTGTTCACAAAAATAAAGATAAAAATTGGCATTTTATTATGTAGACAAACATAAGGCTCAAAATTGTCTTTTTATTTTGGTAACAAAATAAATGTAAAAAAAAAACTTGTCATTTATTTTATTAACAAAATTGGTGTTAAAACTTTGTACTTTTTTTTACATTACTAACAAAATCCATGTTAAAGCTTTATGTTCTATTTGTTAACAAAATAAATGTTAAAACTAGTCTTTTTATTATGTAAACAAAAATTTTGTCTTGTTATTATGTAAACAAAATTTTGTCTTTTTTTTTTTGATTTTGCAAACAAAACTTGTCTTTTTATTTGACAAAACAATGTTAATAAAAAATGTTCTTTTAAACCTTGTTCTTTTATTTAACAAACAAAATGTCTTTTACTCTTTAGCTTTTATTTAGAAAGACAATAGTAAATAAAATGTCTTCTTAATTGTGTTAACAAAATTTTGTCCTTTTTGTTATGTAACAAAAATTACATGTTAAAAATCGTCTTTTATTTTACAACAAAATTACATGTTAAAATTGCCCTAGAGACATATTTTCAATTTTCCTCTTTTATTGTATGTACAAAGGTGAAATCTTTTATCATAATCTTTATATCATAATCACTTTATATCATAATTCTTTGTTTGAAACTAAGTGAAATATAAAAGGAAATCCTTGTATTATAATCTTTTATTTAAATCTTTTTAGAATAAACTAAGTGACATAAAAAAAAAGTAACCTTTGTATTATAGAATTTTTTTTTTCTATTTCCAATCTTTTGACACAAATGTTAAGTTGTTTCAAAAACATGTTTTAACACAAATGATGATTTTTATTTTAATTATCATGCTTTGACAAAAGTCTGTATTTTTATTACAATTATCATGTGATGGTAAGAATGTTATTCCTATTTCAATTAACATGTTGGACACCAAAATGATATTTTACATTCTATAATCAAGTTTGCCAAATGTTATTTTATCACTAACATGTTCTCAACATTTGGTATACACAAAAATTCTGCTAGAAATGAATACACCCAATTCAACGGTTCATTACACTCATAAGATAATCAACAAATTTCAAACATCACAGATCTACACAAACAAGATGTTTCACATCAAATTACGTACAACACACAATTCATATAAATCTTAACAATGAATAAATAATGATTTACCACATATAACAATTATTTTTAATTAAAATTTTAAAAATAAGAAATCTCACCTTTGTTCTAATTTAGATTTACAATCCATAATTGCTCCGAATCAGTCCAAATCGGTTTCTAAGCCTCGCCTACGTCGATATGGTTCTACCGGTTCTGAAATTTTCAGATTTAGAGTTCATATGAATTTATAATCGATTTTCCAAATTAAATAAATAATAAAAATCAAAATTTTCATAACCTTTGTTTTGGTTTCAATCTTTGAATTCGAATAACTTTTGATTGGATCGATGAAATTGGACGCCGTTTGTTGGAGAAGGACCGGCTTGGAGAAGTCTACGTGTGTCGTGAATAGGGAGGGGTGCAGCTGCACCTACAGGCGGCGACGGGTCCATGAACGCAGCGGCTTCACGGGCCTGGTGCGCGGGGTACAGGCAACGATACTAAATGGGGTTGGTCTAGAATTGAAGATCTCGGAAAAATCTTTGAAAAGTTGTATTAGAGCATCGAGTTTGATTGAGAATTGAAAGAGTTATTGAAGTTTGAAGATTGGAAGCTTCATGGGTTTCATGGATGAAGAGTGCGGCCGAAACACGCGTTGAGGAAGAAGAGAACGTGGCCTAGTTTCTCTCTCCTATTTATATTATTATTTTAATAGGTTAATTACCCAATTAAGACCCGTTTTGGAACGAACTCCGATTTAGGCCTGCTTACTGTCGTTCTTAAGGTTTTGAGGCCTTCTGAACGCAATGGAATATGTTACAGGACCCAATTCCGAAATTTATTATGTGTTTTGGAATAATTATATTATTTTATTAATATTTTAATGTATACCGTACGTGAAAATTCACCGAGGTCACAAATTAACTTCAAAAATTCTCGAAAAATATATTTAGCTATGTTTTGATGCTGTGGACCTATGAAAATTAATTTCGTTCAATTCTGAGCTCGTATGAATTTTTAATGAATTTTTAAAGTCAAAAATTTGCCCGTTTACACTGAAAAATCAATTATAATTATATTTTAATTCTAAAAATTACCAAAAAGTCATTTTTAGCTTTGTTTTGATGATACGAATCCAACAAAATTATTTTCGTTGAATTCTGAGACTGTTTGAAAAATGACTATTTTTAAGGCCAGTATATTTAATATTAAAAATACATTTTTAAACAAATAATTTCTGGAACTCAAAATATATAAGTGTTTACTGTTTTTCAATGCAGAAACATCATTTCGAACTCAATGGAAGTGGTTTCGAGTCGAAATTCCTTTATATGCAAAAAGTAGCATTTTTGACCTATGCAAATTACCTAGCGATCTTTCTAAAAATTGAATTGGCCATAACTTTTGATTTCCGCTATGAAATTTCGATTTTTCGGATTCGTTGGAAAGATATTTTTAAATAGATTCCAATATTTTTGGTTTCACTAAAATCCGTTAAATTTTGCATCCTGTACGGTCAGTCAAAGTTCAAGTTTGACTTTTCAAACTACCGCGCTATTTCTAACTTTTTTTATAATTAAATTAAATTTATTCATTTTAAAATAAATTCTTAGTCGTTCTTATTTAAAATAAATTATTTTTAAACATTAAAATCCACTAAAATTCCTAAAATAAAAATTTTAAATTGGCCCCAAAATTCCGGGTTGTTACAATACACAACTAGAAGAGATATACGGATACAAAGCTTTCCGGAAATCATTCCAGCTGTAAACCAGGATCCTGCGAATATAAATCTGCAAAACCAAAACTACTAGCTGTCCGTGTCAAAATAAGGGCACACAGAGTTTAGGTTAAAACAATAAACTCCAGGTCAGTCATGCGACTGGTGTGAGAACTAAAACAGTTATTAGTCTTTATTTCAAAGTTAGATAAATCAAGGGACCACGCCGTATAACACGGAATGGGTTTCCTCCCAAGAATACCAGTGCATAAAACAAACAGCGCAATGCTAAATAAAGAAAAATGAAGCTATTATAAGACCCAGGTCCAATCACACAATGCAACGCAAGCCGGGGGATAGGGTTTTCCCTTATAACAGCCAAAGAATGCTTGATACATTTAAAACAAATCATTTGATACTATCATAAGTGCATAGTGTATAAAACAACTTCAAATCATAAGTATCAATCATAGGCGGCATGGGTACCATATATCATGTCGCCATACTAGTTCTACAAATAAATTCGCAAATGTCACATGTTTGGAAGTTGGATTTCCGTCTGTGAACCGAGGCCAGGGATCGTCCTCTACCGATTCGAGACAATCTAGCCCATGTCTCAGGCAAGTACTCAGTCAAGCCTTGGAGCGACAGGGCCGGTCCACCGATGTGGATTAAAATTCCTGAACACTGCGTTTCCCCGCCCTTTAGGGCGTAAATGAGCCAATGAATGGCTACATCGGACCCGGATCGTCCGATCTAAACGAGGTGCCTCGCAACAGCAACAACAACATAGGTGAAAAGTATATAAATGTCAGGGCTGGTAGGTCATTGACACCACCCTAGCTAGAAAGAAACGCATGCCCTCCCTGAGGTACGTCTCCCGTTTTTGGTTCACAGCCGGGGTGTGAGGCTCACGAATTCACGTTACACAAAGCTGTGCCACACAGGCTGTGCTTTGATCATCACCACAAGACTTTGCTTTTCAACAGAAGCCTCGATCAATTGCATCTTAGCATGCCACACAGGCAAACCACTCTATGCAACCGATATCAGTCACACAGAATGAAATACAATGTCAGACACACAGTCCATTTGCAAGTCCGTTCTGTGTCTGAACGAAACCGGAGGCACTTTCCTCGCATATCCATCGATCTCCAAGCACATCTGGGCGACCACCAATTGATTCCCTCATCTTGGGTGTACAGCCCAATCAAGATCATCAGTGATCACCCAAACGATGTGAAGGCTTCCGGTCTTCAACCACCGTCTTCATCTTCGACTTATCGTCGTATCAGTTATTCAGAATGGGATAAACCCGGTCGTTCCGAATAACTCACGTATATTTTAAATAAGTGTTACACAAACACAACATACGCCTCATTCCAATTCATCAGTCACTAACCGTAAATTAACAAGAGAATAATTCCCCAAATATTAACCCCGAAGGTCGAAACCAATATCAGGTCAATATCCAGAAAACCATTCTGCTTAGCTAATCGACAATTAGTTTCTAAATTTCACATTCATAGGGAAAGGTTCCCATTAATTTTATCAAAGATAAATTCCTTGAATTTATTCTCTAATCTCCTTTTGAATATCGATTCAACTAGTCGGGATTAACAAACCTTACCGAAGTAATCATTTGTTTTAATTTCCCAATCCCAACCTATTCATCCCATGAAGTAAAACTGGTAATACTTCATATCTAACCCCACGGTGTTATCGGTAAATTCAATTATCATTTCACGTTCAAATCTAATTAAAGATTTAACTATCGCCTGGAGTAAAATTGGTGATACTCCATTCTCGATCTTTTCAATCTAACTAAAGATTCATTAAAACTCCACTTAGTTTTAATCGTTAACGGGGTTAAAGAATCAGTGTCACTTTAAAAACACTGTTCACGATAAACCCCAAAATCACATTCCATTAATTATCGGGTTAAAGAACAAGTGTTATTTAAAACACTGTTCACGATAAACCCAAAAATCAATGTCAATTCAATTAAATATTATTTAATTGGTACACTTCATTAAATCTAAAATAAAAAGATTTAATCTTTTCTCAACCGGGCACCATTCACGACAAACCCAAATCACATTTGATATTAAATACAAGGTTCTGAATAGAAAATATATCGGCTTATATTCAAGATCAAATTCTATGACCAACAAATATCGTATTGGAAATAACGATATATATATATCTTTCAAATTTCCATAATAATATCTGTATAATCACGAAATCCAACATCGAAATATTCCAAAGACAATTTCGATTCAAACCCATTCCAATGCAGTCATTGGAAATTCTGGTTGTTTTCAAAACCATTTCAAATCCAATTTATTTATTTAAAAATAAATAGAATTATAATTCTAGTTCAAAACTAGTTCATTTCGATAAAAATCTATTTTTATCTTTTCAAACATGGAGTTTTTCATCCCAATTCTTTCTAAATCATTTCTTATGATTTTACACAAATTATTGATATTTTTAATAATTTTACCAAGGCCCGTACAGTCGATTTCCATCAACGGCCATCGAACTGCACTTATAGCGACCTTTTTCAAATTTGATTTGGACATAATTCCAAATCCAACCGTTAGATTTCTAATTTCTAATAATCATTAGAAAGCTCTTTTCGATACGAACCCAAAGGTTCCGGTTTTAGGAGAATCCGACGGTCGGATCTCCCGTAATATCCGTTCGAAGTCATTGGTCGAAATTCGCGAACTGTCGCGGCGCGGCGCGTTCTATTCAGGCCATTATATTATATATATAATATATACTTCGTCGATTTCCTTTTAAAACGTGCTTTATAAATTGTTTTAAATTCATTTTCAAAACGGTTTTAACTTCATATTCAATTTCAAATCAAAATTGAATATTCCAATATAAATTCGTTTTAAATTCATTTCAAATTCATTTCAAATTGATTTCAATTCAATTTCAATTTAATTCGAATGCAATTCCTTTCGATTTCAATTCGAATTCAATTCTATTCAATTTCAATTCGAATTCACTTCTATTCAATTTAATTCGAATTTCAATTCTTTTCAAAATTTCAGATTTTGAAATCACTTTCGATATTCGTTATAAAATGAATAAAATCGACATAAATATCGTTCACGTCAAAATGGCGTAAATCTAATCAATACGGTTTCATATATTCATAATTTCACATATTCTATTTCGAATATTTCTATTTCGAATATTTCTATTCAAATATTTCTATTTCAAACATTTCTATTTCAAATATTCTATCTCAAATATTTCTATTTTCAAATATTCCTATTTTTCAAATATTTCTATTTCTAAACTGGAATGAGGCCCAATCAATTACCATATGATGTTAATTATATGGATTTTCTACAACACACGTATACAATAACAACAATGAATAATCAACCATCATCCAAAGTGCATTCTACACTGTATAAGCATCAAATATAAATATTCAACGCTTATAACAGTCTGTCAATCAATCGATCGACATACAACTAAACAATCAGGATTAGTGTACGTCAAATATCATCCCAATACCCGTGTGGGGTTTCAAACAATCAAACACATATTTTATTTGTGCAGATAGGCGATGTGTAAAATTTATCGTCCCAATCAATATCAGTCAAATGTGTGTATATAAACAAATCATTCGATTTGTTTATATTAATTTATTTCATTTTCATGTTAAAAATTATATTTTCAACTATAAAATATTTTTAACTACATAAATATTTTATTCCATTTCACTTCACATCACACAATCAACTACACATCAAAATCAAACAAACAAGCATACAAGCCGTCCATGGTCTGTGGACGACGGGTGTCGGGTGCTACTAAACACCGTCTGCATCCTAGTATATATTTATAACTAGAAAAGATTAAATTGAAAGGTGAAAAGTTCTCACAGATAGCTAATCCAACGCCACGATTCTTCATTTGTAGAAATCTTCGCTGTTTTCGCCTTTTGTCAATTTTCACTGCCCGTATTCTTTACATATATAGAAATCACATTCTTACTTCGATATTCAATATATAAAAATCATATTTTTACTTCGCTATTCAATATATAAAAATCATATTTTTACTTCGCTATTCAATATATAAAAATCAGTCCTTTTATAAAAATCGAATCTTTTCTATTTTAAAAATCCGATCTTTTCTATTTTAAAAATCGAATCTTTATTATTTTAA
Source organism: Allium sativum (assembly GCA_030737875.1). NCBI lineage: Eukaryota > Viridiplantae > Streptophyta > Magnoliopsida > Asparagales > Amaryllidaceae > Allium > Allium sativum. Next base: position 24,858,452 of record CM060923.1, on the reverse strand, counting down.
AAATCGAATCTTTATTTCGTTAAGAATCCGACTTTTACTTTGTTAAGAATCACTGAAAAGAAGAAAGAAAAATGATAAAACAAATAATAAAAGCTTACAGTTAATCGAATGGAGGAGGTGGAGTTGACGGACCGGGGGAGTCTCGGAGGGCTTCACGGGGAGGGGGGGGGGTCTGGCGTTGGTCAGCAACAGGAAGGGGGGAGTCTTCGATCGGCAGCAGGAGGATGGGGGGGGTAGCGCGGTCGGCATCAGGATAGGGGGGTTCGATTGCGAGGCAGCAGAGAGGGTGGGTTTCGATCGAGGCTGAGGAGGAGGGGGGTTTGCGGTGGCGCGCCACCTGGGGGGGAGGAGCTCGGCGGTTGGGGATCGCAGCTACGGCTGCGTCTTCTTCTTTTTTTCCTGTTCTGAACGAAAATGGAGGAAAGGGGGGTCTTATGGAGAAATGAAAATATATATATATATATATATATATATATATATAATTTTATTAGGTTTAAATTTTAAAAAGCAACTTTTTCGAACTCGAAATGAAACCCACCGCCCGTCGTTCATAGTTAATTACCCCCATTCCGAACACAATGGGATATGTATCGCAAGCTGATTTGATCGTTTCGATCAGTTTTCGTCAAAATCAACATATAACTCTATATACTGAATTTGAACGCACATTTCAATTTACTGGGGTCACATACTAACTCTATAAATTCCCGAAAATTATTTTCTGGCTTCGTATTGATGATACGGTCCTAAAAAAACTAGTTTCATCGAATTCTGAGACCGTTTGAAAAATGGCCATTTTCCAGTCGATTAAAATCAACTGAAACTGGTCAAACGCGTTTTCCTTTGCCACGCTCACATATTGATTCAAAAAATTATGAAAATTGGAATCTAGCAATAACTTTACATCACGGACCCAACAAAAGTGGTTTCATCGAAATCCGAGGTCGTTTGCAAAATTTCCATTTTTAAGGGCCTGAATTCTATAGCGACTATTCAGAATTTTCAACTGGACATATCTTTTGGTTCCCGCTATGAAATCTTGATTTTTCGGATTCGTTGGAAAGATATTCTCAATTAGATTCTATTATTTTTGGTTTCACTAAAATCCGGTTTATTTTGCACCCGGTACGTTCAATTGAAGTTTGAAATCGATTTATCGAACTACCGAGCCATTTTCAATTCCTTTTATAATTATATATAATTATTTATATTCTAACGACGATGCGTATAAATATATATGTTTGAATTCTCTTCAAAATAAATTTCTCGTCGTTATTATTTAAAATAATTCATTTTAAATAATCAAAATTCGCTAAAATTGCCAAAATAAAAATTTTAAACTGGCCCAGATTTTCGGGTTGTTACATTAATCGAATATTAGTCTATTCGAAGTAGAGTTATCGAATAGAGTTATTCGAAGTAGAGTTATCAAATATAGTTTATTTGAAAGGAGTTAATCGAATATAGTTTATTCGAAAAGGAGTTATAGAATAGAGATTTTCCGAAAGAGAATTATACGTTGAAATTCGATTATATCGAATATAGGAAAGTATTATTTACTTTCCGATTTTTATCAAGACTTATTTATTTATAAATAAATTGTTTATTTAGTTATTTATTTATATTAAGGAATAAAAGTTATATTTTGAAGTTAGGAATTTCAGAAGTAGGAATTATGACGCTATAGTTATAATCAGTGTTTTCAATAAAGAAATGGATTCGTAAATAGAATCCGAGTGTTACGTAAGGAAGTTTGTTAAAGATTTGGAAGGTGAACTTTGTCTATTTCAAAGTTAGAATTGTTGTTCAGTTAAGGTCTGAGAGGTAGTTATACCCCAACTTGATTGACTTCATTTTTAACTAAGGAATGGTTAAGGTTCGATAGTGAAGGATGGTTAAGTGAATTTAGTTAATGAGTTTAATGTTTTGAGTTGGCATAGCGATGTTTTATTTAAACATCTGTTAAATCCAATGAATGAGTTTTGGAAACATTTTCCAAATATATTAGAGATATTTTCTAATCATAGAAAATGAAATGTTCGATGATAAAAAAAATACTGGAAAGACAGTGATACGTGAAAAGTGATGGAAATGTTTTCCAATGATTAATAACGTATATTTTCTAAATTTAGAAAATAGGGAATGTTGAATATATGGAAACATGAAACTGAATAAATTAATGATAAATTAATTAAAAAAGGAGAGAAGGATGATTGACGATTGATCGATAGAATTTCCATCTGGAAATAATATCGTTGTTTGCGCACGTGTTTTCCTTTGATAGTTAACCCACTGAATATCAAAGTTTTTGACCATTTTTCCATTGTCAATACGGAGAGACCGGGATCAGATATATTATCTGAAAACCACTCTGTATAGCATTAGTGTTGCGATCAAATATGATGAAGATAATTGAAGATGGAGTTATGCAAGGGCTGTCCTGTTTATAGAATAGTGCCTTCGGTTTGTCCAGTCCTAGGACGACCTGCATGGAAGAATGTCTAATAGAGTATATTTAACAGATCGCGTAAGTTGATCTCTTTAAATATACAAACGTTGGTGGTAGAGGAATTCATTTCTCTTAGCTGTATACCCGTTGTATTTTTGGGGAAATCAATTTGTGATTTGGCGGGTATGACGATGTGACATTCAAAGTGAATGGATGTGTGTTCTATCAAAGATAAGCGTGGCCTCTAGCCTCACAACCGGAAAATGACAAAAATCGGGCAGGCAGCATGGCTAAGTGGTTGGCCGCCAAGTAGGGTGTATTATCACCTATCTAGAGATGTTCATTTCATTCTATAATCTATTGTCGATGCTGACCCATTCGGGAAACGGTTGTTGATCCCAACTGTTGGTGATATACATTCAATACACTCAAGCGAAATGAGTGGTCGGTCATGTGTGGCCGGGTTGCAAGATGTTCTTGTTGAACCCAGTGTATTCCTCTCTAGAGGTACAATATCGGAAGGTGGTTCCATACCTTGTCAAAGGTTGAAATCCATTACCCAATAAGTGCTCGCGGTTTTGATTGTATACTATATATGTGGAATGTGAGATGAAAGTGTTCTGCAAGATGATTATTATATTGTGGCTGATAGACACTATCATATTATCAAAAGAGTTTTGATATAAAGTTTATCGTTTCTTTCAAATGATTTGAAAGTTAAATCAAATTGATTTGGATTCTCATAAGGGAAAAAGCCATTCCGTTATACGGCATGGTCTTATGAGATATCGTTATTTTTCCAAACTGTTTTAAATTGTTTACTCATACCAGTCCCATGATTGACCCGGAGTTTGTTTTGTTTTGTTTTCCCTAAACTCTTGGGTGCTCAAATTTGTACAAGCAGTCAATTAGTCGGGATTTACAGATGCAGTAGAAGGAGCTAAAGCTGGAGGCTTCAGCAGCGTTTTTATAGCTATTGTTTATTTTCCGTTGTGTTGTAAGTGTTGTACTTTGATAATGATATGTATATTCAAGTAAAATCTTTTATTTCAAAGTTATGTTATATTTTATTCATTCCGTTGTGAGATTCGTGTTACTCTGATGTTGTGTGTTCTACTTCTTCTTCTATTCTAAGTTTCTATCTTATATATTCTCAACCTCTGTTTTCTTTCTATTAGTTTTCTGGTTTCTAGTGCAATGTGGGTTGGACTTGTGTTATTTGGTCAGCTCAAATTGTTCTGGAATTTCGGGACGCTACAGTTGGTATCAGAGCATAAGGTTAAGTGATTACCTTGGCTCTGTGGCGTGACTCGGTAGAGATGGGGTTAACAATACCCTATATTGAGTTTGAGTGTATATATACAAGTGAACGTATTTGTTATCTGATATAAAAATTGTTTTATATTATAAAGAATTATTGGTTGAGTTATTTATGGGTTCTGGTCGATCAGTTTGATCCACTGTATCGGTAGGGATTTATAAACACTCGAATACGATGAACCTACACTATATGTTTTGAAAAGAGGGTAAACGAAATAATTTAACCCAAATTATATTTTGAATAAAGGATTTATATTGGAATGATTATAATATATTGGATATACTGGTTGATTATTATAATCGAGTAAGATTATAAATTAAATCGTTATGTAAATAACCAATCAAAATTCATATAAGTGTTACGAAATGAATTAAATCTGAATTTAAATCAGAATTGAAATTTACAACTTTGGAAAGTTGGAAAGGTATTTGTAATTGGACTTGGATTAAATATATGAGAATTTTAAAATCCTAGGAGATTTTAAATTGTTTTACAAACATTGGAGGGATATTTTGAAAACAAATTTCAAAATGGAAGTGTTTAGATATGGTTTTGAAAGTAATACAGTATTGAACTCACTTTGATAGCTGGAAAATAGATTCCGATTGTGATCATGACATCATCGGTTTTCATTTTCGAGTCTCAAAGTGACACATTGCTACCAAAGATTTTGTTTTTGAATTGTTTGAGAAAAGCAAGTTGGTTTAAATTTCGAAAAGAAGCATTTTAATTTAGAAAAAACTAAATGGTTTAAAACTCTCAGGAAGGATTGTTTGATTTGAAAATAAATTAAATTAGAATTTGTAAAAGCAAATTGGAATTGAAATAATGCCAATTAAGTGGTAATTGGAATTGGATTGGTTTAGAATGGTATCGAAACAAATTGGATTTATGAGATAGGAATTTGAAACGATATTGAGTTGATGAGTTAAGAATTTGGGATTAAGGATAGAACTTGAGTTCCAAATGAAATTTGGTTTGGATATAAGTGAATAGCTGTGTTGGACAGATATTGATTGGAAATTGGTTGAGATGACATTGGTATATGTTGGATTGATAAAAAGTGAAAGTGATAAAGTTGATATGCCCGACAAAAAGGTACAAGTTTATATTTGGTATAAGCATGAGATTTATGAGCCGATTTTGCAAGCCGCTTGGCTGTTTGATTTTCTTTTGGGTTGAAGATGGTCCAGAGAGGCGAGTTGTTGTTGTACCGATTGACTAGTACAAAGGAGGTGCTGGGGAAATTTTTCAGAAATTTCGGGTGTTAGAAAATTTTCAGAATTTTTTAAAATTTCCGTAATAGAAACAAATTAATATTTTAATTGAAATTAAATTGGTTCATTTGAAACTGAAGTTAAGAGGTGAACAAATGATTCTTCCCAGTTAATAGGGTGTTTTCTACCTTAGCAATTTCGAGGACGAAATTATTTTAAGGGGAAAAGAATGTAATGTCCCGTATTTTTACGGTGTAATAATAAATTTACTTAATTATTTAAATAACGGTTTAGAGAATTATATAGTTGTTTAATTAAATAACTATGAATATTTAATTAGTATAATAATTAAATAATATATTTAATTATAGAATAATCAGAATTAACTGAAATGGCGATATGGCGTGAACTGGACAATTTAAAATATATATAATTCAGTTTGGAATTTGAATTTGAATTCGAATAACGAATATATTATATAAACGATAGTTGAACGTATAATTATAATATAATTAAAATCGAGCTCGAAATGGCACTGCAGTTCGTAATTTGGCGATTCGAACTTTAATTGAATATACAGAATCCGTTTTAAATCGGATTTCTATGAAACAAGAAACGTTCGGAGTTGGTGAAGTATATTTTTATAATGGAAGAGAAAAATCAGGATTTCATTGTGTAGATTTTGATTTATGCCCAAATCAAATTTTCGAAAAGTCGCTATGGAATTTCTTTACAATTTATATTGATTTATTTATATTTAAATGGATTTTTCAATATAAATTGAATATCGATTCAACCGGGCTTTAAATATCGAGTTATAAATCCAACTGGAGTTGTATGATATTTTATTATGCATATATATACGATAATATTTATTTATAAATGTTTAATTTAATTATTTTTAAATATATTTCTATACTTAAATGGGTTATTTAGAGCTTTAAAAATAACCAGTTTTGCAAACGACCTCCGTTTTCGATGAAACTAATTTTATTGGATCCCTAATATCAAATTATTGTTAGATTTCAAGTTTTGTGATTTTTAGAGTCAGTGTGTGGCCGTATGGTTTTTTAAAATGAAAAACAGTCGATATTTTGATAATTAAAAATACGCTGTATGAGCACACGAAGTCTGAATTCGACGAAACCAGTTTCGTTGGGTTCGTAATGTCGAACTGAAGGTGTATGTCCAGTTTCGTGATTTTTGGGTATCGTGTTTGATTATAGGAATTTTTAAACAATAAATACAAATAGCGATTGATTTTATCTTAATATAATATTGATTAAAATAATATTTTTCCATCTCCATAAATAATCCTTAACACTTCTAAACCTAATTCATTTCCTCTAGTCAAAATTCCCGCCGTCAATATTTCTCTTCCTCAACCAAAACGAGAGCAAACAAATCCATAGAAAATCACACAATGGTTCTAAAATCACGAGATTTATATGTATAAGACCCTGAAGCTATTCTCTTCAATTCGATGATCGTTTTATGTGGTGCGATGCAATCTCGCTCGCGCTAGAAACAAGTCAGTAAAACTAAGGTTAGGGGTTTTTCGATTTTGAGGAATCGATGTAGTAATTGAGTGTTCTTTTAGTGTAAAGAAGATCAAATGGACTGTGTTCGCCAAGTTTTGATGGAGTTGATGTTAAAAACTGTCGCAAGTTTTTGTACAGGGAGCGGATGATCCAGTTCGACGCATTTAAGAGGAGAGGTGCGTGTGTGTTGTTTTGGGTATAGGGTAGCGTAGAATTTGAAGAGAATCATTTTGGTTAATTTAGTTGATTTTTTTGTGGAGCGTGGAGGGAGCAGTTGAGATCAGAAATTTGGGAAATGGCCATTACTGGTTTGGAAAGCTGTTCGTATGGGTAAAGAAGGAGGATGAGCAGCCTACTTAGGTGCTAAAGAAAGGTGGATTAATCTAATTAATCTTATAATTTTTAATTAAAGTCTAATGATGCTAATTCATTTATATACTTTAAAATGGGAAATGGTGCGGTCTAAAATGGCGCAACATTCTTTTACCAGGAGGATAAAAGAGGAAGAACGCATTTATTAGTGCGGGTTATTAGTGTTGGGCCAAATTATGTACGGGTGAGGTCAAAATATTTAATGTATATTTAGTTTAGACAATTTAATTAGAGTGTTAACTTAAATCATCGTATTGTATTCATACGTTGTCAAAATTGGATGAAACAAGATCCGTTGGGACCATACGGACGGCGCCTAAGCAATTGAACTGACTGGAAGTCCATTGGAGCTCATTACAATTTATAGCAAAATAAATCTTCCGTCTGAATCAAGCGATGGTTATCGTTATTAACGATGATCATCCAGTGTGAGTAAAACTCACCAACTCTAAACAGTTATATTTTTATAGCATATTTTTAGAACTGATAATTATCTGTTGATTACTGTGTGTTAACTGTTTGGTTGAATTGCTTATGTATTGGTTGAAAGTATAGATAACGATACATATATAAATCATTAATCAAATATTGATTCTATTTAGCAGAATATTTCATACTGAAACGAAATGGATGTTAATTATAGTGTTTAACATCTGTGGATGCAGGGAAACTGGTAAGAGGAATCCAACTGGATTCCTCAACATTTATTTTACTGTTTTTCATATATTGTGAGATATGATGTGATATACAATTTGTTGTTGATTGTATGTGTTTGGATAATATTGATCAGTGATATATGGTGTGTTAAATACAATAACAAATACTAGAATATAAAAAGGGAATTTTCAATGTTATATTGAATTTGAAATCTTTATAAAATCAAAGGATTTTATATAAAGGAATATTTATAAAATCAAGGGATTTTATAAAAAGAAATATTTGTAAAACAAATAGAAAAGGAAATTATTTGTAAAACAAACAAAAAGGAAATTATTTGTATAGCAAATAGAAAAGGAAATAATTATTTAGAAAATAAATAAGATCATTTAAAAGTGTATATTTGAAATGAAATATTTATAAAATAAAAGGATTTTATAAAAAAGGAATATTTATCATTTGATAAATAAAAGAAAATAAAAAGGAATATTTATTTAGAAAATAAATAGAATTATAAAAGGAATATTTGGAAAATGAATAGAATTGTGTAAAAAGAGAATTTTACGTTTGGAAGGTTTAAACCTGTGCTTCGCACACGGGAATAACATGGTATAGATTTAAAGCAAAGATTTTAAATAGAATCTGTTATAACCGATAGATTGAGAAGATTAATTTATAAATAATATTTTATAAATAAAATAAAATATTTATCATTGTGTAAATGGAATATATAAGTCAAGACTTATATAGAGAAGTAAGAATCGATATCAACACCGATATTTGAAAAAGAATATGGATGTAGAGTTAATCGAAATGTTTTAATCAAAATGAGTTAGAGGAGTTAGTCGAATTATAGTAAATCGATTAGAGTTAGAGTTAATCGATTAGAGTTAGAGTTAATTGATTAGAATTAGAGTCAACCAGCTAGAGTTAACCTGTTAGAGTTAATCAATTAGAGTTAACCAGTTAGATTTAATCAATTAGAGTTATTCGAAGTAGAGTTATCGAATATAGTTTATTCGAAAGGAGTTAATCGAATATTAGTTTATTCGAAGTGGAGTTATCGAATAGAGTTATTCGAAGTAGAGTTATCGAATATATTTTATTCGAAAGGAGTTAATCGAACATTAGTTTATTCGAAGTAGAGTTATTGAATAGAGTTATTTGAAGTAGAGTTATCGAATATAGTTTATTTGAAAGGAGTTAATCGAATATAGTTTATTCGAAAAGGAGTTATTGAATAGAGATTTTTCAAAAGAGAATTATACGTTGATGTTCAATTATATCGAATGTAAGAAAGTTTTATTTACTTTCCAATTTTTGTCAAGACTTATTTATTTATAAATAAATTGTTTATTTAGTTATTTATTTAAATTAAGGAATAAAAGTTATATTTTGAAGTTAGAAATTTCAGAAGTAGGAATTATGACGCTATAGTTATAATCAGTGTTTTCAATTAAGAAGTGGATTCGTAAATAGAATCCGAGAGTTACGTAAGGAAGTTTGTTAAAGATTTGGAAGGTGAACTTTGTCTATTTCAAAGATAGAAATGTTGTTCAGTTAAGGTCTAAGAGGTAGTTATACCCCAACTTGATTGACTTCGTTTTTAACTAAGGAATGGTTAAGGTTTGATAGTGAAGGTTGGTTAAGTGAATTTAGTTAATGAGTTTAATGTTTTGAGTTGGCGTAGCGATGTTTTATTTAAACATCTGTTAAATCCAATGAATGAGTTTAGGAAACATTTTCCAAATATATCAGAGATATTTTCTAATCATAGAAAATGAAATGTTCGATGATAAAAAAATACTGGAATGACAGTAATATGTGAAAAAGAGATGGAAATGTTTTCCAATTATTAATAACGTATATTTTTTAATTTTATAAAATAGGGAATGTTGAATATATGGAAACAGGTAACTGAATAAATTAATAATAAATTAATTAAAAAAGAAGAAAAGGATGATTGATGATTGATCGATAAAATTTCCATCTGGAAATAATATCGTTGTTTGCACACGTGTTTTCCTTTGATAGTTAACTCACCAACTATCGAAGTTTTTGACCATTTTTCCGTTGTCAATACGGAGAGACGAGGATCAGATATATTATCTGAAAACCACTCCGTATGGCATTAGCGTTGCGATCAAATATGATGAAGATAATTGAAGACGGAGTTATGCAAGGGTTGTCCTGTTTACAGAATAATGCCTTCGGTTTGTCCAGTCCTAGGACGACCTGTATGGAAGAATGTCTAACAGAGTATATTTAACAGATCGTGTAAGTTGATCTCTTCAAATGTATATACGTTTGGTGGCGGAGGAATTCATTTCACTTAGCTGTATACCCATTGTATTTTTGGGGAAATTAATTTGTGATTTGGCTAGGTATGACAATGTGACATTTAAAGTGAATAGATGTGTGATCTGTCAAAGATAAGCGTGGCCTCTGGCCTCACAACCGGGAAATGACAAAAATCGGGCAGGCAACATGGCTAAGTGGTTGGTCGCCAAGTAGTGTGTATTATCACCTATCTAGAGATGTTCATTTCATTCTACAATCTATTGTCGATGTTGTCCCATTCGGGAAACGTTTGTTGATCCCAATCGTTGGTGATATACATTTGATACACTCAAGTGAAATAAGTGGTCTGTCATGTGTGGCCGTGTTGCAAGATGTTCTTGTTGAACCCAGTGTATTCCTCTCTAGAGGTACGCTATCTGAAGGTGGTTCCATTCCTTGTCATAGATGGAAATCCATTTCCCAATAAGTGCTCGCGGTTTTGATTGTATACTATATATGTGGAACGTGAGATGAAAGCGTTCTGCCAGATGATTATTATATTGTGGTTGATAGACACTATCATAATATCAAAAGAGTTTTGATATAAAGTTTATTATTTCTTTCAAAATGATTTGAAAGTTAAATCAAATTGATTTGGATTCTCATAAGGGAAAAACCCATTCCGTTATACGGCTTGGTCTTATGAGATATCGTTATTTTTCCAAATTGTTTTAAATTGTTTACTCATACCAGTCCCATGACTGACCCGGAGTGTGTTTTGTTTTGTTTTCCCTAAACTCTTGGGTGCTCAAATTTGTACGAGCAGTCAAGTAGTCGGGATTTACAGATGCACTAGAAGGAGCTGGAGCAGGAGGCTTCAGCAGCGTTTTTATAGCTATTGTTTATTTTCCGCTGTGTTGTAAGTGTTGTACTTTGATATTGATATGTATATTCAAGTACAATCTTTTATTTCAAAGTTATTTTATATTTTACTCGTTCCGCTATGAGAATCGTGTTAATCTGATGTTGTATGTTCTTCTTCTTCTACTCTAAGTTTCTATCTTATATATTCTCACCCTCTATTTTCTTTCTATTAGTTTTCTAGTTTCCAGTGCAATATGGGTTGGACTTGTGTTATTTGGTCAGCTCAAATTGTACCGGAATTTCGGGACACTGCATTCACAGTACACAATAACCAGCCAAAGGTCAAGCATGTATATGCACAATGAAGTACCCATAGTCGTGCCAGTTACAGGTCCACATATTCCAATACAAATTCCAAAAGCCAAAGTACAGATGAAGTTTTAGAACCCAACATAGGTTGCAAAGAATACAAAGTAGAAAGAAGCTCAAGTGTATTTCAAGTCAGGGGAAGTGCAAGTGAGCCAAGTACAAAGTGCCGCATAGTTACATGGGAGAGGTACACACACATGGCATTATAGTCATGTGTGCACCAGTTCACTAACACAAGAATGCCACAGTGGATTGACTTGCAACACATTATATAAGTGACAACTTCCAGATGCAAATACACATGAATCGGGCCACAACCAATGCATCAAGAAAGCTCAGCAGCAAGCAAGAAGAGACTAAAGCAGGTGAAAGTGGGCCAGCACAACAAGGTGCAACACATTATACAAGTGGCAAGTTCAAACAACAATACAAGTGTATAGTTTAACACAAGCAGTGCAATACAGTAAAAAATACCCAGTGTCAAAAACCATAAACGATGGTGCACATGAATTAACAAGCCGAGCCAAGACAAGGCTGCAAGAATGCAATATAGACAAATTTAACATAACATGCAACATGGGCATAGGCACAACTTAGAAACAACGAGAATGGTGATCAACACAAAGGAAGGGCAGTTTCAAATACATGGTTACGAGCATAAGTCGAGCTAGTAACAAACCAATACAGATTAGTGAAGTGAAAAACAGAGATCATAGCACAGTAGAGGTCACATGTAACACATAAAGTGGAAAATTGGACAAAAATCAAGTGATATAGTGCAAGTGAAACCAGCCGTTCATGTGCACATGCATGCATAAACCATGCACAACAGCACAAATGGTTATGACAATGTTAAGTCAAGTCGGTTAATCCACCAGATCAAAACAAAGCAACTCAAACAAGTGCAACATGTGGCACAACAAGTAAACACAAATATATACAATTATACAACAAAAACAAGCACAAGTGTTTAGAGGCAACACCAAGATACCAAAGTAATATATCTATTAAAATGATCCAGTAAAGTTTAATTCTTAATTAGTGTAGAAAGTACAAAGAAATTTCAGGATAAACACTTTAGTCATGAACACAAGTGAAAATGGAGAGAAATGTTTTTTTAATAAGTTCAGAGAATTGATTTCAAAATTATTCGTAGCAGTAAAAGGCAAGCAGGGTTTTCAGCAAGGGTTCTTATGCAATCCAATATATTCGGCAAGAGGAAAGTCCAGAGATCATCACGCAATAAATTCCAAAAATGAAATCTGTTAGAATCGACATGCAAGTATTTGAAAAGTTTTCAGTCACACAAAGAATGATCAAATATGCTCAAAGCAATATTTGATAGAACCATTTCAAAACATTCCAGATTTACAATGCCATGTCAAACCCGTGGAAATCAAATATCAATCACGCAGTATCAAGACTGAGTTATCATGTCAAATTAGAGACAAATCGACGGGTTTTAAACCCTATAAATTCACCATTAATTACAGGCATTTAGGCATCAAAAACCAAGCAAATTCATACGATAAAAAAGAATCAGAGTACTCACAAACATTTTGAGTTTTCTACTGAATTGATCGACAGAGAGCCAAAACCAGGAAGCAACTGAGATCAGCCATCAGTATTAATTTTTAATTAGAAGTCGCGATTTGATTTGGGAAGCAAAAAACCAAATTTCCTAATTCGCTTGCCATCGACGAAAATGGGACGAAGTATTGAGTGACCAACCACAACAAAAGGGGTCGGTCCATCTGTTAATTTTTTTAACTAGCGTTTAAGCTTTTTTTTTATTTTGTTTATCTTTCTTTTGTAATAATCCATTGTTTTCTAGTTTTCTGTAAACTAGGGTTCTAGCTGTTGTATATATAGTTAGTGAAAATCTGATATAGGGATATAAGATCAGTGTAGGGTTTTGAGCATAGGATTAGAATAGTTGGGTGCAGATGTCGCGAGTTTATAGGGAATTGTAAGCATAGAGATTGTTTTAATCCTAATAGAAACCTAGGGGAATGCAGCATTAGGTAGGGGTCTGCCGAAGCTTGGTAAATTCTATGTCGTTTATTTTTTGTATTTATTCTATTGTGATCTGTGCTATGAATTTTTTATATTCCACAAAACTGCAATAAACCCTATTCACCCCCCTCTAGGGTTAATTCAGATCCTACAAGTGGTATCAGTATAGGTTTTTTAAACTCTAGAGGTATGGATCTATCAAATGGTGATTGTTCTAGTTGTTAGGCTAGCGAGAGTTAGTCTAGTAATGCCCCAACTATTTTTGATGGAACATATTTTTTGAATTGGAAATCAAAAACGGAATTCTGTTTAGAATATGTTAATATTAAATGTTAGGATATTATTATCAATGGAGGTGATATGGTAGATAAGAATGATATTGTTATTAGTTCTCTTGCTACGCATATTTTATATTCTTATATTGATGATGATCAGTATAACCATATCTCCCATTGTCTAAATACACAGGAAATCCGGAAAACTCTCGATGCGAAGTATGGAAGAAAAGACAAAAACTGCTCAAAACCCTCAAATGTCAACTCAGATTCGGATTTATCATTGACATGATATACAAATGGTGATTCAGATGAATCAGATTGTGGTGACTCAACAGATGATGAGTGTGGCAAATTTTCTTTTGAAGAGTTAGTTTTTCTTTGTGAAAAATTAACTAAAACTATTAACAGTCTCAAACTGAAAAATAAAAATAGGAAATCTGAGAATCTTAAGTTGAGTGGAAAAATTACTGTTTTGGAAATAAAACCTGAAAGCATTAAAAGTTTTTCAAACTTTGATTGAAAAAGTTGTCTGAATTTAGAAAATAAGGTAGTTCATCTTGATGAAAATATTCAAAAGCTTGAAAAGGAACTTTTGATTTTAAAAGAAAACCAGATTGAGCTAAAAAGTAAAAAAACAAATTTTTGCCGATAGAATTAGAAAATTTTAAGACGACTAAAAATTCCAAACATGAAATTATCAAGAAAAAAAGTTTATTGAAAACTTAATTGATTTTATATGAGCTTGAAAATGAAATCACGAATTTCAAGGATCTTGAAAAACATCAATTTGAAAACTGTAAACAATTTGAATCTGAGATTTCTGGGTCCCAAGCCAAAATTAAATTGCTTAAAAATAAAAATTTGGTTTTGAAACAAATTGATGTTGAAAAGAGGAAGGTCGCTATAAATTGTTGTTCCACATTGATAAAAGAAATAGTGATCTTAAATCTAGAATTCAACGACTTAAATCAACTTTGGATAAATTTTCTAATGGAGAAAATCATTGAATGCGTTATTGAAAAACCAATTTTCTGTTGAAGAAAGGAGTGGACTTGGTTTCAGGAAAATTGATTCAAATAATTTCAAAAATTCTTTAAATGGCTTTGTTTATGATCGATTTTTTTTGATGGAATTTCTAAGTGTGCGATTTGTGGAAAATTTGGACATAATCAAGATAAATCTTGCTTAGAAATAAAAACTATTCATTTGAACAAATGTGGGTCCCAAAAGGAGGTAAAATAGTTTTGACTAAATCTAAACGAATTTGGATTCCTAAAGGTACATCGGTAAATGAAAATGGATTGTTGTACAAACAAGTTTGGGTACCAAAACATGTAAATGAAGCTATGACTGGTAAAACAACATTTGTTAGTCCACTCGATCCTATAAACAATTAGATACCGGAGGAGGCTAAGGAACAACTTTATGAAAGAGAGTTTGAATTCACGTTGTTCCACATTATTGAGCTGAATCTTCATAGTTCCTTTGTTGTCATTATCGAATTAGAGAATCCACATCATCGATGATAAATCAGTTATATCTGTAAACTCATTTTTATTTTCTGTTTTTGTTCTTCTTTCTTATTCTTCCTTTTATTTCTTCTTTCTGTCAATGCCGATTCTTTATTGATGCTGCCACAATATGTTTGATACTTCTTGAGCTTCTTAACTTTATATTGCAAATTTTTTGATTTTTTGGAAATTAGATTCATTTATCTAAAACTCTCATGTTGTTTTATTTCCAGATTGTGAAATTGAATTTATAAATAACTGCAATTGTTTTGAATAATTTTTTTGCAGTTCCCTGAATTTCTAACAGTGTTGTAGTATGTTGTACATATCTTCAACACTGTTTCTGAAATTCTTGAAGTTATGAAAAGCTAATGAAATCTCACATATCCTTGTTATTTTTAATTTCTTCTAATTCATCTTGGAAAGTCATGAAAAACTACACTCATTACACCGCACTACTTGAAAACTGTTTATGATAAGATCATTGGTTTTTGGCTGGGCTAGACTATTTTGATTTGAAAATCATTTGACATAGGTTATTGTATTGCATCTTGAAACTCACTTGTAAATCATGATTATTTGACTTGGATATTTGTTTTTGAAATAATTTGTGATTGATCGTATATTGAATCTCATGAATACCATACCTGAACCTGATTTCTAAAAATAAATTTTGTCAAGTGATTTCAAATAGCTTGCTTTTAACCTTGGACCATGGATTGTCTCTTGGGATTGATGTAAATATTGTGAAATTTCTCTTGTGAATCTTGTTCTGAAATTGAAATATTGTTGCTCTGATAAATGGAATTGAAGTGCTAGATTTATTTTCTTAGGCTTGGTGATTTGCTTTGAAAAATATGTGTATAGACTTCATTAACTTCTATGGTATTCCAGACCTAGAAGTGATATCATTCATAGAAGTATTTCACACTCAACTGATTTTTGAAACTGTTTTTCAAGTGGTATAGTTCTTTCATAATCCCTTTCAAATCGATGTTTTCAAATTTAAAATCATTTTTGATTATTTAGTTAAAAATTGAAATCATTGATCAAACTGAACTATTTCCGGAACTCATCAAAATTATTATTAGATTTATGAAATTGTGATGAGTTGTGGCTATAGTATATTTCATAATAAGACGAGATATTATTTAAATTCTCATAATGCTTGGACAGATTTTATTGTGTCTTTCAATTGGCACTTATATATTTCACGATCATATTCTTTCTCTACCATCATTCTGTCATTCATCTTGGTTTTATTTAATGTAGATAGTTTATTTTTTTAAATAAAGTATAAGTTTCAAAATTTGTGGTGGAAATGTGACTATATATTTTTTAGAATAAAAGAGAGCTGAAATTTTTCAAAAATCCTAGTACGGTTGAACATATTTCATAATATGATTTATTTAGAAATTTATTTCATGACCATCTTTATCCCTACCATATTTCTATCATTCATTTTTGTTTTATATACTGAGGGGATTTATATATAATAAGTGTTTCTCCAATATCATTTAAGAAACCTACATATGGTCATGCATGGTTAGAGAATGCTTATAATTTAAGTTGCAACTTACCTCATTTAAAAGTCCTTATGTTTATGTGTGGTTGGTGTGCTCTTAGGATAATAAAAAACGAGGAAAAAGAAAAGAAAATAATAAATTAATATGAAATCCTCCTTGTTATGTAAAAACCGACCTGTCAATCTATTTTCTAAAATGTGAAATGTGTTACTATTTTATGATATATTATGAATTTTTTTGACTTTTTTGGGATTTGCGATTTTTGATTTTGTCTCTTGATTTGAGTTTATATATAATCCAAATCCATCGCTATTTTGTGCTTAAGTTTTAAAATCTATTTGATTTTTTTGGAATTCGTATTTGTATATTCAAAGTTTTATAACGCCCTCCATTTTATAATACCAATCATAAATCCATCATTCTGAAATGTGAAATTTGCTTCTAGTTTGAAGAATATTATGATTCTTGTTTGATCAATTGAGGTTTATGATATATATTCTCTCTCTCTCTTGATTTAAATTCATTTTTCTAGTCTATATTCATCACTATTTCTATTTCTATATCCTTTTGATGATAACAAAAGAGTGAGAATGGTTAAGATTTTGATCAATGAGGGAATAATTCATGAATATTTTAATATTGGATATTCAGATGTTTCTTAAACTCAATCATATGCACATATATAAGGGGAGGAATATGCTTCACTGTCAAAAACATTTATCACATTCAAAATTTTGTATGTTTGTCATCATTAAAAGAGGGATATTGTTGAATATAACAGTATGATTTTTTTGTTTGATGATAACAAACATATATTTATATATATATACATATTATTCTATAAATTTGTATTTAATTTTACTATTCTTTACTTCACATAGAAAAAAAATAAATATTTTTGAATAAAATACTATTACACGGAATTTAATACTTAAACAGTATTTTATTCAAATAAATATTTTGTTTCAACATTTGAATTTGTACATATTTCTAACTCCACTATTGCATAGAACTAATACATTCAATTTCATTCATTCCTCACTATAGTTCACTCATTTCACTCTGTTACATTTTCACTTAGTTATATTCTCTCAATTTCATGTACAGACTCTTACTCACATACTAACACACTTTGTCTTCGGTCTGCTTCAGATTTAGTCTAGTCACCTTTATACCTGTCACAGAAACACACACAAAGTAAACTGGAGAAAAATAGATTTAAATTCTAGGAAATATAAATTTATTTTATATTTTATTTGCCTCAGAATTTTGGTGTGTTTCTCATCATATTGCTAGACTTGGTCTGATATATACACATCTATTTGAGTCTATACTACTTGTGATATTCACAGTGATTCACTGTAAATACCACAAGATAGACTGAATACTAGTGCTCGTAGATCGGCCTCAACACAGCTATAGTGATCTGCTGACCAAGACCAGCCTCGACTCACATTTGTGGTCTTCTGATCTTAAATAGCCACAACACATCTTATAGTGGTCTGCTGATGTAAATAGAAAATATAATTGCACATCCACAATACATGTTTACAAATGCATGTGTATGTATATACACATTTATATTGATAATGTGCAGGTGGAATGCATGAAGCATGCATGCACAGGATGGAAACAACATGAACCATATAGATCATCCAAGTAATAACAAGCATTAATCAAAATGGATAGAGAAAGAATATGCATAGGTGGTAGTGTAAATGCACATTGTGCAAAAACCAAAAAAGAAACAGGCATGTGCAAATGAAATGGCATAGTTCACAGTACACAACAACCAACCAAACGTCAAGCATTGATATGCACAATGAAGTACACATGGTCGAGGCAGTTACAGGTCCACATATATCAATACAACAATAATCTCAAAAGCCAAAGTAAATTGAAGTTTCAGAACTCAACATAGGCTACAAAGAATACACAGTAGCAAGAAGCTCAAGTTTATTTTAAGTCGGGGGAAGTGCAAGTGAGCCAAGTACAAAGTGCATCATAGTTACAATGGAGAGGTACACACACATAGCAGTACAAACATGTGTGTACCAGATCACTAATACAAGAACGCTACAGTGGATTGACTTGCAACACATTATACAAGTGACAAATTCCAAATGCAAATACACATGAATCAGGCCATGGTCAACGCAACAAGAAAGCTCAGCATCAAGCACATAGAGGCAAAAGCATGTGAAAGTGGGCTAGCATAATAAGGGGCAACACATTATACAAGTGGAAAGTATAAAAAGCAATACAACTGCACTGTTCAACACAAGCAATGCAGTACAACAAAAAAAAACCATTGTCAAAAACCATAAACGACAGTGCACATAAATTAACAAGCCGAGCCAAGACAAGGCTGCAAGAATGCAATATGGACAAATGCAACATAACATTCAGCATGGGCATAGGCACAACTTAGACACAAGGAGAATGGTGATCAACAAAAAGGAAGGATAGTTTCAAATACATGGTTATGAGCACAAGTCGAGCTAGTAACAAACTATTTCAGATCAGTAAAGTGAAATGAAGGTAGCATGGCACATCAGATGTCACAAATAACACATAAAGTGGCAAACTGGACAAAACTCAAGTGATATGGTGCAAGTGAAACCAGCAGTTCAAGTGCATATGTGTGCATAAAACCATGCATAACAGCACAAATGGTTACAGCAATGTCAAGTCAAGTCTGTTAATCCACCATATGAAAACAAAGAAACTCAAACAAGTGCAACGTGTAGAGTAGCAAGTAAACACAAATATATAAAAGTATACAACAGAAACAAGCACAAGTGTTAAAAGGAAACACCACGATACCAAAGTAATGTATCCATTCAAATGATATAGTAAAGTATGAGTACTTAATCAGTGTAGCAAGTACAAAGAAATTTTTGAATAAACACTTCAGTGATGAACACAAGTGAAAAGGGAGAGCGATGTTTATTTCAATAAATGCAGAGAATTGATTTCAAAACTATTCGTAGTAGTTAAAGGCAAAGAAGGATGTGTGGCAAGATTTTTCTATGCAATCCAATGTATTCGACAAGAGCAAAGTCCAGAGATCATCGTGCAATAAATTCGAGAAATGAAATCTGTTAGAATTGGCATGCAAGTATTTTGGAAAGTTTTCAATCACGCAATGAATTATCAAACATGCTCAAAGCAATATTTGGAAAAACCATTCGAAAACAATCCAGATTTACAATGCCATGTCAAAGTCGGGGAAATCAAATATCAGTCACGCAATATCAAGAACAAGTCGTCACGTGAAATAAGAGACAAACCAAAGAGTTTTGAGCCCTATGAATTCACCATTCATCACAGGCATTTGGGCATCAAAAAGCAACAAAATATATATGAGAGAAAAAGAATCAGAGTACTCACAAACATTTTGGGTTTTCGATCACAAGAAACCAAATCGATCGACAGAGAGCGGTAACCAGGAAGCAATTGAGATCAGCTATTAGAATTAATTTCAATCAGAAGTCGTGATTTGATTTGGGAAGCAAAAAAATAATTTCCTGACTAGCATGCCGAAGTATTGAGTGACCAACCACAACAAAATAGGTCGGCCTATCTTTTAATTGTTTAACTAGGGTTTTAGCTTTGGTTTTTATTTTGTTGGTCTATCTTTTGTAATCAACCCATTGTTTTCTAGTTTTAGTAAAGTAGGGTTCTAGTTATAGGATTTGTAGTTAGGGAAACTTTGATCTAGGGATATACGACCAGTGCAGGGTTTTGAGCATAGAGTTAGAACATTTGAGAGAGGGTGTTGCGAGTTTACAGGGATTTGTAAGCGTAGCAATTGTTTTAACTCTAATGGAAACCTTGGGGAATGCAGCAATAGGTAGCGGTTTGCCGAAGCTGGGTAAATTCTGTGTCGTTTATTTTCTGCATTTATTTATTCTGCTGTAATATGTGCTGTGATATTTTTATATTTCGCGAAATTGCAATAAACTCTATTCACCCCCCTCCTAAGGTTATTTAGATCCTACAGTTATCCCATCAATATTTTGGTATTTTTAAATGGCCTCTTGAAATATTTCAAGAGCGCCTTCTAATTACCAAAATGATAACTAGTTGCTCCTATAAAGGTAAATATTAGTCCTTTCATCTAAGAGATCCAAGATGAAGTTTTTCCTCTTATCCCCAAAGCCAATGTTGTCTTCAGTTTTCCCTTCAGTCTTAAAATGAGGTGTAACCCAAAAATCACTAAATTTTCTATATCAAAATTTCTAATTCTAACTAATCTACATTCTGGTATATAGTAATAACTAGAATATTTTTCTATGCTCTAATTTGCTGGAAATTAAATTCTATTAGAAAGTCTTTTGCTATAATTTCCTTAAATTTGCCCAAACAATAAGGTTGACATATTTAAAATTACAAGGAATGGGTATTGTTTTAATTACGCATCGCACTCTTTACATTTAATGTATATTACTTAAAATTTCAAATATATTCTTTTTATGAAAACTTGCTAAAGGGCTGATTTATGAAAATCAAACTAAAGTCCTTAAGCAAACCAAAACATGGTCATATTAAAAAATAAGGCCAATTTGCTCAAATCTAATAATTAAGCCTATTCCCTAATCTCATGCTTAATATTCTTATTCTCAAGGATGGCATTCTTACAAGCTAAACTTCATTTATACTCAATATTCCAAAATTTCAAGACCAATACGCTTTCCCATTGTAGGATGCAAATCTAATTCTATCTTTAACTTACAAATTTCATATATGGAAAATCACTTAGTTAAGTGTCCCTACGAAATTTTTTTTACTTAACTAACTTAAAGTTTAACAAGGGTTTTAAATCCTAAACAACACAGGCATAAACATGGATTCATTACTTCTTTCACTTTACACCCTTATCCAACCAATACTGGGAACCACTAGCGATCATAACCTAAAAAAACCTTATGGAAGTTTTCTCCTGTAATTAAATTGTTTAAACGATGCTGAGGTCTTAATATTTTTATTTCAATTCCTTAGGATTCCAATCAATTCCTTTAAATTTTCTATTTTCACCTTTCTCATAAATTTGGTCCATTCATCTTCAAAACCAGACCATTTCTTGAATACTTACTTAATTCCTTCAAGCTCCTTCAAGCTTGAAAATATATCCATTTCTTTCGAAATAATTTCTGTCTTTTAAATAAGTCACCAAAAACTAATTGTATTTAAGTCTCATTAGTTATAAATTTATTGTCCACTAAATTTGTAATTAATATCCGTGAATCCTAATATCGAAAATCGTGAATTACGTAAGTTACACTATGTTATTTACATAAAGATATATATTGTTAATCGTTAGATACAGTTATAAACATGCTTATTCCTAAACTATCTCGAGCAACCTAGTTTACAACACTTAATTATAGAAATACTTTTACTTTACTATCTTTTCAAAACTTCTGGGACTAGCACAAAAATTTTCAGATTGTGTTGTGCAACTTATCCTTACTTAATCCTAGAACCTAATTCTAACTTATCTGGTTAGCTATCCATGTTCACTCCAGAGTTATTTCTCTTCTATAAAGTGAAAATTTAGTGGTTACATAAAAATACATTTTTCAGAGTATTGTCATATACTTATTATTTCTCAAACTTGAACACATTCAAAAATAGGTGTTTAATACCTTATTAAAACCTGAAGTGTTAAATTTTTGTGAAAAATTAATGCTTACTGAACTAAATGTCAATACATGTTTAGTTTTAAATAAAACATTCTTTGTTAAGAATTTGTTTCAAAATGTTACAATAAAGATTTAGATGCCTCTTTTCAAACATTTAAAACAAGAGCTGTAACAATTTGAATGTCATCCAATTACACTTTTTAAAATGGTCAATAAAAACTTTTTAATATCTAGTAAAACAAATGCTCATTCTACTTTAGAGAATAAAATCTTAATCAAACATCTAAAATTGGAAAAGGCAATAATTAAGTCTCCAAAAATGTCTAGTGACATTTATTTCTTACAAAATGTTCCATTGTAAACAATAGATATTTCATTTTAAAATTTATAATGCTTTTTAAACATTTATTAAATGCTCATAAATTTTTAAATTAAAAGCAAAGTAACCTCTCTTATTCTAATGTTTATCTTTTTCTTAGCAGTGCCAACTGGTTTTTATAGTGATCTGTAACATTTATTATTATAAAATAATAATAATTACAATAAGTGCAGAAGTTTGGCAGATTACCTGACTGCTAGTTCGGTTTTTAAACTAGACCGTTCACTACATACGGAGTATAAAGTGTTCTGTCAACTACCTCTAAACAATATTACAATACAAGAGATAGATAAACAACTTAAAATACTCACTATCCTCCGTGCAGAAAGAGAATTACTTAGCATTTTACCTTCTTCAAAAGAAGAGACATTACATTTAAGTGACAAGAACACAATATACCATTCGTTGAGCGTACCATTCACTATTCATAAACAACTACATCATAGTATAGAATAGAGGTATAACCTATTATGTCATAGCAGCTTACACCAGAGGGGACAGTAATCCCCGAAATATCTTGAGCCTTGGAATTGTCATCAGACTTTGAGCCGCAAAAAATGCACCGCAGCATGAACTCAGGAAGAAGAACATGTACAGTACCTTTAAACTGCTCAAAGGAATTACAAAGACGTAGTTTATATCAAACTCTGGCAGAGTAAACACTATGCGGGCAGGAGAACTCCAAAAAGAATTAGCATGAATGAGAGCACAAGGCTCCACCTGGTACACTGAAAGAAGGAGAAATTACAAAATCCATTGCCACTCAAGATCGAAACAAGGGATTCCATAGTACTTCCATTACACTTCTAGATCAAAACAAGCCCCAAAGCCCACGAAAAAAAACCAAACAACATTGAATCAACCCTAAGAAAAACAAACTGCCAACATATAGGATTCTACAAACCGGCACCAGTTTAACATTGAATATCATACATCCAAGTATGGCCCATCACATCCTCACAAGAACACGATGTGCACAACCAGTTCAAACGCTCACCAACCAGAGCATAAGGGCATCTCCAGTCGTGTGAATTAAGGGGGAAATATTCAGCCTTTTCTCTTCAGTGGAAGGGTTACGGCTGAATATTCAGCCTAATCTTCAGGATCCAATTCAGGATCCTGAAGGCCATCCTAGCGCCTACTTTTTAGGCGCTAGATTCTGGCGCCTACTTTTTAGGAGCTAGGTTCTGGCGCCTAATAAGTAGGCGCCAGGATGGATCCCCTTTCCACATGCTCTCCCTTTAACCCCTCCTCTACCTTTTCTCTCTTCAAACGGCTATAAACGGTCAAATATTTGAACTAACAACGGCTATAAACGGTCATATAGAAGTTTCAACGGCCGTAACAGTCACATTTTTATTTTTCTATATATATTGGTATGAGTGGCTCATTGTAAAACACAAAAACTTCTTCATTCAAATCCACTGTACTCTTTATCTACCAGTAAACAATGTCATTTGTGTTCCATTTCAATAACGAAGCGATGAATACGAGAAGTTGGGATTTCGATTCTCAACCAACCGAAGAGCTTACCCCTCCTTCAGCTCCAACACAATCATTTCATTCTTCTGCGTCGTGAACCAACGATGAAGATAAGGATCTTTGTTTAATGCACTGCCACTTTTCAAATGATCCAGTGAAGGGAAATGATCAATGTGGGGAAGCGTTCTGGTCAAAAGGTATGTTTGCTTACAACAAAAAGCACGTAGAAATGACTAGATCTGTGTCTGCACTTTCCGGTCGATTTGGGAAGATTAATCGACAAACCCAATTCTTTGAGTCTCAAGTTCACAAAATTAGAACTGCAAACCCTAGCGGAATGGGTAGAGAAGCTGAATTGGTAATAATTTATAACTCTCTTATTCGCTTGTCGATAATTTATTTTACCTACCACGAAATAATAACAATATTCATTATTTTATTATTTGTAGAAGCGGATGGCGAACGACCAATTCTTGAAATTATTTACTTGAGAAAATGGTGCGAAAAAACCCCATTACTACCAGTTCGGTAATTGCTATGAATTGCTCGTTAGTCATCCGAAATGGAGTTCTTGCAACGCGAAGAGCTTAAGAGATGTTCAGACGAAGGCAAAAGAAAAGAAAAAAGCATGTTGAAATTCCTATACGTCAAGTCCAGGAGAATCTTCGCAGAGAGATTCTAATACCGGTGAAGATGCAACTCCTGAATTTGATGAAGATGCAAGACCTATGGGCCAGCATGCTGCGAAGAAGAAAAATGCTGTTCAAACCCAGTTTGATTCTCGGTGGGCACAGATGCAGGAGAAGCATGCCAGAGAAAATGAAGAACGTCAAACACATAGTGCTGAAAAACTTGAGGTCTTAAAACAGTTAACTGAGATTGAACGTGGTAGGTTTGAGATTGAGCAGCATCGGGAAGAGATTTTAGTAATGCAAATGGATGTCACCGGAATGGACCCACTAACGACACAGTACTGGATGGATTATAAACAGCGTATTGTTGATAGTCATGTTGGATCTAGTCGTATGTAGTTTTATTATGTAGTGTTGTACTACCTTAATTGTTTTCATCTATGTATTGTTTTCTAATTTGAATTAATCAATGGTAACTTGTTTTCTTTAACGCAGTGTGTGTATGTATCGAATAATTAAAAATAATTCAACGAATTACGCACAACAAAGCTAATACACTTCAATGCAAACACACATAATAGAACAAAGATGCTGAAATACAAACTGAAACAAGCGTAATAAAACATAGCCTCTAATATATATAATCCACTGGTTGCCGTAAGCGCTCCAGATGTGATCCATGAGATCTTGTTGAAGCCGATTATGTAGTGCTGAATTCCGATATAGTTCAGGTTGATCCACGTGAAACATATCGAATTGTCCTTCAATTTCATCAACGGAAGGTCGGTAAATTTGTGGGGTTGTCTGGATCCTTCGTACTCGTAATCTGGTTGCACGATGTCGCGTTCATCTTCGATTATCATGTTATGAAGAATAATGCAGCAGAATATAATTTTTGCCATTTTCGACCTTTTCCATATCCTACATGGACTACTAACCATTGCGAATCATGATTGAAGAACTCCGAATGCTCTCTCTACATCTTTTCGCTGACCCTCCTGCATAGACGCGAATCTCTTCTACTTTGGGGTAATGGGTTCGTAAAGATCTTTACAATGGTGCTCCATTTCGGATAAATTCCATCCCCCAAGTAGTACCCATGATCGTATGTGTTATGTCCAATCGTAAATGGTACAGGGACGGATTTACCCTGCGCCAAATCGCTGAACAAATGTGATCGTTCTAGAACATTTAAGTCGTTAAGGGAACCAGGCATACCAAAAAAAGCATGCCATATCCAAAGATCGTGAGACGCAACTGCTTCTAAGATGATGGTTGGCTTTTTTTCTTTACCGTTGTACGCTCCATAATGAGCTTTAGGACAGTTGTTCCACTCCCAGTGCATGCAATCTAGACTCTCTAACATCCCAGGCCACCCTCTAGTTTCATTCATTTCACACAACCTAGCTACGTCAGCCTCATTTGGAGAACGAAGATATTCATCTCTGTATATGTCGACCACTGATTGGCAAAACTCATCTAGGTTTTCCAGAGCAGTGCTCTCTGCAATACGATAAGCGTCATCCAGAGCGTCGGCTGGTGCGCCATATGCCACCATTCTCAAAGCCGCGGTCATCTTCTGATGTCCAGTCAGGCCTTGTTTTTTGGCAGCATCCTTCTTGTAAACAAAGTACTTATTAGTCGCCTGAATACTTTTAAAGATTCTTAAGAATAACGACCGACTCATTCTAAAGCGCCTGCGAAAAATCGTAGGACCATAAGTCGGATTAGAAACGAAATAATCATTCATCAGTGTTTTATGAAATGCTGCATGATCCAGGTGGAAGTATCTTCATCCCATTGTTGAACCACTGTGTTTTCCACTAGATGAAACATAAGTTTCACGATAGATCTCCATAAGTTCCTCTTCATCTTGTTGGTGTGCTTTTGCGATGGCTTCATCCTCAAAATCACTATCGCACAACATAATTGCTTTGAGCAGATGGCCAGACATTTTTATTGTTAAGTTGTTGTTTATTTTTGAATTGTGGAGTTTA
This sequence comes from Allium sativum, assembly GCA_030737875.1. Taxonomy (NCBI): domain Eukaryota; kingdom Viridiplantae; phylum Streptophyta; class Magnoliopsida; order Asparagales; family Amaryllidaceae; genus Allium; species Allium sativum. The sequence continues at coordinate 24,831,913 of CM060923.1, read as the reverse complement.
AGTATGATATGTACGTCCTTATATGGTTGGGAAAAGTTAAGGCACCGTAATCAATGTTTGATAAAGCAGACACTGTAGCCATGTTTGATAAAGCAAACACTGTAGCCATGTTGGCTAAAGCATGCACTATAGCCATGTTTGATAAAGCAGGCACTGTAGCCATGTTTGATAAAGCAGACATTGTACCATAATGCACAATAGCCATGTTTGATAAAGCGGACACTGTGACCTGTCTAATTACTGGCCAGACCCATGTTAATGGTACGTTATGAGAGCATGAAACTCGTACCATAAGGCACCAAGCTTTTGCCAAATATTTGGGCTACAAATAAATGGTTCCTTGGTACCTTACTTTCACACAGTGAGCATTTTCTATTTCCCCTTTACTCTCCTTTATTCATGTCCACTGATAGTTGGTCTCCCTCTGAGTTACTAATACTCGTCGAAGCGTATATTGAGTTTCAAGAAATGCATGACAAAATCCTGCAAGGAGGTGGCGGAGTGACCCATGAAATGTACTGGCAATTAGTCCAAAAAAATTACAATGACAACCCAAAGTGTCCGTCGTGGAGGTCTAAAGAAGAGATCCACAGTAAACATAGGACGTTCTGGGATGATTGTACCCGATACCGCCAGATAATCGAGGTGGTAGAAGAGGAAGATATTTTCAAAGCTAATCGTGCCACATTTGATTCACGTTATCTTTTCGAACATGGAACAGAATTCGTAGGCCATGAAGCGTATGAACTTCATTACAGATGGCTAACGCGCTTCGGTTTTGATTGGTAGATGTGGTCGTGCTACTATTCAGGCTATCCTGTGTAACAACAGTAGTTGTATCATACTATCTCTCAATAGTGTTCGTGTACTATGTCCCAGTGTGTAGTCAGTGTCTCAGTGTGTAGCCAGTGTCTCAGTGTGTAATTAGTGTCTCAGCGTGTAGGTAGTGTCTCAGTTGTGGTTAATTCTTTAAGTTAACATGTGAGCTCTTCTGTTTTCTTTCAACATTTATTACGAAATATGTCTCTGTATCGAGTCATTTCAATCACTGTACCAGGCTTTGGGAACAATATTTTACATGTATGATTTAAAAAATATGGGTCGTCCACGTATGCATTAAACATTATTTCGTGGCAGACAACTATAAAACTCTACCAAGACACTCATAACTTAAGATACACAAAAAAGGAAGCTTTCCTACTGCTCTTACCATTGTCACAACAATGCCTTCGTGGCCTTCAGCTACCGACTCTGAGGAAGAGGCATACGAAGCAATTAGACTTCAAGAGATCGAAGACGAATTAGAGTTTCTGAACGACCTACACTTTCAAGTATCACCACCAGAAGCTCAAGTGCCCCATGTTCAACCTTCACACAAACAGTCGGTACCTCAACCACCCCAAGAAGTAGAGGTGTAGCGAGTACCACCTTCTCAACAGGGAGTTTACTCGTATCCAGTATTTTGCTATTGCGATCATGCTGTTGAAGTCGTTGTTCGAGCCGAGGGAAACAATATAGGCCGCCGCATACAGAAATGTCCATTGTATCCTAATGGATGTGATTTCATGGAATGGATAGACGAGCCTCTTTGCCCAAGGGGAACAACCTATGCAAATGAACTTGAACAAGATATAAGACATCTCGAACGTTTCCTTATTTGATGTTTTAGTTGGCATCTTGTATCTGAAAGGCATGTATCTTTAGGATCTGTTGTGGATGTATGTTTAATGTTAATTGTATCTTTAATGTTTAGTGTTAATTGTATCTTTGTTGTATATCAAGCAACATGGTCTGGTCACCATCCATAGTAGCAACGAGACAACGAATCATTTCTAGGTATAGCTTCGTAATAAAGTCGACATCATAGTACAAATGGGACAGGGAATCTCTGCTACCTGTCCATCAATCTTACAAACTGTGCCACAGAGAAATACAAGTGATTTGACTAGTCGTCCCCAATTAATTCTTTAATATTTTAGGAAGTGGACTTGCGTTATTAAATAGGACCCTGCATCTTCTTCCTGTCTTCATTATTTGCTCCAATGATTTTTTGCTTTCCACATTTTCTCTAAATACAATGTCTAGTTGGGAATACGATGGTACACTGTACGATGCGTATGAAAGGAATAAGCAACAGATCGAAGATGTAGAGATTGTGCCAGAAACACAAGCGGATGTCCAAGTCGAGCCTGGAGAAGTTGAGTCTGAACTTTTTAATGCCACGCAACCAAACGTTGTTGTCCCAAGAATTGGACCAATGCAGAAAACCCATCCTGCTCGGTTGATGGAAGTAATTCCCCGCCAGAACCCCGATAGGTCGAGCTCTAACATTACGGGTCGGACTGTTCTTTGCTATTATGGAGTGGAATGCAACGTGGTTGTTTCTAAGAGTCAAACCAATGCCAGTCGACGATTTTATTGGTGCAAGGCGTACATTGCTGCACAGAACCGACAAGGGTTGCAACGCTGTAACTTTTCTCGTGGTACGATCTACCTTTGACTACGAGGGGTGTCCAATATGCACTGGAGATGCAAGCAGAGGTCAGTCGGTTGGAAAGATTGGACGTTGCAACAAAAGCAGAAATGTTGTATGGGTGGGGTAGTTCTTCGCGAAACTAAGACTACTAGTATGTTGGATTGTACGTTGGGTTGAAAGCAGAATTTATCTTGTATCTTATATTTGGCTGTAATGATGTACTATGTTGTACCCTGTATCTTGTATTCTTTATCGTAGTTGTATGTCATAAGTTGGGTTGAATGCACCACTAGGGTAATGTGTTATAGGTTGTCCAATTGATAGAAACAACATGACTTGACAACTCGTCCTTGTGAATTTGTACTGTTGGGGTCGTCCTCGAACATAACAGTACGTTAATAATACATCGGTACGTTAATAATACAACAGTACGTTAATATTACATCAGTTCCACTATGTAGGAATACAACAGTACGTTAATAATACATATAAACCACAAATACATATAAACCACAAATGGAATACCATAGTGCAGAGAAGACAAATTACAACAGAACATTAATAATACATCAGTACCACTACATAGGAATACAACAGTACGCTAGTATGAAGTCATAATGCAACAGTCCCCTTAATAATACAAATAAACCACAAAAGTGCAGAAAGACAAAATACAACAGTCCGCTAATAATACATCAATAGCACTACACAGGAATGCCTCCGTCATCATCGCTCCATTCATCGTCGCTCCCATCATCATCATCTCCGTCCTGATCATCAACATCCTCAGCCACATCGTCATCCTCATCAGACTCATCAACATCATCGTCATCAACATCATCAGCATCGTGGTCCTGAGCAGCAGTGTCATACTCATCGGCAGCATGGCTGGTGAAGTCATCGAGACCAATGATGTCACCGACGTCTCTAGTCCTAGATCGATTGGTCCCAACATCTGAAAATGGCTGATACACAGTAAGCCTGGCTGATAACCGATCAATATGAGACTCCAACATCTGTGTATGACTAAGGTACATATCATGCATGGTATGCGTGTGTGCAAGAGTTATATCACGATAACCGGCAAGGGTGGATCCTGACTAGTCCAACCAATGTGCGTACTACAAAGACATGTGATGTGCGGTACGTAAAGTACCATAAATAAGAACTGTACATAAATAAACAAATGTATTAAAGAAACCTGATATGGAGGGTACAAGCCGGCTGAGGGTACTCCAGGAAGGTTGTCTGGAAACACTACGGGCTGCTCAATAATGGTACCCGTAATATCGTATGCTCTGAAACTACAATTTGGCTCTATCTACATGGGAGGCTGTGAAAACTGGGACGGAATAGGTTCAAATGAAACCTGGGGTACCTAAACTCTACCAGATACCAAATGAGGTCCCAAATGATCGGAGTTAACCCCCCGGGCATAATCAGGACATCTAAGTCTAAGTGGAGCAACTCTAGCCCAATAAGAATCGTAATGTCCAGCAATGAAGAATGGGCCAATGTCAACCCAACCAGCCTCCCGTAGGGCCTGTATGTACTGCACCCCAATCAACCTACTCCTACCAAACATGTCCTCGCAAGATAGCGGATCTCCCGGTATACGTGAATCGGGGTTGATCTGATATGCACACCCCTCACCCAAATACCAAATAGGGATATATGTCGCTGTATGTAAAGCCACCCTACGAGTAGAGAGTGTATACGCAATTCGCATCGGGTGGCCGTCGACCATAACACCAGCCTCTGTCAAATGATCCAAATGTGAAGCCCAAGGAGTGCGAATGAGATTGCCCCGACTCCGCATGTAAATCTGCGCTCTAGACTCCATCAAATCGTGATGTACACCCGGTGGAGCACGAGGTACGTAATAAATGCGATCCCACCATCTCATCCGTAGAAAGAACTGCTCACCTACCTGAGCAGCCATCTCTACCATGCGTGGATGCATGTTAGCCGTGAACTTGTAATACTAAATGGGCAAGATGTACCAAAAGGCCTGCATCTCTCTGATGTCACCCAACATAAATGAATCTAAAGCGGTGTATAGTGCACCTAGTATAGTTGTGCCCCAATCTATCGTATCAAGCCAATCCAACATAGTAATCCCATCTAGATAACCCAAGCGAACGGTACTCTTGTGGTTCGAAAAAAATGTCGAACCAAACAAGTACAGTAAAAATGCCCTAGTCACCCCATCTATAATCTCCAGTCGCTTCGAATAACAAGTGATGTACTGCTGCAGGTAAGTCAATGAAACCGCACCACTACTAATTCTAGTAGCATCAAAATGAGGTAAGAACACGAAAAACACGTTGGATGACTCATATAACTCATCAAAGGGAACTGGTATGCGATCAAGATAACCAATCTCTATACCAGTCAGCATATACAAATCGACAGGAGTGACGCCAAGCTCAAAGTCAGAAAAATGGAAAGTATGTGTAGTCGGCCACCATCGCTCACAAGTGCATGTACCAAGGGTCTGTCGAATAACTTAATAGGTCTAATAGATAGAAACTAACCAAATGGACTGAGCTGCAGCCTATCCTTAATAGGAGTGGGAAGGTCGTCATAAAATGTGATGCATTTCGGCCAACTGCCTCTACAATGAACGCACTTGTCCTATATATATAGGAATAAGCAATGTTTTTCAATTCAATAACACCTATTGAACTCATACAAAGATATAGCTCTTGTAATAGTAGAAATCATAAACTTTTAAATTATACCTGTATCATGGACAAATCAGTATCAGCTCTGTGCTCGTAGCCCTCTGGAAGATCATGAAGGACACGAAGCTCATCATCTATTACACCAGGGGCCGGAGGTGTGTGCACTGGACCCATTTGCTTATCTGACAGCCTCGGAGCAACTCTCCTTCCAACTTTAATGCTTTGCGGCGGCATTTCGACTCAATTTCTATTAAAAACAAATTAAAAACGAAGCTTGAAAAGAATGAAATGAACAACAATGGCGGAAATGAGGTTTTATAGGCGCCAGTGGTTCTGGCGCCTACTTTTTAGGCGCCAGAACCAGGCGCCTACTTTTTAGGCGCCAGGATCTTAGCGCCTAAAAAGTAGGCGCCTGGTTCAGGCGCCTAAAAAGTAGGCGCCAGAACCACTGGCGCCTACTGCCCGATTAAGGGCTGAATATTCAGGTCCCTGAATATTCAGCCCTTAATCCACTAGAGATGCCCTAAGCATCGTAAGCTTGATAGATAAGGATACATATCAGGCTCGAAACAAGGAGAGACGTGAAACCCAAATGAGAAGCATGAAGTTGCTGCATCCATGGAGCTCCGCGCAGAACCTTAGATCCGGAATGGACAAGTCAATACTCACCTAGCAAGATCCAATACCCACGAAGTCCACTCAGGAGACCAAAGAACACACCATCATCCCCAAATATCCTGGCATGAGCCAGACTTGCACATGACAATAGACCACTCGACAATGTAGCACAAAATCGCCAGGTTACCTCGAGAAGCACATTACAGATTATCGTATAGAAGTAAGCCCCAAGATTTGCCTAAGCATCAAACGATGGAAAACTGGAGGTGCCAAAGAGCCACCAGGTACCAAATCGAAAGCGTCGAGAGTTTTAAATGTTGAATCGATTACTATTGTGGAATGTAAAGGTGAAAAAAGGGGTAAAGGAAAAAGGTTTGGAATGAAAATTAAGAAAATAGGGTTCCTTGAAGCTCCATGCGCGCATAAGCAGGGGCGTAGGTAAAAAGAAATAGAATGAAAAAGATTAGAAGGGAGGTGAGAAGATAGTGATGAAGAAGAGACAAGAAGAGAAAATTCAAACCCCATGTCCCCATTAACAGAGGCTTCAAAAGAACCGAACCCCTTGTTACATTTAAAGAGGATGATAATGTTTATTTTTTATTTGCATTTTGAATTTCAGTCTTTAATACCCCTAGAAATGGCACATGATTTGAGATAAATGCTCTGTTTTATTTGAAACCAAGACCTTAATAATTTAGTGTCCAATTAAGTAACAATTAATTCTTTTAACAACATTCCTTTTTATATTTTCATACTATGTTGCTACTTTCAAAAATATGTTTTGAAACACTAGTCCATATTGTATTCATTTTAGCAATAAGGTTTAAAACTTTTATTTCCATGCACATATACTTGTATCAAATTTCACATTGATGCATGCTTGAATTTTGAAAATCCCTAATTATTCATGAATGTTAAACATAACTTATTCATTAAACCTTTATTGTCTCAGTGAGGGTGCTTTACAAAATTTACTTTAACAATCATAAATAAATTATGACATGCTAAATTAGTTTATTGGAGTAGTCATTTACCATTTGTGCTACTCCTAGTACTATTACTTTCTCATACACTCATAATTATTTGAAAATTTTACTATATTTAATTCTACCCAAATTCTATCAAATAAATATCCTATCTATCCTATTTCAAATGAGTATATCTGTTTCATTTATCTAACAAACCTTAATATGTCTTATTTTCTTTCTTTTTTTATTTCTAATTAAACATTGTCAGGATTTGTACAAGATTTTGAAGAAAAGAGTCGTTTCAAATTCGTTTATTTCATGTGCAACTTTACACATGAAATATGAGAAAAACATCTTGATTCATTTTTTTTTGAAACTCATAACACAAATTTTTCAGTTTACCATTAACTATTTATTCGTTTTAAAGAATTTATCTTCTGCTTTCTCAAAAATTTCTAATTCTTATTTGTTTATCAAAGATAACGGTAATTTTTCCAAGGCCTTCTAGAAATATCTTTATTTCTAAAATCTTGTTTTTTCAACTTTTTCCAAGTTTCGTAACTTAAGATCTTATACAAAATATTTCATATTTTCTATAAAATTGTGTTTTTACCAATAAATTGGTGGTATTATCAAAAATCCATTTTTTAGGCTTATTAACATTTTTTATCTTTTCATTTAAACTTTCTTATTATTCCTCTTATCTTTCTAACATACTATTCTACGGAACTTTATCTCCTTTATTAATTCCTTTCTTCCATGTTGTTATTTTTCCATTTCATGGCATTCCTAATAATTGACTCTATAAATGTCATTTATGTCCATCTTATCCATTAAGCAGCGCTCATCTTACAAACATTTAATTCCTTATTCAAAATTCAAATTCATACCCTCAAATAAATGGTCTTAATTGCCTTATTAGTATTTTCCATTACTAATATCTATTTTCCTTATTGACCATTTAGTGTTCTTTTTAAATTTTGATTCTCTGTATTTACTAATATTGAAGTTTATTCTATTTAACAAAAGATATTCTTCCATTTTCCTTGAACCTTAACGTATTCTTATGTTATGTACAATTAATTTGTCCTTATTAACGGTTGTCTCCATAGACACATACTTGAAATTCTTTATATCAACCTTTCTAACATGTTTCCCCTTATCTTCCCATAAATGATAAACAACCCCCTAAATTAACCTCAAATTTACTAACTATTAAATAGGGAGTTTCAATCATTTCCACATTTCTAATTTTGTGGCTCTTTCGGTCCTTATATGCTTATAGGCTTCTAAATCGATAAGGAAGCTACCAAATCGCTATAGGGTTTCTTGGATATTTTTAGAAATTAAGTTAAATTATTTCCTAGAAGGACCTATAGATACTATTTTCTAGAGATATGCGTACTTTATACACACACACACACATACACACACTTAATTTTGGGGATTTTCCCACAAGGACAAACTCACCAAATTATTTGCCCAAAAGGACAACCAACAAAAAACTTGCCCAAAAGGACAAGTTTTAGTGTAAATGGTGAATTTCAGGGGGGTCCCATGTTTTTCCACTTTGCACTAAAACTTGTCCTTTTGGACAAGTTTTTTTCCCCTTGTCCTTTTGGACAATTTTTTTGGTTTTTTTGTCCTTCACAATTTTTTCCTGCTTAATTTTCCCCGTAATCGAGTGCTTTGATACGAAATGTAATAACCCATCCGGAATGGGCCTAAATTCCGATCCAAAAAAGGCCCATCGGAACTTAGAGCCATTCTAAACGGATTGTCGGTTACTATACGGAATTACTTAAAACAGAAATAATAGAGCAGACTAAGCGAAATTGAAATCTTACACAACGAAAGGGGTAAAATATAATATCAAAAAATAGATGTACCATTAAAAGAATGCACCATAATGTAACTTACATAAATATCTCGATGGTTATAAAAGGTACATCACAATAATACTGTTAATTATCCCATTAATACAAAGGTACTGCCAATCATAAATAATAATAATAACTTTGGATCCTCCATTGTCAGGCTCCATGACTCCATCGATTAAGCAAGTAATCCCATCTACTAACCTGTTATCATGTTAAGAGGAGGGAGGTCAAAATATAAAGTTCTAGTGAATAAAAATCACATAAGTTTTAAGGAGTAACTATTTCCTATATTTGGCAATATAAATTCTTCACATTATGTCTACGCAATTCAATACATAATCAATCATATTTATTTATGAGGCGGACTATCCTATAATTACTTAATCCTACAATGCTTGTTCATTTAAGGGAAGATTCTTTATCATCACTTAATACCCTATGAGGAGGACTACAATTTAGTCACTTAAGGCCATCGCTTTATATATTTTTTTGGGCAGATTCCCACTATCACTTAATACCCTATGAAGAACCCTACTCACTTAACATCTTGTCTTATAATCGTCAAACCTGTTAAATATTCTCTCTATTGTAATACAATAAATAGTAATCTGCCACTTAATACCAGGCTAAGGTAGACTCTCATCGTCATTTAAGACCCCTCTAGTGGGCCCATGCATTACTATTTAATTGGTATTATGGCTTCGTGAACTTCTAGCCATTTAGTACTTTCCTTAGACAAGCGGTTCCCCTTACATGATTGGCAAAACTCTTAGTAGTTCATCCCTAGGTCAGTCCTCAGTTATAAGCCCTTAGATAAGAAGCAGACACTCCTGGAGAACTACCTCACTCATATGCCACCATTTTACTAGGACTAGTACCATATAAGAGAAAGGTGGACCCAACTACCATTTAAGACCTAATAAGGACGGGCACAATGACTTCATCCAATCCAAAGAATAAACATTAGAAGATACTTAATGTCCTAACCACTTAATACCCAAACTAGGTAGGTCACCCACTCAATACCTTCTTAAGGAAGAGCTACTTCACACACAATTATTATATTTGTATGTATATGTACACATACGAGACATCTCACATTAAACCGTCTATTTTTAGATGTTGGATTTATCGGGCGATTCCGGTTAGGCTTCTACCAAGTTCGGTTAACCTCGTGCCTTTGTGTAATTATCATAATTGCCCATGACACCTAGACCTCTCACATTAACTAGTCTTACTTGTAAATGTTGAATATGTCGGTCGGTTCCGGGCAGACTTCTACTACAAGTAATGGTTAACCTCATGTCTGTGTGTCATTAATTATGATTAAAGCCATTAACTCACACATATACAAATTTCCTATGGGAATTTCTAATTACCTAATTTAGGCGTGTTCAGTACGTATTTAATACACATTAATATTACATCAATTACGTTATACATATATATAGTAAATGAGGCATAAATCTTACGTATGTAAAGGAACGTCCTAATCCATTTGAAATGTCAATTCTAAGTAACAACATAATAAAGGTATAAAAGTTTATTTCCTTTATTTCTTCAATCATACATAAAATGTATAATTGCATTCAAATAACAGGAAAATAATAAACATTCATAACATTACTTGTAACCAAGGTTTGAGTTATTAACTTTATTACAAAATAGAGACAAGGTGCAGTATTTCCAAATACATATGTAAAATCCTTTTTTTGGTACCAGTTTACTTTTTATATAATTTTTCGTACAAAAAATCTTAATACTTTAGTGGTATGCAATTAATACGTTCAAACAATCTATTTTTAAAATAGATGCTTAAGCCTATTTAATTCACAATACTCAAGTTCTTAAGTTCTTGCAGCAAAATCACATTTACATAAATTTACAGATATACAACGAAGTGAATTAGACCATTTTCAAAAATTATACAAACACCTAAATGCCTTTTCTTAATTCCAGAGTTTATACATATAAGAATTCAGATCTAGAAAGGTAGAATAAGGTTGGAAGAGAGGAGAGAAACCAAACATGAATTCTAGAATTCATGTTCAATAGATATTCTCACTTGTTACCTACTCATTCATTAACTTATGTATTAATCTAATGGCGTTTATGTTTCTATATTTTGAACTACACATTGCTTAATAAAGATATAGTCATAATTTAAATGTGAACATCTTTTATTCTATTTGCAGGCTAGGGCACCTTAAAAGGCATAAGAAAAAGTGAAGCATAAAGCTGAAATAAAATGACATAAAAGCATGGTTGAGTAGTTGCAAGAGTAGGATCATCTTCACGCAATACAGATGGGGCTGTTGAATCAAGTTTAGCGAAGTCCGTACCATAGCACTGTTCCTTCTCTTTGTCGTCTGGTGCTTCCGGAGGCGACGACGATGCTTGAGAGGTATGCTTTTTTGTATGTGATTAGATATTTTATATATTTACTTGGAGTCGGTAAGGATTTTGTGTTTTGATGTTGTGTATATTAACTTGGAGTTGGCAAAGATGTTATGTGTGGATGTATTACGATGGTGTACGCTTTTTTTGATGATGTGTGGCATTTATGGGTTTAGTATGAAAATATTTGGATATTTCATTTTGTATATTCGGTTTATATTGGATTGTTAATGTTATTGTTATAATATGTGTTATATATATATATATATATATATATATATATATATATATATATATATATATATATATATATATATATGTATGTATGAATTATATATGTGAAATGGAGTAGAAAAGTATATTGATATATGTGGGTTGGCTGAAAGATGAATGGTTTGCTAGAATTTAAAAAAAATAATAGATTATCAATGGATATCAACGGCTATTTGATCATAATTTTCCAATGGTTTTCAACGGCCCTCGACAACTTATTGGTACATCACGAATCAACTGAGGTGTTGATAGCCGTTGCAAAATGCGATTAGAGGCCTTTGGTACAAAAATTCGCCGTTGTTTCCGATGGAAACTTTAAGAAACCGCAGACATTATTTCAATTGCTATGCCAATGGTCGTCAACGACTATTAGCTGTTGGAATAACCGGTTTTCCTTGCAGTGTGTGCGTGTGTATATATATATACACACACACATACATATATACACACACTGGAATATAGATGGGTGTGATTCGTACATAGTGGTAGAGTTTGAAAGACTTACAATAAAAATTTACATAACAAAAATAGTTGGCAATTGACATATGATTAGTGTTATCAATGTGACGTATAATTTACCAGTCACCAGAATATTATTCTGACTTTCCTCGATGAAACCCACATAATAAAGGAAGGCGAGGATTAATATTTTAGGCAGGATTGATGGTGATTGGGACACTTGAAAGTGTAAATTTTATGGTCGGTGCTTAGTTAGTATTATATTTTGAATTATTGTGCTATGAGTTATTTACTTGAGCTCTTATGAAAATCTCTGCTCATTTGTAGAATACCAAGCAAATGAACATCTCCATTTGTTAGGTTACAAGTTGAATTCAAGAGATTAAGTCACAAATATTATGGTTGACTGAAGAATCACCGTAACCTTTTTGGTGACTATTGTATGAAAGAAGAAAATTGAAGAACCATTTTAGCAGCGTGCTCCTCTTTACGTTTTAGGCGATGCTATATTTATAGGACTGGAAAGACAATTCGGTGAGACTTTCGTCATCAGAGACATAGTTTATTAAATCGTTTAGCTTCCAACCTCATTCTCTCGAAGGGGCAAAATTGTGTGCTATTATATATGAATATCTATTGTTTAAGGAAAATGTTTTATAAAGCGATTTTATATATAAACATATTATTACTAATATTTATAAAATATATAGAGATTTTCTAGTTGATTTCTTAAAATACTTTCTGAAATTCGTTTTAAACCCCCATTTTCCTAAAATAAATTTTCATATATAATAGCACACAATTTCGCCCTTTCGAGAGAATGAGGTTGGAAGCTAAACGATTTTGATTTGGACAACCCCTTTCTTTTCGTTGTATTTCCTACTCCATTCTGGTGTTCTCTGCGTAATTTAATAGCTTATTGACTTTTTTTGATGAAATGTGTCTCTTTATATCAGAAGTTATATTTTATCGTGCAAAGAGTACCATTCAAAAAAATAAAAAATAAACATTGATTCAATATGCATCTATTGTGTCTAATAATGCATATTGAAATATACCATCTAAAACTTACGTATAAAGTACGCGATATCAAATATTATGCATGGTAAAACTGAATAAATTCGCATATCTTCAAAATATCAACAAATTCATGCATGAATATATGATAATCCTATGCACAATTAACTTTTAAAAATAAATTAAATTAAATTAAAACTATTCTATTAAATAAAAAATAGATTTTTACTATACTTATTGTACAAAATTTTAAACAAAATTTTCTTGGTAAGTAAGTATCATCAATCAAAATTTTCCATACATAATTTGTACAATCGTAAAGTGATTACTGTACTCTAATATTATTTGTTTACTGATTCATGAATTTAAACCTGCCAGAATATATTCGAGTCAATCCTTTAGTTTTTGCTCATTAATGTATTTATTCATTTGTGTATCCACAATGTATTCATTTGCTGGAAGATCCATTGAATTTAAAGAAAATCTTCACGCTGCAAATTAATTTTGTGGGAATCACTAGCATTCATTTCTCACTATATATATGTTTTACTGCCTGCCTTCAGTTTGTCCAAGTTTTTGCAATGGCTTCTAGTCCTTGTGACCGTATTAACATTATTGCCTTTTTCTTCCTAGTATTGCTGGGAGGAGCAATTGGTGGAGGATTCAAAGAATTTGTGGAGGAACTGATAGAAGCACAAGACTCCGTTAAGGTATTTAAATTGGAATATTTTGCAATGTAACACGTTATATACTACCCAAAACTTATATATAAAGTACTATTTAAAAAAAAAAAAAAAAAAAAAAAAAAAAAAAAAAGACACAAAATCATCGAACAATTCTTTTAATTTTTATCATTCGATAATCTATGATTATTTTCCAATGTGATACAGAATAGTTCCCTTCTGTACAATGGTGAAATCACAGCAGATATGCCCGCGCCTGTATTCTCCAAAAATTATGCTGCGCAACAACCAGACGTTATTCACGTAAGTGACCCGAAAATATATTTTTGTTTCCGGGGTGTGTGTGTGAATTCAAATATCTCCATCTTTCTTTTAGCAAGCTGTGCGTTTGTTTACATGTATTGAACAAAAGAAGTTTAAATCATAAATCCACACAGTTAAGTCTGTGTTCATCAATGACCTCCAAAATACATGAGTACGAATTACAAATACATGAATTATTTAGTGAATATATTGGATGTAATTTTTCAGTATGCAGCATACCAATCAAAAGAGGGGATATACAACGGGGTACAAGCAACTATAGATGTTTATAATCTAAATGTTGCTTATAAGAATCAGATCACCTCAAGTCAAATCTGGTTTTCAACAGGACAAAATGCAAATTTGAACTCAATACAAGCTGGATGGCATGTGAGTACAACCTTTATATGAGGCAATTATTATTATTATATGGACTTTTTTTTTTTTTTTTTTTTTTGGATATTGAATTTATCGTTTAATTTTCCTTAGGTGTACCCAGGCCATTATGGTGACTCTAAGACTCGTTTCTTCATATCATGGACTGTAAGTGTTACACTGAAATTATCTCACTTAGCATTATTCATTTAAATCTAACTTTTTTTTAAATTACATATAGTCTAAGGGTTTCAAAGATGGATGCTACAATCTTGAATGCCCAGGATTTGTCTTAGACAGGAATCCTATTCTTAAGCCTGGAGACATCTTAACACTTCCTTATATTTTTGTAAAGATTTCAAAGGTATATTCTACTTGTTATAACTGCAGCTTTTACCATTATGTTATTAGAAGGAAGCATTATGTAGGTTAATTTGGTCTGTTTTCAGATCCAACTGAACTAAACAACTTATTGATTTTTCTTCTGTATGACAATCAACAGGATATAAAAACCGGGGATTGGTGGTTATTTGTCAATAATCGACCAATTGGATATTGGCCAAACAGACTGTTCACAATATTAGGAACTCGCGGAACTATTGTATCATTAGGAGGAATGGTCAGGTACCACAAAGATCAACCAAGCCCTCCTATGGGTGCTGGTAATTTTCCAACAGCTGGGGGCGTGCGGTCAGCACAGATACGAAATATCAAATTTATAGACATACATGGAAGTGATCAATATCCATTGCCTGCCGACTTCACTGCCACTCAAGATGATCATCAGTGTTATAAAATATCTCCTGTGGTTGATTCCAAGTTACGTGATGGCTATTACTTTAACTATGGTGGCCAAGGTGGATGCGGACAAAAGACGCCTCCTCCACCTCCTCCACAGGGCGGACCTAAGCCACCTCCTCCCCAGGGCGGACCAACTGAAATTACTCATGTAAGTAGCCCAACAGTATATTTTTAGCTATAAATATTTATATCCACCCAATATATGTATATAGACAATTAAGGTACTAACATCAGAGTATAATTTTTCAGTATGCAGCATACCAATCAAAAGAAGGGATATACAATGGGGTAGAAGCAAATCTAGATGTTTATAATCTAAATATTGCTTATAAGAATCAGCTCAGCTCAGGTCAAATCTGGTTTTCAAATGGACAAAACGCAAATTTGAACTCAATACAAGCTGGATGGCATGTGAGTGCAATCTTTATATAAGCCAAACATTGTTATTATATGGACATGTATTTTCCTTCTAGATCGTCAAATGAACTGATGTCACACATTACTTTTCCACCATGTTGCTCAGAGATCTTTAAATACATATACGGTATATTTGATTGGAATATTGAACGTATCCTTTGATTTTTGTTTTCCCTAGGTATACCCTGGCCATTATGGTGACTCCAAGACTCGTTTCTTCATATCATGGACTGTAAGTGAAGTTTTATACCGACTGTTATTTCAGTTCATAATTAATTCAATTGATTCTAACAATTTTTTTTTAATTACAAATAGTCTAAGGGTTTCAAAGATGGATGCTACAATCTTGAATGCCCCGGATTTATCTTAAACAAGGGTTCTATAATTAAGCCCGGAGACATCTTGACGTTTCCTAGTATTTTTGTAAAAATTTCAAAGGTATATTCCTCTTTTATTTGTGCAACATAATTTTACCACTATGTTAGCATCAGATCATTCTGGATTAGGGAGAATGGTTTGTTTTCAGATTCAACTGAACTAAACAACATTTTTCATACAACATTTACTGTACTCAAGCAGAAAATATAAAGTTATGGACTATGGTGCGTTCACTGGAAATATCATATAAATAATATATAGGTAACAGATTCTTAGTTTTTTACATGTAAATATGATCTTGAAGCTAGCTATTAATATGGGATAAAAGTTAACATTTTCAAACTTACAACTGAGAAAGTACAACATCACCACTACAGATGTAACCAACTTATTGATTTTTCTTGTGTATGCCAATCAACAGGACATGAAAACAGGGGATTGGTTGTTATTTGTCAATAACCGGCCAATTGGATTCTGGCCAAAGAATTTATTCACAACATTAGGAACTCAAGGAACAGTCGTAGCATTAGGAGGAATTGTTAAGTACTTCAAAGACCAACCAAGTCCTTCTATGGGTGCTGGTAATTTTCCAGATGTGGGGGTGAAGTCAGCACAGATACGAAACATCAAATTTATAAATGCACAGGGAAGTGAGCAATATCCATTTCCAGCAGACTTCACTGCTGTTCAAGATGATCATCAGTGCTATAAAATATCTCCTGTGATCGATTCTAAGTTACATGATGGTTATTACTTTAACTATGGTGGCCGCGGTGGATGCACGCCTTCTTCACAGGGCGGACAAACGCCCCCTTCACAGGGCGGACAAACGCCTCCTTCACCGGGCGGGCACATGCCTCCTTCACAGGGCGGGCAACCAAAGGCACGGTCTGGGGCAACTACAAGAAAATTTTATTTTTCAAGCATTGTATTTATGTTGTGTTTACATCTGCTTTAATGTGGTAGTAATTTCCCTGGTGGTAGCTTTTCTATGGCCAGAAGAATATGTTTTCTGAAATTTCTTTCCAAATAAATGATGTAAATTTTTATTATTTGGTCTGTTGAAAATAAAATTGATTTTGGACTTCATTAATTATTGTGGGTTTTGATATCTAGAACCACAAATATTGAAAATACCCAGGATATAATTATTTAGATATTTGTCAAAAGTTAAATATAAGTATTTTTTTAGAAAAAGATATTGAAATAATTAACGAATATATTTATGGTTTTAGAAAATGGTTTAAAATAAAAATGATTAATGTATCCTAACCAGAGAGATGAATTAATATAAACAAGTGGGTATATTCTAAACAAAAACAAATACAAAGCAAATAGTGACGCAGTTCCTTCATAAACTAGAAATTCTAATAAAATAGCAGTTACTACATATAATTTTTTCCCCTGTATTATACTAATCTTAATTCTCTTCTTCCAAATAAAACCCAAAAAAATAAGAAAGAAGAGTGAAAAATATCTAGCATTTGATATAATAGATAGCAGGATACCAACTTGTTCAAACTTTCCAGAAACAATTCAAAGGAAGAAAATGTTACAAACTTTCTACTGTGGAAGAGGAGAATTAGACTTTCTATTTTATTTCATTGTTCTATCTTCAAACATTGTCACTAGCATCCCATTTATAGGCATTACAGTCCAAAGAAACATAGAAAACCAAGCATCGTTTGACTCTTCACATACAAAAGACACTTGACTCTTGAAGCTAAAAGACATGACTAATCACAAACCAACACTTTTGACTCTTTTTTTTTCCAAGATTAAAGCATTAATGTTTACCTAACAAATCTCCCCTGTAAACTTAAATGCTTTTATTCCTCCAAGGGGTTTTGTATCCCTTCGCAACAAGTCGCGCCTTGTACCGTTCTATCTCGCCTTGAGCATTCATCTTTTTCTTTATCACCCATTTCACACCAATGAGCTGACTCCCATTTGGCAATTCTGCTAGCTCCTATGTTTTGTTGCGGTTAATTGCTTTAATTTCCTCGTTCATGGCAGCTTGCCACTTCTTGTCTCGAACCGCCTCTTCAAAACTGATATTTTCGGCATCAGACAAAAGACATACAAGGTGTACCTCATTTGTCGAATCATACAAATCTTGCAAACTTCTTATTTTCGGTTGTAGTGCTTCATCTTCACTGTCAGTGGTTTCAGGATCTGTTGGTATACTTGCTGGTACAATGACTGGTGATTCTCCAACTTCTACGACAACCTCCTTCGAATTATTCTAGTCCCACTCGCTTGCTTCATCTACTCGCACATCACGACTTACCATCACCTTATTGCTAATCGGATTGAGCAGCTTGTATCCTTTTGTCTTCTCATCATACCCAATGAAAACATACTTTTTGCTTTTGTCTTCGAGCTTCGTTCTTCGTTGATCTGGTATGTGTGCATAAGCCACACTACCGAACACTTTGAAATGAGAAACTGTTGGTTTTTGTCAACTCCAGGCCTCTTGTGGTGTTTGATCATTTAACTTCACATGTGGGCATCGATTTTGTACGTAGATGGCACATTGCACAACCTCTGCCCAGAATTCCTTCGGCGTCTTCTTACTTTTGAGCATTGATCGAACCATGTCGAGAATAGTCCGGTTCTTCCTTTCGGCCACACCGTTTTGTTGAGGAGAGTATGGTGCGGTTAAAAATCTCCTTATGCCTTGCTCCTCGCAATACTCCATGAAAGCCGCTGAAGTATACTCGCCACCTCTATCGGATCGTACGGCTTTGATGTGTCTACCAGTTGCCTTCTCCACCATCACTTTGAATTTTTTGAACACCTCGAATGCCTCGGATTTTTCCTTCAAAAAATAACCCCAAGTTTTTCGTGAGAAGTCATCGATAAAAGAAATAAAGTACCTTTTGCCGCTGAAAGATTCGGGAGTGATTGATCCACATATGTCAGTATGAATCATCTCGAGAATATGTTTAGCTCGATATTCTGCATTCTTTTGAAAAGAGGTTCTTGTTTGTTTGCCAAGCATACAATCTTCACAAAGTTTGCCCTCACAATCCATGTCTGGCAATCCTTGCACCATATTCTTCTTTGCTAACTTCTTTAGACCACCGTGATATAGATGACCAAAGCGGAGATGCCACAGCGATACCTTGTCTTCTACGTTGACTCGCAAACATTTTTCCTGCACGCTTCTCAATTTCAGTTTGTACATCCGATTTCTTCCCATCTCAACTCGAGCAACTAAACGCCCTTCATTGTCCTTCAGCTGTAGTACCCAGTTTTTCATGAATACCGAGTATCCCTTCTCCATGAGTTGTCCCATGCTCAAATATTGCTTTTAAGATTAGGTACATAATAAACATTCTCAACTGATCATTCTGTATCATCTTTTTGTAAATAATGAACTGCACCTTGGCCCTTTACTTGGATCTTTGATGCATCTCCCAATGAAACATGTCCATCTTCAACCTCTCGCATCCCTCTGAGTAGGTGCTTGTGCCCGCACATATGGTTACTAGCACCGGTGTCAAGATACCACTCTGTGTCGTTGTCGGAGATGGTATTTTTGTAAGCCATCATGAGAACACCATCTTCTTTTGCCTCCTCTTTCGTTACTAGATTCGCGTTTTCTTCCACTTTTTTCTTAGAATAGCACTCATTTGAACAATGTCCATACTTTCCACAATTATAGCACTTGATGTTTGATTTGCACTCTTTAGCGTAGTGTCCATGCTTGCCGCAATTATAGCATCCATCGTTTGAATAATTTGACCGGCTGCCTCTCCCACGAACACGTCCTCTACCTCGACTACTTTCTTGGCTTGACTGCCCTCTTTTCTCATGATTTTCACCTTGACCGCGGTCTACACTACCACGACCATTGTTTCGACCTCCACGACCACTACGTCCTCTTCCTCGATTGTGTTGTGCATACATCACCTTGTCTTCCTTGAGACTTGCCTTAGCTTGCAAAGTCTCTTCAATTAGCTCTTCTTTCTTTTTCTTTTTTCGTTGTTCATGTGCTTCAAGTGAACCAGCAAGTTCGTCGACTGTGAGCGTCATAAGGTCCTTTGATTCTTCTATCGCGCACACAACATTCTCAAAATTATCTGTTAACGATCTCAAGATCTTCTCCACAACATGCGCGTCGGTTAGCGCCTCGCCATTACAATTTAGTTGATTCACCACAGCTTGAAAACATGTGATGTAGTCAGATACGCTTTCAGACTCCTTCATTCTAATGCTCTCAAACTCACCACGAAGAGTTTGGAGATGCACTTGCTTGACTCGGTCGGCTCCTTTATACACTTTTTCTAAAATGTCCCACGCCTCCTTGGATGTTTCAGCTCCTGCAATTTTCTCAAAAGTTGAGTCTTCCACTGCATTCTGCAAAGCACTTAGAGCTCGGTTGTCTCTCTTTCTTTCATCCTTCACTTTATTTTGTTGAGCTTGTGACAAAGCTCCCAGATTTTCAGGTTCTGTGAAACCATCTCTGACCATCTCCCAAATTTCTTCAGCCTTTAACCAAGTCTTCATTTTTATGCTCCAAGTTTCATAGTTGAGCTTTGTGAGTTGTGGTATAGGAGTCTGTGTATGTGATGAACCTCCAGCCATGTTTCTCCTTCACCTGACTCTGATACCAATTTGATATAATAGATAGCAGGATACCAACTTGTTCAAACATTCCAGAAATAATTCAAAGGAAGAAAATGTGACAAACTTTCTATCGTGGAAGAGGAGAATTAGACTTTCTATTTTATTTCATTGTTCTATCTTCAAACATTATCACTAGCATCCCATTTATAGGCATTACAGTCCAAAGGAAACATAGAAAACCAAGTACCGTTTGACTCTTCACATACAAACTTGACTCTTGAAACTAAAAGACATAACTAATCACAAACCAACACTTTTGACTCTTTTTTATTTATTTTCCAAGATTAAAGCATTAATGTTTACCTAACAGCATTCACTACTAGATAGAGTGACCTGATTTCTAATATGGAGCACGCCATAATGACGCAGTGATTGTATTGTACCGCTAGCAAGTCGGAGGTCTGTGGCTTTTGTAACAACTTAAATTAATGATTAATTACTAAAATAATTAACAATTAAAATGAAAAATAAAATGTGCTTAGTTATAGAAATTAAATTAGAGAGCAGACAGTGAACCAATGGGGCGAAAATGTTTTGAGAGTCAATGAAATATTACGGGGCGATAAATGCAATCCTTACCTTATCTCTTCATTTCATTATACTAAAAAATACTAATGTAAAAGCTTAGTGAGGACAACGGCCTAAAATGAGCAAAAATGATGAAGAAAACGCCGGTCAGAACGAATTAGAAGATCATAACCGGATTATTCGATGTCAGTGGATGATATTAAACCCTTACACCGTTTTCATTGTGTTGATTTTAGATTGTGATCATCAGTGGCGGAGCGGCACTTGGATTTAGGTATGGCCATATTTTTCAAAGAAAATCTAAGTATTGCAAAATATAGTTAAAATAAAGTAACATGTACAATTAAACTAAAAGATACGAGCAAAGTTTCCTTCCAAATAGGGCAGAATCAGCTTTTGAGATGGGACAAAACTAAATATAGTCATTTTTTATGGTAGAAGTAAAAAACTGAGGTAAGGCCTTGGCCCCACCTGACGAATGAGTGCATCCGCCCCTGATGACTATATATAATGGAGTTCATATGCGTTGATGCCTAAATGAGATAAAAGTTATACTAATTTGTATCATCGTGAAATTAGGCATCCGTGAGATGTTCAGACATATTTCACTACCTCGGAATTATTCTATATCGAGAAAGGAAGTTTAACACCGTATTCGACCCCTCTGACTGACGAAGTTAGACTCTCCTCTCTCAAGCTGGGAGACTGACTCTTATTAAGTCTGTTCACGACTCCCTAGGTTCGCATATCTTTGCAGCCATAACACCTACCTCTTCCTTTTTTGGTGCTTATCGATGTTCGTCCTTTCTCTGGAGAAAACGGGATAGCTCCAATTATCATCACTAGATTTCTTAGGACATCGTTTGTCGCCCCAAAAACGAAGGAAGTCTAGGCCTTCGAAATCCAAATGATATTTGCACTTCCTTTACTTGCAAGTTGTGGGCTCGCTTTGGAGCAAATGATTCGCTTTGGGTGACGTTTCTCCACGCTAAGTATCGCGGACTACTAATAACGAATTATACCGGTATCTCATCTTACGCTAATGAGCCATAAAAATAGATGTTATCCACGAGACTCTTATTCGACGCACATGGTGGTGGATCTAGATGAGATGGCAGTCCATTCTCGATCAAGACATCGTGAAGAGCGGCGAGGAGCCAAACTCCAAAGCTTTTTCTTTTCCCTTTCATTTGGGATGTTTGTCTTCCTCCGAAAGTTTCTATGTTTATGTGGCGAACTCTTCACGAAGGGTTACTGCTAGATGAGAACCTCTAGAGGATTGGCATAACATTGGTGTCCCACTGCAGATGCTGTCAAGCTAGTGACTTGAAGTCCGGTGCTCACTAGTTTTTCTTCAGCTTCTTTGCTATATCAGTCTGGAACTACTTCAGGAATTTAGTTGATCTCCAAAGTAATGCGTCTTCTCTTCCTGATTTACTACATACTTGGTAGGCAGGCATCTCAGGCAAGTATCTCCATTCCATCCATTTATGCATCCTTTCTTGTTTTATCTACTGACATATATGTTGCTTGCGGAATAATGCCATCTTTAATGAGGTTCCTGTGGATCCTCCCACTATCATTCGAAGTGTTAAGAATGGCGTGTTCCTCGTGTTTCGTGGTAGACCTTTTAGGGGTTCCCTGGGCACCCGCTGGAGGCGTTTGGCTCGGATTTTTGATATTACTTCAAGACTGTCATCTTCATGAGTGGGTATTGGTTGACTGTCTTTTTGTATGTGGGTTCTCTCTTCGTTCACCATTCCCCCTTTTTTCGACTTATTCTGTTTTATGGTTGTTCAGGATCTGAATTACAGGTTGCTTGGGCTAAGCAAGACTATAGGAGCAGGATCTTTTGTTTGGAGCAGGATGGTTTGGATTGACGCTTTTTCTGGATGGGGTGTTGCTTTGTGCTCTGGGTCCCTTTGGTTTCGGGGTATTTTCCGCCTTCAGCTGTTTGTCTTTACTTTGACTTATGGCCTTCCGCTGTTCTCTAAGTTCGCCTTGACTGAGAGTTTTAGCTCGACTTGCAACTCACTTCATAGGGTGTTTCCGAGTGCTTGTTCTCACCCTTTTTTGTTTTCATTGCTGCATTGTATTTTATGTTATTATGGTACAAATTTTGTAGTTGCCAATTAACTACAAATCTGTTTTTGTATGCCACTGGAGAAAGGCTATTTTTAACCTTTTGTTATGTATATATTTTTTTTTATTAAAAAAATTGATGCTTGTTTAAATGTACATCTTATAAAGGCTATCAGAGGCGTTTTACTTCTAATAGGATATGGGACACCTGGTGGGTTGTATGCTCCTGCAATTGTATATGGCTGATTCATTGGATTATATATTGTGGATATACGAAACTGCATTGTGGTTATTCTTTATAGTATAAACTAAAGAAATACAAAACAATGGCTTGATGGTTTTTTAGTGTGTGAATTGCATTGAGATGCAACTGTATATGTTTAAGCCTTTTTTGTATAAGATGAAGATAAACGAAACGACATGTGAATTATTCTTTGTAATATAAATTAAAGAAAGACAGAATTACATGTGGTTGGTTCTTCATAGTATAGATTCATTAAAGGACATCTGAAACCGTGTGGTTAATTTTTTCTAGTATAAATTAAAGAAAGACAAAAAATTTACTTAAAATTTCACATGTAGTTAGCATGCCAATTAAAGATGGACTGACCCAATAAAAGCTTGCCTAATTGATATGTCACTATGCTATAAAGGCTGGTCTAATGCCATATTGGTCTTATACTATTTGCACCAAAAATGGCCCTAATACCTTAGGATTGTTTATAGAGAATAAATACGAAGAAATAGAAAAATAAACTAAGTAAAAACTAGACTGAAACACCCCAACCTCCGTTCAGGTCACTCACAAAGGGAATGCCTCAACTTTGGTGGAGCATTTTAGTTAAAAGATGAAGATAAATTACAAGACAGACAAATAAAGCAGCGGAAAATAAAGTCATTTTATAAACAAATTAATTCAGTCAAGCTTTTACAACAATTTTCTCAATCATACTTAAGTGTAATACATAGAAATTCTGTCTTGATCTAAAAACTTACAAATATAAAAGAAGCATAAAAACGACAATGATATTCCCCAATAAAGCATGAACCAGCCATAGCAGTGGAAGGGTGAGTCCAACGCAATACATTGACTACCTTCGAGCTTGAAAAGAAAACTGAGCTAAGTGGTAACATTTCCTCCCTGTGAACCATGGGAGGGAACGGAAGAAAAGAAGCGAAACAAAACTAGGTCAGACATAAGTCTGGTAAGTCCAGTGACTTTCAACATATAAACAGGCAAAAGCATCATGACATGAATAAACTGTATATAAGACAATACTGTGATAACAGGGATAACAAGGTAACATAGGATAAACATAAGTTATGATAAGGCAAGATAAACTGAATGCGCTTCTACTCTTTCTCTGCTTCGCTACTACTTTATTATTCTGAATTCTATATCTATCTCAGCACCACCCAACTAGTGTCCCAACTAGTAATCTGTATAAAATGATAACGTGATCCCAATCCCTGTAATTGTGGTAGCCTTCAGGTGTACATCTATCATGAGGATTCCACCTCAATCAGTCTAATTGTCATGAACATGTTAGATGTACCCTTACTACCATATCGATCGGCTCTTTACTTGCATTAATGTTCCATGTGTCTGTGTCAATCAGCCCTCTCTTGCATGTAGATACCCTGTGCTGGTCCCACCATAAGGTGTATCAATCCTTATGATAGTGACCCGACATGATTCAAGATGCACAGTGTATAACTACTGGTACCCAGTGCCTACTTTTTCCCACTCCGGAGTACGTGCACGCCCGTAAACCGTCGGAACCTACACTGACGTACCCCCTGCCGTTGTTTTGACCGCTTATAATCATCCCAGTAATCGTCCCCCGCCCGGCCTAGTTTCAGGGTAGCATGATACATCTATGTGGGTTACTGCTGAAATGGGTCCCCGTTACTAGGGTTTCCTACTGGTTAAGTTTGTGGGTCTATATTTACTAATATTACCCACCAACCCGATATGTACCTAACCCTCCACTGATTCCAGCATGTTTATTTAACGGTTAAGTTTGTGGGCCTATATGTACTAATATTACCCACCTACACGAGATGTACTTAAACCTCCCATCGATTCAAGCTTGTTCATTTAACGGTTAAGTTTTGTGGGCCTATATTTCCTAATATTACCACCAACCCGATATGTACTTAACCCTCCCGCACATTATGTCATATTGGTTAAGTGTTGTCCATTCATGTTAACTTAACCCACTCATTCATCGTGTCATGTTGGTTAAGTGTTTCTTATTAACTTAACCCTCCTCACTTATCATGTTGGATTGGTTAAGTGTTTCTTATTAACTTAACCCCGTTCGTTCATCAAGTTATATTGGTCAAGTGTTTCTTGTTGACTTAACCCCACATGTTCGTCTTTTGTATTGGTTAAGTGTCATCAATCAATTCGAGTTAACTTTACCCACCTACTCATCATCTCATGTTACTTTGGTTAAGTATTGCCTTCTTGTGTTAACTTAATCTTACCACAAATCAAGTTATATTGGTTAAGTGTTGCCCTCTGGTCTTAACTTAACCTTACCACAAATCAAGTTATACTGGTTAAGTGTTTCTTATTACTTAACCCTTCCCATTCATCTTGTTATATTAGTTAAGTGTTTCCCATTAACTTAACCCCAATCATTCATATTATATTGGTTAAGTGTTCATATGAAATTAACCCTAGCCATTCATCTTGTTCATTAGCATTATTTGATTTATTAATGCACCAACCTCTCACATTAGATATGTGTTGTTGCGGTTACTGGATGTGCCGGGCGTCTCCGGGAAGTTTTACACCACAACTCAATCTAACCTCGGGTTGGGCATGATGCACTAACCTCTCACATTAGATAGGTGTTGTTGTGGTTACTAGATGTGTCGGGCGGTTCCGGGCAGTTTTACACCACAACTCAATCTAACCTCGGGTTAGGCATGTTCATCTTTAATCTACACATTTACCCTATATACCCAAATCTAGATTTTACATGCTAATTACCAAATTCACCAAAACTAGTCATGTTGCATTTTACGCACAATCTAGATTTAATGCTCAAGTTACCCCAAATTCGCAGCAATAATTTTTTTGCCCAAAACTTGATTTATATGCCAATTTCATACTT
This sequence comes from Allium sativum, assembly GCA_030737875.1. Lineage (NCBI taxonomy): Eukaryota > Viridiplantae > Streptophyta > Magnoliopsida > Asparagales > Amaryllidaceae > Allium > Allium sativum. The sequence goes on along the minus strand of CM060923.1, from coordinate 24,805,808 downwards.
TGTCGTTCATGCCAATTCTAGGTTCAATATGTCAAGTTACATATTCATGTCAAATTACCCCAAATTGCATCTTAACAGTCATGCCATACTACATGTTCCAAATTATGCCAAATAATGTCAATTTCATGTTATACCCATTTAACCCCGCATTCATAGCGTACGTATTTCGAGATTCAACCCAAGATTCATAAAATAAGGGGAGAAGCAACGATGGAACATCGTAAGGATAGGCATAGTCCTATGATGATAAGAACTATTGGTCTAATAAGCTTGATGTACTAAAAAGACAAGTTTTGCATAGAATACATCGCATGCATATAGATATAATATGAATATCATCCTGAATTAAAAAATGTTACAATTCCGATATACAACAAGGATAAATATGATTGGACCAATTTCATAGTCAAAAATGATTCCCAGAGATGTATATATACTCAAGCACAGATTCAATGAAAGGATGGCTTTCATCAGGCATATTCTCAAATCCATTTTATTACATGTCGCAATTAGATTTTGATGTTCAACACTAAAAAGTAACTGACTTACAAAACAAAGGCAGATCTTGTTTTCATGCCTAAGCCATGCATCACTATACACACTAATCTTCTTTTTCCAAATCATAAACTATCATATATATATATATGCCCTAAATTTTAGATCTTAAACCACAACATGTACTATGCCTTATATTTACAGTGCAATTTATGCCCAAAATCCCAAGTCATAGTCAATACTTTATATCTCAAATCCCAAGTCATATGTCTAATATTTTATGCCTCAAATCTCAAGTCATATGTCCAATATTTTATGCCTCAAATCCCAAGTCATATGTCCAATACTTTATGTTTTAAATACAACATGTGTTATGTCCTCAAATCAGTTACATCTCAATTATGCCTAATTATACAAAATTTAATGCTTTTCCCAAATTTTAGCGCTGGTCATGTCCAAATCATATTTTTTGCCCAATTTTATTTCCAACGTACATTCATCTCTTATGAGATCTGGCTCAGGCTCGCAGTAGCCTGGCTATAAAACAAAAAGGGAAGAAGGAAAGAAGAGAAAGAGTGGACATAATATTATCAATGATATATATCCAAAGGATATAGAAAGGCAGGCATATTCTCAGATCCAGATTTATTACAATGTCAGAATCACAATTAACTTTTATTTCTGAAAGTAACGTGAACTTACAAATTACAGAACGGTCTTGAATTCTAATATCTATATTCTGAAATTGAATAGCTCTCCCTTGAAGTAGACTAGTTGTTCTTCTAATTTAGATTTGATTTGATTCTTATAAATAGTTGTTGAAGTCGTTGAATTAGCCTTTGAATCTCTACTTGAATTCTAACCTGATTATACTTGAGTAGCATAACCCCGTCTTTGATTTATTTTGATATGAATTAGGGTAGAGTATAGGCAAAATGAAGTTGTGTAAAGAAAACTGTAACCTTTGGGGTTTTTATACAGCATAGGGATCAACGAATCTGGTCAGAACGGGCGTCCAAATGCAGAAAAATGAATAAGTCCTCGGATCTGGAAAAAGGGGGTAGGTTGACCCCCTGGTCGACCTGTGTGACCCAGGTCGACCCCTAAGTCGACCTGGGTCCTGGGCGGGAAATTTCCCGCCTAGCCTGGGTGTGTGATTTGAATTTCGAATTTAAAACCTGAGCTGTTTTATTTAAATCTCCGAAGGTCATAACTCCTTCATACGAAGTCCGATTTACGCAAACTTGGGCTCTATTCAAAGCAGAATTTCGAGACGAACGCAATGGCGTAACCCATTTTTCTTAATTCACACATTTATAATTAAGTATGCTTTAATTTGTTACTTTAATGTTCGCTGAAAATACGAGGTGTTACATTCTCCCCTCCTTAAAGGGTTTCTTCCCCGAAATCTTCAAGTTAAGGAGAATGCATATCCTAACATCCAACATCCATCTACTCAACCATTCAATCACATGCATCCATTGTCCTTAAAAATATTTCTAATGGTTTCATGATCATATGCATAGTGTGTGTACATGTCCTTATCTAATGCAAAATCAGGCGGTCTACTGATTCAGTTGACCTCCTTTATACGGATTATGTTAGTGCCATGAGTCCATCATGTATGCAATTATTCCTAATCGTACTTTATGACTTCTACATGAGTGCACAGTCACTCATACAAATGCAACATCCATATGATAACACATCAAGTTTCAATCCATATATATAAAATTTCACTCATGCATATGCAATATGAAAATGACTGAGTTGATCTAGTGCCTATATGTGTATATGCATCCACGGGCAACCACTAGCAAACACTTGCAGCCACTTGCATCCACCAAACATAACATGTCTCAAACATATGTTTACATCCATTGGCTTCTACCTAAGGATCGAGGATAGGACCGAAAAACTAGCATGCAAATAAATATTACAGAAAAAAGTGGAATCAAGGATATACCCTCAAATAGGGTATGATGCGCGTATCTAGTCTTCAGTCTTCTAAGTCGCATCTTCTTGAGCTTCACTCCACTGTACCTTAACTAATTTAACTCTACGATTGTGAAGCTTCCTGACCTCCATTTCCAAAACCCATTAGTAAATATAGGACCTCGATCACTTAATATGCTAGAGGGTATCCAATGTTGTCGAACTATCTTTCCGAGATAAATAGATATTAACCATGATACCAAGTATATATACTAAGATGATTAGAGGTCTCTCTTCTACTTAGCTTATCCATCATGTCACAAATTTGAGGGTCGATATCTCTCATGCAAACCATCCTAGTCGAACTTGACATCCCTCAAGTACAACCCCCAAAGGCCTAAACCAATATCAGACAAGCACCCAAGGAATACCTCCTCCGAATTTGGATGATATATGTGAGATGATACTAGCAAAACAACCAAACAATTGAGCACTTAACCGACTCTGGCTATCCATGCCAATCTTGCTCCAAAACTATCGTTGATCACGTAACTGGATTTGCATTGTCGTCTAGATATATGCGAAAGTCTATCTCGTGTTTTAGAGGGAAACCCCTAACCTAATAAAAAACATCTGCATGCTCATGGACTACTCTAACAGATCGCAAATCATCAATAGATGCATCAAGTGATTCTAGGTAGCCAAGACAAACTGATCCATTAGGATTACACGAAATCTCGAGGGTATTCCTGAGGCAAGTCGAAAGTCTAACTACCCTCCTTTCACAATTACTAGCAAACCAATCCATGCCTAGAATCAACTCATAGCCCAAGAAACCCGGAAACATAAGCATCTCAAATCCTTACAAACTAAAGATAAATGAGCCGAACCACAAATTGGATTTGAGACAATAATGGGATCTTCTACTATACAAGTACTAAGGTGCAGAGACTTAACTATGGAAGCAGATATAAACGAATGTGAAGCGCTAAAATCAAAAGAGTACTAACAGGATGATCAAAATAAAAACTATACTTTTTCAATAGAAACTTAACTACCTCTCTCAGGTATGCTGGCGGTGAGAGCATGCATCTGCCCTCCTGAAAATCCTATCATTTGTTCTCGCCCTTGTCCTTAATTATATGACCCGTTATACCATAATAAAGAAACTTCCTCTTGTCTTAGGTTTTACTATTCTTTCATTTTTATCTCCTTTGTGAACCAAGTCTATATCCATGAGTTCTTCATCCTTGGGTTGTGCTCCTTAGCCAAACTCCCTCATTATCATCATTGCCATCCTTGTGTAACTTGTTGACAAGTCTCTTGAAAGCTGCCTCCATCGCATGGAAAACCCTACAAAGCTCCAAAGAAACTTAGCTGCAGGTGAAACTACAGCGGCTATAGATGGAAGTTGGGCACTTCTTCGCCCTTTGACAGGTATCGTAGTCTCATTAAGCCTACGGAACCATGCCACGATGAGGTTACCTACCAGAAATCCGGAAGCCCCGGAGACTTAGGAAAGAACGAAACAAGGACTTAAACAGAGGATCAAAAGATAATGCATATGGATTTGGGGAATATGCCTTTAAAACAAAAAATTTCTTTAGAAAATGCTTCTTTTAAAACCGTTTTGAAAATAATTTTTCAACTCTTTTATCTGATCCGGTAACCTTCAGCTCTGATACCAAGTGAAACACCTCACCTCTGTTAAGGTCACTCACAAAGGGAATGCCTTAACTTTGCTGGAGAATTTTTGGTAAAAGATGCAGATATATTACAAGACAGACAAATAAAGAAGCGGAAAATATAGTCATTTTATAAACAACTTAATTCAGTCAAGCTTTTACAACAATTTTCTCAATTGTATTTAAGTGTAATAAATAGAACTTCTGTTTTGATCTAAAAACTTCCAAATATAAAAGAAGCATAAAAACAACAATGATATTCCTCAATAAAGCATGAACCAGCCATAGTAGTGGAAGGGAGAGTCCAAAGCAATACATTGACTATCTTCGAGCTTGAAAAGAAAACTGAGCTAAGTGGTAACATTTCCTCCTTGTGAACCTGGAGGGGGGGGGGGGGAACGGAAGAAAAGAGGTGAAACAAAACTAGGTCAGACATAAGTCTGGTAAGTCCAGTGACATTCAACATATAAACAGGCAAAAGCATCATAAATTGAATAAACAGTATATAAGAGAATACCGTGATAACAGGGATAATAAGATAACATAGGATAAGCATAAGGTATGATAAGGCAAGATAAACTGAATGCGTTTCTACTCTTTCTTTGCTTTGCTACTACTTTGTTATTATGATTTCTATATCTATCACTGCACCACCCAACTAGTGTCCCAACTGGTAATTTGTATAAAATGATAACGTGATCCCAATCCCCGTAATTGTAGTAGCCTTCAGGTGTACATCTATCATGAGGATTCCACCTCAATCAACCTAATTTCCATGAACATGTTAGATGTACCCTTACTACCCTATCGATCGGCTCTTTACTTGCATTAATGTTCCATGTGTCTGTGTCAATCGGCCCTCTCTTGCGTGTAGATACCCTGTGCTGGTCCCACCATAAGGTGTATCAATCTTTATTATAGCGACCCGACATGATTCAAGATGCACAGTGTATAACTACTGGTACCCAGTGCCTACTTTTTCCCACTCCGGAGTAACGTGCACGCCCGTAAACCATCGGAACCTACACTGACGTACCCCCTCGCCGCTGTTTTGACCGCTCATAATCAGCCCAGTAATCGTGCCCAACCCTGCCTAGTTTCAGGGTACCATGAGACATTTATGTGGGTTACTGCTGAAATGATTCCCCGTTACTAGGGTTTCCTGCTGGTTAAGTTTGTGGGACTATATTTACTAATATTACCCACTAACCTGATATGTACTTAACCCTCCACTGAATCAAGCATGTTTATTTAACAGTTAAGTTTGTGGGCCTATATGTACTAATATTACCCAGCTACACGAGATGTACTTAACCCCCCCATCGATTCAAGCATGTTCATTTAACGGTTAAGTTTTGTGGGCCTCTATTTCCTCTTATTACCCACCAACCTGATATGTACTTAACCCTCCCACACATTATGCCATATTGGTTAAGTGTTGTCCATTCATGTTAACTTAACCCACCCATTCATCGTGGCATGTTGGTTAAGTGTTTATTATTAACTTAACCCTTCTCACTTATCATGTTGGATTGCTTAAGTGTTTTCTATTAACTTAACCCCATTCGTTCATCAAGTTATACTGGTCAAGTGTTTCTTGTTGACTTAACCCTACGTGTTCGTCTTGTTGTATTGGTTAAGTGTCATCAATCAATTCGAGTTAACTTAACCCACCTACTCATCATGTCATGTTACTTTGGTTAAGTGTTGCCTTCTTGAGTTAACTTAACCTTAACACAAATCAAGTTATATTGGTTAAGTGTTTCCCTCTTGTCTTAACTTAACCTTACCACAAATCAAGTTATACTGGTTAAGTGTTTCTTATTACTTAACCCTTCCCTTTCATCTTGTTATATTGGTTAAGTGTTTCTCATTAACTTAACCCTAGTCAATCATGTTATATTGGTTAAGTGTTCATATGAACTTAACCCTAGTCATTCATCTTGTTCATTAGCATTAATTGATTTATTAATGCACCAACCTCTCACATTAGATATGTGTTGTTGCGGTTACTGAATGTGCCGGGTGGTTTCAGGTTGTTTTACACCACAACTCAATCTAACCTCAGGTTTTTCTTGGGCATGATGCACTAACCTCTCACATTAGATAGGTGTTGTTGTGGTTAGTGGATGTGCCGGGCGGTTCTGGGCAGTTTTGCACCACAACTCAATCTAACCTCGGGTTAGGCATGTTCATCTTTAATCTACACATTTACCCTATATACCCAAATCCAGATTTTACATGCTAATTACCAAATTCACCAAAACTAGTCATGTTACATTTTACGCCCAATCTAGATTTAATGCTCAAGTTAACCCAAATTCGCAGCAATAACAATTTTGCCCAAAACTTGATTTATATGCCAATTTCATACTTTGTCGTTCATGCCAATTCGAGGTTCAATATGTCAAGTTACATATTCATGTAAAATTACCCTAAATTGCATCTTAACAGTCATGCCATACTACATGTTCCAAGTTATGCCAAATAATGTCAATTTCAAGTTATAGCCATATGATGATAAGAACTACTGGTCCAACAAACTTGATGTACTAAAAAGACAAGTTTTGCATAGAATACATCACATGCATATAGATATGATATGAATATCATCCTTAATTAAAAAGGTTACAATTCCGATATACAACAAGGATAGATATGATTGGACCAATTTCATAGTCAAAAATGATTCCCAAAGATGTATACATACTCAAGCACAGATTCAATGAAAGGATGGCTTTCATCAGGCTTGTTCTCATATCCATTTTATTACATGTCGCAATTAGATTTTGGCGTTCAAATCTAAAAAGTAACTGACTTACAAAACAAAGGCAAATCTTGTTTACATGCCTAAGCCATACATCACTATACACACAAATCTTCTTTTTCCAAATCATAAACTATTATATATATATATATATATATATATATATATATATATATATATATATATATGCCCCAAATTTTAGATCTTAAACCACAACATGTACTATGCCTTATATTTACAGTTCAATTTATGCCCCAAATCCCAAGTCATATGTCCAATACTTTATATCTCAAATCTCAAGTCATATGTCTAATATTTTATGTCTCAAATCCCAAGTCATATGTCCAATATTTTATGCCTCAAATCCCAAGTCATATGTCCAATACTTTATGTTTTAAATACAACATGTGTTATGTCCTCAAATCAGTTACATCTCAATTATGCCCAATTATACAAAATTTAATACTTTTCCAAATTTTAGTGCTGGTCATGTCCAAATCATATTTTATGCCCAGTTTTATTTCCAACGTACGTTCATCTCTTATGAGATCTGGCTCAGGCTCATAGTAGCCTGGCTATAAAACAAAAAGGGAAGAAGGAAAGAAGAGACAAAGAGTGGACATAATATTATCAGTGAGATAGATCCAAAGGATATATAAAGACATGCATAATCTCAGATCCAGATTTATTACAATGCCAGAATCACAATTAACTTTATTTCTGAAAGTAACGTGAAAATACAAATTACAGAACGGTCTTGAATTCTGGGATCTGTATTCTGAAACTGAATAGCTCTCCCTTGAATTAGACTATTTGTTCTTCTAATTTAGATTTGATTTGATTCTTATAAATAGTTGTTGAAGTCGTTGAATTAGCCTTTGAATCTCTACTTGAATTCTAACTTGATTCTACTTGAGCAGCATAACCCCGTCTTTGATTTATTTTGATATGAATTAGGGTAAAGTATAGGTGAAATGAAGTGGTGTAGAGAAAACTATAGCCTTAGGGGTGTTTATATAGCATAGGGATCAACGAATCTGGTCAGAATGGGCATCCAAATGCAGAAAAATGAATCTGTCCTCGGATCTGAAAATAGGGGGAGGTCGACCCCCTGGTCGACCTGTGTGACACAGGTCTACCCCCTGGTCGACTTGGGTCCTGGGCAGGAAATTTCGTACCCAACCCGGGTGTGTGATTTGTATATCGAATTTCAAACATGAACTGATTTATTTAAATCTCTGAAACTTCTGAAGGTCATAACTCCTTCATACGGAGTCCAATTTATGCAAACTTGGACTCTATCCCAAGTAGAATTTTGAGACGAACGCAATGGCGTAACCGATTTTCCTTAATTCTCACATTTGTAATTAAGTATACTTTAATTTGTTACTTTAATTTTCACTGAAAATACAGGGTGTTACATAGACAACAAAATTTATAGTTGTTTGGCCATGACAAACCTACGTCCACTTTCTTCTTTAACTCTTTATTGAAAATAAGAAATATGGCTACATGATTTCGGATTGTAATTTCTGAGTACAACGTTAGTAAAAGGGGAAGAAAACAAAAGAAGCCCAAAGATTAGAAAAGAGTCCCCCAAATGACCATTTGAAGGTCTATTTATAACTGCATATGAATCTAGGTTAGCAACGAGTAATGGTGTGAAAATAGGAGCACTAAATGAAGTGGGAAAGACCAAGTCCAACGGGTGGATGTATCTAGATTGGCCAACTAATATAGGCCCCGGTCGGTACCAATCCGGGCGGACTGATCAGGGAAGGTGCAAAGTCCATACCCTCATATTGCTCTGATGTGCCAGAACCTTGTGTTAATTACTTCTTTTTAGTTGGTCCACCTTGGTTTAGGAAGTCGATCTGAGTCCATTAAAGCAATGCTGATCCAAGGCAAATGGGGCTTCAACCGAATGAAAGAATACCAATCCGGGCAATGTGGTGTGGGACGAACCGAAGCAGATCACCATGCCGGATCAGATTTAAGTTCTCTAATACTCGAGTATCCGTCAATTTCGTTGCTTCAACCAAGCTTTTCCCATATTGTATTAGTCCATGCTCAAGTGCTTAGCAATCCAATGATGAGAGGTCCAAAGCGTGTCGGGCTTCTAAAAAGGTAAATCAACATTTTCCCTCTAAAGTATTTCGCGTTGCATACGGGACGTGCTTTGGATTAAGATAAGTCAAAGTCGTTGAATAGTATTCCATTTGTTGACTGGGATACTCATCACACTTTTGTTGAGTTTATTTCTATGCTCGGTCCCATTGAGTTTATCAATGACAAGGCTTGGTTGCTAAAACTTGTTCTCTCCTTGAAGATTCAAGTAGTGACTAAAATTTTGTCATGTTAAGAAGTCGAATATTGACTATGAGCGAATCGTCGAGCTTTTAAGCTGACAGTTGATCCAGGAATGTACAGTCAACGACATGAGAATAAGTTGATTACGTGTAAAGTGACGGTCGCTCAGATCGTACTCCAGATCTCGTCATGGATTGTTGAGTTATGAACATGTTGATTATGTGTTTGCAATATCCATCAATCAAGCTTCTACATAAGGAGAAAAATATGCTAAGTTGAGCTCAACTTCATGTATCGTACTGCTATGTAGGTGGCATTTACATTGAATGCTCGATCAGTACGCTTTCCACTCAATGTACTTGTAGTTGATCACTCATCGTCTAGTTCTGAATGATGGTTAGTCGCCCAAATGTGACACACCACATCCCTTAATGTCACTCATATGAGGATACATTAAGTTTTGTGAAGTGCAATAGGTATAAAGTAACAACACAGAGACTAAAATTCACAAGAAAGAATGTAAACACATCGAGAAACTATTCAAAATATTTGTTATTAAAGCAGCCACAACATCAAAGTTTAAATACCATAGAGTCATAATCATTAAGCATTTATCTCGTGGAAAGTAAGACATCAAAGTACAAATACAAAACCATAAAAATCATATCCCTCATGAGTCATAACAATAGTCATAGTACAGGTATTGAAGCAACATATGGAGTTAGAAATGATCTAAGTCCAAGCCGAGACAAAAAGTCACGGTCACTGCTACGATCCACCGCCTTGAGGACCTGGGGGGAAGGAAAAGAGAGAGAGCGAGAGAAAGAGAGAGAGAGACAAACTAGGTTAGACAATAAATCTGGTGAGCTATAGTGATTTTTAGCATAAGCATAAGATAAAGAAATATTCAGACAGATGAATAATATAGGACATGAAAATACAGTAAAGTAGAAAATACGGAAACAAGATAAGCTTCTCATTCATATCCCAAAATTTCCGCACCAACTATCATAGTATCGGGATTAGGTTTTACCTATTTTTTATCCAGTGGTCGGTTTCTTAAAGAGGATGTGAATTATCTCTGCCAGTTATGGCCTTCGAGGTTATCAGTCCCGAGCCCATCAAACTAAAGAAAGACACAGCCTTAATCACAGGCGTTATAACGTCTTATCTCCCACTGTCGGATCCATGCATGCTTGTGACTCCGCCCGAACGCGCTAGTACCCACCTCTCATTTGGACCTCTTACTATCCAGTTCACTATAAGTGTGCCTTTGACCCTGCCTAGTTTGAGTCCCCGATGATAACCAAGGAATACTGACTGATAAGAGTTCCCAGACAAAATGCATATGACACAAGTCACCCGAAATTTGACCCCCAAGTTAACAAGGATTTCTATGAGCCCCTTATATCACAAAGGAATGGACACTTCTTTCTTATTAATCATACAGGTTTAACTTAATATGTTTTAAGTTCATTAATAAGCCTAGTGAAACATCTTGTTATTTCTTAGATTGCAACTGACAAAAGTAATCTACAATCTAATTAACGAAAGTAATCTACAACCTTTTATCCTTGAATTCTAATTAATGAAAGTAATCTACAACCCTTGACCGCTAGATTGTAATTAACAAAAGTAATCTACAACCTTATATCCCTGGATTGTAATTAACAAAGGTAATTTACAACCTCTTACAGGTAGATTGTAAGTAATGAAAGTAATCTACAAACTTTTTAATACCATGTCACTTATTGTTCAATTACATGTTTTACAAGTTACAATTACATGTTTTACCTAATGTTTAATTAATATATCTTACTCCAATTCACATGTTTTCTAATGATATGTCTACTTAAAATGTAATTAATTACAACCTATTCAGATTCACATTTTTCATATTCTTCCTTTATATTTTATCCTAATTTACAGTCTATGATTCACCAATTCCAATATTCCTAAATCCCTCTTTTAACATTATTTCAGATTATTCCAATTTTACGCAACTCAATTGGTAAAGGCCTAGGCACTCGTAGGCCTGGGCTTAGTGCAAAACAAAGGAAAAAGGAGAAATCGATCTAGGCTCATAAATGAACAAAACGAATAAACAGGCAAACAAGAATGTAAATAAAACAAAGACAAGGAAGGGGATAAGGAAGAAGAATGTATTTATAAACAAATAAATATTCAAAAAGGAATACGTAATATATGGTAATTAAAACGAACAATAACATGTAAATGATAAACTTATAAACATTAAAATAGTCAAACATTCAAATCCAATATATTTACTGTCTAAATCCTTTTTATTTATATTGCTAATCTAAAAATGACATAGAACTCATAGAGAATTGTTATAGATCCAGAAAAGGCCTTTGAAAAAGAAGTAGAAACAAAATATCCTTTCAGATCTATATTTTGACAGCACCCCGACTTTTCCCTAATTTTATTTCTAGAACGCAATAGAGTGAAGGAAGAAGATAAAGACAAATGGTGTAGGAAAAGAGTGAGGGTTTCTAGTCTATTTATAGGTGTGATAGGATAGTTTAGGCCATAAATATTAGGGTTACAATCCAAACCATAGAAAACACCTCAGCATGAGTTAGCAAAAGAATTATCCTAAACCAGCCGTAATTAGCCAGGCATAAGCTTGTGCCAGGCTCGAAATGGATCGACCCACCTTCTATGTGGGTCGACACATGTGTCAACCTATATTGGGCAAGGGTATCCCATTGACCGTTACATCATTCTAAATTTATTTATTAAATTGTTTAATTTAACCTCAAACTATGGTTGATCATAACTTGTTCATACTTATTCCGATTTACGCAAACCAAAAATCTACCTGAATCAGAATTCGTAATGAATGCAACGATGAAACCCATTATACCCAGTTCTAAATATTTTATTATTTATTATTTTATTTATTAGTATTCTTCATATAATTATTGTTTATTGAAATATGCGGTGTTACATTCTCCCCTCCTTAAAAGATTTCATCCACAAAATCTCCAAATTAAAAGAATGTTATCAACCATTGTCTATACCCATCTACTCATCAATCAGCCATTGGCATACATTGTCCTTAAGATTTTTAATTCCTGGTATGAACATAAGGAAAGGTGTTGTGTATATGTTCCTAAGCTAATGCTAAAATCAGGCGGTCTACTAATTCATTTGACCTCCTTAGTGAAATTCGTGTTCTGTCATATATCCAATATGTATGCAAAAGAGTCCTAATAATACATGTAAATTCTATATGTGTGCAATAACCGTTTACCAAAATGCAACATCCGAGTGATGATTCAATCGTTTCCATCCATATTTAAAGTAAATAAAATGCGCACACATCCACATGCAATATGTAAGTGCTCTAGTTAAGCCGATCCCTAATCTAGTGCCTAGTGTGTGTATATGCATCTGCTAGCAAACACTTGCATTCACTTGCAACCATCAAACTTAACATGTCACAAACACATGTTTCCAACCATCCCCATCATCTGTAGGCTTCTACCTAAGAATCGAGATTCAAATGATAGGAAAACATATTCGAATTCAAAATCTTAGAAAGGAATTAAGAACGTATTATCAAAGAGAAAGGGAAAAGTAACCCGAATCTTGTCTTCAGGTTCCTATATTGCATTGTCGCGATCTTCTCCCATTGTAGCTTAACCAGCTTGATCTCCTTGTTTCGTAGCTTCTTAACTTCCAATCCTGGTATTCGGGTAGGAACTTTTCTAACTGATGCCTCCTTCTCTATCTCCACATCCTCATGGCTACTCGGCTATACTACCTCTACAGAATCATGTAGGCACTTCCTCAAGTGTGAGATATAGAACACATCATGAACTCCTGTCAGTTTCTCTGGTAGTCTAACCTTATAGGACATCTGACCTTTCCTCTCAACTACGGGGAATGGTCCTACAAACCTTGGCGCAAACTTCGCTACCGAGCCAAAGAGAACAACGTTCATCAAAGGTGGCACCTTGATAAAGGCCATATCTCCTACCTCAAACTCTAAGTCAATCCTCCTCTGATCGACATACAACTTCTGTCTGTCCTGAGCAGCTTTCATTCGTCTATGATTGAGGTCTATCTTTTTTAAGTTTCTCTAACTATCTCAGTCCTAAGTAGAAGTCTCTTTGTGAACTCCCACCAACATGTAGGTGATCTACAGGATCGTCCATAAAGTTCCTCGAATGGAGCAATACCAATACTCGTCTGATAACTATTATTGTATGAAAACTTTATTAATGGGAGATGTTTCTCCTATGTCCCTCTGAAGTCTAGGATACACAATCTCAATAAATCCTTGAGAACCCTATTGACCCTCGTTGTTTGTACATCTGTCTGAGGGTGATAGGCGGTGCTAAGGTGCAAATGTGTCCCTAGTGCCTCCTGCAAGCTCCTCCAAGAATAACTCGTAAATACGGGGTCACGGTCGTTAACAATACTTGATGGTACCCTATGAAGTCGGATGATCTCTCTAAGATATACCGATGCAAACCAAGTTGTCGTCCTCTTGGTCTTGACTGGAATAAAGTGAGCGCACTTAGTCAATCTTTCAACTATAACCCAAATACCGATGTTGCCCTTCCTCAATCTAGGAAAACCATCAATAAAATCCATAAAGATGCTCTCCAACTTCAACTATTGGATGTCTAGAGGCTTAAGCAATCCACCAGGTTTCCTCTGTTCAGCCTTCACTTGCAAGCAAGTCAAACATCGGGCTACATACTCTGCCACGTTCTTTTTTCATACCAGTCCTATGTAAAACACTCTATATATCTCTGTACATCTTATCGCCGCCCGGATGGATAGTCACCAGAGAGTGATAAGCCTCCTCTAGAACCGAGCTTAACAAATCATCTATTATATATAACGATGTTGTATACACAATTATATGATTTTTGTTTGATGATAACAACCAAATAAATATTATTTTAAATGTTTTTGTTACTGTACCGTTCTATATATACATCACAGACAGGAATATAATATTTATATTTAAATAAAATACGACTGTACAAAAATTTAAATATTAACACAGTATTTTATTTAAATAGAATCTTTTATTTCAAATATTCAAACAGAGCAACTATTTATAACTCCACTATCTGACCACATCACATTTCATATACATTCACAGAAGATTGTACTTGTAAATAAACTGAATACGATAGGCAAGTTTTTTTGACAACAATAAAATAATATTTTATTTCAAACAAAAAATTTGTTTATTACAAATACCAGTACAATTCTCTCATTATACATTCATACACTGCTCCTCATTATAACATTGTTACTCAGTTTTATGTACAATCTTTACATTTCATATACACTTATACAATCTTTCACTGTCTTCTGTCATCTTCAGTTTTCTGTCTTCACAGCTCAGTCCAGTCATCATCTTCATACCTGTCATATACAGAAACACACACAGTATATGGAACATAAATAATTTTCGAAATACATGTGAACATAAATTTTATTTTTAAAATTTTATTTGCCTCAGTTTTCTGGTGTGTTTCTCATCATTTTTCATGACTTGATCTGATTCAACTGTGTCTAGTCAGTTTGTATATAGTACAGGGACGGGAAATCTTGTCTGATGGCTGCATATACACACGTGTATAGATACACACGTGTGCACTGCCTCGCCAATTAGTGTGCAACTGAGGAGTAGCCACGTGGACCATCTCAACTCAGTGCACAATCAACAAAGGAACAATGCAAGCCAAAGTGGCCGACACAACACAAAGTGAAACACAGCTCATGTGTCGAGCCATGCAAATTCAGATCAAACCAGCAAGGAAATGGATCAAGCAAGTCGAGCCGTTCAAAGCAACTGGTCAACTTAAATGTGGACAACCATGTCAAGACAAGCATGCAACTTCAAATACAAGCAGACAGAATAGAGTACAAGTTGAAACATGCGATGATCAATAGTGCATCATAAATACATAGTGATATAGCAGCTCTTTCAGATAATCAAATCAGTAGCAAGTGCATGCTCATGCAAGCAAAATAAAGTAGAACACATATGGATCACAACTTATGATTGTGCAACATTCAATCAAGCGAGAATACGACAGTGAAGCATGGCCGAGCTCATGTGCATACTCAAAGCACATCATGAAAATATAAGTTCATATATCAAGTTCAAGAATGAATATTGGATACAATAGTTCTGAGTCATGTACTAGCTGAGGTTACCATATACACACATGTACAAGCATGGACACAGCAAGCATGGGTGATGTACATCAGCAAATGGACAATACAACATGGCAGATTCATACAGCATTTGCATCAAATAGAGAGGAGCAACACAAGTGCAGATTTTAATGTCAATGAACAAGCAAGATAGCAGGGAATGATTCAAATACATGTAAACAATGGTGGATCAAGTACAAGGTCAGTTTCAGCATCAATGAACTTGGTGAAGCTCAAACAAATGTAGTGGTGCATGTAACAAGTTAGTGTAAAAATGCATGCCATAAACATATCAAAACAAGTGGTGCTACAAACCAGGTAAACTCAAGTTTAAGCGAGCATGAGCACAATAGAAAAACAGTTAATTGGTTTCAAGAATTGAGTCTACAGATTTGGCAAGAACTTTTATTGGCAACTTTTATCATGCAAGGAGCCAGAAATATTCTTTCTAGTTTTTGAATGGCAAAAGAATCATTTGATTCGATTTTCCAGAATTGCAGTAATCAATATTCGAAAACAAATCTTTCTTGCATCCATGTTTTGGCAAAGTTTTTTTTTCAGAGTTAATGTTGGGACAGATATTTTTGGCAAGAATTAAATCGGTTTCAAATTTCAGACAATTTATTTTTGGCAAGTAAATGAAATCAGTTTTCAAGATTGGCAAATCAATTCAAGTAAGTTTCCAGTTTTAAATGAAAACAGAGACGACAATTTTTGGCAAGCAACATTTATTTTTACTGGAAAGGAAACATCCCTGAAAATTAATCAAGATCGATTTTTTTCATGTCTGGATTCATATCATTAATCACGCAACATTTCAGAATTCATTCAAGACCAAATCATTCGAGTAAGGCTATTAACAATTTCACAAAAGGGACAAAAATTCAATCAGAGAAATCAAAGAGGGAAACCGATCAAATTTCAGATCGAATCATATGCGAAATCAGAGAGCCTAGGGTTTTATTTTTCCCTATAAATTTCACCGTTACATCACAGACAATAAGCATCGAATCCACAAACAAATTCAAAGAGAGAAAATTCTGAAAGCTCACATTTTCTATCTGGATTTCGAGCGCCACAATTTACCCAAATTAGATAGCAGTCAAACGAAGAAGAAAGCAATTCAAAATTGAATCCATACGAGATTTCATCTAGCAATCGTTCTTGATTTGGGAACGAACAAGAAACCCTAGAAAATTTCCACATCATCGCCGCCATTTTTCTTTCTAGAAGCGAAGGGAATGGGAGTAAAGAGATAGGGTGCAACGTAAATAAAATGGTCGGCTTACTTACCCTTGGCTAAGCCAAGTTCTTTCAAGGGGAAATTAAATTAGTTTCTAGGGATTTTCTTTATTGTATTTTAATTCCTTATATTGTTTTTATATTTCTTTGTAAACAGAACAAACAGTTTCTAGTGTCATATTAGGGAATACAGTTAGGTGTTAACTGGCAGTTTACTAAAGTCTGTGAAACTATGGGAAATCTGATCTAGGGGATTAGATCAATCTAGGGTTTTGAGCGCAGGGTTAGAATATGAGCAGGGATTACGAGTGTACATGGTCTTGTATGCGGGATCTATTCTATCACCTAGTAGAAACCTTAGGAATGCAGCAGTAGGCGGGATTTTGCCGAAGCTGGGTATATATTGTGTCATTTTCTTTCTGCATTTCTTTTTCTGCTATATTCTGTGATCTATGAATAGTTTTTAATATCCCGTAATATTTGACCTCTGCGATAAATATCAATAAACCCTATTCACCCACCTCCAGGGTTAATTTAGATCCAACAAGTGGTATCAAAGTTGGTATTCTGTTAACTCTAGAGTTATGGTGATCCCTAGTTCTCAGTCTTCTGAGAGTCATTCTAGTTGTATTCCATCTATTTTTAATGGTACATATTTTTTTTAGTCTGGAAATTAGAAATGGAGTTATATTTAAAATCTGTTGGTATTAAATGTTGGGATACTGTTTTTAATGGATTTGATATTGTTAGTACAAATGTTATTGGATTTAATTCTTGTGCTATTCACACTTTATATTCTTACATTGATGATGTCCAATATATCCTTATCTCCCATTGTTTGACCGCGCAGGAAATCTGGACAACTCTCAACACGCTATATAGAAAAGAAGACAACTGCGCAAAAGCCCAGAATGTCAGCTCAGTTTCAGATTTGGGCTTAACAGGTTGTACAAATGGAAATTCAGATGTAGACTCAATAAAAGATCTCTCTTATAAAAATTTAACTCATCATTTAAATGATTTAAATGAATCTATTGAGTATCTAAAATCTAAAAATAAAATTCTGAAATTTGAAAAACTTAAGTTGATATGCAAAAGTAATCTTTTGGAATCAAAGATTAAAAATGTTAAATGATCTTGTTCGTCAAAATAAAAATATTCAAAAACTTGAGAATGAAATTCTGATCTTAAAAGAGAATAAGATAGAGCTTGAAAGCACAAACAATTGTTTGCAAAAAGAATTTGAAAATTTCAAAACGACTGAAAATTCCAAATATATTTTTGCTGAAAATCAAAGCTTGTTTGAAAACTGAGTCTATTCTGAATGAGCTTGAAATTGAGATAGAAAAATTCAAAACCTTTGAAAAACTTGAATCTGAAAACAAAATCATTTTGAACTTGAAATTTTCGAATCCCAAGCCAAAATTGAATTGCTTGAAAATGAGAATTTGGTTTTGAAACAGTCCAATGCTGAACAGAAGATCGCTATAAATAATTGCTCAAATTTATTAAAAGAAAATAGCGATCTAAAATCCAAAATTCAACAATTAGAATCAACTTTTGATAAATTTTCTAATGGGGAAAAATTGTTGAATATGCTGTTACAAAACCAAGTTTCTATTGGAAATAAATCGGGTCTTAGCTTCGGGAAAAATAATGTTTTTGGAAAAAAATTCAAATGATTTGAAGAATTCTTCAAACTGCTTTGGAAAGAACTGCTTTGAAAATTTGAACTCCAAAAATTTCAAAGGTTTTTTGTATCAAAATTGTGATGAGAAATCGTTTTGTAATAAACCATTTAAACATTCTTGGATCCCAAAAAATAAAACGGGCTTCGTCAAGTTTAAACAGATTTGGGTTCCTAAGGGTAAAAAAGTTAATTCTAATGGTTTGTTATATAAACAAGTCTGGGTACCAAAACATATGAATACAATTGTGAGTTGTTTTACAAACTTTGTTAGACCACTCGATCCTATAAATTGTTAGGTGTCGGAGAAGGATGAGGAGATGCTTTGTGAAAGAGAAATTGGATTCAAACAACTTCATATCATTGAATCATTTTCAGTTCCTTAGCCAAACATGTTGAGTTAGAGATTTATTTACTCACGTCAATTTCAGGTATAACCTATAAACTCAACTTTGTAAATATTCTCTGTTTTATTCTTCTTTCTCTATTCCTTCTTCTACCCTTTCTTTTTCTGTTTTGTCACTGTCATATCGTTGTAACTTCTACTGGACTTCATTAACTTCCAATTGTAGAACTCATATTTTCTGGAAATGCGCTTTAGTTGAATAGAACTCTGATGTTTTAATTATTTCCAGATCTTGAATTTAATCTTGTAAATATCTGCAATTGTTTTTGAAATTTATTTTTCTGATTTTTGAATTCATAACAGTGTTGATGTATTCTTGTCATATCTTGAACACTATTAATTAGAATTCTAAATTCTTGAAGATCTGAAAATTTGATGAAGTTTCACACACCTTTGCTGTTTTGAGTTTCTTCTAATTCTGTTCAGAAAAGCTTGAAATATTACACTTATTGCAGCACTCTGTAATTTATCAGTTGTGATAAGTTCATTATTTTCAGATTGGCATGGATATTTTGAATTATATTGAATTAGTGATACATCTTGAATTTCACCTTTATTCATGGTTATTATAGTTGAAATTTGTTTGTTTGAAATCATCTGAAATTCTTGATATTTTGAATATCACACACCTCGTAATCCTGAAATTATCATCTTGTGTGAATGATTCATTAAATCACAAACTTGATACTGATTCAAGTGATTTCAAATAAATTATTTTTAATTTTCTGGATCATGAATACTCTCAAATTTGATGTAAATGATCTGAAATTTCATTTATACTTGTCAGAAATAATTTGGAAAAATTCTTTGAAAATCCATTCATGAAACTTACTATTATTTCACGGTTATTTGATTTAAATAATTGTTTGTTTAAATTCATTTGAAATTATTGATTTATTGAATCACACAAATATCTTGAATCTAAAATTTACGTTCTGGTGTGATTGATTCACTGATTCTTGAGAGTTTCATATTCCTCAAATGATTTCAAATAAACGGTATTTTTAATCATTGGATCATAAATCATTTTATATGACCGTCATTGACAAGTGTGATTTAAACTGATATCTTGTGCTGCTCTGATATTGTTTTGAAAATATGTTGGAAATTGCTTGTTTATGATATATTTGCTGCCCTGATACTGTTCTTCAAATAACTGTTTGTTCTTGTCTGCAGTTCTGATAAATGTGCCAAATTTGTTATTTTTGTCTGGTTGGGCTTTGTGGTTAAAATTATGTTTTCTAAATTATTTTTGTTTATCTCTGGTGTCATGTTAAAATCTTCATTAATAGAGACACCAAGTGGTATCAAAAGTGCCTTATATTTGTCTCACTCATTTGTACTTAGATTCTAATCTCACCTTGTATAGATCTACACACTCTTTTTTCCTTGTTCAAATTTATCCCTCTTGGCATGTATAGATCTTCATATTCCTCCTGCAATTGATTTTCAATTTTGAAATTATTTATTGATTATTCATTTAGAAATTGAAATCAATATCCAAATTGAACTGTATTTATAATTCATCAAAATTATTATCAGATTTTGAAATTGTAATGAATCGTGACTCAGTATATTTCACAAAGAGAGGAGATTTTATTTATATTTTCATGATGGTTGAACATTTATTATAATATCTTTGAATTGGCAATTATTTGATCATCTCCTTTATCTACCATCATTCTGCCATCCATGATAATTTTATATAAATGTGGAGAGTTATTTTTTTAAAAAAGCCATCCTGAATAAACAGTGAAGATATTTGTGATAGAATTGCGGTTATGTTATTATTCAGAATTAGTGACAATTGAATTTTTTCAATGACCACGGTACAGTTGATCATATTTCATAATATAATTAATTTAGAAATTCATTCCACGGTTCATTTCTGTACCTACCACATTCCTGTCATTCATATTGGTTGTATATACCAAGGAGTTTTTCTATTTAAAGTTGAAAATAATAAAATATATAATTAATACATAAGTGTGTCTCTAACCTCATTTAAAAATCCAAGCTCTGGTCATGCATGGTTATGAGACAACTTATAATTTAAGCTACGACTGACCCCATTTAAAAATCCAAGCTCTGGTTATGCATTGTCAGTGTGCTCTTAAATTAAAAGAAAAAGAAAAAGAAAAGAAAATAATTTACTAAATAAATTTGTATATGAAATTCTCCTTGGTGTTTATAAAAACCAGCCTATCAATCCATTTTCTATTTGTGAAATGTGTTTAAATCTTATGACGTATTTTAAGTCAATCCATTTTCTATTTGAGAGTATTTGATTTTGTCACTTAAATTAAATTATTAATTATAGTCCAAATCCATCACTGTTTTTGTGCTTCAATTTAATAAAATTCTTTTGGAAAATAATTGGGACTCAATTTTTTTGAACTCTCCCCATTTTTATAAATTTCATCGTAAATCCATCATTATCTGCAATGTGAAATATTCCACTAGTTCTCAGTTTATTATGATTTTTGTTTGAATGATTGAGATTTATGATGAGTGTTCTTCCTCTTGTGCTGAAACTATATTTTTAGTCATTTTTTTCATCTATATTTTAAACTCTGAATCCTTTTGATGATAACAAAAGGAGGAGAATGGGTTGAGATTTTGATTTATGAGTAAATATTTTGTAAAATTTTTTTTTGAAAATTAATTCAATTTTCATCTTCACTCATGCACAATTATAGGGGGAGTTTCTGTTGTAGGGGGAGCTTTCAAATAGGCGAAGTTCAGTTCTTCACTCTCAAACACATTTATTATATTCAAAATCTTCATATTTGCTTGTCATCATCAAAAGGGGGAGATTGTTTTATATAACGGTATTGCATACACAATTATATGATTTTTGTTTGATGATAACAACCAAATAAATATTATTTTAAATGTGTTTGTTACTGTACTGTTCTATATATACATCACAGACAGGAATATAATATTTATATTTAAATAAAATACGACTGTACAAAAATTCAAATATTAACAGCATTTTATTTAAATAGAATATTTTATTTCAAATATTCAAACAGTACAACTATTTATAACTCCACTATTTGAACACATCACATTTCACATACATTCACAGAAGATTGTACTTGTAAATAAATTGAATACGATAGATATTTTTGTTTGACAACAAAAAAATAATATTTTATTTCAAACAAATTTGTTTATTACAAATACCAGTTTAATTCTCTCATTATACATTCATACACTGCTCCTCACTATAACATTGTCACTCAGTTTTATGTACATTCTTTACATTTCATATACACTAATACACTCTTTCACTGTCTTCTGTCATCTTTAGTTTTCTGTCTTCACAGCACAGTCCAGTCATCATCTTCATACCTGTCATATAAAGAAACACACACGCAGTATATGGAACAAAAATAATTTTCAAAATACATGTGAATATAAATTTTATTTGCCTCAGTTTTCTGGTGTATTTCTCATCATTTTTCATGACTTGATCTGATTCATCTGTGTCTAGTCAAACTGTATATAGTACAGGGACAGGAAATCTTATCTGATGGCTGCATATACACATGTGTATAGATATACACGTGTGCACTGCCTTGCCAATCAGTGTGCAACTGAGGAGTAGCCACGTGGACCATCTCCACTCAGTGCACAATCAATAGAGGAACAACGCAAGCCAAAGTGGCCAACACAATACAAAGTGCAACACAGCTCATGTGTCAAGCCATGCAAATTCATATCAAACCAGCAAGGAAATGAATCAAGCAAGTCGACCCGTTCAAAGCAACTGGTCAAGTTAAATGTGAACAGCCATGTCAAGACAAGCATGCAACTTCAAACACATGCAGATAAAACAGAGTACAAGTTGAAGCATGTGATGATCAATAGTGCATCACAAATAAATAGTGATATAACATCTCTTTCAGATAATCAAATCAATAGCAAGTGCCTGCTCATGCAAGCAACATAAAGTAGAACACATATGGATCACAACTTATGATTATGCAAAATTCAATCAAGCAAGAACACGACAGTGAAGCATGGTCGAGCTCATGTGCATACTCAAAGCACAACATGAAAATATAAATTCATATATCAAGTGCAAGCATGAATGGTGGATACAACAGTTCTAAGTCATGTACTAGCTGAGATTATCATATACACACATGTACAAGCATGGACACAGCAAGCATGGGTGTACATCAGCAAATGGACAATACAACATGGCAGATTCATACAATATTTACACCAAATAGAAAGGAGAAACATAAGTGCAGCTTTTAATGTCAATGAACAAGCAAGATAGCAGGGAATGATTCAAATACATGTAAACAATGGTGGTTCAAGTACAAGGTCAATTTCAGCATCAATGAACATGGTGAAGCTCAAACAAACGCAGTGATGCATGTAACAAGTTAGTGTAAAAATGCATGCCACAAACATATCAAAATAGGCGGTGCTACAAACCAGGTAAACTCAAGTTTAAGCGAGCATGAGCACAACAGAAAAACAGTTAATTGGTTTCAAGAATTGAGTCTAAAGATTTGGCAAGAACTTTTATTGGCAACTTTTATCAAGAAAGGGGCCAGAAATATTCTTTCCAATTTTTGAATGGCAAAAGAATCATTTGATTCGATTTTCCAGAAATTCAGTAATCAATATTCGAAAACAAATCTTTCTTGCATTCATGTGACAATTTTATTGGGAATTTTTTTTTTATAATTAATGTTGGGTAGAAATTTTTGGCAAGAATTAAATCGGTTTCTAATTTAAGACAATTCATTTTTGGCAAGTAAATGAAATCAGTTTTCAAGATTGGCAAATAAATTCAAGTATCTTTCCAGTTTTAAATGAAAACAGAGATGATAATTTTTGGCAAGCAACATTTGTTTTTATTGGAAAGGAAACATCCCTGAAAATTAATCAAGACCGATTTTTTCATGTTTGGATTCATATCATCAATCATGCATCATTTCAGAATTCATTCAAGACCAAATGATTCAAGTAAGGCAATCAACAATTTCACAAAAGGGACAAAAGTTCAATCAGAGAAATCAAAGAGGGAAATTGGTCAAATTTCAGATCGAATCATACGTGAAATCAGAGAGCCTAGGGTTTTATTTTACCCTATATATTTCACCGTTACATCACAGGCAATAAGCATCGAATCCACAAACAAATTCAAAGAGAGAAAATTATGGAAACTCACATTTTCTATCTGGATTTCGAGCGCCACAATTTCTCCAAATCAGATAGCAGTCAAACGAAGAAGAAAGCAATTCGAGATTGAATCCACACGAGATTTCATCAAGCAATCGTTCTTGATTTGGGAACGAACAAGAAACCCTAGAAAATTTCCACATCGCCGCCGCCAATTTTTTTTCCAGAAGCAAAGGCAACAGGAGTAAAGAGATATGGTGCAACGCAAATAAAATGGCCGGCCTACTTACCCTTGGCTAAGCCAAGTTCTTTCAATGGGAAATTAAATTAGTTTCTAGGGATTTTATTTATTGTATTTTAATTCCTTTTATTGTTTTTATATTTCTTTGTAAACAGAACAAACAGTTTCTAGT
Source organism: Allium sativum (assembly GCA_030737875.1). Classification (NCBI taxonomy): domain Eukaryota; kingdom Viridiplantae; phylum Streptophyta; class Magnoliopsida; order Asparagales; family Amaryllidaceae; genus Allium; species Allium sativum. The sequence goes on along the minus strand of CM060923.1, from coordinate 24,781,504 downwards.
GTCTATAAAATACTGGGGAATCCAGTTAGGGTGTTAACTGGCAGTTTACTAGAGTCTGTGAAACTAGGGGAAATCTGATCTTGGGGATTAGATCAGTCTAGGGTTTTGAGCGCAGGGTTAGAATAGGAGCATGGACTGCGAGTGTAAATGGTCTTGTATGCAGGATCTATTCTATCACCTAATAAAAACCTTAGGAATGTAGCAGTCCACGGGATTTTGCCGAAACTAGTTATATCTTGTGACATTTACATTCTGCATTTCTATTTCTGCTATATTTTGTGATCTGTGAATAGTTTTTAATATACTGTAATATTTGAACTCTGCAATAAATATCAATAAACCCTATTCACCCCGCTCTAGGGTTAATTTAGATCCAACATCATCAACTCTAGGAACACACAGCCTTCCATCTCGATGTAGCCACCCTCTCTTGTCCACAGAATACCAAGCAAGGAGGCTAGAGGTCTCTCCTCCACTAGTCGATCCATGATGCTCACTGATTACTTATCCTCTCGCTGTGTGGATCCAATGCACTCCAAAAGAGTAGGTCGCACCTCCAATGATGCCAACAATCCAGGTGCAAAATTCGTAGAAGGACTAAAATCGAATGAGATAAACTCCAGGCTCTTCCACTCTACGAATAATGGACTCAAGGCCATCCTCTGTCTACTTAATGTGTCTACAACCACATCCCCTTCCCTGGAGTATACGCTATCTCAAAATCATAGGACGCAAGGAACTTCATCCAATACTGCTGTTGTAAATTGAGATCTTTTTGCGAGAACTAGTACTTAAGTGACTTAGGATCTATATAAAGCTCGAACCTCTCTCCTAGTAAATAGTGTCACCGGTACATGAGCGCAAACACTATTGCCACCATCTCCAAATTGTTGGTAGTGTAGTTCCTCTTATGTACCCTCAAATGCCTACTCCCGTAGTAGACTACCTAATCTTCTTGCATCAACGCTGCAACCAAACCTGTGCCACAAGCGTCTGTGTATACGGTAAACATCTTGGTACCATCAGGAAGAGTCAAAACTGAAGTTGATGTAAGAGCCTTCTTCAATCTTAAGAATGCATCCTCGCAATCTATATCCCAAACAAAAAATAGGTTCTTCTTCATCAGACGGGTAAGCGGAGCCGAGATCCGCGAAAGTCCTTAATGATCTTTCTGTAGTAACCCGCTAACCCCTAGAAACACCTAACCTCTATCTCATTCTTAGGGGCTTTCCAACCTTGTACTATGAAAACCTTAGCGGGGTCCACCACTATCCCATCCTTCGAGACAACATGCCCTAGGAACCTTACTTCCTTCCACTAGAAATGACGCTTAGAAAACATAGCCTTCAGTTGATGTGATGGGAGAGTGCGGAGAACCTCTCCTAAGTGTATGGCATGATCTTCCTCGCTCCTCGAGAAAACCAGGATATCATCAACAATAAACCACTACAAACTTATTCAGGTACTCCCTAAATACCCGACTCACCGAATCCACAAAGTACGCCGGTGCATTGGTCAGCCCAAATGGCATAACCAGCCACTCAAAGAATCTGCCAGGAGTCCAGAAAGCAGTCTGTCTAAGCTATCATCTTCTACCCTAAGCTGATGAAAACATGTGGTTAGATTCAACAGTGAGAAAACCTGTATCACCCCGTATTTTCTGTTAATGTTATAGTAACGAATTAAACAATACTTAATTTAAAATGTGAGAATTAAGGGAAAAGGGTTACGCCATTGTGTTCCTCTCGGAATTTTGGTTGAGATAGAGTCCGAGTTTGCACAAATTGGACTTTGTATGAAGAAGTTATGGCTGTCGGAAGTTTCTAAAAAATTCAAATAAATTCAAACAGCTCGAAAACAAATTCAAATTCAAATCAGAAGATAGAAGCGGGTTGGGTGGGAAAATTCCCGCCCAGGACCCAGGTTGACCAAGGGGTCGACCCTAGTGTCGACCTCCCCCATACAGGTCGACCTGGGGGTCGACCTGCCCCCCTCCCCCCTCCCAAGCAGATCTGAAAGGTGACGATTCTGTGACTCAGTGCTGAGTCACTAGGGCTGAGGTGTCACCATATCTTCACTGGATTGTTGTGGTTAACCCTAGGATCATCCGACGACTCAAATTGAGTGGAAATTCTATATAAACAACCCAATGCTCAAACCTAAAATTCACACAAAAATAATCTTAGAACTATCATGTTGTTGATAGAAAACTTGGAGTAGCCGTCACCAATTCAAAGACAAGATAAGGACTTGAATCAAAAATCAAATTAAAAGATTATCAAATTCAACGATCTACATCAAAGGCGAGCTTACAAATTTCAGAATTCAGATTTCAGAATGCAAGAATTCCTTTTTAGTTTATAAGTTGGTTATTACGCAGATTTAAACATTCTCTCAAATGAATCATGACATGTTGTAATTTGGATATATAATGATGCTTATGTATAAGATTTGATTCTCGTTTATCTTAAAGTATCTATGCAATTAATAATTTCTATATGCTTGTGGCGATGAACATGTTGTATATTAATCATGTCTATATGCTTGTAGTGATGAACATATTGTATGTTATTGGAATCTATTATGATTGGGTAATGGGTTTATTTTCCCAATTAAGTGGTGAAACATGTCATGTTATAAATTGGCGGTTATTTGCAAGTTTATGATCTAAAACACATGCTTATATGTTAGATCAACGCTCATGTATATTCATGTTAGGTTGAATCTATTTATGTTGAAAATTTTGGAATTGTAGTCCTCTTATGTTTTAATACATAAGTATCATGCTAAGTTGTGATTCGAATATGTTGATAATAGTTCTCTTATGTTTTAATACATAAGTATCATGTTAAGTTATGATTCAAATATGTTGATAATAGTTCTCTTGTGTTTAACATACATAAGTTAATATGCTAAGTTGCGATTTAAAAAAATCGATTATAGTAGCTTTCTTATGTTTTGACATACATAAGTTAATATGCTAAGTTGTGGTTTAAAACTGTGATTATATGTTAAACCTCCATACTAGACCTTTGTCAAGTTTACATGACAATTAGACCCAACTTAGTCACAAGTTCACCTTTACCCATTTAATTAAAGTTAATGATACTTCTATGCCAAGTTACACATGACAAGTTCAAATGTATGCTATTTTATGTTTATTCATGTCCCTTGTTTATTACCCTTTTTGTTTATGGGTTTGGGCTAATTTACTAGCCCAACGTTTTATGCGATTCATGCGTACTTTCCACGGAGGTAGCGTTGGAAAAATATGAAAATTCATGGCATAGATTTGTTCATAAAATGGTATATTTGATATACCATTTATGGTGCGCATAATCAAAGGATAATTATGGAATGATTAAATTAAATTAAATTTACATAAAGAAATTAGACATATATAGAAAAATGTGAATTTAGAAAAAGACGAATATGCCTAACCTGAGATTAGACTGAGTTGTGGTGTAAATCTGTGCGGAACCGACCGGCATATCCAGTGACCTCAACAAGACATGTCTAATGTGGGTGGTTAGTGCATCAAGCCCAAAAAGAACCCGAGGTTAGACTGTGTTGTGGTGTAATGAGTTGTGGTGTAAATCTGCCCGGAACCAATCGGCACATCCAGTTACCACAACAATATCTGTCTAATGTGAGTAGTTGGTGCTTTAATAAATTAAAGCTAAGTCATGATTGGTAGGGTTAAGTCAATTAAGGAAACACTTAACCGATTCAACATGTTAACTAAATGAATGGGTGGGGTTAGGTAAACTTGGACACTTAACCAAATAAACATATTGATTAGGAAACCCTAGTAAAAGGGACCCATTTCAGCAGTAACCCACATAGATGTATCATGGTACCCTGAAACTAGGCAGGGTGGGGCATGATTACTGGGCTGATTATAAGCGGTCAAAACGTCGGTGGTTGGTGGGCCAGTGTAGGTTCCCAAGGAGTATAGGCATGCACGTACTCCGGAGTTGAAAAATCAGGCACTGGGCATCAGTAGTATACACTGTGCATACTGAATTGTGTCGTGTTGCCACCAGGGGGACTGATACACCCCATGGTGGGACCAGCACAGGTATCTACAGTCAGGCGGGGTCGAATGACACAGGATATGAATGCATACGAGTAGGAGCCGATCATTAAGGGGATCGTTTGTAATGAACACGTAAGGCTGGTTGAACCAATGGTTAAGTAGGTGTAGAGACTATAGTAATGGGTGTGATCACATGTTCCTCTTATCTTATATTAGGGTATTTTCTTATGTTTTGTTATTACGGTCATGATCCCTTTCCTTGTTTAAATACTAGTAATCACCGAACTTACCAGACTTATTGTCTGACCCGTTTTCTTTTATCCTCTTTTCTTCCGTTCCTCCCCCCTTCCCCCCAGGTCCATAGGGAGGGAATACTGCAGATTAGTCAGACTCTTTGCAAGCTTCAAGAAAGTAGATGTATGATTGGACTCTCTCTCACCTTGGCTATGGATCTTGGACATTATCCTTAGGGATTTATGCAGTTTTATTTATGGTTTATGCTTCTTTATTAAATAATCAAGACAGAAATTATGTTGTGATGTTCTGGATGTTATTTTAAGACAATTTGATGAAATGCTTTTGTATTGAACCACGTATGGAATAAATAATTGAATTTCGCTGTTTATATTTATCTCTCTTGTAAAGTTTTCTGTGTCTTGTACCTATAACGCTCCACCAAAGTTAAGGCATTCCCTTTGTGAGTGACCTTAACGGAGGTGGGGTGTTTCACTTGGTATCAGAGCAAAGGTTTACCAGATCGGATAAGAGTTTTTGAAAATTATTTTCAAAAATGAATATAAAGAAGCATTTTACAAGAAAGAGTGTTGTATTAAATTTAAAAATGCATAATCCCCAAAGCCATATGCACTATCTTTCTATCCTTCGTTTTGAATCTTTTCTTTTTCGTTTTAGCATGTCTGGGAATCTTAACCTTCCAGAGGGTGTACCGATTCCTGGCTGGTTCTGGAGGTACTTAGAGGCTAGGGTCAATGATGCAGGCCCAGCATATATTCCACCTCCTCCAGCTGCAGTAGTTCCTCCTCCTCCTCATGCAAATATTTTCTCAAAGATTTGTAGAGACTTTCGGGCCATGGGTGGAAAGGATTTCAAGGGAACTGAATCATTCGTAGAAGCTAGGAACAGGCTCAAAGAAACTGAGGATCTGTTCGTTATCTTCGAGGTGGATGATAGGCAGAAGATATAGCTGGTTGTATGGTTTCTCAAAGACGAAGCTTCCTATTGGTGGGAAGTCACTAACGCTGAAAGACCAGTTGACACATGGATGGATTTCAGAATAAGGTTTGAGATGAAATTCCTCTCACAAGCTGAGCAAAATTTACAGCTGGAAAAGTTCTTATTTCTTAAGCAAGGAAGTATGACGATCAAGGAGTATGTCAATCAATTCAATCAGCTGGCCTGATTTGGACTGGACTTAGTGAATACTCCTTATAAGAAGGCTCTCCGTTTTGTCAAAGGATTGAATGAGCCACTTCACAGCTTGGCTATGACCCATATACCTATGGGGGCAACTTACGAGAGGTTAGTGGACATGGTACTCTTACATGAGGAAAACAAGGGCAAGAAAGAGGCAAAAGCGGAAGTGCCTCAAGAAAAGAAGGGGGAGGGGTCGCAGAACAAGAAGGCTGATTCAAAGAAAGGCGGGAAGAACAACAAACCCCTTGAAAAGAGAAAGTGTAATTTTTGTGGCATTCCTAGACATCTGATCAAAGACTGCAAGAAGAAGAAAAGGAAGATGGGTGGCTGTTTCCACTGTGGTGAGACAGGACACATGGCTAGGGCTTGCCCAAGGAAGCAATGGCAGGGAGCTGGACCTTCTTCTGGAGGACAAGTTTACTCTCTCACGGCACTCCGTAAGAACGAGGTAGAACCATTTCTGTCGAAAGTTTAGTCTATCTTTTTTATCATCCTATTCATACACTATTTGATTCTGGCGCATCGCACTCTTTTATATCGACTGCTTTAGTGGAATCTTTGCACCTAGACGCCGGTATAGTAGAGGATCCCTTGGTTGTTTCAAATCCAATTGGGGGCTCAGCTTATTTGTCAATGGTTTGTTTGGATTTGAAAATATCTATACTAAGCGTTGGGTTTAGATGTAATGCCTTTGTTTTGGGCTTCACGGGCTATGGGTTGATTCTAGGCATGGACTGTCTATCCAGTAATGGTGTTGTCCTCGATTGCGAAAAGAGAGTGGTTAGACTAATGACTCACCTCGGTAACACTCTCGAAAATTCTTATCCCATGAACTCCGTTATGCTTATTTATCTAGAATCTCTTGATGCGTCCGTTGAGAACTTGCAGTCTGTAAGGGTAGTCCGTGAATACTCAGATGTGTTTGAAGAGGTAAAGGGCTTACCTCCGAAGCGGGAAATAGATTTTCGCATATACCTCGTGGACAACGCAAAACCCATTGCTTTACCCGTTAGACACATGGCTCCGAGGGAGAGGAAAGAACTCAGCAAGCAAGTTAAAGAATTACTTGAGAAGGGGTTTATAAGGTAGAGTATTTCTAAATGGGGTGCTCCAGTAGTGTTCCAACTAAAGTGGACGGTTCGCTTCGCCTATGCGTTGATTATAGGGAGCTAAACAAGCTGACCAAGAGCAATAGGTACCCACTCCTAAGAATAGATGATTTATTCGACCAGCTCGTAGGTGCATCGTTTTTCTCCCAATTAGATTTGGCTATTGGGTTTCATCAGCTAAGGGTGGCTGAAGACAACATTGATAAGACCGCGTTCAGAACTCCAGATGTTTTCTTCGAGTGGCTTGTCATGCCCTTCGGCCTGACAAATGCACCCGCTTACTTCGTTGATTTAATGAGCATGGGTGTTCCGAGAGTTCCTTAATAAGTTTGTGGTGGTCTTCGTAGACGATATTTTGATCTTCTCAAACAATGAGGAAGAGCATGCTCAGCATCTAAAAGAAGTCATGAATACTCTTCGTGCACATCAGTTGAAGGCTAAATTCTCCAAATGTCATTTCTGAGAGAAGAAGTTAGGTTCCTTGGACACGTGGTGTCAAAAGATGGGATAGCTGTGGACCCCGCGAAAGTGGTTGTTGTGCAAGATTGGAAGGTTCCTCAAAACGCAACCAAAGTCCTAAGCTTTCTCGGGCTAGCAAGCTTTTATCAAAAATTTATCAAAGATTTTGCAAAAATCTCGGCTCCACTGACAAGATTGACAAAGAAGAACATAACTTTCAATTGGGATTTGGATTGCGATATTGCTTTCCAACGTTTGAAAAGCGCTCTAACAACAGCCCTAGTTCTGACATTGCCTGATGGAAGCAAGATGTTTACAATGTACACAGATGCTTGCGAAATGGGACTAGGCACTGTTCTGATGCAAGAAGGGAAGGTAATGGCTTATGGTGGAAGGCAGTTGAAAGTGCACGAGAAAAACTACCCAACCCATGACCTAGAGTTGGCAGCCATCGTCTTTGCGCTTAAGTCTTGGCGCCATTATCTACTAGGTGAGAAATTTGAACTGTATACTGACCATAAATCGTTGAAATATCTTTTCTCGCAGAAAGATATCAATTTGAGGTACCAAAGATGGATGGAGTTTCTTGCCTCGTTCGATTTTGAGATTTCCTACACTCCTGGCAAGGGCAATGCAGTAACAAATGCCTTAAGTAGAAAGAAGCTGGCCTTAAGCCCTCTCTTGGTGGAAAGGCAAAGTTTGGAGTACATAGCAAGCTTTAACTTCAAACCCTCCTCTGACTTTGTACATGACTTGCTAGCAACGTTAGAAGTGTGACCAACTCTATTAGACTCAACCGGAGCCGCGCAAAGAGAAGACCCTCAGCTAGCCGATGTGATGGACAAGTTAATTAGGGGTGAGACTTCCAGTCACCTCGATAGATACTCCATTGATGCCAAGGGATGGTTGAGACGAGATGGAAGACTATGCGTCCCCCAAGCAAGGGATTTGGTAAAGGCGGTTCTAGAAGAGGCACACTATTCCAAGCTGACCATACACCCAAGTGGAGAAAAAATGTAAAAAGATATAAAAAGAGTTTTCTTTTGGAATGGCATGAAGAAAGACGTAGCTGAATTTGTTTCTAAGTGTTTAATATGCCAACAAGTCAAGGTGGAGCAGAAGAAGCCTGGTGGTCTGCTCCATCATCTAGAGCTCCCATAGTGGAAATGGGATAACATCTCGATGGACTTTATAGATGAGTTGCCTAGGTCAAGAAGGGGCAATACCAGCATTTGGGTAATAGTGGACAGGCTCACAAAAAGCGCCCACTTTATACCCGTCAAGAGTAGAAGGACTGCCTCATCTCTAGCATCCATATATCTTAAAGAGATAGTTTCACTCCATGGGATACCCTCCAACATAGTGAGTGATCGAGACCTTATCTTCACGAGTGAGTGCTGGAAGAGTTTACAAGAGGCTGTAGGCACACAGTTATGCTTAAGCATGGCCTATCACCCTCAAACCGATGGCCAGACGGAAAGAGTCAATAGAGTATTAGAAGACCTCTTGAGACTATGCATTCTTGACTTCGGAGGTACATGGGAGGATCATCTACCTTTGGTGGAATTCTCTTACAACAATAGCTACCAAGCCACTATAGGCATGGTGCCTTTCAAAGCTTTATATGGAAGACCGTGCAGGTCACTAACTTACTGGTGGAAGTCCACAGACAAGCTCATACTTGGACCAGACATGATTAGAGAAACTTCAGAGAAAGTAGACTTGATACGAAGAAAAATGAAGAGTGCCCAAGATAGACAGAAGTCCTACGCAGACAAAAGAAGAACTGACCTTGAGTTCGAAGTTGGAGACAAGGTGTTCCTTAAGTATCTCCTTTGAGGAACGTCGTTCGCTTTGGATCCGTAGGAAAGTTAGCACCAAGATTTGTAGGGCCGTTCCCTATCATCGAGAAGATTGGGAAGATGGCTTATAGGTTACAGCTCCCCGAAAAGTTGGGCGGGGTTCATAATGTCTTTCATGTCTCTCACCTACGGAAATGCTTACACGAGTCTGCGGAAGTGGTAGAACCAAGTAAGCAAGAGGAAGTTGAAATTGAACGAGAAGCAACTGTGAGGAGAGTTACAACCTGTATCTTGGGAACATAAGTAAAAAAGCTACGCAGTCGTGAAGTTAAGCTCATCAAAGTTCAACGGAGCGACACCGAGGAAGACGCGACTTGGGAAACTGAGGACAAAATACACGCAGCCTACCCTTTTCTTTTTGAGGGTACATCCTTAATCTCTTTTTCCTTAAGTTTATGCTCGTATCTATCTTTTTAGGTATATCTCCTCGATCCTATCCTTTATCCTTAGGTAGGAACCCATTTGGATGTAAACATGTAATTGAAACGTGTTATGATTGATGGTTGCAAGTGGTTACTAGTGGATGCATATACACACACATTAGGTATTAGATCGGCTCAGTCACTCCCATATTGCATATGCATATATGTATTGGTAATGGATTGAAACTTGATGTGTTATCATATGGACGTTGCATTTGTATGATTGATTGTGCACTTATGTAGGAAATTTTGAGTAGGAAAAATTGCATTTATAATGGACTCATGGCACTGACATAATTTGCATTAAGGAGGTCAACTGAATCAGTAAACCGCCTGATTTTGCATTAGCTAAGGACATGTACACACACAATACATATGATCATGAAGCATTAGAAATCTTTTAAGGACAATGGACGCTTGTGTTTGATGGTTGAGTAGATAGGTGATTGGATGGTAGGATATAAGTTCTTCTCGACTTGAAGATTTCGGGGACGAAATTCTAAAAGGAGGGGAGAATGTAACACTCCGTATTTTCTGTTAACGGTGTAGTAACAAATTAAACAATACTTAATTTAAAATTTGAGAATTAAGGGAAATGGGTTATGCCATTGTGTTCGTCTCGGAATTCTGGTTGAGATAGAGTCCGATTTTGCGTAAATTGGACTTCGTATGAAGAAGTTATGGCTGTCGGAAGTTTCCAAAAAATTCAAATAAATTCAAACAGCTCGAAAACAAATTCAAATTCAAATTAGAAGTCAGAAGCGGGCTGGGCGGTAAAATTCCCGCCCAGGACCCAGGTCGACCAGGGGGTCGACCCTAGTGTCGACCTCCCCCTACAGGTCGACCTAGGGGTCGACCTGCCCCCACCCCCGGGCAGATCTGAAAGGTGACAATTTTGTGACTCAGTGCTGAGTCACTAGGGCTGAGGTGTCACCCTATCTTCACTGGATGGTTGTGGTTAACCCTAAGATAATCCGACGGCTCAAATTGAGTGGAAATTCCATATAAACAACTCAATGCTCAAACCTAAAATTCACGCAAAAATAATACTAGAACTATCATGGTGCCAATAGAAAACTTGGAGTAGCCGTCACTAATTCAAAGACAAGATAAGAGCTTGAATCAAAAATCAAACTAAAAGATTATCAAATTCAACGATCTACATCAAAGGCGAGCTTACCAATTTCAGAATTCAGATTTCAGAACGCTCTTATTTTGTAAGTTGGTTATTACGCAGATTTAAACATTCTTTCAAATGAATCATGACATGTTGTAATTTGGATATAGAATGATGCTTATGTATAAGATTTGATTCTCATTTATCCTAAAGTATCGTTGTAATTAATCATGTCTATATGCTTGTGGCGATGAACATGTTGTATATTAATCATGTCTATATGCTTGTAGTGATGAACATATTGTATGTTATTGGAATCTACTATGATTGGGTAATGGATTTATTTTCCCAATTAAGTGGTGACACATGTCATGTTATAAATTGGCGGTTATTTGCAAGTTTATGATCTAAAACACATGCTTATATGTTAGATCAACACTCATGTATATTCATGTTAGGTTGAATCTATTTATGTTGAAAATTTTGGAATTGTAGTCCTCTTATGTTTTAATGCATAAGTATCATGCTAAGTTGTGATTCGAATATGTTGATAATAGTTCTCTTATGTTTTAATACATAAGTATCATGTTAAGTTATGATTCAAATATGTTGATAACAGTTCTCTTATGTTTAACATACATAAGTTAATATGCTAAGCTGCGATTTAAAAAAAATGATTATGGTAGCTTTCTTATGTTTTGACGTACATAAGTTAATATGCTAATTTGTGGTTCAAAACTGTGATTATATGTTAAACCTCTATGCTAGACCTTTATCAAGTTTACATGACAATTAGACCCAAATTAGTCACAAGTTCACCTTTACCCATTTGATTAAAGTTAATGATACTTCTATGCCAAGTTACACATGACAAGTTCAAATGTATGCTATTTTATGTTTATTCATGTCCCTTGTTTATTACACTTTTTTTTATGGGTTTGGGCTAATTTACTAGTGTAACACCCCGTAGTTCTATTAATATTAATATTCACTAATTAAATAATTAAGTGAAATGGGTTGCGCAGAGAAATATATATATTGATATATATATATATATATAAATTAAAAATTAAATAAATAAATATGCGAAAAATTTCAAAACAGCGAATTGGGAGGGGAAATAACTGAACCGTCCCATTTTTGAGGTCGACCCGAGCCTTGCTGGGTCGACTAGGGGTTAATCCAGGGTGTTTGGCTGTCAACCCGTGGGCCGATTCGCTCAAATGCAGATTTTGCATTTGATTGGTTCTCATGGTTCAGGGTTAATCTAATGGTCCTAAATAACTTCCTACACCTATAAATACATCCTAATACTAACCCTAAACCAAATTAAAATAGAATAGTTACCGTCGCCATGGAAATCAATGGAGCCGCCGCCAACTAAGAAAGAAAAAAAGCAAATTCAATTCCAATTCTCTCAACCCTAAAGCAAAGCAAAAAACTCTCTTTTCTTCTCTAAATTGTGAGTATGATGATCTTAACAAGATTATTATCATTTTAATTAGGTTGAGTTATGAATGGATTATGAGTAGATGATGTGAATTATCATATATGTTGTTGTAAACCCCTTTTGCTATCATGTATATTGTAAATCCAATGTTATGTGATGATGATATCTTATATGTTGTAAATCATTCTATGATGATGTTATGTATGTTGAAAGTTTCTATGCTAAGTTGTGATGAATCATACATGTTAAAAAGGCCATGATGTTACCATCTATGCTAGTTAGTTCATATTAAGTAAATCATCATGTTTGGGTTATGTTGATCTATATGACAAGTCACATATGCAAGTTAGATTGATTAGAAAAGTTATGAACATATACCAAGACATCTATTATGACATCTAGAATTATGCTATGACATATGTGATATCCTATGCTAGTTCACACCATCATTATGTTGCCTAAAAACCCCATATACAAGTTTATGTGTAGATTTGGGCTATGATCATATCATATAAATTGAGACATTTAACAAGTTGACACCTTTTGATCCTTAACATGTGTAGTTTATGCAAGTTTCACCCCTATTATGATTAGATTTATTTTAATTGTCTATATGTTGTGATAATTTATCTTTGTGCTAGGTGTTAGACTATACAAGTCTAGCCTATATTATGCGTTGAATAAGCAAACGTATAAACGTGGGGTAGGGGTAATATTAAGGATTTAATATTAAAAAGTTGGGGTGCAATTGATATGATTTTGCATGCCATAAGTGGATGGACATAATTGAGTCAATTATGGACATCATTAAAAGTTGACTTAATTAATAATTTGAATAGGGAATTATTAAAACTGGGGTAAAAGATTTTATGTGTTAATCAATGCTTAGGACACGAGGTTGGACTCGTTTGTGACGTAAACCTGCCCGGACCTGCCCGGCAAATCCAGTGGTCACAAATGTCAGCCCAATGTGAGAGGTCCTAGGCCTAAACTAAAGCATAACAGTTGTAAAGATACGAGGTTAGACTCTTTTATGGTGTAAGACTGCCCGGACCCGCCCGGCAAATCCAGCTGCCATAAATGCCAGTCTAATGTGAGAGGTCTTTATGAGGTTATGGCCTGAATGAATTAAGAAATACTTAACCAGAGAAAACATGTAAAGTGGGACATGGGGGTTAAGTAGGTGCCTTGGGTGGCATGAGGAATCTAGTGGGTGACCTTAGTGGCATGTGAAATACGATTAGTAAGACTTAGCCAAACACACATGTAAATGAACATGACTAAAAGGGTTAAGTGGGATATATTAATGACAAGCTTAGGTGGGTAGCTTGTGGGGGCCCATTTCAACCAGTATCCCAAACGTATCTTTGTGGGATCGACCCAAATCGAGGACGGGACACGCATACTGAGTTTGACTATAAGAGGCCAAAACGGGGAGCGGTGGCAACGCAAGTCCAACGGGTTTCATATGCGTGTGTGGACCCGGGCTGGTAGGTAAGACGTTGTTGCATCGTGTAGGTATAAGTCGTGCATTCTCAGTTGTATCGGGTTGCCACTTTAGGGGAGTGATACACCCCATTGTGGGGCCAGCACGGGTATCTACGAGTAGGGAGCCGATCGAAAGTGGGTAGTGGGGTACACCTAGTGGAGATAGGGGCAGATGGCACCTATGTATTTAGCTAGGAGTACACGAAGTTACTTATAAAATTTCTAAGAGGGTAGTAGGGTACACTTAGTGTAGATAGGGGCAGACGACACCTATGTAGTCAGCTAGAGGTACGTAAGGCTATTTATATAGTTTCTGTGTGAAGCATGCGGGATCAAACTTAGGGTGACTGGTGCGGTGCAGCGTAGTAATTGGCGCGGTGCAGTGTAGTAATTGGAGCGGTGCAGTGTAGTAATGTGCGGTGCAATATAGTAATTATTCGTTAGTAATTAGGTATGCCTTTACCATTATCTTTAACGTTATCTTTATCTGCTCATTCCATACCTAATAGTTCATAGACATTTACTTGTCTTCCAGCTTATGCCTTGGTCTAGTTATTTTGATAATAGTATTGTTAGAATTATCATACTCGCCAGACTTTATGTCTGACCCCCTCCATTTCTATCCTTTTTCCCCCCTCCAGGTCCTCAGGTTGGGCCCAGCTCTAGTGGAGTTTGATTGGATTGCTTCATCTCTTTGGAAAGCTTGGACCCTTGAAGTAAAGTCCAGCTTATTATCTTCTTTAATGGCTATTTGTGTAATGAGATTATGTATTTTGTTTTTGAAGATGGATAATGTACTTGACTCTGATTAATGGTTTTGTGATGTGATAAACATGTTTCCGCTACAATAAAATGAAGTTTTAGTTTTCAAGTGCTACTTATTATCTGTCTTGTTGTAATTTTTCTGTTCTATATTCACTTATAACCTCCATGGAAGTTAATGCATTCCCTTTGTGAGTGACATTAATGGACGTGGGGTGTTACACGTGGTATCAGAGCTTAAGGTTACCAGAACAGATAAAAATACTATAGAAAAATAGTTATTTTTGGAAGAAATGTTTTCAAAAACATGTTTTAATGAGAAATTTAAAGAGGAAGTTTTTATGAAAAACATAATCCCCAAATAGACATATATCTTTATCTTTCAAATTCTCTATTTTGAATCCATCCTTTTTCGTTTCAGCATGGCTGAAGATCTTAACCTACCTGACGGTGTAACGATACCATGATGGTATAGGAGGCTGTTAGAGGCTAGGGCCGCCGCAGGTCCGGCCAATGTTCCTTCACCACCAGTTGCACCCATTCCTCCTCCTCCTCCTCCTCGCGTTGATACTTTTGCAAAGACGTGCAAGGAATGTAAGGCTATGGGTGGAAAACCTTTTCAAGGGTCAGAAATGTTTGTGGAAGCTAGAGATTGACTTAAGGAGGAGGAAGAATTGCTAGAAATCTTTGAAGTAGAAGAAGGGAGGAGAGTTCGATTAGCAACTTGGTTGATGAAGGGAGAGACCTCTTTTGGTGGGAGGTCACTAATAGGGAGCGTCCTGTTGACTCTTGGGCGGATTTCAGACGTAGGTTCGAGGCGAAGTTTCTCTCAAGGGCGGAAGAAAATCTATATATGGAAAGGTTCTTGACATTGAAGCAAGGAAGCTCATCAGTGAAAGAATATGTCAATAAATTTAATCAGTTAGGAAGGTTTGGCTTGGACTTAGTAAACACGCCGGAGAAGAAGGCTCTAAGGTTCGTGAATGGCTTGAATGAACCATTGCAAGGGTTGGCTATGACCCACATCCCGATGGGGGCCACCTTTGAGAAGTTAGTAGAAATGGCGCTCATGCATGAGGACAAAAGCGCTAAAGCTGATAAGGCACCCGAGAAGAAGGGGGTCAGAAGAAACCACAACAGCAAAACAAGAAGGGTGGAAAAGACAATAATGGCATGGGAAAGAAGAAGTGCTTTAACTGTGGAACCCCAGGCCATCTCAGCAAGGATTGCCGAAAGAAAAAGAAGACAGGCTGTTTTCATTGTGGCGATGCGGGACATTTAGTGAAGGACTGCCCAAAGAAGGGGCAGAGGGCAGAAGCTACCTCGGGAGGACAGGTGCAGGCTCTTATGGCACCAGGGCAGGCTAGGGGACAAGTTCAGGCTCTCGCGGTCCCACCGCTGCAAGAACTAGGTAGAACCATTTCTGTTGAAAGCTTAGTTTTTCTGTTTGATCATCATGTCCGTACCTTATTCGATTCGGGCGCATCGCATTCGTTTATCTCTACATCATTAGGTGAAACACTGCACCTAGATACTAGTATTGTTACTGATCTCTTAGTAGTCTCAAATCCTATTGGTGGTTCGGCTCATCATTCTATGATTAGTCAGGATTTGAGAGTGTTTATCTTGGGCGTTGAGTTTGAATGCAACACCTTTGTCCTTGGTTTCACGGGCTGTAGTTTGATTCTAGGGGTGGATTGGCTAGCCAAGCGGGGTGCCATCCTAGACTGTGAAAGGAGGGTAGTTACACTATTGATTCGTTGTAGAAAAACCCTCATATTTCTTGCGACCCTAGGGGTTCAGTGATGCTTAGCTGCCTAGAATCTTCTGACGCATCTAACGATGATTAGGAACCTGTTGTGTGGTCCGTGAGTATGGAGACGTCGTTGATAAAGCGCGGGGTTTACCCATAGGCGCGGAATAAGTTTTCGTATGTGCTTAATAGATTAAGCAAAGCCCGTTATGTAATCAGCGGTAGTTTTGGAGCAAGACTGGCAAGGACGGCCAGAGTCGGTCAAGTGCTCAATTGATTGACCATCTTACTAGTATCATCTCACGTAGGTCGTCTGAATTCGAAGGAGGTATCCCTTGGGTGTTTGTCTGATAATGGTTTAGGCCTTTGGGGCTTGCACTTGGGGGATGTCGAATTCGACTAGGATGGTCTGCGTGAGAGATAGATAGTTGTGATGATTTTACATGGGATAATATCCTGGTTTTCTCTAGAAGCAGAGGAGAGCATGCCCTATGTCTTAGGGAAAGCTTAGGGACCCTACAAGTGCACTAGCTTAAAGCTAAGTTCTCCAAGATACCATTTTTGGAGGAAGGAAGTGAGGAATTTAGGGCATGTGTTCTCTAGGGAAGGGAGATATGTTAAGGTGGATGGAGTTCTTAGCATCCTACGACTTCGAGATAGCATACACCCCCGGCAAGGGTAACGTGGTGGCGGATGCCTTAAGTAGAAAAAGATTATCCTTAAGTCCTTTGTTTGTTGAGCGGCGAAGCTTAGAATTCATTTCGATGTTTGACTTTAGACCTTCTATTGACTTTGTACCCAGTTTGCTAGCATCCTTGGAGGTCAGACCTACGCTTTTGGGACGGATTGGGGAGGCACAGCGAGACGACCCACAGTTGGTTGAGTTAGTAGAAAAGCTCAAAGGATGGGAGTCATCAAGCCATCTCCGTAGGTATACCCTAGATAATAACGGGTGGTTGCGTAGGGACGGTAGACTTTGTGTGCCTAAAGACGATGACCTAAGGAAGACTATTCTTGACGAAGCACATCACTCGAATATGACCATTCATCCCGGCGGGGACAAGATGTACATGGACATGAGACGAGTCTACTTTTGGGCCGGCATGAAGAAAGATGTGGCCGAGTATGTCGCTAGATGCTTGGTGTGCTAACAAGTAAAAGCGGAGCAAAAGAAACCCGGTGGGTTGCTTCACCCATTGGAGGTTCCACTATGGAAGTGGGAAAGCGTCTCGATGGACTTTATTGACGGATTACCGAGATCGAGGAAGGGTAATACGGGTATTTGGGTTATAGTAGATAGACTTACTAAGAGCGCCCATTTCATTCCCGTGAAGAGTAAGAGGACTGCTCCATGGTTATCTTCTGTATACGTCCGAGAAATAGATCGTTTGCACGGTGTTCCTTCTAGCATAGTGAGCGACCGCGATCCTATTTTCACTAGCGAATTTTGGAGAAGCTTGCAAGAGGCGGTAGGGACTCAGTTATGTTGGGGCACCGCATATCATCCTCAGACGGACGGCCAGACCGAGAGGGTGAATCGCATTCTAGAGGATCTTTTGAGCCTATGTATCCTAGACTTTGGGGGTACATGGGAAGAGCATCTTCCACTGATGGAGTTCGCATATAATAATAGCTTTCAGTCTAGAATTGGTATGGCACCATTCGAAGCTCTTTATGGACGGCCGTGTCGTTCGCCTACATGTTGGTGGGAATCTACCGATAAGATCTTACCTGGGCCCGATATGATTAGAGAGACTTCGGAGAAGGTCGACTTGATTCGGAGGAGGATGAAAGCAGCGCAAGATAGGCAGAAATCTTATGCGGATAAGAGAAGGACGGATCTTGAATTTGAGGTTGGGGACATGGTCTTTGTCAAAGTGTCTCCATTACGAAACGTTGTTCGCTTTGGGTCCGTTGGGAAATTAGCACCAAGGTTCGTAGGACCGTTTCCTATTAAGGAGAAAATTGGACAGATGGCGTATAGAGTAGAGTTGCCCGAGAGACTTAGTGGTGTACACGACGTATTCCATGTATCACATATGAGGAAGTGCTTGCACGAGACCGCAGAAGTGGTAGAGCCGAGCTTGCTTAGAGAGGTGGAGATAGAGCGTGATGCGACAATTCGATGAGCTCCTATGCGCATTCTTGGATCGGAGATCAAGAGGTTGAGGAATCGAGATGTCAGACTAGTCAAAGTACAATGGGGAGATGATGAGAGCAACGCTACTTGGGAGACGGAAGAGAAGATGCGTTCACGATACCCTTTTCTTTTTGAGGGTATGTCTTTTAATTTCTCCTTAATCGCTTAGCTTGTACTTATCTTATCTTTAGAGTATCCTCTCGCTAGTATCTTTGACCTTTAGTTAGGATATTCCTATGGATGAAACATGTGTTTGAGACGTTATGTATGATGGATGAAAGTGTTTGCTAGTGGTTGCTCGTGGATGCATATACACGCACTATTAGGCACTAGATCGGCTCAGTCACTTCATACTGCATATTGCATATAAATGGCTGTATTTAGTAAAATGGATGTATAATGGTTGTGCTATCATATGGATACCGCATTTTGGTGAATGGTTGTGCACGCATGTAGAAATAATATGTATCAATAGGGTTCTTTTGCATACATAATGGACGCATGGCACTATCATGGTTTGCATTAAGGAGGTCAACTGAATCAGTGGACCGCCTAATTTTGCATTAGACAAGGAACATATACACACACTGTGCATTTAAACATGAAAGCATTAGAAGTCTATAAGGACAATGGATGCCTGTATTTGATGGTTGAGTAGATGGTTGTTTGGATGTTAGGATATACATTCTTCTTAACTGGAAAATTTCGGGGACGAAATCCTTTAAGGAGGGGAGAATGTAACACCCCGTAGTTCTATTAATATTAATATTCACAAATTAAAGAATTAAGTGAAATGGGTTGCGCAGAGAAATATATATATTGATATATATATATATATATATAAATTAAAAATTGAATAAATAAATACGCGAAAAAGTTCAAAACAGCGAACTGGGAGGGGAATTAACCGAACCGGCCCATTTTTGAGGTCGACCCGAGCTCTGCTGGGTCGACTAGGGGTTAATCCAGGGTGTTTGGTTGTCAACCCGTGGGCCAATTCGCTCAAATGCAGATTTTGCATTTGATTGGTTCTCATGGTTCAGGGTTAATCTAATGGTCCTAAATAACTTCCTACACCTATAAATACATCCTAATGCTAACCCTAAACCTAATTAAAATAGAATAGTTACCGTCGCCATGGAAATCAATGGAGCTGCCGTCAACTAAGAAAGAAGAAAAGCAAATTCAGTTCTATTTCTCTCAACCCTAAAGCAAAGCAAAACTCTCTCTTTTCTTCTCTAAATTGTGAGTATGATGATCTTAACAAGATTATTATCATTTTAATTAGGTTGAGTTATGAATGGATTATGAGTAGATGATGTGAATTATCATATATGTTATTGTAAACCCCTTTTGCTATCATGTATATTGTAAATCCAATGTTATGTGATGATGATATCTTATATGTTGTAAATCATGCTATGATGATGTTATGTATGTTGAAAGTTTCTATGCTAAGTTGTGATGAATCATACATGTTAAAAAAGCCATGATGTTACCATCTATGCTAGTTAGTTCATATTAATTAAATCATCATGTTTGGGTTATGTTGATCTAAATGACAAGTCACATATGCAAGTTAGATTGATTATAAAAGTTATGAACATATGCATAAATAAAGAAGCATAAACTTAAAACAATAAATGTAGCTTAATTCCCCAAAGGTAGCAGAAATGCAGCCATAGCATAGCTCAAGATCAAACCGTACATGAGCTGAACCGAAAGCAAGCGAAATCCAAGCTAAGTGCTAGAGTTCCCTCCCTGAGAACCTGGGGAGGGGAAACGAAAGAAAAAGAGGTGAAAGAAAACGGGTCAGTCATAAAGACTGGTAAGTCCTAGTGACTTTCAGCATAAAAACAGGTAAAGGTAACATGACATGTATAAACTGAAAGTAAACATAAGGATGCTGTCAAGATGGGCAAGATAGACTAGGATAACACAATAAATCAAGTATAGCATCGCATGTTCAAGGTCCACTGCACCAATTGGACTAGTATCCCAAACCCATGTCTTATATTAACCATGAAATGATCCCTTGGCCCAATATCATGAAATTACCCGTTACTAGGTCGAACGGAACGATCCACTAATCGATCGGCTCCCTACAAGTTCTAGCTCGTCATGTGTCTGTGTCATACGACCCTATCACGAATGTAGTCACCTATGCTAGGTCCACCATAGGGTGTATCAAGCCCTAGGGTGCCAAACACCGACATGAATCAAGCACGCACAGGTGGACCTACTTGAAACGACCCGAAAATTTGTCAACTTTGGTTATCGCCATAAACTCAATGATGACTAACCAAACATCGAAAAATACCAGAAAGTTAATGAAAGAAAATAGAGGGTGAGGATAGATAAGATAGAAACTTAGAATAGAAGAAGAAGAACACAACATCAGAGTAACATGAACCTCACAGCGGAACTAATAATCATACAATATATATAACATAACTTGAAATATACATCTGTACTTGAATATACATCATTATCAAAGTACAACTCTTACAACACAGCGGAAATAACTATAGCTATATAATCCTGAAGCCTCCTGCTCCAAGCTCTTCCAGTATATCTGTAAATCCCGACTACTTGACTGCCCGTACAAATTTAGGCACCCAAGAGTTTAGGGAAACAAACAAATAAACTTCGGGTCAATCATGGGGCTGGTGTGAGTAAAGCAGTTTAAAACAGTTTGAACAAGTAAACGATATCTCATAAGACCACGCCGTATAATGGAACGAGTTTTACCCTTATGAGAATCCAAATTATCTTTATATCAAAATCCTTTTGATATTAAAATAATGTCTATCAACCACAATATAATAATCATCTAGCAGAAACGCTTTCATCTCACGTTCTACATATATAGTATACAATCAAAACCGCAAACACGTATTGGGTAATGGATTTCCAACTATGACAAGGTATGGAACCACCTTTCGCTAGTGTACCTCTAGAAAGGAATACATTAGGTTCAACAAGAACATCTTGCAACCCGGCCACACATGACCGACCACTCATTTCGCTTGAGTGTATCGAATGTATATCGCCAACGGTTGGGATCAGCAACCGTTTCCCGAATGGGACAGCATCAACAATAGATTTTTAGAAGTAAATGAAACTCTAGATCAGGTGATTATACACCCTACTTCAAGGCGACCGACTTAGCCATGCTGCCTGCCCGATTTCTGTCATTTACCGGTTGATGAGGCTTGAGGTTACGCTTCATCATTACATCAGATTCACTTCGAATGCCACATTGTCAGATCCATCGAAAATCACTAATTGACGTCTACAACAGTACATTATGTGTTAGCTAAAGAAGTTTCCTTCTCCGCTTCCACTCTTGGTACGGTTGAAGAAATCAATGTACGTGACCTTTCTGGAAATACTATGTCAGACATTCATCCATACAAGTCATCCAGGAACAGGATGAACCAAAGGCACTATTCAGTATATCCATCTTAGGCACTGTTATCTAAGATTTATACAACAGCCCTTGCACTTTACTTCGTCTTCAATTTTCTTTGGCATATATGATTCGCAACACTTATGCCAATACAGAGTGGTTCTTTAGATAATAATCCAACCGGTCTCTCCATATTAACAACGTTAAAATGGTCAAAACTTCGAGTATGTGATTTAACCATCAAAGAAAAACAGGTGTGCAAACAACGATATTATTTCCAAATGGAAATTCAATCAATCAATCATCAATCATATATACATACATATATATATATATATATATATATTCATATTTCCTATTTCAATATTTGATTACGTTTCTGATTCTATTTGGAAAACATTTCCAAATCTTCTTTACTTGGATTTAAACAGATGTTTAAATCAACATCGCGACGACAACTCAAACCACTATCTTATTAACTAAAATCACTCAACCACTTTCACTCTCGAACCTTAACCATTTCTAAATTCAAAACGAAGTCAATCAAGTTAGGGTATAACTACCTCTCAGACCTTAACTGAACAACATTTCAAATCTTGAAATAAGGTAAGTTCATCTTTTAACTCTTTAACACTTCCTTACGTATCTTCCGGATATAATTTACGAGTCCAACTCCTTTACAGAATCATTTGATTATAACAGTGGTGTTATAATTTCCTGCTTCTGAAATATAATAACTTTAATCTAACTCTTATTTCCTAACTCGAATAAATAACGAACAACTAATTTATTTACTCCTATTCAGTTAACTCTAATCTATAACTTTTATTTGAATAACTCCAACCTAGTAACTCTTACTGGATTAATTCTTATTCGAATAACTTATTCGAATAACTTATATTCGATTATCTCTTTCTTCGAATAAACCTTATTCGATTTAACTCCTGTCGAATAACTAGATTCAATCAACTCACTTCGAATATTTCTGATTCGATAATCTCACTTCGAATATCTACTATTCGATTATCTCACTTCAAACATCTATTATTCGATTAACTCCTTCGAGTAACCCAAATCGATTAACTCATCTCGAATATTTCTGATTCGATTAACTCACTTCTTCGAATAAACTAATATTCGATAACTAATACTCGACTAACTCTAACTCGATTAACTCCACTGATTAATTCTAACTGATTACTTCTAACTGGATAACCCTAACTGACTTAACTCTAATGGTTTAACGTAACTGGTTAACTTAAATGGTTTAACCTAACTGGTTAACTCTTTATCCTTATTCAGTGTCAACATCGATGTTGAAATCAATTCTTACTCCTTTATATAAGTTCTGACTTATATATTCCATTCATCCAAATGATAATATTTAATTTAATTTATAAATATCATTTATAAATCAATCTGCTCCTTTTATTGGTTTACTTCTTCATATATAAGTTCGGACTTGTATATATCTATTTATCCAAAGATAAATATTTCCTTTGTTATCTATTTGCTTCCTAAACAAATATTTCCTTTTTAAATTCTATTTGCAAATGGTTTGCAAATATCCCTTTTAAAGTTCTATTTCTATGTATATCCTTTATTAACCTTATTTATTTATCCTAAGTATTTCCTTTAACAATTTCTTATTTGTTTTATAAATAAATATATCCTTATCTTACTTTATTTATTTAATCAAATAAATATCTCATTATCATATCCTATTTATTTATCAAATAAATATCTCCGTTAATATCTCCTATTTATTTCTAAGTGAATAATCCCTATTTAATATTTTATTTATTTAACAAATAAATAATCCATTTTATAGTATCTTATCTATTTATTCTAAATAAATAATTCACTTTATAAATATTCCATTTATAAAGATTTCCCTTTATTTATAATTCCACTTAAACGTATTTCCTATTTATAAATATTCCATTTATAAATATTTCTATTTATAAATATTATTTATAAATATTCTCTTTTATAAAATCCTCTGATTTTATAAATATTCTCTTTTCAATATCCCGGTATGTTATGGTGTTTAACATATCCAAATACGATGTCCAATATCGTCCATACACATATAATCAACAACAGATTATAATCCACGTCACATATCACAATATATGAAAATAATAAAATAGCTGTTGAGGAATCCAGTCGGATTCCTCCAACCTGTTTCCCTGCATCCACAGATGTTACACAATAAAACCAACATCACTTTCAGTTCCATATGATATATTCTGTTAAACAGAATCAATATAGAAATTCAACTAACTGACTAGCAGTTTAATCAAACAGTCAAAACACAGTCAATCAGCCAATATTTAACGGTTCTAAAAATACAACATGAAATTATAAACTGTTCAGAGTTAGTGAGATTTACTCACATTGGACGATCATCGTTAATAACGATAACCATCGCTTGATTCAGACGGACAATTTATTTCGCTATAAATTGTAACAATCCCCAATTCACTTCTCGTTTGTTCCATGTTGTAGCCACCGTCCATACGATCCTGTCGGATCTTGTTTCGTCTAATTCTGATACCGTATGCGGAAGTTGTTAATATTAAAAGTTTGGACTTTTAAAAATTAAACTAAACTAAAAACTTAATTTCTTTTTTAAAGAAAATTGGGCTCCCCCTTTACCTTAAAGCCCATCCCTTCCACTTTAAGCCCAGCACCGCATTACTCATCTACTTCTTCCTCCAATCCTTCGACGGCATCAGCTCCATTTTCACCTACTCCTTGCTGCCGATTTCATCCCCAAACCGCTTCCATTCCATTCACTTATAAATCACCCAAAAATATCCATTATTATCTCCTTCAAAATTCGATTCAATCTATACCAAAATCATACTGCTCGCCTCCCAGAATTGAATCGCGTTTGTGTAACAACCCGAAAATCTGGGCCAGTTTAAAATTTTTATTTTGGCAATTTTAGCGAATTTTGATTATTTAAAATGAATTATTTTAAATAATATCGACGAAAATTTATTTCGAATATAGAAATCGAACGTATATATTATATACGTCGTCGTTAGAATAAAAATAATTATATATAATTATAAATAGAATTGAAAATGGCGTGGTAGTTCGATAATTCGATTTCAAACTTCAATTGAGCATACCGGGTGCAAACCAAACCGGATTTTACTAAAACCAAAAACATTAGGATCTAATTGATAATATATTTCCAACGAATCCGAAAAATTGAAATTTCATAGCGGGAATCAAAAGATATGTCCAGTTGAAATTTCAGAATAGTCGCTGTGGAATTCAGGCCCTTAAAAATGGAGATTTTGCAAACGACCTCGGATTTCAACGAAACCACTTTTGTTGGGTCCGTGATGTCAAATTATTGCTAGATTCCAAATTTCATAATTTTTCGAATCAATATGTGAGCGTGGCAAAGGAAAACGCGTTTGACCAGTTTCAGTTGATTTTAATCGACTGGAAAATGGCCATTTTTCCAACGGTCTCAGAATTCGACGAAACTAGTTTTGTTAGGACCGTATCGTCAATACGAAGCTAGAAAATATTTTTCAGGAATTTTTAGAGTTAGTATGTGACCCTAGTAAATTGAAATGCGCGTTCAAATTCAATATATAGAGTTATACGTTGATTTTGACGAAAACTGATCGAGACGACCGAATCAGCCTGCGACACATATCCCATTGTGTTCGGAATGGGGGTAAAACGCTATGGACAACAGCCGGTGGGCCTCGTTTAGAGGTCGTATGTAAAAGTCAACTTTTTATAAATAAAATAATGAATAAAATAAAAAGAAACTTCCTTTCTCTCTCTCCCCCCTTAAACTCTTCTGCCCCCCCCCCCCCCCCCGATCATTCTTCTGCAAATCGATTTTAAAATAAAAAAACAAAAAGAGAGAACGATGGCGGAATCGAACCTGCCACCGACCGTTGGCCCCACCGCACCGCAAGCTCCGACGTCCCCTTGCTCGCCGAACCCCTCTCCTCCTCTTCAAGCTAATCGATGCGCCCCCCAGTCGAAGGCAAGCCGAACCCTAGCTGCACCGGAGATCGATGATCGCGCCGCCAGCCTGCAAACCTCCCTGCGACCGCCGACAATGCCGAGATCCCCCTCCCTTCGATCGATGGTGGTGGATAACCCCCTGCGCTCCTCTCCCTCCTCCAAAAGCAACAGTGAGCTCTTTAAAACTTGTTATTTATATATATATATATATATATATATATATATATATAAAGAACTGACTTTTATTTATTTACTTAGATTAAAGCAGATTCTTATTAACAAAAAGTTTAGATTTTTATTAATAAAAAGTTTGGATTTTTATTTA
This sequence comes from Allium sativum, assembly GCA_030737875.1. Classification (NCBI taxonomy): domain Eukaryota; kingdom Viridiplantae; phylum Streptophyta; class Magnoliopsida; order Asparagales; family Amaryllidaceae; genus Allium; species Allium sativum. Next base: position 24,755,724 of record CM060923.1, on the reverse strand, counting down.
CAAAAAGGAACGATTTTTAGAAGAAGTAAAAATATGATTTTTGTATATTGAACATCGAAGTAAAAATATGATTTTTGTATATTGAACATCGAAGTAAAAATATGATTTTTGTATATTGAACATCGAAGTAAAAATATGATTTTTGTATATTGAACATCGAAGTAAAAATATGATTTTTATATATTGAACATCGAAGTAAAAATATGATTTTTGTATATTGAACGTCGAAGTAAAAATATGATTTTTGTATATTGAACATCGAAGTAAAAATATGATTTTTGTATATTGAACATCGAAGTAAAAATATGGTTTTTATATATTGAACATCGAAGTAAAAATATGATTTTTGTATATTGAACATCGAAGTAAAAATATGATTTTTGTATATTGAACATCGAAGTAAAAATATGGTTTTTGTATATTGAACATCGAAGTAAAAATATGGTTTTTATATATTGAACATCGAAGTAAAAATATGATTTTTGTATATTGAACATCGAAGTAAAAATATGATTTTTGTATATTGAACATCGAAGTAAAAATATGATTTTTGTATATTGAACATCGAAGTAAAAATATGATTTTTGTATATTGAACATCGAAGTAAAAATATGGGTTTTGTATATTGAACATCGAAGTAAAAATATGATTTTTGTATATTGAACATCGAAGTAAAAATATGATTTTTGTATATTGAACATCGAAGTAAAAATATGATTTTTATATATTGAATAGCATAGTAAAAATTCGATTTTTATATATTGAATAGCAAAGTAAAAATTCGATTTTTATATATTGAATAGCATAGTAAAAATTCGATTTTTATATATTGAATAGCAAAGTAAAAATTCGATTTTTATATATTGAATAGCATAGTAAAAATTCGATTTTTATATATTGAATAGCATAGTAAAAATTCGATTTTTATATATTGAATAGCATAGCAAAAATTTGATTTTTATATATTGAATAGCGAAGTAAAAATTTGATTTTTATATATTGAATAGCGAAGTAAAAATACGATTTTTATATATTGAATAGGGAAGTAAAAATTCGATTTTTATATATTGAATAGCATAGAAAAAATTAGATTTTTATATATTGAATAGCGAAGTAAAAATTCGATTCTTATATATTGAATAGCGATGTAAAAATTCGATTTTTACATATGTAGAGAATACGGGCAACGAAGTGACAAGAGGCAGAACGACGAAGATTTCTGCAAAAAAGAGCCGAGGCGTCTGGTTTTGCAAATATGTGAGAACTTCTCACTCTTCAATTTCTCTTTCTAGTTATATATATACTAGGATGCAGACGGTGTTTAGTAGCACCCGACACCCGTCATCCACAGACCATGGATGGCTTGTTTGTTAAATTGTTTGGTTGTGTAGTTGGTTAGATTATTTGGTTTGAATTGTTTGGTGAAATGAAATTGATTTGATTGATGTGTGAATGGCGTGGGCCTTCACTAGACCGGGGATAAGGCTAGGCCTTGTCCCGTTTCTAGTATCATGCCGTTATGCCGCCGAAATTTTCTAAAAATAAGTTAGAAAAATAAAGATAACATTTTATTTAATAAATGAACCGAATAGAATATTCATAGGTTGAATAAAATAGTTTGATCGTTAAAAATATAATTTTTAATGTGAATGTGAATAAACAAATATTCATTTACAAACCGGACGGTTTGTTTATGTACACCTATTTGAAGGACATTGATTGGGACGATAAAATTTTACACATCGCCCAACTGTACAAATAAAAATCTGCGTTTGACTGTTTGAAACCCCACACGGGTATTGGGATGATATTTGACGTACACTAATCCCGATTGTTTAGTTGTATGTCGATCGATTGATTGACAGACTGTTATAAGCGTCGAATATTTATATTTGATGCTTATACAGTGTAGAATGCACTTTGGATGATGGTTGATTATTCATCGTTGTTATTGTATATATGTGTTGTAGAAAATCCATATAATTAACATTATATGGTAATTGATTGGGCCTCATTCCAGTTTTGAAATAAAAATATTTGAAATTAAAATATTTGGAATAGAAATATTTGAAATAGAATATTTGAAAATAGAAACATATGAAGCCGTGTTGGTTAGATTGACGCCATTTCGACGTGAACGATATTTATATCGATTTTATTCATTCTTCAATGAATATTGAATAGATTTGAAATTGAATAGATTTGAAATTCGAACTATATTGAAATGAATTGAAATTCGAATTATATTTAAAGTGAATTGAAATTCGAATTAAACTGAATTGATTTGAAATTCGAAATACACTGAAATGATTTGAAATTCGAATAGAAATGAATTCGAATTGAATTCGAATAGAAATGAATTCGAATTGAATTTGAATAGAAATGAATTCGAATTGAAATTAAATAGAAATTGAATATGAAGTTGAAACCGTTTTGAAAACGAATTTAAAAACGATTTATAAAGCACGTTTTGAATTGAAATCGACGAAGTATATATTATGTATATAATATATATAATATATTGGCCTGAATAGCACGCGCCGCGCCGAACTTCGACCATTGACTTTGAACGGATATTACGGGAGATCCGACCGTCGGATTCTCCTAAAACCGGAACCGTTGGGTTCGTATCGAAAAGAGCTTTCTAACGAATATTAGAAATTAGAAATCTAACGGTTGGATTTGGAATTATGTCCAAATCAAATTTGGAAAAGGTCGCTGTAAGTGCAGTTCGATGGCCATTGATGGAAATCGACTGTACGAGCCTTGATAAAATTATTAAAAATAGTAATAATTTGTGTAAAATCATAAGAAATGATTTAGAAAGGATTGGGATGAAAACCCCCATATTGAAAAGATAAAAATAGATTTTTATCGAAATGAACTAGTTTTGAACTAGAATTATAATTCTATTTATTTATTTATAAATAAATTGAATTTGAAAAGGGTTTTAAAAATAACCAGAATTTCCAATGATTGCATCGGAGTGGATTTGAATTGAAATTGTCTTCGGGATATTTCGATGTTGGAATTCGTGATTATACAGATGTTGTTATGGAAATTTGAAAGATATATATTTATATCGTTATTTCCAATACGACATTTGTTAATCATAGAATTTGATATTGAATATAAGCCGATATATTTTCTATTCAGAGCCTTGTATTGAATATCAATTGAGATTTGGGTTTGTCGTGAATGGTGTCTTCACTAACACTGTTCTTGAACCCAGTTGAGAAAAGATTAAATCCTTTTTATTTAGATTTAATGAAGTGTACCAATTAAATGATATTTAATTGGAATTGAATTGATATTGATTTTTGGGTTTATCGTGAACAGTGTTTTTAAATAACACTTGTTCTTTAACCCGATAATTAATGGAATGATATTTTGGGTTTACCGTGAACCGTGTTTTAAATGACACTGATTCTTTAACCCAGTCAAAGGTTAAAACTAAGTGGAGTTTTAATGAATCTTTAATTAGATTGAAATAATCGAAATGGAGTATCACCAGTTTTGCTCCGGGCGATAGTTAAATCTTTAATTAGATTTGAACATGAAATGGTAATTGAATTTACCAATAACAACGTGGTGTTAGATATGAAGTATAACCAGTTTTACTTCATGGGATGAATAGGTTGGGATTGGGAAATCAAAACAAATGATTACTTCGGTAAGGTTCGTTAATCCCGACTAGTTGAATCGAAATTCAAAGGTAGATTAAATCATGAATTTTAATGATTTATCTTGGATAAAATTAATGGGAACATTTCCCTATGAATGTGAAATTTAGAAACTAACTGTCGGTTAGCCAAGCAGAATGGTTTTCTGGATATTGATCTGATGTTGGTTTCGGCCTTCGGGGTTAATATTTGGGGAATTATTCTCTTGATTAATTTACGGTTAGTGACTGATAAATTGGAATGAGGCGTATGTTGTGTTTGTGTAACACTTATTTAAAGTATACGCGAGTTATTCGGGAAGACCGGGTTTATCCCATTCTGAATAACTGATACGATGATAAGTCGAAGATGAAGACGGTGGTTGAAGGCCCGAGGTCTTCACGTCGTTTGGAGGATTACTGATGATCTTGATTGGGCTGTACACCCAAGAAGATGGAAACAGTTGGTGATCGTCCAGACGTACTTGGAGATCGATGGATATGCGGGGTACTAGGTGCCTCCGGTTTCGTTCAGACCCAGAACGGACTTGTAAATGGACTGTGTGTCTGACATTGGATTTTAGTCCGTGTGATTGATCTCTATTAAATATATATCTGTTTGGCGGTGGAGAATTTATTCTCTTGCTTAACGCTCTTCTCTGAGACGTACGAGCTCAGGGGTTATATATTGATGGATATCAAACGCATGGAGTGAATTTCCTGTGTGGCATGCCTAAGTGGCAATTGATCGAGGCTTCTGTTGAAAAGCAAAGTCTTGTGGTGATGATCAAAGCAAGGCCTTTGTGGTGTAGCTTTGTGTAACGTTTACTTCGCGAGTTTCGCACCCCGGTGGTGAACCAAAAAGGGAGAGGACCTCAGGGAGGGCATGCGTTTCTTTCTAGCTAGGGTGGTGTCAGTGACCTTCCAGCCCTGACATTTATATACTTTTCACCTGTGTGGTTGTTGCTGTTGCGAGGCGCCTTGGTTTGATCGGACGATCCGGGTCCGATGGAGTCATTCGTTGGCTCATTTACGCCCCAAAGGGCGGGGAAACGCAGTGTTCAGGAATTTTAATCCACATCGGTGGACCGGCCCTGACGATCCAAGGGTCACTCGAGCTCTGATCCTGAGGCTCGGGCTAGAGAGTCTCGAATCGGTTGAGGACTATCTTTTGCCTCGGTTCATAGATGGAAATCCAATTTCAAATACGTGACTTTGCGGTTTTATTTGTAAACCTATATATGGCGACATAGTGGCATGGGACGCTCATGCCGCCTATGATTGATATTTATGATTTGAAGTTGTTTTATACACTATGCACTTATAATAGTATCAAATGATTTGTTTTAAACGTATCAAGCATTCTTGGCTATTATAAGGTAAAAACCCTATCCCCCGGCTTGCGTTGCATTGTTTGATAGGACCTGGGTCTTATAATAGCTTCATTTTTCTTTATTTAGCATTGCGCTGTTGTTTTATGCACTGGTATTTTTGGGAGGAAACCCGTTCCGTGTTATACGGCGTGGTCCCTTGATTTACCTCACTTTAAAAATAAAGATTAACTGTTTTAGTTCTCACACCAGTCACATGACTGACCTGGAGTTTATAGTTTTAACCTAAACTCTGGGTGCCCTTATTTTGACGCGGACAGCTATTAGTTTTGGTTTTGCAGATTTACATTCACAGGATCCTGGTTTACAGCTGGAACGATATCCGTAAAGCTTTGTATACGTATATCTCTTCTAGTTGTGTATTGTATTATTTTCCGCTACTATGTAATGTATTGTAATCTCTGATATTTTTGTGTAATATTTATTCATTTATACTCTGTATATTCTTGTAATCTGATGCATTGTTGTAATATACAATGAAATGTTCTTTCGTCTGCGTTCTATTTTGTCGTGTTCTCAAAACAATCCGCGCTTTCCCTTCTCTTCGGAGACCAGGGAAGTTCGGGTCGTTTCATCATGGTATCAGGGCTTTGGTTTACAGAGCTCGAGAACAAGGCACATTAGAACCATACGAAAGAATTCATCAGATATTGGATTAGTAATATCCAATTAGAATGACTCGTTAGAGATAGGATCAGTAGTATCCAAGAACGAGTGTGAAGAGTATATTTTTTCAAAAGAAAACAGTTTTGTTTTGAAAATTTAAATCGTTTTGAACGTATTTGATTTTTTTATTTATTTTGAATATGGGCAATCCAATATATAAAGGTTTTGCATATACGCGTCATGAACGTATATTCGAAGTTTTAATATATTAGATAGATATAGAATCACATTCTAGACGCCCGGAGATGGTTCTGATGATTGATCGATCATCATCCGAACTTATGTTCGTGTTTCGAAGGTGTGATATCTATATATTTCCATTAGGCTGGTGTGAGAACCAAAACTAATATAGCTAGAACACATTGTTGTGAATTGGCATCAAAAACATGATTTTTTTTATATATATCAAAATTATGAATTTGAAACTCTAATTCACTAATTGATTGATGTTTGTGTTGTTTGTTTATTTGTTTGATAATTTTGAACCATTTAGCCTAATTGAATCAAATATTGAACTGTATTGAAAATTGGTCACATTTGCTTGCATATACATATACTTGCATTGAACAGGTCATAGCAAGGAGGCTAGAGCAGAGAATAAATTTTGTTTGCCCGACAAATAGGTACATGTTTACTACATAATTTACTGTTTTGTTTGGGTGATGATGATTTTATGAGCCTATTGGCTAGCCGCTTGGCTTTTTCTTTTTCTTTTTGAGATCATAAGGCCTATATGGCAATTTTGGGATTTCCCCGTGGCTCCCGGTGCAGGGGAGGTTATGGCGAAATTTTTCGAAAATTTAGGGTGTTAGCCAAATTTTTGAAAATTTCAAAATTCTCAGAAACTGAAAAGTTGGAGAATGGAAGCCAGATCGAACATAGAGTTGATTAATCAAACCACTTTCGACTTTGTTCCTTTTCGGGGACGAAAAGTTTTAAGTGGGGGAGATTGTAACAACCCAAAAATCTGGGCCAGTTTAAAATTTTTATTTTGGCAATTTTAGCGAATTTTGATTATTTTAAATAATATCGACGAAAATTTATTTCGAATATAGAAATCGAACGTATATATTATATACGTCGTCGTTAGAATATAAATAATTATATATAATTATAAATAGAATTGAAAATGGCGCGGTAGTTCGATAATTCGATTTCAAACTTCAATTGAGCATACCGGGTGCAAACCAAACCGGGTTTTAGTGAAACCAAAAACATTAGGATCTAATTGATAATATCTTTCCAACGAATCCGAAAAATTGAAACTTCATAGCGGGAATCAAAAGATATGCCCAGTTGAAATTTCAGAATAGTCGCTGTGGAATTCAGGCCCTTAAAAATGGAGATTTTGCAAACGACCTCGGATTTCAACGAAACCACTTTTGTTGGGTCCGTGATGTCAAATTATTGCTAGATTCCAAATTTCATAATTTTTCGAATCAATATGTTAGCGTGGCAAAGGAAAACGCATTTGACCAGTTTAAGTTGATTTTAATCGACTGGAAAATGGCCATTTTTCCAACGGTCTCAGAATTCGACGAAACTAGTTTAGTTAGGACCGTATCGTCAATACGAAGCTAGAAAATATTTTTCAGGAATTTTTAGAGTTAGTATGTTACCCTAGTAAATTGAAATGCGCGTTCAAATTCAATATATAGAGTTATACGTTGATTTTGACGAAAACTGATCGAGACGACCGAATCAGCCTGCGACACATATCCCATTGTGTTCGGAATGGGGGTAAAACGCTATGGACGACAGGCGGTGGACCTCGTTTAGAGGTCGTATGTAAAAGTCAACTTTTTATAAATAAAATAATAAATAAAATAAAAAGAAACTTCCTTTCTCTCTCTCCCCCCTTAAACTCTTCTGCCCCCCCGATCATTCTTCTGCAAATCGATTTTTTTTAAAAAAAAAGAGAGAGAGAACGATGGCGGAATCGAACCCGCCACCGACCGTTGGCCCCACCGCACCGCGAGCTCCGACGTCCCCTTGCTCGCCGAACCCCTCTCCTCCTCTTCAAGCTAATCGATGCGCCCCCCAGTCGAAGGAAAGCCGAACCCTAGCTGCACCGGAGTTCGATGATCGCGCCGCCAGCCTGCAAACCTCCCTGCGACCGCCGACAATGCCGAGATCCCCCTCCCTTCGATCGATGGTGGTGGATAACCCCCTGCGCTCCTCTCCCTCCTCCAAAAGCAACAGTGAGCTCTTTAAAACTTGTTATTTTATATATATATAAAAAAGAACTGACTTTTATTTATTTACTTAGATTAAAGCAGATTCTTATTAACAAAAAGTTTAGATTTTTATTAATAAAAAGTTTGGATTTTTATTTACAAAAAGGAACGATTTTTAGAAGAAGTAAAAATATGATTTTTGTATATTGAACATCGAAGTAAAAATATGATTTTTGTATATTGAACATCGAAGTAAAAATATGATTTTTGTATATTGAACATCGAAGTAAAAATATGATTTTTGTATATTGAACATCGAAGTAAAAATATGATTTTTGTATATTGAACATCGAAGTAAAAATATGATTTTTGTATATCGAACATCGAAGTAAAAATATGATTTTTATATATGGAACATCGAAGTAAAAATATGATTTTTGTATATTGAACATCGAAGTAAAAATATGATTTTTGTATATTGAACATCGAAGTAAAAATATGATTTTTGTATATTGAACATCGAAGTAAAAATATGGTTTTTATATATTGAACATCGAAGTAAAAATATGATTTTTGTATATTGAACATCGAAGTAAAAATATGATTTTTGTATATTGAACATCGAAGTAAAAATATGGTTTTTGTATATTGAACATCGAAGTAAAAATATGGTTTTTGTATATTGAACATCGAAGTAAAAATATGATTTTTGTATATTGAACATCGAAGTAAAAATATGATTTTTGTATATTGAACATCGAAGTAAAAATATGATTTTTGTATATTGAACATCGAAGTAAAAATATGATTTTTGTATATTGAACATCGAAGTAAAAATATGGTTTTTGTATATTGAACATCGAAGTAAAAATATGATTTTTGTATATTGAACATCGAAGTAAAAATATGATTTTTGTATATTGAACATCGAAGTAAAAATATGATTTTTGTATATTGAACATCGAAGTAAAAATATGATTTTTATATATTGAATAGCATAGTAAAAATTCAATTTTTATATATTGAATAGCAAAGTAAAAATTCGATTTTTATATATTGAATAGCATAGTAAAAATTCGATTTTTATATATTGAATAGCAAAGTAAAAATTCGATTTTTATATATTGAATAGCATAGTAAAAATTCGATTTTTATATATTGAATAGTAAGTAAAAATTCGATTTTTATATATTGAATAGCATAGCAAAAATTCGATTTTTATAAATTGAATAGCGAAGTAAAAATTCGATTTTTATATATTGAATAGCGAAGTAAAAATTCGATTTTTATATATTGAATAGCGAAGTAAAAATTCGATTTTTATATATTGAATAGCATAGAAAAAATTAGATTTTTATATATTGAATAGCGAAGTAAATATTCGATTCTTATATATTGAATAGCGATGTAAAAATTCGATTTTTACATATGTAGAGAATACGGGCAACGAAGTGACAAGAGGCAGAACGACGAAGATTTCTGCAAAGAAGAGCCGAGGCGTCTGGTTTTGCAAATATGTGAGAACTTCTCACTCTTCAATTTCTCTTTCTAGTTATATATATACTAGGATGCAGACGGTGTTTAGTAGCACCCGACACCCGTCATCCACATACCATGGATGGCTTGTTTGTTAAATTGTTTGGTTGTGTAGTTGGTTAGATTATTTGGTTTGAATTGTTTGGTGAAATGAAATTGATTTGATTGATGTGTGAATGCGTGGGCCTTCACTAGACCGGGGATAAGGCTAGGCCTTGTCCCGTTTCTAGTATCGTACCGTTATGCCGCCGAAATTTTCTAAAAATAAGTTAGAAAAATAAAGATAACATTTTATTTAATAAATGAACCGAATAGAATATTCATAGGTTGAATAAAATAGTTTGATCGTTAAAAATATAATTTTTAACGTGAATGTGAATAAACAAATATTCATTTACAAACCGGACGGCTTGTTTATGTACACCTATTTGAAGGACATTGATTGGGACGATAAAATTTTACACATCGCCCAACTGTACAAATAAAAATCTGTGTTTGACTGTTTGAAACCCCACACGGGTATTGGGATGATATTTGACGTACACTAATCCCGATTGTTTAGTTGTATGTCGATCGATTGATTGACAGACTGTTATAAGCGTCGAATATTTATATTTGATGCTTATACAGTGTAGAATGCACTTTGGATGATGGTTGATTATTCATCGTTGTTATTGTATATATGTGTTGTAGAAAATCCATATAATTAACATTATATGGTAATTGATTGGGCCTCATTCCAGTTTTGAAATAAAAATATTTGAAATAAAAATATTTGGAATAGAAATATTTGAAATAGAATATTTGAAAATAGAAACATATGAAGCCGTGTTGGTTAGATTGACGCCATTTCGACGTGAACGATATTTATATCGATTTTATTCATTCTTCAATGAATAGTGAATAGATTTGAAATTGAATAGATTTGAAATTCGAACTATATTGAAATGAATTGAAATTCGAATTATATTTAAAGTGAATTGAAATTCGAATTAAACTGAATTGATTTGAAATTCGAAATACACTGAAATGATTTTAAATTCGAATAGAAATGAATTCGAATTGAATTCGAATAGAAATGAATTCGAATTGAAATTAAATAGAAATTGAATATGAAGTTGAAACCGTTTTGAAAACGAATTTAAAAACGATTTATAAAGCACGTTTTGAATTGAAATCGACGAAGTATATATTATGTATATAATATATATAATATATTGGCCTGAATAGCACGCGCCGCGCCGAACTTCGACCATTGACTTTGAACGTATATTACGGGAGATCCGACCGTCGGATTCTCCTAAAACCGGAACCGTTGGGTTCGTATCGAAAAGAGCTTTCTAACGAATATTAGAAATTAGAAATCTAACGGTTGGATTTGGAATTATGTCCAAATCAAATTTGGAAAAGGTCGCTGTAAGTGCAGTTCGATGGCCATTGATGGAAATCGACTGTACGGGCCTTGATAAAATTATTAAAAATAGTAATAATTTGTGTAAAATCATAAGAAATGATTTAGAAAGGATTGGGATGAAAACCCCCATATTGAAAAGATAAAAATAGATTTTTATCGAAATGAACTAGTTTTGAACTAGAATTATAATTCTATTTATTTATTTATAAATAAATTGAATTTGAAAAGGGTTTTAAAAATAACCAGAATTTCCAATGATTGCATCGGAGTGGATTTGAATTGAAATTGTCTTCGGGATATTTCGATGTTGGAATTCGTGATTATACAGATGTTGTTATGGAAATTTGAAAGATATATATTTATATCGTTATTTCCAATACGACATTTGTTAATCATAGAATTTGATATTGAATATAAGCCGATATATTTTCTATTCAGAGCCTTGTATTGAATATCAATTGAGATTTGGGTTTGTCGTGAATGGTGTCTTCACTAACACTGTTCTTGAACCCAGTTGAGAAAAGATTAAATCCTTTTTATTTAGATTTAATGAAGTGTACCAATTAAATGATATTTAATTGGAATTGAATTGATATTGATTTTTGGGTTTATCGTGAACAGTGTTTTTAAATAACACTTGTTCTTTAACCCGATAATTAATGGAATGATATTTTGGGTTTACCGTGAACCGTGTTTTAAATGACACTGATTCTTTAACCCAGTCAAAGGTTAAAACTAAGTGGAGTTTTAATGAATCTTTAATTAGATTGAAATAATCGAAATGGAGTATCACCAGTTTTGCTCCGGGCGATAGTTAAATCTTTAATTAGATTTGAACATGAAATGGTAATTGAATTTACCAATAACAACGTGGTGTTAGATATGAAGTATAACCAGTTTTACTTCATGGGATGAATAGGTTGGGATTGGGAAATCAAAACAAATGATTACTTCGGTAAGGTTCGTTAATCCCGACTAGTTGAATCGAAATTCAAAGGTAGATTAAATCATGAATTTTAATGATTTATCTTGGATAAAATTAATGGGAACATTTCCCTATGAATGTGAAATTTAGAAACTAACTGTCGGTTAGCCAAGCAGAATGGTTTTCTGGATATTGATCTGATGTTGGTTTCGGCCTTCGGGGTTAATATTTGGGGAATTATTCTCTTGATTAATTTACGGTTAGTGACTGATAAATTGGAATGAGGCGTATGTTGTGTTTGTGTAACACTTATTTTAAGTATACGCGAGTTATTCGGGAAGACCGGGTTTATCCCATTCTGAATAACTGATACGACGATAAGTCGAAGATGAAGACGGTGGTTGAAGGCCAGAGGTCTTCACGTCGTTTGGAGGATTACTGATGATCTTGATTGGGCTGTACACCCAAGAAGATGGAAACAGTTGGTGATCGTCCAGACGTACTTGGAGATCGATGGATATGCGGGGTACTAGGTGCCTCCGGTTTCGTTCAGACCCAGAACGGACTTGTAAATGGACTGTGTGTCTGACATTGGATTTTAGTCCGTGTGATTGATCTCTATTAAATATATATCTGTTTGGCGGCGGAGAATTTATTCTCTTGCTTAACGCCCTTCTCTGAGACGTACGAGCTCAGGGGTTATATATTGATGGATATCAAACGCATGGAGTGAATTTCCTGTGTGGCATGCCTAAGTGGCAATTGATCGAGGCTTCTGTTGAAAAGCAAAGTCTTGTGGTGATGATCAAAACAAGGCCTTTGTGGCGTAGCTTTGTGTAACGTTTACTTCGCGAGTTTCGCACCCCGGTGGTGAACCAAAAACGGGAGAGGACCTCAGGGAGGGCATGCGTTTCTTTCTAGCTAGGGTGGTGTCAGTGACCTTCCAGCCCTGACATTTATATACTTTTCACCTGTGTGGTTGTTGCTGTTGCGAGGCGCCTTGGTTTGATCGGACGATCCGGGTCCGATGGAGTCATTCGTTGGCTCATTTACGCCCCAATGGGCGGGGAAACGCAGTGTTCAGGAATTTTAATCCACATCGGTGGACCGGCCCTGACGATCCAAGGGTCACTCGAGCTCTGATCCTGAGGCTCGGGCTAGAGAGTCTCGAATCGGTTGAGGACTATCTTTTGCCTCGGTTCATAGATGGAAATCCAATTTCCAAATACGTGACTTTGCGGTTTTATTTGTAAACCTATATATGGCGACATAGTGGCATGGGACGCTCATGCTGCCTATGATTGATATTTATGATTTGAAGTTGTTTTATACACTATGCACTTATAATAGTATCAAATGATTTGTTTTAAACGTATCAAGCATTCTTGGCTATTATAAGGTAAAAACCCTATCCCCCGGCTTGCGTTGCATTGTGTGATAGGACCTGGGTCTTATAATAGCTTCATTTTTCTTTATTTAGCATTGCGCTGTTGTTTTATGCACTGGTATTCTTGGGAGGAAACCCGTTCTGTGTTATACGGCGTGGTCCCTTGATTTACCTCACTTTAAAAATAAAGATTAACTGTTTTAGTTCTCACACCAGTCACATGACTGACCTGGAGTTTATTGTTTTAACCTAAACTCTGAGTGCCCTTATTTTGACACGTGCAGCTAGTAGTTTTGGTTTTGCAGATTTACATTCACAGGATCCTGGTTTACAACTGGAACGATATCCGGAAAGCTTTGTATCCGTATATCTCTTCTAGTTGTGTATTGTATTATTTTCCGCTGCTATGTAATGTATTGTAATCTCTGATATTTTTGTGTAATATTTATTCATTTATACTCTGTATATTCTTGTAATCTGATGCATTGTTGTAATATACAATGAAATGTTCTTTCGTCTGCGTTCTATTTTGTCGTGTTCTCAAAACAATCCGCGCTTTCCCTTCTCTTCGGAGACCGGGGAAGTTCGGGTCGTTTCAGTTTGTCAGTATCCTACGCACCAGATCGATATGGAAGTGAACCAAAATTCACCAGTGTTTGCAAACAAGTGCGGTTTTCTATTGTAAACCCACATTCGAACATCATTACTCGAATTGATCACGACAAACCCAAATTTCGTCAACCCTAGCTTGTTCTGTCTCACGCTCTTGATTTTCCTGAACTCGAGTAATGCTGCGAGTTGAGTAAAATGCATACCAGGCAGTAGCAAACCCTCTTATGAATCCATACATACACATTTTGTGATTTACCGATTTTTGCTTTATTTGATTTTGGTTTTCTTGTGTTGCGTTTGGGTTCTCAGCAAAAAGGAAGTGGCAGCCTGAGGATTTAGTTTTATCGGGGATCATGTTTGTGTGTGTGGCTGAAACGATGACTAGGTGGCTAGTTTTGGTCCACACTTACCTAGATATTTTCATTTTAAATATTCATTTTATATTTGTTTCAACACTCTAAAAATCCCTACGAACACACATGATATCTAAAAATCACGAAACTGGACATGCAACTAGAGTTCGACATTACGGTCCCAACGAAACTGGTTTCGTCGAATTCCGACTTCGTATGCTCACACAACGTATTTTTAACCGTCGAAATACTGACTGTTTTTCACTCTAAAAATCCGTATGACCACAGATTGACTCTAAAAATCACGAAACTGGAAATCTAACAATAATTTAGTATTGCAGATCCAACAAAATTGGTTTCGTCGAAAACCGAGATCGTTTGCAAAACTGGCTATTTTTAAAGCTCTGAATGACTCATATAAATATATAAATATATTTAAATATAATTAAATTAAATATAAAAATATTTATATTATCGTATATATTCTCAACAGAATATCATACAGCTCCACGGGGATTTATAACTCGATATTTCAAATCTGGGTCAACCCGATATTCGGTTTATATTGAAATTCCTTTTTAAAATATAAATAATTCCTTTACAAATTATAAAGGAATTCCACAACGACTTTTCTAAAATTTGATTTGGACATAAATCAAAATCTACACGATGAAATCTCGATTTTTCTCTTCCATTAGAAAGATATACTTCACCAGCTCCCAACGTTTCTTGTTTCATAGAAATCCGATTTAAAACGAATCCTGTACATTCAGTTGAAGTTCAAATCACCAAATTACGAACTGTAGCGCCCTTTCAAGCTCTATTTTAATTATAATATAATTATACGTTCAAACTTCGTTCAAATAATATATTCGTTATTCTAATTCAGTTCTAAACTGAATTAAATATTACAGATGATCCAGTTCACACCATATCGCCATTTCAGCAAATTGTGATTATTTCAGAATTAAATATATTATTTAATTTGTTATTTTAATTAAATATTCACCATTATTTAATTCCACGACCATTAAATCCTTTCAATCACCTTTATAATAATTAAATAAATAAATTGTTATACCGCTGAAAATGTGGGTCATTACATTCTTCCCCACTTAAAATAATTTCGACCTCGAAATTGCTAAGGTAGAGGACGACCCTATCGACTGGTTAGAACATATTTGTTCACTTCTTAACTTCAGTTTCCAACTGGACCAATTTAATTTCAATTAAATATTAATTAATTCTTATCAACGAAAATTTTCAGAAATCCTGAAATTTTCTAACTCCCTAAAATTCTGAAAAATTTCCCCAGCACCTACTTTGTACTGGTCAATAGGTCAAACTACAACTCGCCTCTTTGGGCCATATCCATCCCAAAAGAAAATCAAACAGCCAAGCGGCTTGCCAAATCAGCTCATAAATCTCATATCTAATAGAAATATAAACTTGTACCTTTTGTCGGCATATCATTTTATCCTTTCCACCTGTTATCAATTCAGCGGATACAAGAGTCATCCCAATCAAATTCCAATCTGCTTTTATCCACAATACAACCATTCGCTTATATCCGAGCCAAATATCATTTCAACTCGAGTTTCTTCTCGATTCCCAACTCTTAACTTGATTATCACGTTACACTTTAAATTTGAATCACACAATCCAATTTGTCTTGATATCATCTAATTCAATCTCAGTTACCACTTTACTGGCTTTACTTTAATTCAATTTTGCTTTCGCAAATTTCTGTGAAATTTGTTTTTAATTCAAACAGTCTTTCCCTGGGAGTTTTTAAACAGTATACTCTTTTCAAAAATCAAATTTCCCTTTTTGAAATTCAACACAACTTGTCTTCCCCAAAACAAATTCAAAACAGTATCTCTGGTAGTAATTCGTCGCTTACAACTCAAAAATGAATACTGATGATGCAGCTGTCATCATCAGTATCTATTTTCCAGCGATCGAAGTGAGTTCAATACTATAAAACCATTTCTAAACATTTCCACTTTGAAATTTATTTCAAAATATAATTCACACGGCTTGTAAAACAATTTAAAATCTCCCAGGATCTTAAATTTTACATATATTTAATCCAAGTCTATTTACAAACTCTGTTCCAAATTTCCAAGGTTTTAATTTCAATTCTGATTCAAATTCAGATTTAATTCATTTCGATTTCATATATTTCACTTTAATGAATTCTGATTGATAATTTACATAACCATTTCATTTTTAATAATCTTACTCGATTATAATAACAACCAATATATCCAATATATATATTCATTCCAATATATATATATATATGTCTTCTTTATATCAAAATATAATTTGGGTAAAATTATTCTGTTTACCCTCTTTTCAAAACATACAGTGTCGACCCATCGCATTCGAGTGTTTATAAACTCCTACCGATACAGTGGATCAAACTGATCGACCTGAACTCATAAACGACTCAACCAATAAATCTCCACAATATAAAATTATTTTTATATCAAATAACAAATACGTTCTAGTATCTATATACACTCAAACTCAATCTAGGGTATTACTAACCCTATCTCTACCGAGTCACGCCACAGAGCCAAGGTAATTCACTTAACTTAAGCTCTGATACCAACTATAACAACCCGGAAATTTGTCGACTTTGGTTATCGCCATAAGCTCAATGATGACTAACCAAACATCGAAAAATACCCGAAAGTTAATGAAAGAAAATAGAGGGTGAGGATAGATAAGATAGAAACTTAGAATAAAAGAAGTAGAACACAACATCAGAGTAACACGAACCTCACAGCGGAACGAATAATCATACAATATATATAACATAACTTGAAATATGCATCTGTACTTGAATATACATCATTATCAAAGTACAACTCTTACAACACAGCGGAAATAACAATTGCTATATAATCCTGAAGCCTCCTGCTCCAAGCTCTTCCAGTATATCTGTAAATCTTGACTACTTGATTTCCCGTACAAATTTAGGCACCCAAGAGTTTAGGGAAACAAACAAATAAACTCCGGGTCAGTCATGGGACTGGTGTGAGTAAAACAATTTAAAATAGTTTGAACAAGTAAACGATATCTCATAAGATCACGCCGTATAACGGAACAAGTTTTTCCCTTATGAGAATCCAAATTATCTTTATATCAAAAACCTTTTGATATTATAATAATGTTTATCAACCACAATATAATAATCATCTAGCAGAAACGCTTTCATCTCACGTTCTATATATATAGTATACAATCAAAACCGCAAACACGTATTGGGTAATGGATTTCCAACTATGACAAGGTACGGAACCACCTTTCACTAGTGTACCTCTAGAAAGGAATACACTGGGTTCAACAAGAACATCTTGCAACCCGGCTACACATGACCGACCACTCATTTTGCTTGAGTGTATCGAATGTATATCACCAACGGTTGGGACCAGCAACTGTTTCCCGAATGGGACAGCATCAACAATAGATTTTTAGAAGTAAATGAAACTCTAGATCAGGTGATTATACACCCTACTTCAAAGCGACCGACTTAGCCATGCTGCCTGCCCGATTTCTGTCATTTTGCCGGTTGATGAGGCTTGAGGTTACGCTTCATCATCACATCAGATTCACTTCGAATGCCACATTGTCAGATCCATCGAAAATCACTAATTGACGTCTACAACAGTACATTACGTGTTAGCTAAAGAAGTTTCCTTCTTCGCTTCCACTCTTGGTACGGTTGAAGAAATCAATGTACGTGACCTTTCTGGAAATACTCTGTCAGACATTCATCCATACAAGTCATCTTGGAACAGGATGAACCAAAGGCACTATTCAGTATATCCATCTTAGGCACTGTTATCTAAGATTTATACAACAGCCCTTGCACTTTACACCGTCTTCAATTTTCTTTGGCATATATGATTCGCAACGCTTATGCCAATACAGAGTGGTTCTTTAGATAATAATCCAACCGGTCTCTCCATATTGACAACGTTAAAATGGTCAAAACTTCGATGATCAAAGAAAAACAGGTGTGAAAACAACGATATTATTTCCAAATGGAAATTCTATCAATCAATCATCAATCATATATATATATATATATTCATATTTTCAATTTCAATATTTGATTACGTTTCTGATTCTATTTGGAAAACATTTCCAAATCTTCTTTACATGGATTTAAACAGATGTTTAAATCAACATCGCGACGACAACTCAAACCACTATCTTATTTACTAAAATCACTCAACCAATTCACTCTCGAACCTTAACCATTTCTAAATTCAAAACGAAGTCAATCAAGTTGGGGTATAACTACCTCTCAGACCTTAACTGAACAACATTTCAAATCTTGGAATAGGGTAAGTTCATCTTTTAACTCTTTAACACTTCCTTATGTATCTTCTGGATATAATTTAAGAGTCCAACTCCTTTACAGAATCATTTGATTATAACAGTGGTGTTATAATTTCCTGCTTCTGAAATATAATAACTTTAATCTAACTCTTATTTCCTAACTCGAATAAATAATGAATAACTAATTTATTTACTCCTATTCGGTTAACTCTAATCTATAACTCTTATTTGAATAACTCCAACCTAACTCTTACTGGATTAATTCTTATTCGAATAACTTATATTCGATTATCTCTTTCTTCAAATAAATCTTATTCGATTTAACTCCTGTCGAATAACTAGATTCTATCAACTCACTTCGAATATTTCTGATTCGATTATCTCACTTCGAATATCTACTGTTCGATTATCTCATTTCGAACATCTATTATTCGATTAACTCCTTTGATTAACTCAAATCGATTAACTCATCTGAAATATTTCTGATTCGATTAACTCACTTCTTCGAATAAACTAATATTCGATAACTAATACTCGACTAACTCTAACTCGATTAACTCTACTGATTAATTCTAATTGATTACTTCTAACCGGATAAACCTATCTGACTTAACTCTAATGGTATAACCTAACTGGTTAACTCAAATGGTTTAACCTTACTGGTTAACTCTTTATACTTATTCAGTTTCAACATCGATGTTGAAATCGATTCTTACTCCATTATATTAGTCCTAACTTATATATTCCATTTATCCAAATGATAATATTTAACTTAATTTATAAATATCATTTATAAATCAATCTGCTCCTTTTATCGGTTTACTTCTTCATGTATATGTTTAGACTTATATATATCTATTTATCCAAAGATAAATATTTACTTTATTATCTATTTGCTTCCTAAACAAATATTTCCTTTTTAAATTCTATTTGCAAACGGTTTGCAAATATCCCTTTTAAGGTTCTATTTCTCAGTATATCCTTTATTAACCTTATTTATTTATCCTAAGTATTTCCTTTAACAATTTCTTATTCATTTTCTAAATAAATATGTCCTTATCTTACTCTATTTATTTAATCAAATAAATATCTCATTATCATATCCTATTTATTTATCAAATAAATATCTCCGTTACCCTATTTAATATTTTATTTATTTAACAAATAAATAATCCATTTTATAGTATCTTATCTATTTATTCTAAATAAATAATTCACTATATAAATATTCCATTTATAAAGATTTCCCTTCATCTATAATTCCACTTAAATGTATTTCCTATTTATAAACATTCCATTTATAAATATTTCTATTTATAAATATTATTTATAAATATTCTCGTTTATAAAATCCTCTGATTTTATAAATATTCTCTTTTCAATATCCCGGTATGTTATGGTGTTTAACATATCCAATTACGATGTCCAATATCGTCCATACACATATAATCAACAACAGATTATAAACCACGTCACATATCACAATATATGAAAATAATAAAATAGCCGTTGAGGAATCCAATTGGATTCCTCCAACCTGTTTCCCTGCATCCACAGATGTTACACAATAAAATCAACATCACTTTCAGTTCCATATGATATATTTTGTTAAACAGAATCAATATAGAAATTCAACTAACTGACTAGCAGTTCAATCAAACAGTCAACACAAATTCAATCAGCCAATATTTAACAGTTCTAAAAATACAACATGAAATCATAAACTATTCAGAGTTAGTGAGATTTACTCACATTGGACGATCATCGTTAATAACGATAACCATCGCTTGATTCAGACGGACAATTTATTTCGCTATAAATTGTAACGATCCCCAATTCACTTCCCATCTGTTCCACGTTGTAGTCACCGTCCATACGATCCTGTCGGATCTTGTTTCGTCTAATTCTGATACCGTATGCGGAAGTTGTTAATTTTACAAGTTTGGACTTTTAAAAATTAAACTAAACTAAAAATTTAATTTCTTTTTTAAAGAAAATTGTGCTCCCCTTTACCTTAAAGCCCATCCCTTCCACTTTAAGCCCAGCACCGCATTACTCATCAACTTCTTCCTCCAATTCTTCGATGGCATCAGCTCCATTTTCACCCACTCCTTGCTGCCGATTTCATCCCCAAACCGCCTCCATTCCATTTACTTATAAATCACCCAAAAATATCCATTATTATCCCCTTCAAATTTGATTCAATCTATACCAAAATCATACTGCTCGCCTCCCAGAATTGAATCGCATTTGTCAGTATCCTACGCACCAGATCGACATGGAAGTGAACCGAAATCCACCAATGTTTGCAAGCAAGTGCGGTTTTTTATTGTAAACCCACATTCGAACATCATTTCGCGAATTGATCACCACAAACCCAAATTTCCTCAATTCTAGCTTGTTCTGTCTCACGCTCGTGATTTTCCTAAACTCGAGAAATGCTGCGAGTTGAAAAAAATGCATACCAAGTGGTAGAACACCCTCTCATGAATCCATACATATCATTTTGTGATTTATCGATTTTTGCTTTATTTGATTTTGATTTTCTTGTGTTGCGTTTGGGTTCTCAGCAAAAAGGAAGTGGCGGCCTGAGGATCTAGTTTGATAAGGGATCATGTTTGTGTGTGTGGCTGAAACGATGACTAGGTGGCTAGTTTTGGTCCACACTTACCTAGATATTTTCATTTTAAATATTCATTTTATATTTGTTTCAACACTCTAAAAATCCCTACGAACATACATGATATCTAAAAATCACGAAACTAGACATCCAGTTAGATTTCGACATTACTGTCCCAACGAAACTGGTTTCGTCGAATTCCGACTTCGTATGCTCACACAACGTATTTTTAACCGTCGAAATACTGACTGTTTCTCACTCTACAAATACGTACGACCACACAGTGACTCTAAAAATCACGAAACTGGAAATCTAACAATAATTTAGTATTGCAGATCCAACAAAATTGGTTTCGTCGAAAACCGAGGTCGTTTGCAAAACTGGCTATTTTTAAAGCTCTGAATGACTCATTTAAATATATAAATATAATTAAATTAAATATAAAAATATTTATATTATGGTATATATTCTCAACATAATATCATATAGCTCCACTGGGATTTATAACTCGATATTTCAAATCTGAGTCAACCCGATATTCGGTTTATATTGAAATTCCTTTTTAAAATATAAATAATTCCTTTATAAATTATAAAGGAATTCCACAGCGACTTTTCTAAAATTTGATTTGGACATAAATCAAAATCTACACGACGAAATCCCGATTTTTCTCTTCCACTAGAAAGATATACTTCACCAGCTCACGACGTTTTTTGTTTCACAGAAATCCGATTTCAAACGAATCTTGTACATTCAGTTGAAGTTCAAATTACCAAATTATGAACTGCAGCGCCCTTTCAAGCTCGATTTTAATTATAATATAATTATACGTTCAAACTTCGTTCAAATAATATATTCGTTATTCTAATTCAGTTCTAAATTGAATTAAATATTACAGTTGATCCAGTTCACACCATATCGCCATTTCAGCCAATTGTGATTATTTCAGAATTAAATATATTATTTAATTTATTATTTTAATTAAATATTCGCCATTATTTAATTCCACGACCATTAAATCCTTTTAATCACCTTTATAATGATTAAATAAATTAATTATTATACCGCTGAAAATGCGGGTCATTACACTACTGATGCCCAATGCCTGCTTTTTCAACTCCGGACTACGTGCACGCCCATAGTCCGCCTGAACCTACACTAGCGCACCAACTCATCCATCATTCTGGTCGCTTACAATCAGCCCAGTAATCATGCCTCACCCTGCCTAGTTCCAGCGTACCATGATACATCTAGTGGGTTACTGCTGAAATGGACCGCGTAACTAGGGTTTTCGTCCAATAGGTTAAGTGTTGTCATTTAAATTCGTGACTTAACCCTTATCAGTCTAGCATGTCAAGTTGGTTAAGTGTTGTCATTCAAGTTCTTGACTTATCCCGCCTACGTGTCAGTCAAATTTGACTAAGTTTTGTCGTTCAAGTTCATGACTTAGCCCTACGAATCATGTATCAAGTTGGTTAAGTTTTGTCTTTCATGTTCATGACTTAACCCTATCATGTGGCATTAATTCATTAATGCACCCCAACCCATAACATCGGACATCTTGTTGTGGTCACTGGATATGCCGGGCGGTTCCGGGCAGATTTACACCACAACTCAGTCTGACCTCGGGTTTCAAGCGCGATATGACCAACTACCCATATTGGATCCTATTGTTTGCGATAACTGGATTTGCCGGGCGGTTCCGGGCAGAATCACACTGCAAACTCAACCCAACCTCGAGTTGGCCATTTTCAAGTTCATTCTAGTGTCATGTCCATGTTCAAATTTCATATCAAGTTCGTGTCAAGTTTCAAGGCAAGTTTCATGTCCATATCCAGATTCAAGTTATAACAGTGTTCATGTTTCAATTTATGCCTATTATCAAGTTCATGATTCATGTTCATAACTAATTCATGTTTTGCCTAACCTACCCAAATCGTATTCCCATCGTATGTAAACGTGAATCAATCTATATTACATGTAAATCCAAATCCCGAAATAAAGGGAATAACTTCAAATCTATGATAGGCAAAAAGGACGAGCATAAAGTGATAAAAGGGATTACAAGTCTAGCATGATATAACTTGAGATAATTGGTTACAACATCACTGGCATATGGAATAATAGCCTCAGATCATTAGGATTTCAAATCTAATATGATAAGGTGATAGTCATGAAAAATTTGACATAAGGTGATAGTCCCAAACTTGTGAATAATAACTGATTCAACATCACAGGCATGATAATATTATGAAAGGATTCGATTTACAACATAAATAAGCCCAAATTAGTCTCATAGCAATATTCCCAAAAGTCAAGATCCAAGATGAACAAGAATAGATATGAATCAATTATCATACATTGATCCAATTCCAATTTATTACATGAATAGGCCCAAATTAATCTCATAGCAATATTCCCAAAAGTCAAGATCCAAGATGAACAAGAACAGATATGAATCAATTATCATACATAGATCCAATTCCAATTTATAACATGTCCATATTAAGTTTATAGTTTTTATCTAAAAGTAACTTGGACTTATAGATCGTGGTCTAAGAAATTGAGATGCAGAAGTTGAATATATAAACTAGTCGTCGAATAGTTGAATCGTTGAATCTTGATTTGATTGTAGAAGCAAATCCCCAATATGCAATCCCTAGCCGTAGTCTTCAAGAAATAGTCTTCGTTTTTATTTTAATTTATCTTAATTTAATTTAGAGGAAGAAGAAGGAGCCATGTCCATTAAGAATTTTTGTTGCATAAGGTTAGAGAAGAATGGTGCAAAGAGAATGAGGCTAGGAGGCTGTTTATATAGGATTAGGCAGATGAATCTAGACAGAAAACGAGACCAGATATATCAGAATGAATCCAGGCTCAAAACTAGGCTTCAGCACCAGGTCGACCCCCAGGTCGACCTGGTCCCTGGGAGGTCAACCATAGTGTCTACCCCCAGGTCGACTTGGTCCTGGGTGGGGAAATTCCCGCCCAGTCTGCGCTAGAGTTTGAATTCGAATTTTGAATTCGAATTTCTAGCTATTTTTTATTCTGAAAATTTTTGAAACTTCGAAGGGTCATATCTCCCTCACACATACTCCGATTCTTGAAAACTCGGACTCGTTTCCAACCAGAATTTCGAGACGAACGCAATGGCGCAACCCGTTTCCAACCAGAATTTCGAGACGAACGCAATGGCGCAACCCGTTTCCCTTGATTCTTATTTTAAAATTTAATTCTTCCTTGATTTATGGTTTTAACATGTTATTAAAATTCGGGTTGTTACTCCTCCTCTCTATAAGAGTCATGTGGCGCACTGGTAAAGCAACAAGCTTCTCATTCTCTACCAAGTATATTAAGAAATTTATCTCTCATTGGGTAGGTAATCCTCTCACCTCATCGAATACGTCCGAAAAGACTCTGATTATGGGTACCAAACTGAGATTGTCAACAGAAGCATCTAATGAATCTAGGAAACCTAGCATAACCGACTCCCATGGGTCATAAGAAATCTCGAGAGTTCTACTGTCGCATGTCAAAAACCTAACAACTCTCCTCTCACTATCGAGGATGGCATCATATAGGACTAGCCAATCCATCCCTAGAATAAAACCATAACCCAAAAAACCCATAATATATGCATCACACTCAAACTCGACGCTAGAACAGAAATTCTCAAAGCACTAGATATCATAGACAGGTGAGCCATACCTCATATGAGGTTTGAGACCAATACAGGATCATAAACTGCGCAAGTATCTAAGTGTAACTATCAACAACAAAATTGGATATAAAAGAATATGAAGCACGGGAATTAAACAAAGTCCTAATAGGAGAGTCAAAAGGTGAAATCAAACCTTCTATAGCGACTTTTCTACCTTGGTCTTGACTACCAGTCTGAGTCGTCTCAAGTGCATGAACTTGTGCTCCGGATGATCTTGCCTCTGACCCTATTTCTGAGGGCATTGCGTTCTATATTATCCCTTTTGTCCCAATTGAAACAAGCATTCTTAGTACTCCTATAGTCTCTGACAAAGTTCCCGCCCTTCCACAGACATGACACTTAACCTCTGTATTGATTTGCACTTTCTCTCCTTTCTTTGATGCATCCTTCTTGGGCCACCACCTTTTCTTTTCTGTCTTGGGCTTAGCCTCTTCGGTATTTAACTTCTTGCTTGTCCACTTTCCCATCCTGATGCATCAAATCCATATCTTCTAGCCTCTTAAATGTAGCTTCCATAGGGATATGTGCCGTTACCATTACCAATCATTAAAGAGGTTGGCTCAACCCCTTTACAAATCTCAAATCCTTTTTGTGAAGAGTGTTTACTAAATTCAAGCTAAACTTTACCAATTTATTAAAGCTATTCACATACTCTTTCCCTATCATACTTCCTTACTTCGGACTTAAGAACTTCTCTAGTTGCATTCCTTCTTCGGCTTGTGGTTCATTTCGAATCTATCCTTGAACTCATCCCTTGTTGCTACTATCTGCCCTGCCTAAGTTATCTCCCACCAATATGATGCTTTCTCCTTTAGCTGCCAAGCGTCCAATTGAATCCATCTCCTATTGTCTAACTCCAACAATCCAAATACATTCTCTGTCTCCCTAAGCCAATTGCGAGGCTCCATGTAACTCTTTGTTCCACGAAACAGCTTATCGCCTATCGCACAGAAATCCTTACAGAGCTTAGAGAAGTTAACTACTGGACTGAGTAGAACTACCGCGGCTGCAACTGGGGGTGAGATATTTTCTTACACTTTAGCAGGTGTCGTAGCCTCTGCGTATCTATGGAACCATGTCGGAATGGGAATACCCTCTAGGAAACTGGAAGCCCTAAACATGCTGAAAAAAGAAGAGAAAAGTATTCAAAAAAGAGATCGAAGGAATATCGAAATTGACTTGAGAGATATTTTTAAAAAAATAGGTTTTTCCTGAAAATCTTTTGCTTTGAAAACACTTTTTTCAAAAAAAAAATCACTGATCTTGCAACCTTAGGCTCTGATATCGAATGTGACACCCCGCATCCCTTAATGTCACCTATATGAGGATGCATTATGTTTTGTGAAGGGCAATAGGTATAAAGTAACAATAAAGAGACTAAAATTCACAAGATAAAATGTAAACATAATAGAAAAATTTTCAAAACATTTATTATTAAACCAACCACAACATAGTTTAAAATAACTATAGAGTCATAATCATAAAACATCTGTCTCGTGGAAAGTAGGACATCAGAGTATAAATACAAAATCATACCCCTTATGAGTTATAACAATAGTCATAGAATAGGTATTAAAGTAATACATGAAGTAAGAAACAATCAAAGTCCAAGCTGAATAAAAAAGTCACGGTCACTACTGCGATCATCGCCTTGAGACCCTGGGGAAGGAAGAAAGAGAAAAGCAAACTAGGTTAGATAATAAGTCTGGCGAGTTCGAGTGAACTTTAGCATAAGCATAAGATAGAGAAGTATTGAGATAGATGAATAGTACTGGACATGAAAATACAGTAAAGTAGAAAATAAGGAAACATGATAAGCTTCTCATTCATATCCCAGAATTTCTGCACCAACTATCATAGTATTAATATTAAGTTTTACCTAATTTCTACCTGGTGATCGTCTTCTTAAACAAGATGTAAATAATATGTGTCAGTTGTGGCCTTCGGGGTTATCAGTCCCGAACCCATCAGCCAAAATAAAGACACAACCTTAATCACAGGCATTACAGCATCTTATCTTCCACTATCATACCTATGCATTCTCATGACTTTGCCGAAATGCACCCGTACGCACCTCTCGTTTGTACCTCTTACAATCCAGCTTAGTATAAGCGTGCCTTAACCGCTGCCTAGTGTGAGGGCCCAATGATAACCAAGGAATACTGGCTAATACGGGTTCCCACACAAAATGCATATGACACGAGCCGCCTGAGAGTTGGCCCCCCAACTTTACTAGGATTTCTACAAACCCCTTATATCATAAAGGAATGGACCCTTCTCTCTTATTAATCATACAAGTTTAATAATCCCAGTGAAACATCTTGTTATTTCTAAAACTATAATAAATGAAAGTAATCTACAATCTTTTATCCCTGGATTGTAATTAATGAAAGTAATATACAGCCCCTTATCTCTAGATTGTAATTGAAAAAAGTAATCTACAACCCTTTAACCTTAGATTGTAATTAACGAAAGTAATCTACAACCTTTTATGTAACGATATGTCTTTTTGACCGGACCTAATCGATCTCAAGATCAACCAAGACCGTTCAAAACTTGCATACGTTAACTTTGGGAATACAATAAATTAGAACAATAATAGAAGACTTTTATTATCATCATAATAATGTTACATCAGAGTACAGAATATCAGAGTACATCGAATAAATAATATAGCAGAAGATTAAATTACAATAAATGTAATACACTGCAACGGAACAATTAAATTAATACAGCAGAAGACTACCAATTCTCTGGACACAGCTCTAAGCTTCGATCCAAAATCCTGCTCAATATATCTGCAAAATAAGCTACTCGACTACCCATGTGGAAAAGAGGGGCACCCGAGTTTGCAAAGTGAAACAAACTATAGGTCAGTCATGGGACTGGTATGAGAAATCTCACTTAACTTATCTAATAAGGCTAATCACAGGACCACGCCACTAACACGGACGGGTTTACTCCATTGGATTGCCAGTGCATAATTTAAATAAAGTAAATCGTTAAATAACGCAATGCTTTTTAGAAAAATGAAGCCATTATAAGATTCAGGTCCCATCACACGATATAACGCAAACCGGAGGATAGAGTTTTACCTTATAATGGTCAAAAATGCTTGATACAATAAAAACGGATTTGATATTATTATTAGTGTATATGTTTCAAAAACATTTCAATCATAATGTATCTGTAACGTTCCAAAAATTTGGACAAGTTTGAAATGGAATTAATTTAAAGATTTAACTGTTGATAATCAATTTTATATTGATATTGGGGTTAGAATTTTAAAATCAAATATGTTGTTGTGTATGATCCTAATTCAATATTAATTCAGAATGATGAGTTTGGAATCAAGTATTTATTGTCAATATCTGAAGTGAATTTAGTGGATATTTGAATTGATTTGAAATTCGACTGGAGTAGAATTTGAAATCAACGTTATTGACATTTAATAAATTAGAAATTTTATTCGATGAAATATATGAAAAATAGTTCTAAATATGTGTGTATTTTTATTGAAATTTAACATTTCAAATTTTGAATGAAATGAGGTATTTGTGAACGAATGGAATAAAAGCAGTGGAATGATAAATAATTTGAATAATGTATAAAACCGGGGTCGGATTACGACCGGGAAAATTTTATTGGGTTTAGAACGTGAAGACGAAGAAGTACATATAATTTTTGTAGCCCATGGAGATTGCATTGTCGGTGCGAATATTGAATGTTCTGTGATATTTGCGGTAGGATTTGTTTTTTTAGTACAAACAAATAAAACATCCCCTGTATGCTGCCTTCCCGAATATTACCATCCCCAGTTAAAACATGCAAGTTACTATTCATTTCCATGGCCACCACGAAAACGTGGTACCCACGGTATCTACATTATAAAAGAACCAAGCATCGTTTCATCCCTTCAGCAAAATCCCTAAATCATTTCTCCCATTTCTTCAGCAACGAAATTCGACCTTTCCCCATTTTCTTGAGCTAAGAATCAGACTTTTCCTTTTAATTGCTGAAAACCAAACTTTCTCTTCCCAAATCAACAAAACCTAACCGCCTCCGTTGTCTTCTCCAATCCGCCTTATCTTTCCTTCAGTACCGCTATTCCTACTCCAATTAAATTTGAAGCAGAGCCCCACGCTGTTAAGCACCATAAGGTTGCACCAGAAAATCACGTGGCGTCACCACCAGTCACCAACCGAAGCCACTCTCTTTGTTTGCAATCAAAGGCGTTGTCTTTCCCTTCACAAAGCCTAGTCGAGTCATCGCTTTCTGCTCTCATCACCAACTCTAGTTGTAGCTTTCACCGCAAGCTCATGCGTCATGCTCGAAGACCACCAAAGCTTGTTCTAATAAGAACGAGGCTGCCTCAAGCTCGTTTTGGCCACCATCTACGCTTCGTTTTGTGGGAAACTCGACCCTAAGGTGAGTTTCTTTTGGAACTCACGATTGATTAATTTCAGTTCAAGTAGTGTAATTTTGATACAAGCTAATGCTGATAGCATGATTTTTGTGATATTTCCATCATGGATTTGAATTGATTGATAATGGATTTTGTTTTGATGATTGTTTGCTTGTTCTTTATACACTGATTTGGGTTGATGCATTTGTGCACTGTGGTTTTGGGGTCACCATGCCGTCAATAAGTTGAATATATATATATATATATATATATATATATATATATATAGGAAGATTTGAGAGTGTTTTGCAAGCAACTGTTTTAAATACAAGGTTAATGCCTACATTCTCCACTTATTAACAAATTTGGAATTCTAGTATGAGTTGGTGTGCTGTGTAAATGCATGCGGAAATTACGGATGCATTCCATGAAGTGCCAATGTAGGCAAAGGTCTTCTGGGTAAGTAGAAATATAACATGATTTTATATATATTAGCACAGTTAACTTTGATTTCCTGAATGAAATTAATATAGTTACGAGAGAGCTTCATATTATAATTTTACATTTTATTGTGAAGCAGCACTAAAAGCGTATAGAGCATACTATGTTAGGCCTCTGTACTAATATATGGAAAGTAGTTGTTCACTGAAGCTTAAATCTAAATGAAATGTACATGACATCATAAGGCAAGGACTAGGCGTTTATATGAGGACAATGGAAATGCATTATGAGAACAAAACTATAGATGTGCTGGAAACAAACAATGAGCAGAAATGGCAAGAGTATGTAAAGCAGCAAGTGGCCTTAATATGACAGTATATGTAAGATTTGCCAAGTGCAAAGTAATTTAATTTAAACAGAAGGAAGAACAAAAAATGTATCAAATATATATCTATAATGATTTCTACATATTGACTGTGCTTTTACCTTATCTGTATGTTGTATAGTTTTGTTATGGTTCTTCGAATGGGTTGGTCAGTGCGTATACAGGCTTTTGTATATAATTGTGTAGTGTCAGTAGAATTGAAAACTTGATATCTTCACCATCACCAATTTAAGGAAGATTTCTAATGAATAGTTTGCCATGTTTTGAAAGGGGTATTGCACCATTGTTTTAACCAACAGAAAGTACTCTGGAACCTTGAATTTGGTCCACTGTTGCTGCGCCTTTTGTTCCCATTTTGGTCACACCATTATGCTTCTCCATTCCTTTGGAATTCATGATGACATATACTTTGCCTTTGTTTAAATTGGTTTGTTGTTGCACTTTATAAATGGTTTGCATGAAAGTCATGATGACATATAGTTTGCCTTTGTATAGAATACATGATGACATTCATTTGGAATACATGAAAATCATGGCCTTTAAATGGTTTGCTGATGTATTTTATAAATAGTTTGTTGTTGCATCTTTATACATAAACATCATAACTTTAAAAATAGTTTAGGCTGACAACAAGATAAGTTTTCAGAAGTTAATTAAGGACATAATATTTGCAATTTGTTAAATTGATTTTGACAGCTAGAAAAGTTTCCAGAAGAACATAAGTTGCAACAGAAAAAGCATTTAAAATCAACTATTTAGGTCAGCATATGTGTGAGACTACTTTCTTGTGCACGTTTTGTGCAGTGGAAGGATCTATAGCATGATATATTCATATTCATTTTACCTGCAACAAATATGGCAGGTTGCTTGCTATTTGACTGCGTAGAAAAAAAAAACAGGATGCATCAATAATTGTTGCTGTATATATATATATATATATATATATATATATATATATATATATATATATATATATATAAAGTTATTTCATTCAGATCTGTAGAATGCAGTAATATTTCATTTTCTATAGATATGGTATTGAATATAGTCTTAAATCATTGAGTGGCTTATATAGCCCTTAATCGTGGCATGCATAACTTGTCTCTACTGTTTGGTCCCTATGTACACATGTCTGCTGTTGCTCATCTACATCTCCCTATGCGCGATTTTATGGTTTCGTTTACACCTGTTGTTTTTTCGAGTTTATGGTTTCATTTGCACCTGTTGTTTTTTTCGAGTTTATGGTTTCATTTATACTTTTTTTTTTATCCTAGTTTCTGACTTTACATTTACCTAGTTGTGGTCTTAGCATTGAGCTACCATTTGTTCATTCGCACCAAGGTGAGCTTGGACCTGTGTAAATTTCCAATCCAGTCAAGGCTGAATCATATTACACCGTCACCATTTTGTCACTAGGGAAAAGAAACTGCTAGGTACATATATGATTTTTTTTTTTTGAACAGATGTCACATTTGGTCTCGACATTTGATATAGAACTGATATGTACAATTTCACATTTGATCTCAGCATTGATATAGAATTGATATGAGCGGATGTCACATTCGATGATAGAATTAACTATTACATTTTAGTTTCTACTGAAATTATTTTACTTGAACTATGATTAATCCTAACTCGGGTGTTTTATGTTTTTGCATGAAACGCTCGGGTCACACCCGAGCAGTACAGATTTAAATATCACAGCAGTAGATTCAAAGATTGGCGAAGACTGTGGATGTGATAGCCCGTAACTTCCCCATGAAGGAAAGCCCGGATTACCTTGAGAACAGGACAAATCAGAACGCAGACGGGAGAACATTTCATTGTTATTACAACAATACCATCAGATACAAGAATATACAGAGTATAAATGAATAAATTACATTTGATAAATATCAGAGATTACAATAAATTACATAGCAGCGGAAAATAATACAAAGCACAACTGAAGGTAATACACGGATACAGAGCTTTCCGAGCATCGTTCCAGCTGTAAATCAGGATCCTGTGAATATGAATCTGCAAAACCAAAACTACTAGCTGCCCATGCGGAAAATAGGGGCACCCAGAGTTTAGGTTAAAACAATAAACTCCAGGTCAGTCATGTGACTGGTGTGAGAACTAAAACAGTTATTTAAAGCTTTACTTTAAAAGAGAGTAATTCAAGGGACCACGCCATATAACACGGAACGGGTTTCCCCCCAAGAATACAGATGCATAGAATAAACATCGCAATGCTTTTTCGAAAAATGAAGCTATTATAAGACCCAGGTCCCATCACACAATGCAACGCAAGCCGGAGGATAGGGTTTTCCCTTATAATAGCCAAACATGCTTGGTACGTTTAAAACAAATCATTTGATACTATAATAAGTGTATAGTGTCAAAACAATTTCAATTATAAATATAAATCACGTATTGGAAATTGGATTTCCGTCATGAGTCGAGGCAAGGGGCAAGCTCCTCTCCGCGTTCGAGACACCCTAGCAAATGCCTCAGGACAACACACTCTGGGTAATCCTGGATCCTCCAAGGCCGGTCCTCACTTACGTTAGAGGATTAGTTATTCCTGAACACACGTTTCCCGGTCCTTACAGACTTATAATCGAGGCGCCTCGCATTCCAACAACCACATAGGTGAAAAGTATATAAATGTCAGGGCTGGTAAGTCACTGACACCACCATAGCTAGAAAGAAACGTCATGCACTCCTTGGGTCCTTATCCCGTTTTTGACTCATACCGAGGTGTGAGGCTCGCGAATCCACACTATACACAAAGCTACGCCACAAAGGCCGTGCTTTGATCATCAACCACAAGACTTTGCTTTTCAACAGAAGCCTTGATCCATGCAACTCAGCATGCCACACAGGCAATTCATGCCATGCGATTGATATCTATCGATATATAACCTCTAAGCTCGTACGTCTCAGAGAAGGGCGTTAAGCAAGAGAATAAATTCTCCGCCGCCAAACGGATATATATTTAACAGAAATCAATCAACACAGAATGAAATCCAATGTTAGACACACAATCCGTTTACAAGTTCGTTCTGGGTCTGAACGAAACCAGAGGCACTTTCCTCGCATATCCATCGATCTCCAAGTACGTCTGGACGACCACCAACTGATTCCCTCATCTTGGGTGTACAGCCCAGTCAAGATCATCAGTAATCACCCAAACGATGTGAAGACTTCCGGTCTTCAACCACCGTCTTCATCTTCGACATATCGTCGAATCGGTTATTCAGAATGGGTATAAACCCGGCCTTTCCGAACAACCCGCGCATACTAAAAACAAATGTTACACAAACACAACATACGCCTCATTCCAATTCATATTCTCAGGGAAAGGTTCCCATTAATTTTATCCAAGATAAATTCTTTAAAATTTATCCTTTAATCTTCCTTTGGATGTCGTTTCAAACCAAATTATGGTTTTCTAAACTAGTCGAGATTAGCGAACCACACCGAAGTAATTATTTATTTTATTTCCCAATCCCAACCTATTCATCCCATGAAGCAAAACTGGTAATACTCCATATCTAACACCATGGTGTTATCGGTAAAATTAATTACCATTTCACGTTCAAATCTAATTAAAGATTTAACTATCGCTTTGGAGCAAAACTGGTGATACTCCATTCTCGTTCATTTTCCAAATTTGATAATTTAGATTATCAATTCACAATTCAATCTAGTAGCAGATTCATTAAAACTCCTTTTACTGGGTTAAAGAACTAATGTCATTTAAAAGACAGTTCACGATAAACCCCAAATCACATTCTTATTATCGGGTTAAAGAACAAGTGTTATTTAAAACACTGTTCACGATAAACCCACAAATCAATTCTATTTAAAACCCATTCAAATCCAATTTATTTATTTAAAATAAATGGGTTGTTATTTTAGTTCTAAACCAGTTCATTTCAATAAAAATTTATTTTTATCTTTTCAAATATGGAGTTTTTCATCCCAATTTTTTCCCAAGTCATTTCTTATGATCTAACACAAATTATTACCATTTTTAGTAATTTTATCAAGGCTCGTACAGTCGATTTCCATCTACGGCCATCGAACTGCACTTACAACGACCTTTTCCCAATTTGATTTGGACGTATCTCCAAATCCAACCGTTAGATTTGAAATTTCTAATATTTGTTAGAAAGCTCTTTTCGATACGAACCCAACGGTTCCAGTTTTAGGAGAATCCGACGGTGGGATCTCCCGTGATATCCGTTCGAAGTCAATGGTCGAAATTCGCGAACTGCCGCGACGCGGCGCGTTCTATTCAGGCCATTATATTATATATATCATATATATATAATATATATATTGTCGATTTCTATTTAAAATGAATTATATAAATAGTATTAAATTCGTTTCAAAAGCAATTTCAACTTCCATTTCAATTCAAATCAAAATTGAATTTTTCCTTATAAATTCGTTTTAAAATTCATTTCTATTCAATTCAAATTTCAATTCAATTTGAATTCATTTCAATTTTCTTTCAATTCAATTCGAATTCGTTTTCAATTCAATTCAAATTCGTTTTCGTATATAATCGATATAAATATCGTTCGCGTCAAAATAGCTCATCTCTAATCAACACGGCTTTATATATTTCAATAAATTCGTTATTCTATTCAACAAATGAATATTTATTCTATTCAATATGTGAATCTATATTTTTGTCAACACACGACTAATCTCAACGAATGAGTACTGTCCACATGTGACTATTTTTTTTATTATTTACTATATTTTATGAAAATTAAGGTATCTATCGTTTGATATTAAATCAGACTCCAACCGTAAATTAGTAAGAGAACGATTCCCTGAATATTAACCCCGAAGGCCGAAACCAACATCAGATTAATATTCAGGAGACCACTCATCTAATCTATTTTCCATTCAGTTTCTAATTTTATATATGATAAAGATGTAAATTTTATTATTAAAATATTTCGTTCAACACATGACTAATCTCAACGAATGAGTACAGTCAACACATGAACCTTCATTTTATAATGATAAAGATATAAATTTTATTATTAAAGTATTTCGTTCAACACATGACTAATCTCAACGGATGAGTACTGTCAACACATGAACCTTTATTTTATAATATTCTTTATCTTCTAAATTGGAATGAGGCCCAATCAATTATCATATAGCGTTAACTATATGGATTCCATACAACACATGTATATAATAGCAACGATAAATAATCAACCATCATCCAAAGTGCACTACTCTGTATAAGCATTAAATATAGATATCTAACGCTTATAACAGCCTGTAAATCAATCGATCGACATACAACTAATTATTGGGATTAGTTTATGCCGTATTTTATCCCAATACCCGTGTGGGGTTTCAGACAATCAAACACAGATTTTTATTTGTGAAGTTGGGCGATGTGTAAAATTTATCGTCCCAATCAATGTCCTTCAAATAAGTGTACATAAACAAACCGTCCGGTTTGTAAATGAATATTTATTTATTCACATTCACGTTAAAAATTATATTTTTAACGATAAAACATTTTATTTTAACACATGAATTTTTATTCAGTTCATTCACAAAATAAAAATGATATTTTTATTTTTCTAACTTTTTTTTAGAAAATTTCGGCGGCATAACGGCGCGATACTAGAAACGGGACGAGGCCTAGCCTTATCCCCGGTCTAGTGAAGGCCCACGCCATTCACACATCAATCAAATTCATTCCGTTTCACCAAACAACTCAATTCAAACCAAATAATCTAACCAACTATACAACCAAACAAACAAGTCCATGGTCTGTGGACGATTGTGTCGGGTGCTACTAAACACCGCCTGCATCCTAGTATATATATATATATATATATATATAACTAGAAAAAAAATTTGAGTGAGAAGTTCTCACCAACTAGCTAATCCAATACCACGACTCTTCTTATGTAGAAAATCTTGTCGTTCTCGCCTTTTGTTACTTTCGTTGCCCGTAGCCACTACATGTATAAAATCACATTTTTATTATCTACATTATATAAAAATCTCATCTTTATATCTTCTATAAATTAAAAATCGGATTTTTATCCTCTCTATAATATAAAGATCATATTTTTATTTACTTCATATGTCAAAAACTGCAGAAGCTTTAAAATGGAGAAAACTCACTTTTTTTCTAACGCCCGGATTCGCTGTTCGGGTCTTAGACTTTGCAAACGAGTTTCAATCTTCACACCATCTTTTTTTTCAGCTTAAACGCGCCATTCTGGACAACTTTCGCCTAAGGGTCTTTTTTCCGAAAATGCTCCAATTCGCCAGAATTCGCAAAAGTACACGAATTTTACCGCTTTTAAACAACAGACTTCGAACGCGTTTTCCGAGCAGCTACGAGCTCCAAAACATGACTTCCATGTCTCCAAATCGAAGAGAATTTCGTGCTATACAACTTTGGTCTAGAGGGACTTTGGCCAAAAGCGCACCGTTTGGGAGTTATTGGCGAAATACGGTCAGGGACTTATTTGCAAAACAGGCGATTAGTGTAAAATGGGTTTTTGGTGACCGGGGGGTCCACGGCCGGAGGGATGGCCTAAGGGGGGGGGCGCCGGACCTGATGTGGCGTGGGAAGTCGGCTAAGGGGCGGCGGCGGTGGTGGTGGGGCCCGTGGTGGTGGCGGTGGTGTTGTGAGGCTTAGGGTTCTTGAAAAGAGGAGAGAGAAGGAGGAGGAGGAAGAGGAGGGGGGGAGGAGGGGGAGGGGGTGCGGCCGGAGGTGGAGGTGGTGGAGGGGCAGCAGCGGCGGCAGGTGGGAGGGTGGACGCCATTTTTGAGTTTTTGAAGAGGAAGAGAGAAATGAAATTATGAAGATATAAATGGAGTAAAAGTGATTATATGCTAGTTTCTCGCGTATCGCCCGAACACTAGCGATCTCCGATGGCCGCGGATTTCGGACACGAGATAGTAGACGTGAAGATGAGTCCAACGAAATAAGTTTCGTCGAATTCCGAGTTCGTTTGACCATTCAAAAAAATCACGAAAATGCTCAGATAAGCTCTAAAAATGCTATTTTGGCGCACCTTTTCTTCTCGCACGCTCACATGCTAACTTCAAAAATCATGCCCTTTTGGATTTAACCATTTTTAGACGATACGAATCCAGAAAAAAAAACGAAATCGAATTCTGAGGTCGTATCAATAATGTTCATGTGTAAAATGACTGCTCGCTTTACCCGGAACTGTTTCAGCTCGCATGGCCACATATTAACTCCGTTCGACGCGCCATTTGGAACTCAACAATGATTTGTCATTGTGAATACATAAAAATTTATCCCGTCGAATTCTGAGCTCGTACGCAAAATTTCACTTTTTAAGGGCTATGTTTTGTTAACCGAACAACTCCAGCCCATAGCCACTATTCCGGATATCGGAATATATCGAAGCTTATACTTTTCGGAGTTCTAAACGGCATTTTAAACTCAATGGAAGTGGTTTCGAGTCCGAATTCATCCGTATGCAAAGTTTGACTTTTTGGGCCATGTATAATTTACATAGCGACTATTCTGAATTTTCAACTGGGCATAACTTTTGATTCCCGCTATGAAATTTCGATTTTTCAGATTCGTTGGAAAGATATTTTCATAAAGATCCTATTATTTTTGGTTTCGCTAAAATCCGGATTGTTTTGCACCCGGTACATTCAATTGAAGTTTGAAATCGAATTATCGAACTACCGCGCCATTTTCAATTCTATTTATAATTATATATAATTATTTATATTCTAACGACGACGCGTATAAATATATACGTTCTAATTATATTCAAAATAAATTTCTCGTCGATATTATTTAAAATAATTCATTTTAAATATTCAAAATTCATTAAAATTGCCAAAATAAAAATTTTAAACTTGCTCAGAATTTCCGGGTTATTACAATCTCCCCCACTTAAAACTTTTCGTCCCCGAAAAGGAACAAAGTCGAAAGTGGTTTGATTAATCCACTCCACGTTCGATCCAGCTTCCATTCTCCAACTTTTCAGTTTTTGAGAATTTTCAAATTCTTCAAAAATTTAGCTAACACCCTAAATTTTCAAAAAATTTCGCCATAACCTCCTTTGCACGGGGAGCACGGGAAAATCCCGAAATTACCATATAGGCCTTCTGGTCTCAAAAAGAAAAAGAAAAAGCCAATCGGCTCATAAAATCATCATCACCCAAACGAAACAGTAAATTCTAGTAAATATGTACCTATTTGTCGGGCAAACAAATTTTATTCTCTGCTCTAGCCTCCTTGCTATGACCTGTTCAATGTAAATACATGTATATGCTAGCAAATGCGACCAATTTTACAATATAATTCAATATTTGATTCAATTAGGCATAATGGTTCAAAATTGTCAAACAAATAGACAAACAACACAAACATCAATCAATTAGTGAATTAGAGTTTCAAACTCATAATTTTGATATATATACAAAAAATCATGTTTTTGATGCCAAATCACAGCAAATGAATCTATCTATATAAGTTTTGGTTCTCACACCAGTCTAATGGAAATATATAGATATCTCACCTTCGAAACACGAACATAAATATTGATAATGCGGCCGCATTACCAGAATTATCTCCGGGTGACTAGAGTGTGATTCTATATCTATCCAGTATATTAAAACTTCGAATATACGTACATGACGCGTATACGCGAAATCTTTATATACTCAATTGTCCAAATTCAAAATAAATAAAATATTCAAATACGTATAAAATGGTTTAAATTTTCAAAACAAAATTGTTATCATTTGAAAAATATACTCTTCACACTCGTTCTAGGATACTACTGATCCTATCTCTAACGAGTCATTCTAATTGGATATTGCTAATCCAATATCTGATGAATTCTTTCGTATGGTTCTAATGTGTCTTGTTCTCGAGCTCTGTAAACCAAAGCTCTGATACCAACTGTGATAGCCCGTAACTTCCCCGTGAAGGAAAGCCCGGATAACCTTGAGAACAGGACAAATCAAAACGCAGACGGGAGAACATTTCATTGTTATTACAACAATACCATCAGATACAAGAATATACAGAGTATAAATGAATAAATTACATTTGACAAATATCAGAGATTACAATAAATTACATAGCAGCAGAAAATAATACAAAGCACAGCTGAAGGTAATACACGGATACAGAGCTTTCCGAGCATCGTTCCAGCTGTAAATCAGGATCCTGTGAATATGAATCTGCAAAACCAAAACTACTAGCTTCCCGTGCGGAAAATAGGGGCACCCAGAGTTTAGGTTAAAACAATAAACTCCAGGTCAGTCATGTGACTGGTGTGAGAACTAAAACAGTTATTTAAAGCTTTACTTTAAAAGAGAGTAATTCAAGGGACCACGCCGTATAACACGGAACGGGTTTCCTCCCAAGAATACCAGTGCATAGAATAAACAGCGCAATGCTTTTTCGAAAAATGAAGCTATTATAAGACCCATGTCCCATCACACAATGCAACGCAAGCAGGAGGATAGAGTTTTCCCTTATTATAGCCAAACATGCTTGGTACGTTTAAAACAAATCATTTGATACTATAATAAGTGTATAGTGTCAAAACAATTTCAATCATAAATATAAATCATAGACGACATGGGTACCATATATCATGTCGCCATACTAGTTCTACAATTAAAACCGCAATTTCACGTATTGGAAATTGGATTTCCGTCATGAGTCGAGGCAAGGGGCAAGCTCCTCTCCGCGTTCGAGACACTCTAGCAAATGCCTCAGGACTACACACTCTGGGCAATCCTGGATCCTCCAAGGCCGGTCCTCACTTACGTTAGAGGATTAGTTATTCCTGAGCACACGTTTCCCGGTCCTTACAGACCTATAATCGAGGCGCCTCGCATTCCAACAACCACATAGGTGAAAAGTATATAAATGTCAGGGCTGGTAAGTCACTGACACCACCATAGCTAGAAAGAAACGTCATGCACTCCTTGGGTCCTTATCCCGTTTTTGACTCATACCGAGGTGTGAGGCTCGCGAATCCACACTATACACAAAGCTTCGCCACAAAGGCCGTGCTTTGATCATCAACCACAAGACTTTGCTTTTCAACAGAAGCCTTGATCCATGCAAC
Source organism: Allium sativum (assembly GCA_030737875.1). Classification (NCBI taxonomy): domain Eukaryota; kingdom Viridiplantae; phylum Streptophyta; class Magnoliopsida; order Asparagales; family Amaryllidaceae; genus Allium; species Allium sativum. The sequence goes on along the minus strand of CM060923.1, from coordinate 24,715,544 downwards.
TTAGCATGCCACATAGGCAATTCATGCCATGCGATTGATATCTATCGATATATAACCTCTAAGCTCGTACGTCTCAGAGAAGGGCGTTAAGCAAGAGAATAAATTCTCCGCCGCCAAACGGATATATATTTAACAGAAATCAATCAACACAGAATGAAATCCAATGTCAGACACACAATCCATTTACAAGTTCGTTCTGGGTCTGAACGAAACCAGAGGCACTTTCCTCGCATATCCATCGATCTCCAAGTACGTCTGGACGACCACCAACTGATTCCCTCGTCTTGGGTGTACAGCCCAATCAAGATCATCAGTAATCACCCAAACGATGTGAAGACTTCCGGTCTTCAACCACCGTCTTCATCTCCGACATATCGTCGAATCGGTTATTCAGAATGGGTATAAACCCGGCCTTTCCGAACAACCCGCGCATATTAAAAACAAATGTTACACAAACACAACATACGCCTCATTCCAATTCATATTCTCAGGGAAAGGTTCCCATTAATTTTATCCAAGATAAATTCTTTAAAATTTATCCTTTAATCTTCCTTTGGATGTCGTTTCAAACCAAATTATGGTTTTCTAAACTAGTCGAGATTAGCGAACCACACCGAAGTAATTATTTATTTTATTTCCCAATCCCAACCTATTCATCCCATGAAGCAAAACTGGTAATACTCCATATCTAACACCATGGTGTTATCGGTAAAATTAATTACCATTTCACGTTCAAATCTAATTAAAGATTTAACTATCGCTTTGGAGCAAAACTGGTGATACTCCATTCTCGTTCATTTTCCAAATTTGATAATTTAGATTATCAATTCACATTTCAATCTAGTTGCAGATTCATTAAAACTCCTTTTACTGGGTTTAAGAACTAATGTCATTTAAAACACAGTTCACGATAAACCCCAAATCACATTCTATTTATTATCAGGTTAAAGAACAAGTGTTATTTAAAACACTGTTCACGATAAACCCACAAATCAATTCTATTTAAAACCCATTCAAATCCAATTTATTTATTTAAAATAAATGGGTTGTTATTTTAGTTCTAAACCAGTTCATTTCAATAAAAATTTATTTTTATCTTTTCAAATATGGAGTTTTTCATCCCAATTTTTCCCCAAATCATTTCTTATGATTTTACACAAATTATTACTATTTTTAATAATTTTATCAAGGCCCGTACAGTCGATTTCCATCTACGGCCATCGAACTACACTTACAATGACCTTTTCCCAATTTGATTTGGACGTATCTCCAAATCCCACCGTTAGATTTGAAATTTCTAATATTCGTTAGAAAGCTCTTTTCGATACGAACCCAACAGTTTCGGTTTTAGGAGAATCCGACGGTGGGATCTCCGTGATATCCGTTCGAAGTCAATTGTCAAAATTCGCGAACTGCCGCGACGCGGCGCGTTCTATTCAGGCCATTATATTATATATATCATATATATAATATATATTTCGTCGATTTCTATTTAAAACGAATTATATAAATAGTATTAAATTCGTTTCGAAAGCAATTTCAACTTCCATTTCAATTCAAATCAAAATTGAATTTTTCCTTATAAATTCGTTTTAAAATTCATTTCTATTCAATTCAAATTTCAATTCAATTTGAATTCATTTCAATTTGCTTTCAATTCAATTCGAATTCGTTTTCAATTCAATTCAAATTCGTTTTCGTATATAATCGATATAAATATCGTTCGCGTCAAAATAGCGCATCTCTAATCAACACGGCTTTATATATTTCAATAAATTCTTTATTCCATTCAACAAATGAATATTTATCCTATTCAATATGTGAATCTATATTTTTGTCAACACACGACTAATCTCAACGAATGAGTACTGTCCACATGTGACTATTTTTTTAATTATTTACTATATTTTATGAAAATTAAGGTATCTATCGTTTGATATTAAATCAGACTCCAACCGTAAATTAGTAAGATAACGATTCCCTAAATATTAACCCCGAAGGCCGAAACCAACATCAGATTAATATTCAGGAGACCACTCATCTAATCTATTTTCCAGTCAGTTTCTAATTTTATATATGATAAAGATGTAAATTTTATAATTAAAATATTTCGTTCAACACATGACTAATCTCAACGAATGAGTACAGTCAACATATGAACCTTCATTTTATAATGATAAAGATATAAATTTTATTATTAAAGTATTTCGTTCAACACATGACTAATCTCAACGGGTGAGTACTGTCAACACATGAACCTTTATTTTATAATATTCTTTATCTTCTAAATTGGAATGAGGCCCAATCAATTATCATATAGCGTTAACTATATGGATTCCATACAACACATGTATATAATAGCAATGATAAATAATCAACCATCATCCAAAGTGCACTACTCTGTATAAGCGTTAAATATAGATATCTAATGCTTATAACAGCCTGTCAATCAATCGATCGACATACAACTAATTATTGGGATTAGTGTATGCCGTATTTTATCCCAACACCCGTGTGGGGTTTCAAACAATCAAACACAGATTTCTATTTGTGCAGTTGGGCGATGTGTAAAATTTATCGTCCCAATCAATGTCCTTCAAATAGGTGTACATAAACAAACCGTCCGGTTTGTAAATGAATATTTATTTATTCACATTCACGTTAAAAATTATATTTTTAACGATAAAACATTTTATTTTAACACATGAATTTTTATTCAGTTCATTCACAAAATAAAAATGATATTTTTATTTTTCTAACTTTTTTTTAGAAAATTTCGGCGGCATAACGGCGCGATACTAGAAACGGGACGAGGCCTAGCCTTATCCCCGGTCTAGTGAAGGCCCACGCCATTCACACATCAATCAAATCCATTCCGTTTCACTAAACAACTCAATTCAAACCAAATAATCTAACCAACTATACAACCAAACAAACAAGTCCATGGTCTGTGGACGATTGTGTCGGGTGCTACTAAACACCGTCTCATCCTAGTATATATATATAACTAGAAGGAAAAAAAAATTTGAGTGAGAAGTTCTCACCAACTAGCTAATCCAATACCACGACTCTTCTTATGTAGAAAATCTTGTCGTTCTCGCCTTTTGTCACTTTCGTTGCCCGTAGCCACTACATGTATAAAATCACATTTTTATTATCTACATTATATAAAAATCTCATCTTTATATCTTCTATAAGTTAAAAATCGGATTTTTATCCTCTCTATAATATAAAGATCATATTTTTATTTACTTCATATGTCAAAAACTGTAGAAGCTTTAAAATGGAGAAAACTCACTTTTTTTCTAATGTCCGGATTCGCTGTTCAGGTCTTAGACTTTGCAAACGAGTTTCAATCTTCACACCATCTTTTTTTTAGCTTAAACGCACCATTCCAAACAACTTTCGCCTGGTCTTTTTTCCGAAAATGCTCCAATTCGCCAGAATTCGCGAAAGTACACGAATTTTACCGCTTTTAAACAACAGACTTCGAACGTGTTTTCCGAGCAGCTCCGAGCTCCAAAACATGACTTCCATATAGCCAAATCGAAGAGAATTTCGTGCTCTACAACTTTGGTCTAGAGAGACTTTGGCCAAAAGCGCACCGTTTGGGAGTTATTGACGAAATACGGTCAGGGACTTATTTGCAAAACGGGCGATTAGTGTAAAATGTGTTTTTGGTGACAGGGGGGCCCACGGCCGGAGGGATGGCCTGAGAGGGGGGGGGCGGACCTGATGTGGCGTGGGGAGTCGGCTAAGGGGCGGCGGCGGTGGTGGTGGGGCCCGTGGTGGTGGCGATGGTGTTGTGAGGCTTAGGGTTCTTGAAAAGAGGAGAGAGAAGGAGGAGGAGGAAGAGGAGGAGGAGGGGAGGAGGGGGAGGGGATGCGGCCGGAGGTGGTAGAGGGGCGGCAGTGGCGGCGGGTGGGAGGGTGGACGCCATTTTTGAGTTTTTGAAGAGGAAGAGAGAAATGAAATTATGAAGAGAAAAATGGAGTAAAAGTGATTATATGCTAGTTTCTCGCGTATCGCCCGAACACTAGCGATCTCCGATGGCCGCGGATTTCGGACACGAGATAGTAGACGTGAAGACGAGTCCAACGAAATAAGTTTCGTCGAATTCCGATTTCGTTTGACCATTCAAAAAAAAATCACGAAAATGCTCAGATAAGCTCTAAAAATGCTATTTTGGCGCACCTTTTCTTCTCGCACGCTCACATGCTAACTTCAAAAATCATGCCCTTTTGGATTTAACCATTTTTAGACGATACGAATCCAGAAAAAAAACGAAATCGAATTCTGAGGTAGTATCAATAATGTTCCTTTGTAAAATGACTGCTCGCTTTACCCGGAACTGTTTCAGCTCGCACGGCCACATATTAACTCCGTTCGATGCGCCATTTGGAACTCAACAATGATTTGTCATTGTGAATCCATAAAAATTTATCTCGTCGAATTCTGAGCTCGTATGCAAAATTTCACTTTTTAAGGCTATGTTTTGTTAACCGAACAACTCCAGCCCATAGCCACTATTCCGGATATCGGAATATATCGAAGCTTATACTTTTCGGAGTTCTAAACGGAATTTTAAACTCAATGGAAGTGGTTTCGAGTCCAAATTCATCCGTATGCAAAGTTTGACTTTTTGGGCCATGTATAATTTACATAGCGACTATTCTGAATTTTCAACTGGGCATAACTTTAGATTCGCGCTATGAAATTTCGATTTTTCAGATTCGTTGGAAAGATATTTTCATAAAGATCCTATTATTTTTTGTTTCGCTAAAATCCGGATTGTTTTGCACCCGGTACATTCAATTGAAGTTTGAAATCGAATTATCGAACTACCGCGCCATTTTCAATTCTATTTATAATTATATATAATTATTTATATTCTAACGACGACGCGTATAAATATATACGTTCTAATTATATTCAAAATAAATTTCTCGTCGATATTATTTAAAATAATTCATTTTAAATATTCAAAATTCATTAAAATTGCCAAAATAAAATTTTTAAACTGGCTCAGAATTTTTGGGTTATTACAGGGGATTTCAGAAGACAGCGCCCTCTGAAGATTTCAAAACAGTAAATTATTTTTCTTGTATTCAAAGCATGTTTTCAAATTCCGCTGTATACAGAAAAATATTGTATTCAAAATTCTGATTTATAATAAAAGTCTATTTCGCCGTTTAATACTGCGTTTTATATTTATTCTGTGTTTTTTTTAATTCTTTAAACTCTGTAAGCTAAATAAGCTCCGTCAATTTGGACGTTTTAAGTTGGTTAATTATTAATTTAAAGCGTTCAAAAAGGCGGGACGTTACAGTTGGTATCAGAGCTTTGGTTTATTCAAAGCGTAGCTTATCGGGTTTAAAATATAGAAGCGATACAAGAAGAATGAATTTTACGAATTTTGAAAAATATATTTTGAAAGGAAAATTATTTTGGAAATATTATATTTTGAAACTGATACAGCGGAAAAATTTGTTTTTAGATTTAAAATTTTCGGAATCCCCAGTCTTGAAATCCAGATTGCCAAAGCTTTTCTTCGATAAGGTTCCCTTAGTTTGAATCTCGAATACATCGTCGAATGGTATCAAAAGAAGATAAGTATAAGAAATTCAATGAATTGATTATGTGTTTTAGCAAGTAAAGATAACTGAAATTGATTTGAAATAAAAATTTCGATGAGAATTTGAATGAAAGGGAAAATTTTGAAATCATTTCAAAGATGAATTTTATTTCAATGTTCAGAATATGAAAATAAAATTAAAAAAGAGAGAATATAACTGGAAATTGATTGTGTTAAGTTGTATTACTAATTTGTTTAAACCTAGCAAGATAAATTATAACTGGTTTCAAACCAATGAACTCGATAACGAGTTATAAACTTGTTAATTGATTAACAAGAAGTGAATGGTAAAGGAGAATTATAAATGAAGTAAATCGTAAATGAGATAAAATAGGAATGAAGATGTTAAAGGGATTTGAACCTATATGAAATCAAACTAATTAGTGTGACGAGTCTAGAATTCCTATAAAAGGTATTGTATTTATTTGTTAGAGGTGAATAACAATTGGAAGCAAATATGTTGCAAATGAGATTGGGATAAGAGAAATGAAGTTGACCAAGTACGATGAGATTATTTCCAAGTTCGTAATATATTATCGGAAAAGAGATTATCCGAAAGAAAATTGTTATTGGAGTCAATTATGTTGAATTTTAGATAATATTATTTACTTCCTGTTTTAATCTAAAGTAATATAGTATTTATAAGTTGTTTAACTTATCCATATTAATGAGTAAGTATATTTTAAATTTAAATATTTCGAAGGCGTAAATTATTGTTATTATCAACAATGTTCATAGAAAGGGAAATTCTTAACTCGAGTTCGGATGTTACGAGTATTGAATTAATGTTTTGCCGGTGTTATAAGTTGTGAATTTTAACTGTTCCGAAGTTAATAATGATGTTCAGTTAAGGTCTGAGAGGTAATTATACCCTAATTTGATTGACTTCAGTACTGGCCAAGAAATGGTTAAGGGTGAGTAGTAAGAAATTATGTGAAGAAAGTTAATGAGTGTCAAAAGTTGAATGAGAACAACGATGTTTTATTTAACCTTTGTTTAAATCCGAATAATGAATATAAAAATGTTTTCCAATAGGCAATAAGAGTTATTTTAGAATTGTAGAAAATAAATATCATAATTTAAAAATGTTTTTTTCAAATAAAAAAAATCGTGAGAAAATTAACGGGTTTGATAATAAATCAGAATGGCAAGAACTGAAGAACAAAAATCCACATGTCGAGAACGAAGAGTAGTAGAACGTAAAAGAAGGGAAGAGGTAATGTTGGAATACGAGGAGAGGATCAAGGAAAAACAGAAAGTTAGCCCCTGTGACAATGTTGTTTGTTACAAATGTCAGAAAAATGGACATTACACGGCTACGTGCGGAGAGAGGCACAAGGGAAAGAAGAAAGAAGAAAGAAGGAAAATTTTTACCGATCCAATATTTTCTATTTTAAATGTCGAGAGAAGGGACATTTTCCCAGTCGTCATAAAGTGAGGAAAAAGAAGCCTGCTATTATTGAGATGTCTGATGAACCAATCACTTGCTATCATTTTAAGCAAGTTGGACATATAGCTTAAAACTGTTCCGGGAGACAACAAGGAAGACGGGCAGTGTTGCGCTCCACTAGAAAACTGTGAAGTATGTAGATAAAGATGGCTCCATCTCGTATTATTGTAAGAACTGCAAGGAGTGGGGTCATGTGGATGAGGAATGTACTAATCCTTTTGTGCAGACTCCAGCAAAATGAATATTGTGAAAGAAGTTTACGCAAAGATGTGGATCATTGATCAAAAAGCGGACGATTATCAAGATTGTGGACCCTAACTAAGTTAGCTTTGTTTTGTAATACTATCATTTGTAATCCTAAATCTCATATGTACGTGTTTTGAATAGATCAAGACTATGTAAAATAGAAGGGTTAAGAAAAATATTGAACTCTATGAAATTGCTATTAATGGTTTGATCTCAATTGTATGATGTTATTTGAAATATTGAAAATGAAATATTTCTAAGTAGAGATTATAATGATATCATTGAAATAAATAAAAGAAGTAGATTCGTAAACTGAATTTAAAAATTTCATAAGATATGACTTGATTAAGAAATAAAATTAAGGAAATTGGAAACTGACCGGAGATTAATCAAGATGGGTAATTTTCTAATTGTTGATGTGATGTTGGTTCGGGCCTTCAGGATTGATACTTAGGAAGTTGTTCGCTTGCTAATTTACGGTCGAAGGATGTGAGTTTATAAAAGTATTAATGTGGGAATGAGAAATCTGTCATAAGAAGGAAAATACTGAAATTTTGAGAATATAAGAATTTGAATCAAATGATGAACTTAATAACTGGAATTTAGAAGGAAATTTGGTTTATAACCAATCAATTTATTAATTTCTGTTTGGAAAGATCTGAGTTGATTGAGAGTGAAATTGAAATTTTAAATTTTGAATTTTAAATGGAAATTTGAGGATGTTTTATTTTAGACATTGAAGATTGAAGTTTTCAAAGCTTATATGAGAAATTTGTAAGAATATAGCGATATTGGGAACTATTGATTGGAAGGTAATCGATTTAAAACAAAATCTTATTTATATAAGAATGAGATGTTTGGGAATATGATTTAAAAATCTTATGTAAATAACGTAAGTATGATTTATGGGTATGAAATAAAATACAGTATGTTTTCAAAACAAGATAAGGAAAGTGCTTTTCTTCTCTTTGAAATTCGATCTTAGTAATGCTGCTGGTGGTAGTAGGTTGGCCGGACATAAAACTAATGAGTTGCCTTTTGGGCATGACTGCTAGCGAAATTCGCAGGGCTGTAGATAGCCTAAGGTGGTCAGATGTAGGGAAAATGTTAATATTGGGGCATAAATTGAATTGGGAAATTTAGACATAATGTGAATGTAATACATGAATCGGGATCTAGACGTAAATTGAATGTAATGCATAAATATGAATTTGGAACATAAATCAATTTGTGCTAAAAAACCTTAATTTGGGTTATATTGTCCATTATGAACATAACTTGGGATAAAGGGCATGAAATCTATAACGACATAGGTAAATTTGTTTAATAATGAAATGTCTAGGATTACAGTAATTAGAAACTGTAACTGTGCCTGGACACGAGGTTAGATTACACTTGTGGTGGAAGTCTGCCCGGAACCACCCGGCATATCCAGCGACCACAAATGGTGAATCTAATGTGAGGGGTCTAAGTGCACAAATACGAGACATGCTAAGACATGAGGTTAAGCCCGATTTGTGGAATAAGTCTGCCCGGACCCGCCTGGCATATCCAGCATCCACTAGCTGTAGGCTTAATGTGGGAGGTCTGGCATAAGATAACCATAAATGAATATATGGTAATAAACTCGAATACTTAACCTAGTTGAATCCATAGGGACTATATGAACATGAATTTGAATAGGGGTTAAGTAAACAGTGGGAGGGTTAAGTATATCTGGGTTGGGTGAGTAATATTTATATATAGGCCCACAAAATTAACTGGTTGGGGTTATGTAATTAAAGACACCATTAGGTAAGCATAACCTGTGGAAATCCTAGTGGGGATGCAAGTAAGAGGGGAGAGCTTGCATCATCTTGTTTGTGGGACCCGTTTCAGTCATTAACCCATATAACGGTATCAAACGGGTACTCCGTCCTAGGTCGGAGTCGAGGCAAGCTTACTGGGCTGATTGTAAGAGATCCAAGCGTGGGGATGGTGTGGGCTGCGCAAACCGACCGGGGGTCATGTACGTGCACGGTCCGGGCAAAGGGGGACAAGATGACCTTGACACCTGTAGATATGGTTGTGCAACTTGAAAACTAAGGGTTGCCACTTTAAGGGGTGATAAACCCTGTTGTGAGGCTAGCACAGGGTATCTACGTAATAGGGAGCCAATCGATTAGTGTAGTAGTTAAGGTACATCCGGACATATGCCTAAGTCTACCTTTTTGGGGATCATCTTATTATAAGACACTAGTATTGGTGCAGAGAAATCATTAGAGAAGCGCTATTTATTCTATCCAGTTGTCTTGTTCACCTTGTCATACCTGCCTATTATGATGTTATCTTTCTTATCAACTTTATATTCCTACATGATACTTTTACTTATTTTATGCTAAAAGTAATTGGACTCGCTAAACTTATATATGACTATTTTGTATCCTTTACTTTCTCTTCCGTCCCCCCCCCCCAAGTTCTCAGGGTGGGAATACTGAAGCTTTATTAGGATTCTGCTTAGCTTTGCTTGGAGCTGCTTTGATGTATTGCTCGAGCTCTTATCTTTTCTACTATGTCTATGTTTTATTTGGGAAATTATGCTTCTTTTACTATTGTACTCTAATGTTATAAGTACAAGACAGAAGTTTTTAAGATGGTGTACTAGGTTTATGTATTCTCAGACCTATGATTTTTTTAAACCACGATGTTATGCTTCATGATTAATAAAGTTTGTTTTTAAATTCCGCTGCTATTTTATGTCTTTCTTATAATGTTTCTGTTTCTGCTTACCTACAACGCTTCATGAAACTTAATGCATTCTCTTAATGAGTAACATTAACAAATGTGGGGTGTCACACTACCCTTGCCAGGAGTATAGGCTATACCAAAATCATATGATGTCAGAAACTCCAACCATCTTTGCTGCCGAAGATTCAAATCCTTTTGGGAGAAAAGATACTTCAACGATTTGTGATCAGTAAAAAACTCGAATCCAACTCCCAACAAGTAATGTCTACACATCTTCAGAGCAAACACAATCGCTTCCAACTCCAAACCATGAGTTAGATAGTTTTTCTCATGCAGCTTCAGCTATCGACGTGCATGGGCCACAACCTTATCTTTCTGCATCGGTACTTTTAACGATATTTTTCGTCAATGCCCAAATTACAAAGTGTAATGTGTATATTCATGAAATATGCTGAGGTCATGACCCAAAATTCTTAGGGATTGATCCTGGATCTGGGATGGGTAGGTTTCTTGGCCATGACAACTGCACAGTGTATTTCAATAAGAAGAAAACAGGCTAACGCCTCCCTTGATTTCATGGATGAAAGAATTGCCATATTTGCTAACTTTGATGACTCCTTTGTACTAGATCCTCCTGAGGAAGGAATCAAAATTGCGACAGAAGTCAAGCTAGGAATTCATATATGATTTAGTCACTTCCATCTTTGAGAAGCGTTTGGCTCAACATAAGGGTATGAGTCAGTCATGGTGGCTCCGCGAGGTGAGGAGAAAGGGGGGTTCATATTTCTATCAAGTCCCCTTTCTCCACCACTGGAGCACCTTGACTGATCTCCTCATCAGAAAGGTCAGTGTTAACTCCCTGTTTCATCATTATGATACTACAAGATTATCAAATTGCAAGACATATGAGACGTGGAATTCTCCGTTTATTAGATTCCAGATAGATTACAAGAATTGATGACTTGCTCTCCTTGAGAAAGAAGGAGCTAAGTTGATAAATGAAAAGTTCGTCCCCCTTTGTGGAGTATCTGGGGTCTTATTTATAGAGAATTCCGGGGTCTTTCCATTGGTAGGTTGTTGGTCCTGAATGATTCCTAACGGCCGCTTTTTTCTGGGTTTCGGGCATCGGCCCATCGGTCGTGGTATTAGTTATAGTTTTTGAAGTGATGGCTCCGGGAGAATTGTGATCTCTCCTAGGTGGAAGGGGGCTTATTGCCGAGATGGATCGCGGAAGCATTTCGGATTTCTTAGCGGATGCTCCCAGTGTTGGTCCTTCGTTGTGGGCTTTCGGATGTAGGCTTTCGGCTTTATCGTGGGTACTCGGAGGGGTCCTCCCTCGTGCCAAACGCAAATGTATGCCGATTTAGAACCGTTGATGGTTCAGATACTAAGTGGAAAAGTCCGGCAACCCATATCCTTGGCTGAGTCTCGGTTTAGCCTTTCGGTTTGGCTCTCTGAAGGGTAGCTTCCGGTGATACTCGTTTACTTACGAAAGTAATCCCTTTCTATATCCATGGAGTCGTTCTTTGAGGGTTGGTTCCAAACCATCTTTATGCTCTAACCCGATACTCTTCTTCCTTTAAAGTGCTGGTATTTATCGGTTGATTTCTTGGTGGTTAGATCCCGTCGGATTAACCTTGGCCGATACCTGGTAGGCTTCGGGTCCCTTTTCCTCAGCGAATGTGTCGGCCTGATTTTCTCTTGAGTTCCTTATTCTTTCTTTACATTCACTTGACATCCCTTCACCTACCGTCTTGTGCTAAGATCATTTTGGTAGTAACATTTCCCCCCCACCCCCCCTTTAGTGAAGGGGTGTCTTCGACTTTCCAAGTCAAGCTTCTTTTACCTGGCCTTCGCCTATTTGCTTGCTAATTATTCTCCCATGCTAAGTTATACCACAGTCCTGCCAAAGAGATCTGCTTCGGACGCCTGTAGAGGAGCGAAGTAACCTAGATTCAGGCTTTGATGGAAGACTGAAAACCTTTTTCGACAATGATGTGGAGCCGCATAATGTCCAGGCTTGGACGAATCAAGGTTGAAGAGTTGAATTCGCCTAGATTTGAAAAATTCAGTGTTGAAGGTCGGAAACCTTCCCGGTATTACTGAAGAGCTGAATCCACCCGGATTCGGCTATTTTAAATTCAAGGACCGGAAGCCCTCCAGGCATTAATAAAGAGCTGAATCCACCTAGATTCAGTTATTTTTTTAGTTAGGACCGGAGACCATTTCGGCATTAATGAAGAGCCGAATCCACCCAGATTTGGGTATTTTTAGATTTAGAACCGGAGACCCTTCCGGCATTAACGAAGAGCCGAATCCACCTAGATTCGGATATTTTTAGATTTAGGACCGAAGACCCTTCCGGCATTAATGAAGAGCCGAATCCACCCAGATTCGAGTATTTTTAGATTTAGGACCACAGACCCTTCCAGCTTTAATGAAGAGCCGAATCCACCTAGATTTGGGTATTTTTAGATTTAGGACCGGAGACCCTTCCAGCATTAATGAAGAGCCGATTCCACCCAGATTTGGACATTTTTAGATTTAGGACCGGAGACCCTTTCGGCATTAATAGAGCGAGTATCCCCATCGGATTTGATTCGGGAAGCAGAGGTTGTACGTGCTTCTTAAGCCTCCCCTTGGGCTTTCATTGGCAAAGCAGAGGATGTACATGCTTTGATGGCCAATCTCTGGGCCTATGCGTCCGGAGCGCTTGACTAACTTATCCAAAAGCAAGGCCTAAGGACTTACCCGACCTCCCTCCAGGAGGCGCCTTATCCTGACCATTGTAGGCGATGATTAGGGCTTAGAAACATAGACGGGGCCATCGTAGGCACAAAACTAAGGTTTACTCTTTTGACGCTCTACACGGGCCATCGTAGGCACTAATAGAGGCTTATACGCCACCCCCTCCAAGGGGTGCCCTATCCTGACCATCATAGGTGATGATAGGGGTTTGCGTTACCTTCTGTGGGTAATGCGGAACATAAGCAGAGGTAGGACGTGCTCTTCTACGAGCAAAGGTAGGACATGCTTAGTTCGAGCAGAGGCAGGGCGTACTCGTCTACGAGTAGATGCAGGGCGTGCTAATTTTTAGATGCACCGCCACAACCATCTCTGGTTTGAAACGGCGGCTTACGCTTTCGGTGCTTTAACCCTACCACCTCTAGTTTTGGCAAGGATAAAGTCTAACACAAGCATCCCCCTTAAGGGGTCGCCTCGCCCCGGCCAATTTGGCGATGACGAGGGATTCAATCCTCTTTTTTTCCAGCTCAGCTCCTTTCGGGTTTCGTACGAGACACCATGTGGGGTTTTCCACGCCCCTAGTTGTATGACGATTTCTTGGGGAAAAGATCTTGTCCTCTATTCTTTTATGGTTGGAAAATATGGCCTCAGATATTCCGAGTTCCATGTCCTTGGAACAAGATCGTCGTTGGGCCTACATAGCCGGTATGTGCCAGGTATGACTTCTTGATGGACAATTAGGGGTCCTTCCCAGTTTGGGCCGAGAGGACCATCAGCCGGATCTTTGGTGTTAGCCTTCACTCTTCGTAGTACTAATTCATCCTTAGCGAGGGTTCTAGTTTAGAACTTCGAATTGTAATATTTTGTGATCCTTCTTTGGCACTCGGCGGTTCTGATCGCAGCCTCATCCCTTAGTTCCTATATCAAGTCTAATGATTCTTTTCTTAACTCCTGGTTGGGGTCAAATTCATATGCTATCCTTCGGTGTGACGGAACTTCGTCCTTAACCGGAAGCATAGCCTCGCAACCATATGTCAAGGAAAAGGGGGTGTGTCCCGTAGACATTTTGGTGGAAGCCCTGTATTCCCATAGCACTAGAGGCAGCTCATCCGCCCAATTTCCTTTAGCCTGATTTAGGCGTTTCTTAAGGATCGCCTTAATGGTCTTATTTGCAGCTTCCACAGCTCCGTTTTCTTTCGGATAGGCAACTAAGGAGAAACTTTTGATGATTCCATTTTTCACGCAGAACCGGGTGAATTCCTCGCTCTCGAATTGTGTTCCATTATCCTATATGATCTTATAGGGATCCCAAAGTGGGTAACGATATTCTTTATAACGAATTTTAACACTTTCTTGGATGTGATAATCGGAAGGGGTTCCGCCTCCACCCACTTGGTGAAGTATTCAATAGCTACTATGATATATTTAGCTCCTCCCTTGGCGAGTGGCAAGAGCCCAATCAAATCTATCCCCCATATGTCGAAAGGCCAGGGGATCAATATAGTGGTTAGATTGCTGGGAGGAAGGCATGGTACCTTAGAGTATTTCTAACATTTGTCGCACCTCTTGACGTATTCAACCGCTTGACTAACCATCTGTGGCCAACAATAACCCTGTCGCATTACCCTTTTGGCTAGCTTGACCCCATTGGAATGGTCGCTATGCCATCCTTCGTGAGTATCTTTTAATAGGCTGAGTCCGTCTTCGAAACTTACACACCTTAAATAAGGAAGTAAGTGTCCCTTTTTGTAAAGTATACCGTCTATGATCACGCATGTGGGAGCTTGGTGTTTATCTTTCTTGCATCCTGCTTACTAAGGGGTAATGTCCCTTCCAAGAGGTAGTCCACTATGAGAGTCATCCCGTTTGTGCCGTGTTTTCGTTTTGGGGATTCCCACTCGGAATTTCCTTCTTGGTCTTCTCAGTTCCCCTTTCTCAATGCTTGGGATCGGGTCAAAACCAACGACCCTTTTCCTATTTCCGATTTTTTCTGTTCGATTTTGGACAGCTCCCGATATCCCACCGGCACTATCCGGGTTTTGGGGGCTCCTTGGGAGGTAGCTAATTTGGCTAGTGAATCTGCTTGGGTATTCTCCCCGTGGGGTATTTGATGAACCGAGAAGTCCTCAAACAGGGAAAGCATCTTTATTACCTTCTTTGTAACACCCCGCATTTTTAAGATAATTAAAAATGTGTTTATATATGTATGTGTGTGTGTGTGCATGGATATATAAATAATGATGATGTGCAATTTAAATTATTGGAAGAAACAGAAAAATTAATATGTTAACGATATATGTATTAGAAGAGATAATAAAATAAAAGAAAAAGATTAATGCAATGGTTTAATTTAAGTATTGTAACTAACATGAAAAAGAGAAGTAAGGAGAGAACAATAATTATCATTGTTCTAAGACTTATTAACAAAAGACTTCATATCTCAGTTGGTTAAGGCATTGGATTTGTAACATAGAGGTTAGGGGTTCGAACCTCGGCGGCGACATAATTTTTATCTTTGTTTTAGAGAGGACCAACTGAACATGCAAATATATGTACGTATACAAATTCAAAATTTGAAAGGATAAGAGCATACATATAAGGACATAAAGAAAAATATATGTATATATATGACAATATATATGTATATATGCAGAAAATATATGTATATGAAAGATAAAATTTCAAGATAATGCTACAGTCAATGAAATATGGCAAGAATCAAATAATGGTGCAACATCGTTTGAATTTTGAAAATAAAACGAAAGTTGTGTATATATATACGCGTAAAATGGTCAATAGAGGAATAGTATACATATAAGAATATTTCATATGAATAAAACAGTTAATTAAATTCTAGAAATTCAAAAGTTTGAAATTCAAATTTCTGCACCAAAACAGGTTGCGGGAACCAATGCTGACTCAGTGCTGCGTGTACGATAAGATTTGGCTAGATTCATCTGCGAACCTGGACTATTTTCTTAACAGGGTTCAATGC
Source organism: Allium sativum (assembly GCA_030737875.1). Lineage (NCBI taxonomy): Eukaryota > Viridiplantae > Streptophyta > Magnoliopsida > Asparagales > Amaryllidaceae > Allium > Allium sativum. Next base: position 24,699,746 of record CM060923.1, on the reverse strand, counting down.
TGACTCAGCGCTGCGTGTACGATAAGGTCTTGAGCACCTATATAAACAACCCCTAGGCCTCATATTTTCTCCGCACAACTCTCTGATGCCTCTACGTTGCTCCTTTCTTCTTCTTCTCCCCTAGATTTTAGATCTATCTTCTCTCCACTCTCTCTATAAATCTATTCCTAAATTAAAAATAATTAGATTTAGGAATTCAACTCCCGCGATTAAAACAAAGGAGAGATTCAGATCTAAAGTACTCCGCAAGAACAGAAAAGAGATTCAGATCTATAATTCAAACTACGCAACAAAAAGAGGGGAAATCAATCAAAGATTAATCTAATCCATGAATTGAAGAAGAAAATCAAAGATCTACGAATTGGAGCGCAAAAACACTGTGAGTGGAATTATAATAAATTTGTTGTATAATACTATTATTATCGTTCATCATTCCCCAGTTATTAATTCAATGCAAGATTCATGATGAATAATTGCTCTTTTATTCTCCTTCCCCTTTTTATTTTTGGATCTAGGTTATCTCGAACCTAGACGAAATCTTATTACACAATACGCACGATTGGAATATGGGAAAATTGAGCATAACCCATTTTATGCAATCGAGGAATACAATCTGTAATTTTGGAGTTTGTGACATAACAATTGTTATTACATATATTGGGCATAATCTATTTTATGCAGTCGATGAATATAATCTGTAATGTTGAATTTATGTATGTCTGACATAATTGTCATTGGTTATGGAATTGGTGTAATTTAATATTAACAACATGTAATTGGATAACACGAGTTGGTGAAATTTATTTGTGACTTGGAAAATAAGCCTAGAGGATGAATTAGATTATATGCATGAACGTGGGAATGTTGGGATATATATACATATATATCGGGAAAATATTGATTATATGAAATTGGGTATAATTGGATATTGGAAATTGGCATGTTTGGGTATGAATAACATGTAATTGGTGAATTTGGCTATAATTGGATAATTTGGATAATATGAAATTTGGCTAACTATTATGTAATTGGTGTAGTTAATGACAAATTGGAAATGGGCATAAAAATGAATTATAATTAAGTTGAATTTAGAACACATGACATGAATTTGAGGTTTGGGTGAAAGATGATTGTTAATGAACACCTATGACACAAGGTTAGGCGCGTTTGTGGTGTAAGACTGCCCGGAACCGCCTGGCAAATCCAGCGACCACAAGCGGACGTCTAATGTGAGAGGTCAACGATAAGAACTAGAGGCGTAACGGTTTATGACATGAGGTTAGGCGCGTTTGTGGCGTAAGATTGCCCGTAACCGCCCCGCAAATCCAGCAGCCACGAATGGACGTCTATGTGAGAGGTCATACATCGTTACGGCATAATAAATAAATTAAGAAATACTAACCATAATAAGACATGTGGGTGACATGGGTATGGCTAGAGGGTTAAGTGGGTGATATAAATGATATGTAAAACATGACTAAGGTAGACTGAACCGTAGTAAGACATGTGTAAGACACGGAAACTATAATAAAGGGGGACGAGTGACATGTGAAACAAAAATTTAGATATGCTTAACCAAATAGGACCCGTAACGGTATCATAAATTAATTGAATTGGGTAAAGTTTAAGTAACGGGTTAATTAAATGGATGGGTTAAGTCAAATCTAAAATTAATGACAAGAAATAGGGAATGATAAATAACCTATTATGAATAAACTTGAATAAGGCAAGAAAGGATAATAGGCGGAAATTATAACTTATGGGACAAGATAAGTTATAGGAAACGATAAGGAGGATGAGATAACACTTAACCAATTTGACCTGATATATGGGTGGGTTAAGTCAACATGAACTGATAGAGAACACTTAACCAATTTGGCATGGTACGTGGGCTGAATTGAATACGTGATTGGGGGTTAAGTCAACTTGGACACATGGGCAAACTTAACCAATATAACAGTATCAAAGTAAGGAAAAGTGGGGAATGATAAGATTAAATAATAGATAAACTTATCCTAGGGATAACAAATGAATATGACTTAAGATGTAATACAAGACTCGAAGGGTGGGACGACTTATACCATGAAATAAGTTAATCTAAGCTGGAAATGTGGGAAAACACCCGTATGCTATATTTTGATAAAGAGAACTTAAGTCATGCTTGAATTCATTGGTAAACCTTAGTTAAAAGGAACTAAGTAACAAACCTTAGTTAAAGAGAATTAAGTAACAGAAACTAAGTATCAAACCTTGGTTAAGAGAACTAAGTAATAAACCTTAGTTAAGAGAACTAAGTAAGTAACGAGAAAGAAAACTAAGTAGTAAACCTTATTTAAGAGGACTAAGTAGTAAACCTTAGTTAAGAAAGCTAACGATTCAGGAAACTAAGTTGTAAGCCTTAGTTAAGAGAACAAAGTAGTAAACCTTAGTCAAGAAAGCCAAGTAGAACACGAGGAGGAGCGAACTTCCATCTGATCGTGAAGAAGGCTCCAACGAACTGGGTTATGAAGCACGCGGCTTCGAGGGGACGTGAAGGTACTCTTGGTATCCCTCTGTGAGGTTGCAGATGATCCTCCTGGGCTCACAGAGGTTAAGGTCCGCGTTAGAAGAGCCAAGGGTATGCCTTGGTTGCAATATAAGCAACCTAAAGACTAGGATGGGTCAGCGTGAGGCGGCGATGTCTTGTTTAGCCCTATGATAGCACGTCATTGTCTACCTATCATCTTGAGTCAATCAAGTACGTAAAGCGGAAAGGCGGAGAACTCCAACAAACCATATACTTGCTATCTAGTTATGGGTGAGGTTTGGCCAATAAGTTTGTGGGGCATAGGGGTCCTGCGAATAGTTCTCATTCTTGATTTTCTTAGGTGCCTTTCATTAGTTGAGGGAGGGGTCAAGTGGGACCATAGCCACAAACAGATAAAAATAGATCTTAGCATCTGCATCGGTAGATAACTTAAAGCTCCTGGCCGAGTTCCGTGTTTCTTGATTAGCGTTTTCACGGGACTCGAGCTGCATATATAGAGGACATGTTCAACTAGACATCGATAACGATTCACGACACGTACGTGGGGAAAGTCTAGGAACATATATCGCTCTGGGTAGTGTGTCCTATACTAGGGGGCATCGTTCAATAGGTACCATAATCCCTAGTTAGACCTAGGTCGCGTAAACCCTGAATCCGAGAAGCGTTCAATAGGTAGCATAAACCCCAGTGGTCCTGGGTAGCGTAAACCCTGGTTGAATCTAGGAAGCGCTTGATAGTAACCTTAGATTAAATCTAGATGATACACGGAATCTAGCAAGATCGAGAGTGGTAGTCCAAACAATTTCGAGAATGGTGGCACTACACTAAAGTAGTATAGATTTACATGATGAAGCCCGTACGACATACGGCAAGGGACTGTATATATACATGGAAAGGATTTGACGAGTTGTGTGTATCTACATATAAGTAGTATTAGGTTAACCTACTAGTGGGACATGAGTATAGCTTAAAGAGCTAACATTGTTAACAACATAATAACCAAGAAAATGCAACTGAACGGTATATGTAGGATTATACAGAAGTTTATTCTAAGTCCACTCACACAGAACTTATGTTCTGACCCCCTCCTCATTACATACTTCCAGGTTAGGTTCATGACAGAGATGGAATAGCTTTGGATACTGGTTTAGCAGTATTGTTAATAAGGTAAAGCAATATTTGAATATTATACTTTATTTCCTTCCGCTGTGAGATGCTTTACGAGTTCTGACATGTTTCTTTATCTCTGTCATTTTTTGCAGGATACCAGAGCACCCAACTCGGGTTTCGATAGATTGGATTTTTGGAAAAAAAATTCGGTCTGTCGGAATCCGGGTTCTCACATCTGGTATCAGAGCTTCGGTTTAGTGATCTTAGGGAGATAATGAGTGAACGTATTTGTATTTTCTAAAATATAAATATATTATATATATAAACCTAAATCCATATAGTAACCCACTAGACATGAAAAGAGTTGGGATATCTAGTTTGTACACTCAAGTAATGAACATAGGAATTTGGAAACCATTAGGTGGTTGGTGTACAATATGACTTGAAGCTAGAGAAAGAAAAGTATCTCATAGGATGGAAACTGAAATATTAGTATTTCAGATTAGTGGGTATAGAAATGAAACCTTAGAAACTAGAAAAGGTTGAAAATGAAAAATGGATTAGGAAAATATATATAGTCGAGAGAATTGAATTCGCGAAAGTGCCTAGGATAAGCCTAGTGAGTTGAAGACCCGCTTTGAGTCTAACCCAATAATAAACTTTTAAGAACTTGAATCTGTAAAAGAGTTTGTGGTGTTTTTCAAGTTTTAAACTTAAAAGTATTTTTGATGTTTGAGAAATTATTTGGACCATGTTGGGTTTTTAAAGTAAAGCGGGGTATATTTTGTAAAACAATGATTTCTTGTTTTAAAAGAATTCTCTCATTAAAAAGGTGCATAATATAGAGCATATATAACTCGCTAGTTTTCATATTATAGTATATGAAAGGATTGAAAAGAAAGTGTTGCATTTAATAAAATAAATTCTATTCTGTTAATAATAAAATCTGATTATTGTTTAAAAAAAAAGAAATTTTATTTGGGTGAACAAAATAAGCGTTAGAGTGTAGGAATAGAATAGATGTCTGCACCTTACAGCGAGTAGATAAATTAACAATTGTAAATAGGAAAAATGTAACCTCGATAGTTGTCCTTGTCTTCTCCAGTTTCGTGATTTGAAGAAAATGTTTTGCATTTTATTTTGTGACATGTTTTTTTTATGGTTTGGCAAAAGCAAGTATTTGAGAAAAGAATAAAAGTTTTACCACTTTTAGTTTTTGGAAGAAGGATGTAATAAAAAGAAAGAAGGCCAAACCATGTTTAAAAATGGAGTAGTTAAGGATTATGGCCTAGAAAGAACAAGATAAAGTTAAAGCTATTAGAACCAACTGGGGATTGGTTGAGTTGAGTAATTCTCTGAGTGTCAATCTGATGTTGATTTCGGTCTTCAGAGTTGATACTTAGGGAGTTATTTTCTTGCCAATTTACAGTCAGGGATTAGATAATATTGAACTAATGGAAAATTTCCCGTAGAATGCATAAGCATTGAAAAATCTAGGTTTGTTGCTTGAGAAAAAGAAAAAGGATTGTTTCTTGAAAGAGAAGTATATGCTAGTAATACACAGCACAGACTAGTGGTGACTACTAGATAGTGAAGGGCAAGCAAGAGTATAGATCCTGTTGAGTGGACTCGTGACATAGTCCTAAGATTCGTGGCCCATAGTTGTAGCTGTGGCGGATGCAGTTTGAGTTGAAAACAGAAGAGCTTGGTTGAAAAATAAAATTAAGAAGAAGACCAGCCTAACTAACAAGAAAACAACTGAATCAATTAAGCAACAAAACGTGACGGGAAAAGAAAATGAAAATCTTAAGAAAAAGATGAATAAATATGAAATTACTCCAAGATAAGATGAAACAAAAAAGAAAGCTTTCTTATGTGATTGTACTTGGACGGGAAAATAGGAAATCTTTATAGAATAATTATGTAAAAATCCAAGTACAATTAGAAAAGAAAAACGAAGGATATGAGTTTTTCCGTTTTCATAACATAAGAAATCAAATTCGGAAAATTAGATTTTTCTAAATTTCGAAATTTAATGATGATTGGTAGGGTTTTGGATGCGAAAATTGGATGAACTATGCTCTTACTTTGTAAGAGTGTCGGAAAATTTGAATGAAAAGCGTTTTGATTTTTCAAAAATATTGCATTCATATAGAACTGCAAGTATATTTAGGATGTGAGCATCATGTTTTGAAAGAGTTTTTAAAGTTTGCATACATGTAGGTGGATCCAAATTAGGCATACATTATTTTCTATGATGTAATTCACTTTGCACATGTGCACAATGTTTGCAACAATTGGATGCACACTTGATGGATGGATATTGCGAGGGATTTTCTATTTTACTCTTATCGAATTTCGGAGACGAAATTCTTTAAGGGTGGGAGAATGTAACAACCCGCGTTTTTAAGATAATTAAAAATGTGTGTGTATATATATATATATATGCATGGATATATAAATAATGATGATGTGCAATTTAAATTATTGGAAGAAACAGAAAAATTAATACGTTAATGATATATGTATTAGAAGAGATGATAAAATAAAAGAAAACGATTCATGCAATGGTTTAATTTAAGTATTGTAACTAACATGAAAAAGAGAAGTAAGGAGAGAACAATAATTATCATTGTTCTAAGACTTATTAACAAAAGACTTCATAGCTCAGTTGGTTAAGACATTGGATTTGTAACATAGAGGTCAGGGATTCAAACCTCGGCGGCGGCATAATTTTTATCTTTGTTTTATAGAGGGCCAACTGAACATGCAAATATATGTACGTATACAAATTCAAAATTTGAAAGGATAAGAGCGTACATATAAGGAAATAAAGAAAAATATATGTATATATATCAGGATATATATATATACACATATGCAGAAAATATATGTATATGAATAAAAAAAAATTCAAGATAAGGCTACAGTCAATTAAATATGGCAAGAATCAAATAACGGTGCAACATCGTTTGAATTTAGAAAATAAGACGAAAGTTGTGTGTGTATATATATATATATACATAAAATGGTCGTTAGAGGAATTGTTTAAATATAAGAATATTTCATGTGAATAAAACAGTTAATTAAATTCTAGAAATTCAAAAGTTCAAAATTCAAATTTCTGTGTCAAAACAGTTTGCGGGACCCAATCCTGACTCAGCGCTGCGTGTACGATAAGATTTGGCTAGATTCATCTGCGAACCTAGACTATTTTCTAAACTGGGTTCAATGCTGACTCAGCGTTGTGTGTACGATAAGGTCTTGAGCACCTATATAAACAACCCCTAGGCCTCATATTTTCTCCGCACAACTCTTTGATGCTTCTGTATTGCTCCTTTCTTCTTCTTGTCCCCTAGATCTTAGATCTATCTTCTCTCCACTCTCTCTCTCTATAAATCTATTCCTAAATTAAAAATAATTAGATTTAGGAATTTAACTACCGCGATTAAAACAAAGGAGATCAAATTCAGATCTAAAGTACTCCGCAAGAACAGAAAAGAGATTCAGATCTGTAATTCAAGCTACGCAACAAAAAAGGGGGAAATCAATCAAAGATTAATCTAATCCATGAATTGAAGAAGAAAATCAAAGACCTACGAATTGGAGCGCAAAAACACTGTGAGTGGAATTATAATAAATTTGTTGTATAATAGTGTTATTATCGTTCATCGTTCCCCAGTTATTAATTCAATGCAAGATTCATGATTAATAATTGCTCTTTTATTCTCCTTCCCCTTTTTATTTTTGGATCTAGGTTATCTCGAACTAGAAGAAATCTTATTATACAATACGCACGATTGGAATATGGGAATATTGAGCATAATCTATTTTATGCGATCGAGGAATACAATCTGTAATTTTAGGGTTTGTGACATAACAATTCTTATTGCATATATTGGGCATAATCTATTTTATGCAGTCGAGGAATATAATCTGTAATGTTGAATTTATGTAAGTCTGACAAAATTGTCATTGGATATGGAATTGGTGTAATTTAATATTAACAACATGTATTTGGATAACATAAGTTGGTGAAATTTATTTGTGACTTGGAAAATAAGCCTAGAGAATGAATTAGTTTATATGCATGAACGTGGGAATGTTGGGATATATATATATATATATATATATATATCGGGAAAATATTGATTATATGAAATTGGGTATAATTGGATATTGGAAATTGGCATGTTTGGGTACGAATAACATGTAATTGTGAATTTGGCTATAATTGGATAATTTGGGTAATATGAAATTTGGCTAACTATTATGTAATTGGTGTAGTTAATGACAAATTGGAAATGGGCATAAAAATGAATTGTAATTAAGTTGATATAAGAACACATGACATGAATTTGGGGTTTGGGTGAAAGACGATTTTTAATGAACGCCTATGACACAAGGTAAGGCGCGTTTGTGGTGTAAGACTGCCTGGAACCGCACGACAAATTCAGCAACCACAAGCGGACGTATAATTTGAGAGGTCAACGGCAAGAACTAGAGGCGTAATGGTTTATGACACGAGGTTAGGCGTGTTTGTGGCGTAAGACTGCCCGGAACCACCCGACAAATCCAACAGCCACGAACGAACGTCTAATGTGAGAGGTCATACATCGTTACGGCATAATAAATAAATTAAGAACTACTAACCATAATAAGACATGTAGGTGACATGGGTATGGTTAGAGGGTTAAGTGGGTGATATAAATGACATGTAAAACATGACTAAGGTAGACTTAACCATAGTAAGACATGTGCAAGACACAGAAACTATAATAAAGGGGGACGGGTGACATGTGAAACAAAAATTTACATATGCTTAACCAAATGGGACCCGTAACGGTATCATAAATTAATTGAATTGGGTAAAGTTTAAGTAATGGGTTAAGTAAATGGAAGGGTTAAGTCAAATCTAAAATTAATGACAAGAAATGGGTAATTATAAATAACCTATTATGAATAAACTTGAATAAGGCAAGAAAGGATAATAGGCGGAAATTATAACTTATGGGACAATATAAGTTATAGGAAACGATAAGGAGGATGAGATAACACTTAACCAAATTGACATGATATATGGGTGGGTTAAGTCAACATGAACTGATAGAGAACACTTAGCCAATTTGGCATGAAACGTGGGCTGAATTGAATATGTGATTGGGGGTTAAGTCAACTTGGTAACATTGGCATACTTAACCAATATAATAGTATCAAAGTAAGGAAAAGTGGGGAATGATAAGATTAAATAATAGATAAACTTATCCTAGGGATAACAAATGAATATGACTTAAGATGTAATACAAGACTCGAAGGGTGGGACGACTTATACCATGAAATAAGTTAACCTAAGCTGGAAATGTGGGAAAACACCCGCACGCTATCTTTTGATAAAGAGAACTTAAGTCATGCTTGAATTCATTGGTAAACCTTAGTTAAAAGGAACTAAGTAACAAACCTTAGTTAAGCTGGAAATGTGGGAAAACACCCGTACACTATCTTTTGATAAAGAGAACTTAAGTCATGCTTGAATTCATTGGTAAACCTTAGTTAAAAGGAACTAAGTAACAAACCTTAGTTAAAGAGAACTAAGTAACAGAAACTAAGTATCAAACCTTGGTTAAGAGAACTAAGTTATAAACCTTAGTTAAGAGAACTAAGTAAGTAACGAGAAAGAAAACTAAGTAGTAAACCTTAGTTAAGAGGACTAAATAGTAAACCTTAGTTAAGAAAGCTAACGATTTAGGAAACTAAGTAGTAAACCTTAGTTAAGAGAACTAAGTAGTAAACCTTAGTCAAGAAAGCCAAGTAGAACACGAGGAGGAGCTTATGTTCTAAGTCCACTCACACAGAACTTATGTTTTGACCCCCTCCTCATTACATACTTCCAGGTTAGGTTCATGACAGAGATGGTATAGCTTTGGATACTGGTTTAGCAGTATTGTTAATAAGGTAAAGCATTATTTGAATATTATACTTTATTTCTTTCCGCTGTGAGATGCTTTACGTGATCTGACATGTTTCTTTATCTCTGTCTTTTCCTGCAGGATACCAGAGCACCCAACTCGGGTTTCAATAGATTGGATTTTTGAAAAAAAAATCGGTCTATTGGAATCCGGGTTGTCACATTCTTCATGTATAAGATGTGCAGCTTGTCTTTGGTTTGATATGTCTGTTTTATGTGGTTTACCATTAGTTGCAAGTCGCTGAAGATTTATATCCTCGGTATCTTCAATTGTAATGCTAGATTCAGTCCAGCTATCATGGATTCATATTCAGCCACATTGTTGGTTGTCGGGAACCCTAACTTCATGGCATAGTGCAAGCGGTGTCCGTCAGGGGTGATTATAACATAATTTTCCCTCGCCCCCTGCTTGTTGGAAGCTCCGCCTATAAAGAGCTGCCATTTGGCCTTTGAGCCATTTTCTTTGATCGACTGTTCTGGAATGAAGTTCGTACACTCGTTCACGAAATCTGCTAGAGCTTTCCCTTTGATTGCAATGCGAGGATGGAACTCAATTTCATATTGGCTGAGCTCAATACCCCATTTGATTAGCCTCCCTAAGGTTTCCGGTTTGCTGAACACTTTTTTGAGCGAGAAGCCAGTTAAGACTTTAGTATGTTGTGCCTGGAAATAACCTTCGAGCTTTCCTGTAGTAAGGATAAGAAATACGCCAATTTCTCTATAACGGGGTATCGAGTTTTCGCCTCCTTTGCCTCCGGCTAACATAATAGATAGGGTGTTGGATCCCCTCATTCTTTCTTATCAATACTGAGCTCACTGCATGTTCGGAGACAACCATGTATAGGTATAGAGTTTCTCCCTTCTCGGGACTGGACAAAACCGGAGGTGTTCCGATATAAACTTTCAATTCTTGGAATGCCTTCCTACACTCTTCGTGCCACTCAAAATTCTACTTCTTCTTTATGACATTGAAGAAATGGATGCATTTATTAGTGGCTTTAGAAATGAACCTACTGAGTGTCGCTACCTTCCCATTTAGGCTCATGACCTCCTTGCTGGTTTTAGGTTCTTCCATGTCCTTAATGGCCTGTATATTGTCGGGGCTAGCCTCGATTCCTCGCTCACCACATATCCAAGAAACTTCCCAGATTGAACTTCAAAGAATAATTTTGAGGATTCAGCTTCATATGGTAACTTCGCAAGATATCGAACATTTCTCCTAGGTCCTTTAAATGATTCTCTGTTTCGGTGGACTTCACTAGCATTTCGTCAACATACTTCCATATTGCACCCTATCTTCTCTCGGATCATCTTGTTCACCAGCCTCTGCTACGTTGTCCCTGCGTTCCTCAAACCAAATGGCATTACTTTGTAACAGAATGTTCCCCAGTCGGTAATAAAACTTGTGTGTTCCTCGTCGGGTTTATGCATTGGTATTTGGTTGTACCCCAAATAGGCGTCCATAAGGGATAGTATTTTGTGTCCACTTGTGGAGTCAACCAACTGATCGATCCGCAGAAGGGGTAACAATCTTTCGGACAAGCTTTGTTTAAATCTGTGTAATCGACACACATCCTCCACTTCCCGTTGGACTTCTTCACTAGCATGGGATTGGCTAACCACTTCGGGTAATAGACCTCTCTGATTAACCCGTTAGATTCTAACCTTTTGACTTCCTCCTTCAAGGCCTCAATTTGGTCCCTATTATATTGTCTCTTCTTCTGCCGAATCGGGATTATAGAAGGATCGTTATTTAAGGCGCGGCTCATGATTGTAAGATCAATACCCACCATGTCTGAATGGGTCCAGGAAAAACCGTCTTTGTTGAGCTGCGGGAAGCGAATTAAGTCACTTCGGAGAGGTTCCGTTACCCTCTTCCCTATGTTGATGACCTTCAACTCGTTCTTCAGGTCAACGTTTACTTCTTCCATTCCCTCTATTGGCTTGATCCCCTCGATGTCTCCCCTAGAATCTAAATCTGTGATAATTTCTCCTTCTTCAGTAGAGTTCACCTCATGGGACCTCTTCCTCTTCCTTTTAAGAGAAGTATTCCTACTATTAGTGTAACAACCCGTATTTTAAACAACACGTTATAACTTAAAACAGGGCAGAATTAAATGTTAAAATCTGAATCAGGGAAAAACGGGTTGCGTCATTGCGTTCGTCTCGGAAAAATACGCGAAATAGAGTCCGAAATTTCATAAATCGGAGTCCGTATGATCAAGATATGGCCTCGCAAAGTTTCACGAAAAATTCAAATTCAAAAACAGATTCAAATTTTCAGAATTCAGGGTAGGCGGGAAAAATCCCGCCCAGACAGGTCGACAGGGGGGTCGACACTAGGGTCGACCTCCCCCCAACCTGGTCGACACTAGAGTCGACCTGGGGGTCGACCTGTGTGTCGACCTCCCACCAGGTCGACTGGGGAGTCGACCTGGGTATCGACCTGGGGGTCGACCTCCCTGGTCGGCCAGGTCAGCCTGGTGCACCTGTTTTGGCTCCTGGGTCTTGTTTTGGGGGCTTGTGACGATTTTAGATGGCTCAGATCTATCCTAGGGTTTATCCTATGGCTAAAACTAATTCTTAACACTATAAAAAGACCCTAAGACCTAGCTTAAATCATACTATTTCATTTTAGCCTCATGCAGCTGCCATTAAACCTAGAACTCTAAATTAAAAATATAAAGAACAAAATTATAGAAGACGAAGGACGATTCTTGAAGGCTACAACTAGAAGCTACAACAACTACGACGCTTTAGACAACGGATTTGGGGCTATTTGATTTAAAGTTTTGATTTGGATTGCTTGCTTCATATTGTAAGTTCTATGTCACTTTTTAGGCAAAAACGCTGAAATAACATGGACATGCTATGAATTGAAACCGGATTTAGGAACTATTGTTAATCCATGTTTATATTGTTTAACTTTGAATCAAAATTTGGGAATATTGCTATGTTAATGTTGCAAGTTAAACTTATCATGATGTTGATGTTGTTATGAATCACTTAGGCTTAATTTTATTGCAAGTTGAACAAATACATGTCCATGGAATCATTATGTTCATTGAAATCCTCATGTTGATTAAACCACACCTATGATGCTAATTAAACCATGTCTATGATATTAATGAAACTATGCCTGTGATGTTAATATACCTATCATGCTAATGACAAATTGGGAATTGCTAGGTCATGATGAAAAGTTGGAATCATTATGTTTATAATGCTAGATGAGAATCACTATGTTAAAAATACTAATTTGGAATCCACTATGCCTATTAGAATTACCATGCCTTTAATGTTTCATGTTTGTAATAAAATTATTATTATGCCCGCAATGATTATTATGCCTAGGATGTAAAGTTGAATTCATCATGTTGAACTAAGTTGGAACCATTACCATGCCAAGTTATCATCATGCTAGTATTGAAACCATGTGATATGTTATAGCCTGTTTATTATGCAAGTGATGTTGGAATTGTCACGTATGCCTATCACATGTTTGGTGTTATTCCCCTTTATCTCTTGAATTGTTTATGCTTGTGAACGAAGTACGTTTATATACGTTGGGGATACGATTGGGTAGAATAGGCAAAACTTGAATTGATTATAATCATAAACCGTGAAATTTGGCATAAGTAGAACATGAAATATGGCACGCAAACTCGACTTGAACATGCCATAACTTGACTTGAAACATGCCTTAGTTGGGCACGAAATTGACATATGAACATGCTATGAAAATAGCACGAATCTGATAAGAACATGGGCATGACTTTAGAAAACAAGAAAGCGGCCAACTCGAGGTTGGGTTGAGTTTGTAGTGTAAATCTTCCTGGAACCGCCCGACAAATCCAGTTGCTACAAACAATAGGATCCAATGTGGGCAGTTGGTCACATCGCGCTTGAAACCTGAGGTTGGGTTGAGTTCGTAGCGTAAACCTGCCCGGAACCGCCCGGCAAATCCAGTGGCTACGAACAATAGGATCCAATGTGAGTGGTTCGGTGCATTAACGAATCAATTAATGCCAATTACGGTTATGTCATGAACATGAAAAGACAACTTAACCAACTTGAATACGATTTGTAGGGCTAAGTCATGAACTTGAAACGACAACACTTAGCCAACTTGACATGACACGTAGGCGGGTTAAGTCACGAATTTAAATGACGTACTTAACCATCTTGACACGACTAGACTGGGAAAAGGATTAAGTCATGAATTACATGACTTAATCGGTTAGGCGGGTTAGGTCACGAATTACATGACCTAATCTGTTAGGCGAAACCCTAGACACGACCCTTTTCAGCAGTAACCCTCTAGATGTATCAAGGTACCCTGGGGCTAGGCCGGGTGGGGCACGATTACTGGGCTGATTGTAAGAGGTGAACGACGGCAGTGGGGTATGCCAGTGTAGGTTCGGTGGACTACGGTCGTGCACGTATTCTGGGGCAGGCACTGGGTATCCGTAGATTTATCTGTGCAACTTGAATCGTGTCAGGGGTTGACACCCTAGGGCTGATACACCCGAAGGTGGACCCAGCACAGGTGACTACCTTCGTGATTAGCCGTATGACACGGACACTTGACGAGCTAGAACTTATAGGGAGTCGATCGACTAGATAATCGCTCCGTAGGACCCCGTACTTGGGTCAGACCCCGTTTTAGGGTCATTTCATGATACTGGGCCGTGGGATTTATTTCGTGATTAACTTGTGATATGGGCTTAGTATACTAGTACAGTCGATGCAACGAATCTCGAACATGTGAGGCTTTACTTGACTTGTCTGGACTTATCCTGATCACCTTAGTCTATCTTGTTCACCTTGACACCATTCTTAAGTTTAGTTCCAGTTCATACATGACAGGTTGTTTTAACCGTTTTTACACTGAAAGTCACTAGGACTTACTCAGTCTTTATGACTGACCCTTTTCATTTCGCCTCTTTTTCTTTCGTTTCCCCCCCAGGTTCTCAGGCAGGAAACACTAGCTCTTAGCTTGGATATCACTTGCTTTGGCTCAGCATGTACGGTTTGCTATGGCTGCTTCTTTTTACTGCACATGGGGAATAAGCTGTTTTTCTGTTTTTAAGTTATTGCTTCTTTGGCTATTATTACAAGACAGTTGTAATGAAGTTTTTGAAATGTTTGTAAGAGACATGGTTTATTTTGGAATAAAATGAAGTTCTGTTTTGCTCATAAATTCTTCCGCTGTTTACATATTTTTTTTTATTAATGTTCTATCTTGTGATAATTTTGTGATGTTATCTCGATAATACCCCTCCAAAACTATTGCATTCCCTTTGTGAGTGACCCTAGCGGAGGTGGGGTGTTACATTTGGTATCATAGCAGAAGGTTACCAAGACTGGGCAAAAGTTTTGAAAACCTTTTGATTTTTTTTTTCAAAACCATTTACAAAGAAGCACTTTTCAAGAAAAGTTGGTTTATTTTAAAAGGCTATTCCCCAAAAAGCCATTAGCACAATCTTTGTTTCCTCGTTTGAATCTCTTCCTTTTTCGTTTTTAGCTTATCATGGCCGACGATCTTAATCTTCCCGAGGGTGTTAATATACCCACTTGGTTCTGTCGTTTCCTCGAGGCTCGGGCTAATGTGGCAGGCCCAGCCAATCCTCCTCCTCATCCTCCTCAACCTCCGCGAGAAACCGCTTTTTCAAAAATATGCAAGGACTTTAAGGCTATGGGCGGAAAGGAATTCCTAGGAACTGAGACTTTTGTTGAGGCACGGAATTGGTTGAAGGAAACCGAAGACTTGTTTGTTATCTTTGAGGTAGAGGACAATAGGAAAGTACAGTTGGCGGCGTGGCTCATGAAAGAGGAAGCTTCTTATTGGTGGGAAGTCACCAACGCTACTAGGCCCATTGAGACTAGAGCAGACTTTAGAGGGAGATTTGGGCTTAAGTTCTTGTATCGGCAGAGGAGAATCTCCAAATGGAACGGTTTCTGGCCCTTAAACAAGGAAATATGACAGTTAAAGAATATGTGAACCGTTTCAATTAGCTTGCTCGCTTCGGATTGGAGTTAGTCAACACTCCTCAGAAAAAGACGCTACATTTTGCATGAGGCTTGAACGAGCCACTACATGGTTTGGCCATGACTCATGTGCCCATGGGGGCGACCTTTGAAAGCTTGGTGGATATGGCCCTACTGTATGAGGAAGATAAGAAGGGCAAGAAAGAGGTCAAGCCCAACGATTCTCAGAATAAGAAGGTAGACCCCGAGAAAGGAGGCAAGAACGACAACTCATGTGATAAAAGGAAATGAAATTTCTGTGGTACGGAAGGGCACATAGCTAAGGATTGTAGAAAGAGGAAAAGAAAGCAAGGTGAATGTTTTCATTGTGGGGAGACTGGACACATCAGCAAGGACTGCCCTAAGAAGCAGACCGGACCTTCCGGGGGTACATCTTTAACTTCTTTTTCTAGATGCTTTGTTTTATCTTGTTATCTCCTCGATCCTATCTTGAGAACCATAGGTTGAATCTTTTTGGATGTAAACATGTAAATGAAACATGTTATGATTGCAAAATGGTTGCAAGTGGTCGCAAGTGGTTGCTCGTGGATGCATGAATACACATTAGGCACTAGATCGGCTCAGGCACAGTTTCATACTTGCATATGCATGAGTGTTTATTTTGGAAACTTGGTTGTGCTATCATTTGGTTGTTGCATATGATTGAATGTTTGAGCACTCATATAGAAATTATGAATTATAATAGGAAATTTTTTGCATACATATTGGATTCATTTCACTAAACATATTTTGCATTTGAGAAGATCAATCAGGCCTGATCATTTGCATTAGATAAGGAACATATACACACACTTTCTGCATATGTTCATACAGCATTAGAAATCTTTTAAGGACAATGACTACCTGTGGATGATGCTTTGAGTAGATGGATGATGGAAGGTAGGATACGTTCTTCCTAACTTGAAGATTTCGGGGACGAAATCCTTTAAGGAGGGGAGAATGTAACAACCCATATTTTAAACAACACATTATAACTTAAAACAGGGTAGAATTAAATGATAAAATCTGAATCAGGGAAAAACGGGTTGCGCCATTGCATTCGTCTTGGAAAAATACGCGAAATAGATTCCGAAATTTCGTAAATCGGAGTCCGTATGATCAAGATATGGCCTCGCAAAGTTTCACGAAAAATTCAAATTCAAAAACAGATTCAAATTTTCAGAATTCAGGGTAGGCGGGAAAAATCCCGCCCTGACAGGTCGACAGGGGGGTCGACAATAGGGTCGACCTCCCCCCAACCAGGTCGACACTAGAGTCGACCTGGGGGTCGACCTGTGTGTCGACCTCCCCCCAGGTCGATTGGGGAGTCGACCTGGGTGTCGACCTGGGGGTCGACCTCCCTGGTCGGCCAGGTCGGCCTGGTGCACCTGTTTTGGCTCCTGGGTCTTGTTTTGGGGGCTTGTGACGATTTTAGATGGCTCAGATCTATCCTAGGGTTTATCCTATGGCTAAAACTAATTCTAAACACTATAAAAAGACCCTAAGACCTAGCTTAAATCATACTATTTCATTTTAGCCTCATGCAGCCGCCATTAAACCTAGAACTCTAAATTAAAAATACAAAGAACAAAATTATAGAAGACGAAGGACGATTCTTGAAGGCTACAACTAGAAGCTACAACAACTACGACGCTTTAGACAACGGATTTGGGGCTATTTGATTTAAAGTTTTGATTTGGATTGCTTGCTTCATATTGTAAGTTCTATGTCACTTTTTAGGCAAAAACGCTGAAATAACATGGACATGCTATGAATTGAAACCGGATTTAGGAACTATTGTTAATCCATGTTTATATTGTTTAACTTTGAATCAAAATTTGGGAATATTGCTATGTTAATGTTGCAGGTTAAACTTATCATGATGTTGATGTTGTTATGAATCACTTGGGCTTAATTTTATTGCAAGTTGAACAAATACATGTCCATGGAATCATTATGTTCATTGAAATTCTCATGTTGATTAAACCATGCCTATGATGCTAATTAAACCATGTCTATGATATTAATGAAACTATGACTGTGATGTTAATATACCTATCATGCTAATGACAAATTGGGAATTGCTAGGTCATGATGGAAAGTTGGAATCATTATGTTTATAATGCTAGATGAGAATCACTATGTTAAAAATACTAAATTGGAATCCACTATGCCTATTAGAATTACCATGCCTTTAATGTTTCATGTTTGTAATAAAATTATTATTATGCCCGCAATGATTATTATGCCTAGGATGTAAAGTTGAATTCATCATGTTGAACTAAGTTGGAACCATTACTATGCCAAGTTATCATCATGCTAGTATTGAAACCATGTGATATGTTATAGCCTGTTTATTATGCAAGTGATGTTGGAATTGTCACGAATGCCTATCACATGTTTGGTGTTATTCTCCTTTATCTCTTGAATTGTTTATGCTTGTGAACGAAGTACATTTATATACGTTGGGGATACGATTGGGTAGAATAGGCAAAACTTGAATTGATTATAATCATAAACCGTGAAATTTGGCATAAGTAGAACATGAAATATGGCACGCAAACTCGACTTGAACATGCCATAACTTGACTTGAAACATCCTTAGTTGGGCACGAAATTGACATATGAACATGCTATGAAAATAGCACGAATCTGATAAGAACATGGGCATGACTTTAGAAAACAAGAAAGCGGCCAACTCGAGGTTGGGTTGAGTTTGTAGTGTAAATCTGCCCGGAACCGCCCGGCAAATCCAGTTGCTACAAACAATAGGATCCAATGTGGGTAGTTGGTCACATCGCGCTTGAAACCCGAGGTTGGGTTGAGTTCGTAGCGTAAACCTGCCCGGAACCGCCTGGCAAATCCAGTGGCTACGAACAATAGAATCCAATGTGAGTAGTTCGGTGCATTAACGAATCAATTAATGCCAATTAGGGTTAAGTCATGAACATGAAAAGACAACTTAACCAACTTGAACACGATTTGTAGGGCTAAGTCATGAACTTGAAACGACAACACTTAGCCAACTTGGCATGACACGTAGGCGGGTTAAGTCACGAATTTAAATGACATACTTAACCATCTTGACACGACTAGACTGGAAAAAGGATTAAGTCACGAATTACATGACTTAATCGGTTAGGCGGGTTAGGTCACGAATTACATGACCTAATCTGTTAGGCGAAACCCTAGACACGACCTTTTTCAGCAGTAACCCTCTAGATGTATCAAGGTACCCTGGGGCTAGGCCCGGTGGGGCACGATTACTGGGCTGATTGTAAGAGGTGAACGACGGCAGTGGGGTATGCCAGTGTAGGTCCGGTGGACTACGGTCGTGCGCGTATTCCGGGGAAGGCACTGGGTATCCGTAGATTTATCTGTGCATCTTGAATCGTGTCAGGGGTTGACACCCTAGGGCTGATACACCTGAAGGTGGACCCAGCACAGGTGACTACATTCGTGATTAGCCGTATGACACGGACACTTGACGAGCTAGAACTTGTAGGGAGCCGATCGACTAGATAATCGCTCCGTAGGACCCCGTACTTGGGTCAGACTCCGTTTCAGGGTCATTTCATGATATTGGGCCGTGGGATTTATTTCGTGATTAACTTGTGATATGGGCTTAGTATACTAGTACAGTCGATGCAACGAATCTCGAACATGTGAGGCTTTACTTGACTTGTCTTGACTTATCCTGATCACCTTAGTCTATCTTGTTCACCTTGACACCATTCTTAAGTTTAGTTCCAGTTCATACATGACAGGTTGTTTTAACCGTTTTTACACTGAAAGTCACTAGGACTTACTAAGTCTTTATGACTGACCCTTTTCCTTTCGCCTCTTTTTCTTTCGTTTCCCCCCAGGTTCTCAGGCAAGAAACACTAGCTCTTAGCTTGGATATCACTTGCTTTGGCTCAGCATGTACGGTTTGCTATGGCTGCTTCTTTTTACTGCACTTGGGGAATAAGTTGTTTTTCTGTTTTTAAATTATTGCTTCTTTGGCTATTATTACAAGACAGTTGTAATGAAGTTATTTGAAATGTTTGTAAGAGACATGGTTTATTTTGGAATAAAATGAAGTTCTGTTTTGCTAATAAATTCTTCCGCTGTTTACTTAAATTTTTTTATTAATGTTCTGTCTTGTGATAATTCTGTGATGTTATCTCGATAATACCCCTCCAAAACTATTGTATTCCCTTTGTGAGTGACCCTAGCGGAGGTGGGGTGTTACATTTGGTATCAGAGCAGAAGGTTACCAAGACTGGGCAAAAGTTTTGAAAACCTTTTGATTTTTTTTTTCAAAACCATTTACAAAGAAGCACTTTTCAAGAAAAGTTGGTTTATTTTAAAAGGCTATTCCCCAAAAAGCCATTAGCACAATCTTTGTTTCCTCGTTTGAATCTCTTCCTTTTTCGTTTTCAGCTTATCATGGCCGACGATCTTAATCTTCCCGAGGGTGTCAATATACCCACTTGGTTCCGTCGTTTCCTCGAGGCTCGGGCTAATGTGGCAGGCCCAGCCAATCCTCCTCCTCATCCTCAACCTCCGCGAGAAACCACTTTTTCAAAGATATGCAAGGACTTTAAGGCCATGGGCGGAAAGGAATTCCTAGGAACTGAGACTTTTGTTGAGGCACGGAATTGGTTGAAGGAAACCGAAGACTTGTTTGTTATCTTTGAGGTAGAGGACAATAGGAAAGTACAGTTGACGGTGTGGCTCATGAAAGAGTAAGCTTCTTATTGGTGGGAAGTCACCAACGCTACTAGGCCCATTGAGACTTGGGCAGACTTTAGAGGGAGATTTGGGCTTAAGTTCTTGTCATCGGCAGAGGAGAATCTCCAAATGGAACGGTTTCTGGCCCTTAAACAAGGAAATATGACAGTTAAAGAATATGTGAACCGTTTCAATTAGCTTGCTCGCTTTGGATTGGAGTTAGTCAACACTCCTCAGAAAAAGGCGCTACGTTTTGCACGAGGCTTGAACGAGCCACTACATGGTTTAGCCATGACTCATGTGCCCATGGGGGCGACCTTTGAAAGCTTGGTGGATATGGCCCTACTGTATGAGGAAGATAAGAAGGGCAAGAAAGAGGTCAAGCCCAACGATTCTCAGAATAAGAAGGTAGACCCCGAGAAAGGAGGCAAGAACGACAACTCACGTGATAAAAGGAATTGCAATTTCTATGGTACGGAAGGGCACATAGCCAAGGATTGTAGAAAGAGGAAAAGAAAGCAAGGTGAATGTTTTCATTGTGGGGAGACTGGACACATTAGCAAGGACTGCCCTAAGAAGCAGACCGGACCTTCCGGGGGTACATCTTTAACTTCTTTTTCTAGATGCTTTGTTTTATCTTGTTATCTCCTCGATCCTATCTTGAGAACCATAGGTAGAATCTTTTTGGATGTAAACATGTAATTGAAACATGTTATGATTGCAAAATGGTTGCAAGTGGTCGCAAGTGGTTGCTCATGGATGCATGAATACACATTAGGCACTAGATCGGCTCAGTCACAGTTTCATACTTGCATATGCACGAGTGTTTATTTTGGAAACTTGGTTGTGCTATCATTTGGTTATTGCATATGATTGAATGTTTGAGCACTCATATAGAAATTATGTATTATAATAGGAAATTTTTTGCATACATATTGGATTCATTTCACTAAACATATTTTGCATTTGAGAAGATCAATCAGGCCGGATCATTTGCATTAGATAAGGAACATATACACACACTTTCTGCATATGTTCATACAGCATTAGAAATCTTTTAAGGACAATGACTGCCTGTGGATAATGCTTTGAGTAGATGGATGATGGAAGGTAGGATACGTTCTTCCTAACTTGAAGATTTCGGGGACGAAATCCTTTAAGGAGGGGAGAATGTAACAACCCATATTTTAAACAACACATTATAACTTAAAACAGGGTAGAATTAAATGATAAAATCTGAATCAGGGAAAAACGGGTTGCGCCATTGCGTTCGTCTTGGAAAAATACGCGAAATAGAGTCCGAAATTTCGTAAATCGGAGTCCGTATGATCAAGATATGGCCTTGCAAAGTTTCACGAAAAATTCAAATTCAAAAACAGATTCAAATTTTCAGAATTCAGGGTAGGCGGGAAAAATCCCGCCCAGACAGGTCGACAGGGGGGTCGACACTAGGGTCGACCTCCCCCCAACCAGGTCGACACTAGAGTCGACCTGGGGGTCGACCTATGTGTCGACCTCCCCCCAGGTCGACTGGGGAGTCGACCTGGGTGTCGACCTGGGGGTCGACCTCCCTGGTCGGCCAGGTCGGCCTGGTGCACCTGTTTTGGCTCTTGGGTCTTGTTTTGGGAGCTTATGACGATTTTAGATGGCTCAGATCTATCCTAGGGTTTACCCTATGGCTAAAACTAATTCTAAACACTATAAAAAGACCCTAAGACCTAGCTTAAATCATACTATTTCATTTTAGCCTCATGCAGCCGCCATTAAACCTAGAACTCTAAATTAAAAATACAAAGAACAAAATTATAGAAGACGAAGGACGATTCTTGAAGGCTACAACTAGAAGCTACAACAACTACGACGCTTTAGATAACGGATTTGGGGCTATTTGATTTAAAGTTTTGATTTGGATTGCTTGCTTCATATTGTAAGTTCTATGTCACTTTTTAGGCAAAAACGCTGAAATAACATGGACATGCTATGAATTGAAACCGGATTTAGGAACTATTGTTAATCCATGTTTATATTGTTTAACTTTGAATCAAAATTTGGGAATATTGCTATGTTAATGTTGCAGGTTAAACTTATCATGATGTTGATGTTGTTATGAATCACTTGGGCTTAATTTTATTGCAAGTTGAACAAATACATGTCCATGGAATCATTATGTTCATTGAAATCCTCATGTTGATTAAACCATGCCTATGATGCTAATTAAACCATGTCTATGATATTAATGAAACTACGACTGTGATGTTAATATACCTATCATGCTAATGACAAATTGGGAATTGCTAGGTCATGATGAAAAGTTGGAATCATTATGTTTATAATGCTAGATGAGAATCACTATGTTAAAAATACTAAATTGGAATCCACTATGCCTATTAGAATTACCATGCCTTTAATGTTTCATGTTTGTAATAAAATTATTATTATGCCCGCAATGATTATTATGCCTAGGATGTAAAGTTGAATTCATCATGTTGAACTAAGTTGGAACCATTACTATGCCAAGTTATCATCATGCTAGTATTGAAACCATGTGATATGTTATAGCCTGTTTATTATGCAAGTGATGTTGGAATTGTCACGTATGCCTATCACATGTTTGGTGTTATTCCCCTTTATCTCTTGAATTGTTTATGCTTGTGAACGAAGTACGTTTATATACGTTGGGGATACGATTGGGTATAATAGGCAAAACTTGAATTGATTATAATCATAAACCGTGAAATTTGGCATAAGTAGAACATGAAATATGGCACGCAAACTCGACTTGAACATGCCATAACTTGACTTGAAACATGCCTTAGTTGGGCACGAAATTGACATATGAACATGCTATGAAAATAGCACGAATCTGATAAGAACATGGGCATGACTTTAGAAAACAAGAAAGCGGCCAACTCGAGGTTGGGTTGAGTTTGTAGTGTAAATCTGCACGGAACCGCCCGACAAATCCAGTTGCTACAAACAATAGGATCCAATGTGGGTAGTTGGTCACATCGCGCTTGAAACCCGAGGTTGGGTTGAGTTCGTAGCGTAAACCTGCCCGGAACCGCCCGGCAAATCCAGTGGCTACGAGCAATAGGATCCAATGTTAGTGGTTCGGTGCATTAACGAATCAATTAATGCCAATTAGGGTTAAGTCATGAACATGAAAAGACAACTTAACCAACTTGAACACGATTTGTAGGGCTAAGTCATGAACTTGAAACAACACTTAGCCAACTTGACATGACACGTAGGCGGGTTAAGTCACGAATTTAAATGACATACTTAACCATCTTGACACGACTAGACTGGGAAAAGGATTAAGTCATGAATTACATGACTTAATCGGTTAGGCGGGTTAGGTCACGAATTACATGACCTAATCTGTTAGGCGAAACCCTAGACACGACCCTTTTCAGCAGTAACCCTCTAGATGTATCAAGGTACCCTGGGGCTAGGCCCGGTGGGGCACGATTACTGGGCTGATTGTAAGAGGTGAACGACGGCAGTGGGGTATGCCACTGTAGGTCCGGTGGACTACGGTCATGCGCGTATTCCGGGGCAGGCACTGGGTATCTGTAGATTTATCTGTGCATCTTGAATCGTGTCAGGGGTTGACACCCTAGGGCTGATACACCCGAAGGTGGACCCAGCACAGGTGACTACATTCGTGATTAGCCGTATGACACGGACACTTGACGAGCTAGAACTTGTAGGGAGCCGATCGACTAGATAATCGCTCCGTAGGACCCCGTACTTGGGTCAGACCCCGTTTCAGGGTCATTTCATGATATTGGGCCGTGTGATTTATTTCGTGATTAACTTGTGATATGGGCTTAGTATACTAGTACAGTCGATGCAACGAATCTCGAACATGTGAGGCTTTACTTGACTTGTCTTGACTTATCCTGATCACCTTAGTCTATCTTGTTCACCTTGACACCATTCTTAAGTTTAGTTCCAGTTCATAAATGACAGGTTGTTTTAACCGTTTTTACACTGAAAATCACTAGGACTTACTCAGTCTTTATGACAGACCCTTTTCCTTTCGCCTCTTTTTCTTTCGTTTCCCCCCAGGTTCTCAGGCAGGAAACACTAGCTCTTAGCTTGGATATCACTTGCTTTGGCTCAGCATGTACGGTTTGCTATGGCTGCTTCTTTTTACTGCACTTGGGGAATAAGCTGTTTTTCTGTTTTTAAGTTATTGCTTCTTTGGCTATTATTACAAGACAGTTGTAATGAAGTTATTTGAAATGTTTGTAAGAGACATGGTTTATTTTGGAATAAAATGAAGTTCTGTTTTGCTTATAAATTCTTCCGCTGTTTACTTAAATTTTTTTATTAATGTTCTGTCTTGTGATAATTCTGTGATGTTATCTCGATAATACCCCTCCAAAACTATTGCATTCCCTTTGTGAGTAACCCTAGCGGAGGTGGGGTGTTACAATTAGTTTGTTTGTCAGTCTTATTTATTTTTATCTTGGCTTCAAATAAAGGGTGTAAGAATCCCTTATCTGAAGGCATAAAAACAGTAGAAGAATCATAATACGAAGAATACTCCCTTTTGTATTATTTTTTGACCGTGGCAAAGTACAAATCTCTGGAGCTAAATTGTTCTCCCCGGATGGTACCCCATCCCTGTTTGGTCAGAAATTTTAATATAATATATTTGGAAGAAACGAAGGCATCCATCTCCTCTAAAGTCGGTCATTCGAAGAAGGCACTGTAATAGGACGGCTGATCAATCACGACGAAGAGAGTTTCGAAAGTCCAATGAAGAGGGGACAACCCCACTTGAATCAACATGTTGATTTGACCCATCGGAGTCGACTCTTTATTGTTGAACCCAAAAATCGGTTCATTGCTAGGCTTTAGCCTCTTTTCGGAAATTCCCATCGATTGAAGGCGTGCTTGTAGATGATGTTGATAGTGCTTCCGGTATCCACCAATATTTTAGTAACGACCGAAAGCCCTATCTGCACTGTTATCATAAGGGGGTCGTTATGTGGGTGATAGACCCCTTTCTTCATTTCTTCTGGAGAGACCACGAGGTTATGCATTTTAAGAGCGTAACGCGCGCTTTTCAACGAAGGTTCCTCCTGGATGGAGAAGATTCCCTCCGAAACTACTTTCATGTATTGGTTCCTTGCTTTCGGACAGCTTACGGTATGGTGAGGTCCCCCTTGAATCACATTGATTCGGTTCATGGGAGGCCCTAAATCTTGGTTGTTTTCCCCCGTAGTGACTCCTATCGTGTTCGCCGAAACCTTCTACTGTCCTCCTGCACGTTGAGCTGGTGCTGCTCTATTTGAAACGAAATCCATCAGGTGCCCCTCTTGGATTATTTTTTGCATAATTTTGTCTAAGACCTTGCATTCGTCTGTCTTATGCCCGTTTGTTTTATGGAACTCACAGTATTTACCACCGGCATGTGGTTCGGACTAATTTTTGGTTTTGAATGAGATTAGGAAGTTGTTTACTCTTTCTTTTGCGACAACGTACACATAGGAGATGGGCTTGTTCAAGGCAACCAAGTTGGTGTTAGAGTCTTCCCATCTCGGTCTCCTCTGATTCCCTTCCGCGGGCTTGCGTCCGAAGTTCGGCCTTCGTCCTTCTCCTCGAGGCCCGAACTTCCTCTTCGTGAAATATAGTTTATCGATGCGGATAAACTTGTCAGCTTGAAAATGGAAATCTTGCAAGTCCTTGCAGTCGTGGATATATAACTCCTTCCAGAAGGGGGTGTTTTTTTATTAACCCTGAATGTACGACAATCAGCTTGTCGCGGTCATTCATATCTTTGGCTTTTAAGGCCTCAATGTTGAACCTTTTGAGATAGTCCCCGAGAGACTTCCCCTATCTCTGTTTGATGTTAGCGATTACTGTATAATATACGGTTGGATCTTTGCAAATGCAGAACTGCATGGAGAATTCGTAGGAGAATTGTTTCCACACGTAAATGGTGTTTTCCCTGAACTGGCAATAACATTTCGCCGCTGCCCCCTGGAAGGTCACAGGGAAGAGGCGGCATCTGACAGCTCCAGAAGTGTTGTAAAGATCCATCTAGCTATCGAAAGCCATCAAATGGTCATTTGGGTCAGTCGTTCCCAGATATTTCATGGTTGGGACTTTGACTCTTGATGGTATCACAATGTTCATAATCTCATCAATGAACGGGGTCACCCTCTCATTGTCGTTAACCTTGTCATCCTGGGTTCCCTTCCTTTTGCTTCCTAGCAAGTCTTTGACAGTCTTCTGAGTGACATCTTTGATGTAAGCCTCCGTGTTGTCATAATCTTCTCTCTTGGGGTCATAGCTTTTGGAGGTGGAGCTCCCGGATTGTTCCTGATTGCATTGATTTCCTTGATGATCTACTCATGCCAGATGAGACTTCTTTTTCTTGAAAGAGGTTGATTTAGGTCTCCCTTTCGCTTCTGACTGTTGAACGGGGGCCTTCCTCTTTAGAGATTCATTTGTACCTCTCTGACTAGATCTGATGAGCCTCAAGGGCTTCTGCGCCTTTACAATGTCGACCTGAGCCCGCATTCCTTAGAGTTGCTTTTCGAAGACTGAGATTCTCACGACATTATCCTCCATGGCGTTTGGGTCTGGATGCAGCTGTGTGTTGGGCGCAGCCTCTTTCTCGTTATTATTCGGGTTGAGTGTTGGGCCCTCATTTCCTTTAAGGATAACATTGGCGTCTAGTTCTTTGCTTGCTTCCTTCAATTTCTTCATCTTCATTGTTTCCTACGATGGAATGATGAATTCAGCCAGTTAGTTTAAACAAATTAACCACAGGATCGGAGGTTCAGGGCCCTCCTTCTAGGGCCAAAATGCTAACGATGTTTTTCATCAACACCCGAATTACAAAGTGTAAGGTGTGTGTATTCATGAAATTTGTTGAGGTCATGACCTAGAATTCTCAGGGATTGATCCAGGATCTAGGATGGGTAGGTTTCTGGGCCATGACAACTGCACAGTGTATTTCAATAAGAAGAAAACAGGCTAACGCCTCCCTTGAGTTCATGTATGAAAGCATCGCCATATTCGCTAACTTCGATGATTCCTTTGTGCTAGATCCTCCTGAGGGAGGAATCTAAATTGAGACGGACGTCGAGCTAGGAATTCCTATATGATTTAGTCACTTCCATGTTTGAGAAGCGTTAGGCTCAACATGAGGGTATGAGTCAATCATGGTGGCTCCGTGAGGTGAGGAGAAAGGGGGGTTTCATATTTCTATCAAGTCCCCTTTCTTCGCCAGTGGAGCACCTTGATGGATCTCCTCATCATAAAGGTTAGTGTTAACTCCTTGTTTCATCATTATGATACTACAAGATTATCGAATTGCAAGACATATGAGACGCGGAATTCTCCATTTATTAGATTGCAGATAGATTACAAGAACTGATGATTTGCTCTCCTTGAGAAAGAAGAAGCTAAGTTGATAAATGAAAAGTTCGTCCCCCTTTGTGGAGTATCTGGGGTCTTATTTATAGTGAATTCCGAGGTCTTTCCGTCGGTAGGTTGTTGGTCCTGAACGATTCCTGTCGGCCGCTTTTTTCTAGGTTTCGGGCATCGGACCTCCTCGTGGTATTGGTCACAGTTTTTGAAGTGATGGCTCCAGGAGAATTGGGATCTCTCCTAGGTGGAAGGGGGCTTGTTGCCGAGACGGATCGCGGAAGCAATTCGAATTTCCTGGCGGATGCTTCCTATGTTGGTCCTTCGTTGTGGGCTTTCAGATGTAGGCTTTCGGCTTTATCGTGGGTACTCGGAGGGGCCCTCACTCGTGTCGTATGAAGATGTCTACCGATTTAGAACCGTTGATGGCTCATGTACTAAGTTGATAAGTATGAGCAACCCGTATCCTTGCTTGAGTTTCGGTTTATCCTTTCGGTTTGGCTCTCTGAAGGGTAGCTTCTGGTGACACTCGTGTTACTTACGAAAGTAATCCCTTTCTATATCCGTGGAGCCATTCTTCGAGGGTTGGTTCCAAATCATCTTTATGCTCTGACCCGATACTCTTCTTCCTTTAATGTGCCAGTATCCATCGGGTTATTTCTTGGTGGGTAGATCCCATCGGATGAACCTTTGCCAATACCTGGTAGGCTTCGGGTCCCTTTTCCTCAGCGAAGATGTCAGCCTGATTTGCTCTTGAATTCCTTATTCTTTCTTTACAATCAGTTGACATCCCTTTACCTGTCATCTTGTGCTAAGATCATTTTGGTAGTAACAAGTACTGCTCCAAGCCTAGTACCACATGCATCGGTATACACAACCATCTCTTCATCCCCACTTGGAAAGGTTAACACATGAGCACTTGTTAGTCTCTCCTTCAAGATTCCAAAAGCTTGCTAGAACTTTGCCTCCCATGTGAACACTTTGTTTTTTCATTGTCAATCTTGTCAATGATGCAGCTACCTTGGAGAAATCCTTGATAAAATGTCGGTAATAACTAGCCAACCGAAGGAAACTTCTCACATCTGTCGCATTCTTTGGTCTATCCTAGTCCTGGATTGCTTCCAATTTAGTGGATTCAACCGCTATCCCATTTTCAGAAACAATATGGCCCAAGAACCTTACTTCACTCTTCTAGAAGTGACACTTCAAAAACTTAGCTCTTAGCTGATGCTTTCTCAAAATTTCCAACACAACTCTCAAGTGCGTCTTATGTTCTTCCTCATTTCAGGAGTAAACAAGAATATCATCCACGACCTTGTTCAACTGATCTCTGAATACCCTATTCATAAGATCCACGAAATACGCTGGTGCGTTAGTCAACCTGAATGGCATCACTAACCATTCTAAGAAACCGGATGGTGTCCTCAGTCTTTAGCACACTATCCTTCGCCACCCTCAACTAGTGAATTTCCGTTGCCAAATCCATTTGAGAAAACACTTTGGCCTCGTGAAGCTGATCGAACAAGTCATCTATTCTCGGCAATGGATACTTGTTCTTCTTGGTTACCTTGTTTAGCTCACGATAATCTACACACAATCTAAACGAGCCATCTGCATTGGTTTCAAACATAATAGGTGCACCCCATTTGGATACACTCCTTCGAATGAATCCTTTTCCCAAAAGGTAATAAACCTGCACCCCCAACTCTTGTTGTTCCTCAGGCGCCATCCTCCTAAGAGGCATAACGATTGGTTTAGCACCCTCGACCAAATCGATCCTAAACTCAATTTCACAATGTAGCAGAAAACCTTTGACCTTGTTAAAGTCATCTTCATACTCATTAGCGATCAACACATATGACGAGTCTTCCTGTAGAATCCCAAGAGAATATAGATATATCACGTAGACCCAGTCTTCGCACTTACATCTAATCAACACCTTTCGCCCTTCCACATCCCCGACCCTCACCTCTAGCTTCTCACAATTCAGTCTTGCCGCATAGCTCTTGAGCCAATCCATTCCCAAGATGATCCCACACCCAACGAAGTTAAGAACAAAGCAATCACACACAAAAGAGCAATCATGACTCGACAACACTATACTCCGACACAATATGCACAAACTGGACTAACCCCCAACTGGATTAGTCACGATCAATGGTCTATCACAAATCTCAATTTCCAAATCCAAGCGACACACAAATTCATTGCAAATGAAAGAATGCGATGCTCTAGTATCAAACAACACACGAACTGAAACACCATTAACTGAAAGAGTACCTTGAACAACGACACCCTTTCTTTTCTCCTCTATAGTAGGAGCTCTTAAAGAAGATGGCACGACTTCCAAAGCATAGCCTTAACAACCTACTTGCCCTTAGCTGATTCTGAACAGTCTTTCTTCTCATGCCCAGGCTTTCCACACTTTAAGCACTTCTACTCAGCTTTAGGATTCTTGCACTCATTCGAGTAATGACCCTTCTACTGGCAGTTAAAGCAAACCACATCACTCTTAGGCTTCTTCTGGCCATCCTTTCCTTTCTGCTATCGCTGCTTCCTCTTCTTATTATTACCACTTTGTTGTGGTTTCCGAACCTCCTTGGTTGCAGCGACAACGTTTGCTTCCTTAGGAAACAAGCTTTCATGATGAACAACTTTTTTCGGAATCTTCTCGAATGAGTCATCGTGATGTTTCACCAACGGTCTTCCTATGTAGGTATCCAAAAACATAACAAACTTCTCATTCTTCTGATAGGGTGTATCAATATATGAACGAGCATATCTGGACATGGCAACGAAATCAGAAATATAGTCAAGCACAGGACGACCATTCTGCTTCAATTCGAAAAATTTCTTAAATAGAGTAGATTTCTGAGATATGGAGATAAACTTTGCTTCAAACTTAGCCTAGAATTGTTCCCATGAAATCTCTTCCTCTAGAGTCTCACGTGTAACTGAATTCCACCATTTCGTGGCCCTACCTTGCAGCTGCCTTGATGCAAGCTTCCTCCTTATTGCACCATCAAATCCCAAGTCTCCAAAGATACGAATACAAGAATCCATCCACCTTCGAACCTCTTTAGACGATTTCATTCCTTTGAATGGCTTTCCGCCTAGAGATGTATAATCTTTGCATAGCATTGCAAAATCCACAACCCTAGGCAACTGAACACCTACGTCTACCGTAGCCGCCAGTGGAGCGGGTACCCTTCGCATGAATGGCTCCATAATGGCTTCAAACATGGTAGGGTAGTCTGGTTCACATCCATTTCTGCCTACATTACTAGCTTCCCTAGCAGCGTGTCTTGATGCTCGTCTACTTATTCTAAATCTATAATTTAAAATAATTGGCCACTTTCAAGAAAACCGCTAAAGGAATACAACCGCTACTACTATATATGCTAATATATATAGTAAGCATCCAACAAAAATCTACAAGTACGTCTCTCATACGTAATTACGTCTTCGAACTTTGGCTAAAATCGTTAACCATAGCTCTGATACCAAATGTGATGACCGCCCACAACCCCTACACTAAACAAGAGGAATAATGCGCTGCAAGGCATGCCAGGAAGCTATGGATGATCATCATGGTATTATAACACAATCAGAACTAGTCGTAACTCATAGCGCAAGGATAAAATATAATAGAACATATACAACAGGAAGTAATGTAAAGCAGAAAACACTAGACTTTCATAACAACTAGAATGTAATATCCATACCTTGGAAATAGTGTTTATACAAATTGCCTCACTACATCACTCAGAGAATAACAAACATCAGAAAACCAAATACTACATAGTAAGAAGATAGCACGCCAGCCTCATGCTCGCCTCCGAACTGCCACGTCGTCCTCACTAAGCTATCACCTGCCACCTAGTCTTTCCATCCACAACCGGATGAACAACCCAATGTAATAAAAGGGAAATATAAAACCTTGAGTCAGACAACAATCTTAGTGAGCGATCAAACAGCTAACAAACATTAACGATAAAGTATATGAGAATGGACAGATAAACATACTAACTACCAACAACACCAGAGAAGAACTCAACCCTATCTTCCCCAAATCGGACAGTGATAGCCTTTACATCAAACATCTCAACCATTCATCCATGATGATTAGAACAACCATTCATTCATGGCAATCAGAAGCAACCACTAACACTCGTAGCATCTAGATTATATGCATCTCACGTAAACCGTCCTAATCGAAGTCAACATCCCTTAAGTACAAGCCCCAGAGGCCAAAACCAATATCAGACAAGCACCCAAGGAACGTCTCTTTCGACATTGGACAATCTACATGAGATGGTTCAAACAAAGCAACCAATCATCTATAACAGACTCTGGCTATCACCGCCAATCCTGCTTCGAAACCATCATTAATCATATGACGGCCGAGCTTGCCATATGTCAAGGGCTAATGGTAACCCCAGTTCTAGCATAAACTCCATACGCCTTTCAACGATACATATGTATGTCCAACCTTGACAACTAGGCCTTTCAACGATACCTAGGGTATTCGACCTACAACCGGTCTTTTAGGTGCCCCTATCGTACACCTGCTTTGAGCCTGCTAAAACTTACGACAATGATAATCTCTCGACCTTCGCATCTCTAGTCATCCAGCGCGACGACTTTTCATAGCTCAAGCAACCTTCTCGAGCAACCATTATCCACCAACTCACTATCTTTGAGTTACCACCTCATTCGTTGTTCTATGCCAATCAGCGAACACATTCAACACCTCGAATATTCCCACTTGAACTTACTTTGAAGTCACAGCATCACTGCCCTCTGGCTAGGGTTCAGAGGGTTGCCCCTGGAAAGAAAAATCCATGCTCTTTTGGTCAAACCTGGGTCGTACCCAGAAAATATAATTTTCTGAAATAACCTTGTGTGACCGACCCACCTTCATCATAGGACCGACCAACCCATTCATCACAAGACCGACCGACCCATTCATCAAAGGACCAACCGACCCATTTATCACAGGACCGACTGACCCATCTTTTTGAAACCAGACTGACCCAATCACCTCTTCTAGAATTTGATCGACCCGCCTCCTTACTGACCGACCCGACCAGTAGCGACCGACCTGACCAGAAGAAGATCGACTCGATCCAACCTTCACACTTCAACTTCCGGACCGACCAGATCACGACCGACCCACTTCAGGACCGACCCGACCCTGTTCAGACTGACCGACCAGCATGTGTACTGCACCATGTATTGCGCTTTGTACTAACTTGTACTTTAGGCCGACCAGAAAATAACGACCAACCCTAATTATGCACAACTTCAATTCAAGTCCGATTTCGACCAAAACTTCGCCAATCGACACAATCGACGAATATACTCATCTAATTCATCCAATACAACCATAAGCATGTTATGAAATCACTACCAACATGAAAATGACAATCTCATCAAATTCATACAATTTTTACCAAAATCATAATAAATGAACATATGATCTAATTTTCGGATCTAACTTGCATAAACTTATGAAATAGCATAGAAATTACCAGTTTAAACTTGCTAAATCAGATCCTATAGTGGTTCATATGAAAATGGACTTATCAAGGTGTAGATCTATGAGAAAATGCTTGAATTTAATGAAAAACATGATCAAACATCATATACTTGATTGAATCCGTGTGAGAGGCGCGTATCACTCACCAGCAATGAATTATGATTGCAGACAGCAGGGAACTTGATCCAAACTCCTTGATTTGATAAGCTTTCCCTTGCAACGGTGTAGATCTAGCCTCAAATGGTGTAGATCTTTGATTCCCTTTCCTTAAATCTCGATTTTAATGGTGGAAAGGTGTTAGAGGAAGGAGGAACACAACACCACTAAATGAGAGAATGGAGGAAGTAAACTATTATCCATACCTTTCACCCCCTATTTATAGCTTCCACCAGCCCGCTAATGGCCTCTACAAATCAGACCATTAAGGCTTACAAACCTGAACAGCCAACTGTCAAACCTTAAAACAACGATTCCTCCCAAACTGCTAAGCAAATCTTTAATGTAACCAATCTACGGAAAGGAAATCATTATTTCCTTTCCAACGGCACAGGTCTCAACATCAAATTCAACCTGAGTCAAAAGTTATGCGCTGTACAAGACCGACATGGGAAAATGGTCATGAACAAAATTGGTAAAAATTATGGACATGTTTCACATCCCCATAAACAACATATTAAAATATGAGAATGATCCAACCCTCAGGGAATAAAATAAAAATATTTTACGATCCTTTGATACGTAAAATGCGGGCTGTTGTAAATTTGAGTTTCAAGCTAATTATTTATAATTTCTTCAAAATTATTATTTTAAAATCAAAATGGTGATTTCAATCTATCCCTTCGATATTTAACAATTCATCTTTGAAAAGTATGAAAAATTCATTTTCATCAAATTCATCTTCTTTTACTTAATTATCTACAACTTCATTTTATGTATCATTTTCAAAATCTAAAAATGCTATATAAAATTTTCAAAATTGGAAAAAAGGCAGATGAAATTTTAAATTTGGTTCCACCCTCTCAAAAGAATTGGAATCAAACTCAATTACCACCCTTTCAACAACTTCACTAAGATTGTCGTTTTCAATTTCAAAAGTTGTTATTTGAAAAATAATCAATTTCGGTAAAAAGTGGATTATCATTTGACTCGTCACTCTTTGGGATTTGATCTTGTTGATTTAGTAGTTTTTTTTACAGTTTTCAATCAACAAATCCATGTGATTTTTTAAAAAATTTCTATTTGTTCAACAAAATTAAATTTATGACTGTTAATATGAGAGTTTTCAATTGAAATTGTTAAAAACAAAAATTGTGAGTTGCACATAGCTGAAAGTATTCTTATTGCCTAAATCATTTAAAACTAGTTCACATTTCTATTTTGAATTTGAAATTCAATCTGGAGTTCGAATTTGAGTTGGCAAGGGTTATAATCAAAATCATTTCAACTAAAGATCCAACTTTCTTTTCAAAAGTTGAGAGTCTGTCATTATTTTGAAAATTTATGGTGCAAAATCCGAGTAATTTGTGCAATAGTTGTTACTAATTTATCCATAAAAATTTCGTATAAAATTATATCAATTTTCACTACTATCGTAAAATTTTGGCAAGTAAGGAAATTGAGGAACTACCAAGAAAATGTTATCTTTTTTTTTTATTTTTTTTGTTTTTTAAAAAAAGGAAATAAAAACTTACAAAATATTTTTTAAGAAAAAAAGAAATGAAAATTTTACGATAGGAAAATATTTCTTTTTTTTGGATTTTTCTTTTGTTTCTTTTTTTATATATGCATGAACTAATGTAACTAAATGAATGTAAAGGGCCCTAATTTCAAGTTTTCTACCCTTAATGGCTCCTAACCTCAAATTACATAGTGACACTTTGATTTAATTCAGCAAAGTAGTTCTTAGCCAAGTAACAGACATGAGTTACCGATGTACTATGAATCACTGTAGCAATGCAACAGAAGCTTTAAGTATCTTTAGAGAAATAATTACTACAATATTTACATATCACCATAATATTTATAAATAATTATTGTTTTGTCGTTTCCTAGACACCAATAAATAATTTATTAGAAAGAAATCAACTTGCCAAAATATAGCAATGCCCTATATTAGTCGCGACGCCTTTAAGTCCAACGTCTAACCGTTATTACTAATCAATATTATTTCCTAAAATGGAATGCAATTTGTGGGTCAAGGAAAGGGTGATGAAATCCCTCATCTTATGTGAATTGAGGTGGTGCCATCAGAAAACAAAAACAAGATCAAATTGCATCCCTGCCAATTGAATAATCCAAAAAAAATTCTCTCAACTAGGTTTCAGAAAATCCTAAATCACAAAGTGCTAAAAAATCTCTTAACTAGGTTTCAGAAAATCCCAAACCATAAAGTGCTAGGTTTGCCACTTTATTATGGATCAAAACATCAGAGTGCTGTAAGACTTGGAGAAAATTGGTAACAATCTCATGCCAAATCTTTTTACTCTACAAAACGATCTAAAGGAAAAATCCGTGTAACCGTCTTTGTCGGAATTCAAAGGCTCTATAGAATTTCCGAATATTCTTTAATCTTTCAACAGGAGAAATCGCTAGTTGGATAATTGCAAAAGAACAAGCCATAAAAGATCTGAGTGTTTTGGCACAACCTAATTACGTCGCACGCTGGAAAATACCTAGGGTCCATTTATTCACACCCCGTTATTTGCTCTATACCCCCAGTAAATAAAAAATAAAACACACACCCCTACTTTTTCTCTTCACACCCTCTTATTCCAAAAATGCCCTTACTACAATTTTTTATTATTCTTTAGTTCTTATTTCAAAATTGCAGTTTGTTTGTACAACTCTCTCTTTAACGTCTTGATCGAATTAATTAACGTTTGTAGACAATGTTGTTGATTGCCTAACGTTGGTTATGCTAATTAACACTTCAATCTGAGCATTGATTATTTAAAATAACATCTCCTACAGTGATGATTACATTATTTGATATTCAGACATTTGTATTTTTTGTACGCTTCCAATCTATCCAGTTTCAAAATA
The DNA here is from genome assembly GCA_030737875.1 of Allium sativum. Classification (NCBI taxonomy): domain Eukaryota; kingdom Viridiplantae; phylum Streptophyta; class Magnoliopsida; order Asparagales; family Amaryllidaceae; genus Allium; species Allium sativum. Next base: position 24,663,422 of record CM060923.1, on the reverse strand, counting down.
AATAGTTATATACACTGTTTACTTTATAATTTTTAAAATTTTAATCATTGTTAGCAAATTTTTATCATTATTTTAATTAATTTCTTTAAAAAAAAAATCACATAAACCTTTGATTTTTTAATTTAATTTTTGTTTTCAATTTAACCTCAAATATCGTGCATGACTGATTTTATTATTTTTAATTGTGACATAACATTAAGCAAGTTATCTATTTTATTATTAAAGGGTGTAAGTGGGAAGAATAGTTTAAAATTTTAATTGGGGGTGAAGAGAAAATAATGAGGTTGCAATAGCTGGACCCAAATACCTATTTCTTCTAACCAATCTTCCTTGTGATTTAATTAGTGAGGTCGACTTTTAGAAGCAACAAATTATTTGAACTGAATTCGTTTAAGAGAAAAAGAAGCCATGTTTTTTCACTTCAAATTTCTAGTCTTATTGAAATGGGTTTTCAAATCCGTTCACATCTGATGCCTTAATCGTCAGTTCTGAGATAATTCCCATGGCTTCTCAACAAATTGTCTCTCAGTTTACCACCTAACTCTTGTCTTGAAAATCAAATTCGCTATATCTACAAAATCGGATATGAAGAACTTTTTGTTAGGAAAGATCAAGCCACTGAAATGCAGATTTTCTGACGAAAAGCATACTCAGATTGTCAGATCCTATGCTGTTTGTCTGTGTTCTCCCTACCGATCTTGTTCTCCTAGATTTAGGGTCGCTTTTTCAAAATCTATCTCAAGAAAAAAGGTTAGAAATTGTTTCAACATTCTTGACCTGGGTGTAATCACTAGTCTCGATTCCAATTACAAAATCCATGGCGTTTCTTGTACTGATTATTGGATTGGATAATATGTCGGTTTCTTCTGTAATAAACCGTCGACGAAAAAGTCATTTTCAATGACAAAATTTGTTTAACAATGTTAAAGCTATGCCGAGATATGAAGATGAAGCATACTGGCGAGGTGATGTATGCAATTCATACATTATTTCAAATCTGGGATGTTCTGAACTAAGTTATTAACACGTAAGCTACATGTCTAATAGGAAAATAATGTGATTACTGATATATCTGGATCCCAGTGTGTAATAGCCCGCATTTTACGTAGCGGAAGATCATAAAATATTTTTATTTTATTGCCTAAAGGTTGGATTATTCTCATATTTTAATATTTTATTTATGGGGATGTGAGACATGTCCATAATTTTTACCAATTTTTTTTGTGACCATTTTGCCCCTATCAGTCTTGTACATGGTACAACTTTTGACTTGGGTCGAATCAGGTGGTGAGACCTGTGCCACTGGAAAGGGAATGATTATTTCCTTTCCGCAGAGTGGCTACAATAAAGATTTGGCTCAGCGATTTGAGAGGAATCTCTGTTTTAAGATTTAACAGTTGGTTGTTTAGGTTTTTAAGCCATAATGGGCTGATTTGAAGAGGCACATTAGTGGGCTGGTGGAAGGCTATAAATAGGGGGGTGGGAGATATGAGAAATAGTTTACTTTCCCCATTCTCTCATTTGGAAGAGCCAAGGGATCCTCCATTCCTCCATTTCTCCATCTTTCCACCATTAAAGCTTAGGAAATAGAAGATCTACACCATTTGAGGCTAGATCTACACCATTTCAAAAGAGAGCTCATTGGATCAAAGAGTTTGTATCAAATTGCTTGCTGTCCGAAATCTTAATTCATTGATTTTAGCTTGTTTTGGAGAATTGGTGAGTAATATGCATCTCTCACATGGATTTAATCAATTATATGAATGTTTGGTCATGTTTTTCATCAAATTCAAGTGTTTTCTCATAGATCTACACCTCGGTAAGTCCATTTTCATATGAATCACTATAGGATCTAATTTAGCAAGTTTGAAATAGTAATTTTTATGTTATTTCGTATGTTTATGTTCCGCACTATAGATCATATGTTCATTTATTATGATTTTTGGTGAAAATTGTATGATTTTGATGAGAATCATCATATTCGTGTTGTTAGTGATCTCATAACATACTTATGGTTGTATTGGATGAATTAGATGAGTATATTTCGTCAGTTGTATTGATTGGCGAAGTTTTGGTCGTAATTTGACCTGAATTGGGGCTGTGTAGGCCACGGGTCGAGCGCGCAGTACAAACGTGTAGTACAATGTGCAGTACAACATGGGTCGGTCGCACGTATGGTGGGGTTGGTCAAGTTCTAATTCGGGTCTAGCAGATGGTCGGGTCGAGCAGCATAGGCTCAAGCAAGTGGGGTCGGTCACACATATGGGTTGGTCGTGCACTTAGAATAGGATTGGGTCGGTCATAACCAAAGAAGGGTTGGTCACACACACACGAGTCGTTCTGAATCACTGGTCGTCGTCATATGGAGGTGGTAGGGTTGGTCGTGAACCCTGGGAGGTTGGTCGGTCATGATATTGGGCAAGGATCGGTCGAGTGGTGGTCAAGCAGGCCAGGGTCGGTCGAATAGGGTCGAGTACATATGGGTCATTCGCACCAGGGGTCAGTCGCACAGGGTCATTTCTGAAAAATTATATTTCCGGGTATTACCCAGATTTAAACAAAAGGGTTTGAACCCTAGCCGCAGCGTAGTGATGTAATCTAACTCAGTGATGTTATGACTTCGAAGTAAGCTCAAGTAGGAATACTCGAAGTGTTGAATGTGTTCGTTTATCGGTGTAGAACAACGAATGGTATGGCAACTCAAAAGTGTTCTGAGTGGGGTGATAATGGTTGGATAGTCGCCGTTGATGACGACTAGAGATACTGCAAGTGGAGGAATTATCTTTGTCGTGGGTTCTTGCGGGCCCAAAGCTGGAGTATAATAGGGGCACCTAAAAGACCGGATGTAGGTCGAGTACCCTGGGTATCATTAAAAGGCCTAGGTAATTATCGTTGAAAGGCGTATGGGGTTTTTGCTAGAACCGAGGTTACCATTAGCCTTTGACGGATGACAGTATGATATGACTAGTCATACGATTAACAATCATTTCAAAGCACGATTGGTGGTGATAACCATAGTCTGTCTTTTATGATTGTTTGTTTTGCTTGTACCATCTCACGTAGAATGTCCAACATCGTAGGAGATGTTCCTTGGGTGCCTATCTGATATTGGTTTAGGCTTTTTGGGGCTTGTGCTTAAGGGATGTTGAATTCGATTAAGATGTTTTATGTGAGATATATAATCTGTATGTTATGAGTGTTACTAATGGTTGTTTATCTATTTTCCATGATAGAATGGTCGTTCTGATTACTATAACTTAATTTTTATTCCTTTGGTCGTATGGATTGTAAAGGCTATCACTGTCCGATGTAGGGAAGGCAGGAGTTGAGTTCTTCTCTGTTGATGTGGATAGATTAGTTCGTTTATTTACTCATTCTCATATACTTTATTGATGATGTTAGTCAGTTGTTTTATTGCTCACTAGGACTGTTGTCTGACTCAAGGTCTTATGTTTCCCTCTTATTACCTTGGGTTGTTCATCCGATTTTGGATGGGCAGACTAGGTGGTAGGTGACAGGTGATAGCCTAATAAGGACGATGTAGAAGTTCAGAGACGAGCATGAGGTTGGTGTACCATCTCTCTTACTATACAATATTTGGGTTAGCGTTGTTCGTTATTTGTACTCTGAGTGCTATAGTGAGGCAAATTTGTACAGACATATGTTGCAATCCTGGTGTAAGGATATATTTTCTTATTGTTTTGAAAATTTGAGATTTCTTCTAAATATGCTTCACTAATATTATGTGTTGTACATGTTCGATTATATTTTATCCTTGCACTGTGAGATTTACAACAGGTTCCGCTTGTGTTATCTTACCTTGATGAACGTCCATAGCTGCCTGGCACACTTTTCAACACACTTTTCCTCTTGTTTAGTGCAGGGGCTATGGGCGGTCGTCACACAGTGTTTTTGATTTTTGGATTGAATGTTATTCGATTTCAATGTTTTTGCTATTACTTGCAATGGATATGGCAGGTATACTTCATGTGATGCTTCAACAAAACTGGCTTAACAAACTATACATTTGTGAATCATTTTCATGTGTACCTATTTAATGGATATGAGAGTTAGATATGGGGTTTGGTTTCGACAGTTGTTGTTTTTCCTCTACTCTACATGAAGCAATTACAGTTGTGCATTTATGGAAAGAGCAGTTATGTGTATGATAGGAGAGCACTGAGTTTCTTATACTGGTACTACACAAGCTTGTCAACCTGGAAATGTAAATGAATCATTCAGCATGACCGAAGTTCTCTAAACTGAATTATTATTTAGGACTATGGAACCAGATCGAAGATGAAGGATTTTTCCGTTTATGCAATGATGCATGGTTGTTTCTTACTACCATGCACAAGACAGAAGTTAGAGGATACGGGATATGAGAGCAGTGAAATCGCATTCAGAAGATTTGGAGTTGTAGACCTCGTCATGGGTCCAACTTCACTTTTATTTTAGTTATTTGCTTGCTTAATGTATTTTATTGCATATTGTTTGTACTATCTGAATTTAGGTTATTATGTTAACCTTATTATGTACTTTTCTGATTATTAATGTAAGTGTACCAATTTTCAAATATATATATATATATATATATATATATATATATATATATATATATGTATGTATATAGGATTTATCAAACTGATTATTATGGAGGTTTGCTTACTGTCACTTGGCCAAAAAAACTTTCTGAAGCCAAAAAAATACTCCCCTTTTCTTGGAATTGTTTTCTCTGATATTTTTAACTATTCAAATTCTAATGCCTAAAATTCCTCTAAAATATCCATTATATTTTAATTTTATTTCAAATCTACCATTAATACCATATTTCTACTACAATATTCTTTGATATATCTAAATAGATTATTCAGAAAATGCCACAAATTATTAAATCAATAATGTTTTAGTTAACTAATTTAAAAGTACAACATTTTTCTAAAAAATTATATAATCAAGCGGTCGATTTCCCCACCGTTTTGCGGTTATACTAGCAGTAAACCAAAGCAGGAGTCAAAGAAAATAATTATAATAAAGCAAAGCAAGAGTCAAAGAAAATAATTTGTTTTTGGATAGTTTTCAAGTTTTTCTTTAATATTTCTTTCTTTCAAACAAATAAAATTTAGATGATAATAATGAGAGCGAATTTTTTTTTCAAGGAGAAAAAATAAGTTAAACAAACAGCACGACACTCAAATATAAACAAACAAAACAATAAAATGAAAAGAAAATGCTTACAAGCCGAGAAAATAGATCAGGAAAAATAAATAAAAAACTATTTTGGCTACAGGATTTTCTTGTCTTCCTTATTTTCAGCCTTTCAATTATAGCTCCGTACTTCCCTGACCTTTTTTATTTTGGGTTCTCTAGTATCTTCTAGGAAAATTAGGCCCTATTCACAGACAATTCTAAGCACGTTACCGTTTTGTGTGCGTCGGACGCTGAAATGTAGTTCACCATGCTCAAAGGAACGATCGCTCGCTGCTGGAAGTTGGTCCGGTGGCGTTGGACGCGTCCGACACAAAGCAATTAATTTGTCTGATCCTACTTAGCAATGAAAGCATACATAGCTTGGTTGGTAAATGCACATGCTTTGTTGGAGTGTGACCACGGGTCAAGTCCCACCTTCACCCATTTTTTATTGTTTTGTTGTACATTGTTTGTTAATGATTAATGCCTACTATAAACTATTTGTTAATGCTTTAATGTCATTTTTCAATTTTTTTTGCTGTAGACTGTTTATTAATGCTTAATGTCTGCTATAGACTATTTGTTAATGCTTAATGTCATTTTTCAGTTTTTTTGTAGTTGTTTACAAAACAAATAAGGGTGTGGATTGAAATGTAGTCGTTTTGTTTTATGCAATTAGTATTTAATTAATTCAAAACAATTAATTTAACAATCAAATACCCCGCTCGGATACCACGCTCAAATACCCCGTTCGCAACAAAAAACATATTCCCCGTTCGCTATAGTACCACGCTCAAATTCCCCGCTCAAATGCCATGCTCAAATACCCCGTTACAGTTTGTTAAGAACGCAGCCTTAAACAAGTAAATTCAATAATCAATTAAGAACACGGCCTACACATCACTCAAACCCAACCCACTATCGAAATTTCATGTCCTAATATCTGAAATAGACCCTTCTCTCAGAATGAATGCGACAAAAAATTAAAATTAAAATTAGAAATTAAAAGATTGCGAGAACAAGAAATCAAAAGAAAGGAAAATAATACGACTATGGCTACTCATCCTATGGTTGAGGTTACAAATAATGATATGGTTAGTAATGCACGCCCAAGGAGGGTCATTCACGTGCCAAAACAATACCAGGAGTGAAGCACTCAAGTGGGGTAATTGATGCAGCTACAGGGGACAAGATCCTAAAACTTTATCCTTTTATTTTTCTTTAATTAAATTTCCAGCAATTTCTGTTTGTATTCGGTTGTATAGAAGAATCCAGAATTGCCACATAGGCTATAAATCTGTTATCACTATGTCTATGTAAGAAGTAGTAGTGTAATGAATGGAAATATAGAAAATTATCGGTATTTCTTATTTCTTCTACTCTGTTCTTTCCTCATTTTCAGTATTATTTCTATGTTTGTTCTGTGAGCTGTAGCCTGCACATCAATTTGGTGCTTCCATCTTGACCTCAAACCTCCTCTCCCTAATATCCAAACACTTCCTCACCATCAGGCTCTTCATCAACTAACCTAACAACTACAAACCATCACTGAATTGCAAAAAACACAGGAAACTCAACACAATGATATCATTGATATTAAAGTCGCTCTTCAGGAACTTACCAAAACCGTCGCTGACATTAACCGCAAGCTGCACTCCTCAACCCCACCATCTCCAATAAATCAAGCATCCACAACTTACCACCCACCATCTCCTACTCGTCAACCTCCATTACTGCCTACACCATCCATACCAAGGACACCCAAATGCACTCTATCTCAATTTAATGGCTCAAATCCGCATGACCGGATTTTTTAGGCGGATCGCTTTTTTGCATACTATGCTACCCCAGAAGATCAGCAAGTGGATCTTGTGAGCTTTCACATGTAAGGGCAAGCATTATCTTGGTTTCAGTGGATGCATCGTAATAAGCATCTCACTTGGCCAGCATTGGCGAGATCCATCGAACAAATGTTTGGACCCTCTACATTTCTTAATCCACAAGCTACTTTATTCAAATTAAAATAACTATCCACTGTTGAAAACTATCAAGCCACTTTCGAAACCGTATGTAATCGCGTCACAACACTATCCAATTCTTCAATCCTCCAGTGTTTTATCTCAGGCCTCAAACCACATATACAAAACAAATTACTCCTCCTAAAACCCACCACAATTTCCGAAGCTTTCGACACAACCAGATTAATCGAATGGAAAAATACTCATAACCCTCGATTTACACCTTTCAAAAACCAAATACCCCCCCCCCCCAGAAACCAATACAAAGCCCACAACTCACTCAAGCATTACCTCAAGCACCTTCTCCCTAATTTCTCAAACCCCATATTCCAATTAGACAACTCGTCACAACGGAGATGAACATGTGGAAACAACAAGGCCTCTGTTTTAACTACGATGAGAAATACTCCTTTGGTCACTACTGTAAACCCACTCACATATTAATGATCCTCCCGGAAGTCCTTTCTGATGACGCTCCCCAAACCAAAAATATAGATCCGACCACCGATCCTCCAATTACCACAGAACCACCACCGCATACTTCTCAAGAAATATAGTTTCACGCCCTAACCGGCTCTTCTCACCCTTGAGCTATTCGATTATCAGCCACTGTTCATAAAAACTCAATCTCTATCCTCGCTGACACTGGACCCACCCATAACTACATCCACCCGAAGACTACAAAATTGTTGGGTCTGAGAACAATCACTGCTCACTTGTTTGTGGTAATATTAGGTAATGGGGAAAAAATACGAAGCAAGCGCAGTTGTTTGAATGTAAATGCGACAATACAAGGGAACGAATTTTTCGTTGATTTTCATTAATTAGAAATCGTCGGCTCTAATGCCATATTCGGGATCCAATGGCAAGAAAATCTTGGGCCAATTACCATGGATTATAAGGCCCTAACCATGACTTTTATGTAGAATAATACACCCATCTGTTTATATGGGCTCGGCCCACAAAACAACCAATCCCTTATCACACTTCTACAACTAATGCGTTTTGAAGACACATCAGCCATATCCAATTTTCTTTACCTCCAACTACAACCATTATAGACACAAAATGAACCACAAACCCAATTAATTCAGAAATCCCAACTTCAAAACTTGTTTGTCTTCATTTGACCATGTTTTCAAAAAACCAACTAACCTGCCCAATGCCGGACCACTAAATCATCACATAAATTTGCTTGCCAACTCCACTCCAATTAACACCAAACTATACTGCTACCCATACTTCCAAAGAAATGAGATCGAACATCAAATCCAAGAAATGCTACAATCCAAATTAATCAAACCATCCACTAGCCTATTCTATTCACCTATCCTTTTAGTCAAAAAAATATGGCTAATGGAGATTTTGTGTTGACTATAGAGCTCTCAACACTATAACCATCAAAGACCATTTTCCAATACCCACGGCCGACGAGCTTCTAGATGAGCTTTATGGCGCCACTTTCTTTTCTAAACTTGACCTCTGAAGTGGGTATTTCCAAATTCGAGTACATCCACCCGATATTTCATAAACAACGTTTCATAACCACGAGGGCCACTGTAAATTTCTAGTGATGCCATTTCGGTTAAAAAACGCACCATCCACAATCCAAGCCACCATGAACATCATTTTCCGTCCTTATTTATGAAAATTCATATTGGTTTGTTTTAACGATATACTCATTTATAGTACGTCATGGAACGATCACTTAGACCATCTTCATACGACATTGACCATACTATCCACACATCAATTCTTCGCAAGTCTTGCTAAATGCAACTTCGGGTTGACCAAAATTTCTTATTTGGGCCACTTCATTTCAAATAAAGGAGTGCGCGTCGACCATGAAAAAATCACCGCAATGCTCAAATGGCCTCCACCAAAACCGATAACAGCTATACGTGGTTTTTTGGGCCTAACCGGCTATTATCACCGCTTTATTAAAAACTATGCCCATATAGCAGGCCCATTAACCGATCTGTTAAAAAAGATATTTTCTCTTGGACCACAACATCCCAACAAGCCTTCGACATTCTCAAAACCGGTGTCACCCAAACATCAACCCTAGCCCTTTCGAACTTCAACAATACCTTTACAATCAATGTTGGATCTAGATTATTCCTAGAGGGGGGGGGGGGCAGGTGAATAGGGTTTATCACAGTTTTTACAGGATATTAAAATTTCACGGAACATAGAATGCAATAGAAATAAAAGTGCAAAAAGTAAATGACATAAGATATACCCAGCTTCGGCAAAATTTTGCCTACTGACGCATTCCTCAGGTTTCTACTAGGTAATAGAATGGAACTCGCTTACAAGACCATGTAAACTCGTGAACCCCTCGCTCTTATTCTAATCCTACACTCAAAACCCTAGATTGACCGATATCCCCTCGACCAGATTTTCCAGGATCACAAACCCGTAATCCGTAACCCTAGATTTTATAGACTCTAGTAAACTGCTAGCTAAACCCTAACTGGATTCCCTCTAGATTTTATAGACTCTAGAAATGGTTCGGATGATTTACAAAAGAAATTTAAAAACAAAACAAAAGGTAAAATAATAACCCTAGATTTTAACAAAATAAATAAAACACCCCTTTAACTCTTAAGACCATCCACGTTGGATTCACCCTTGGTTCATTGCTCCGATCACTTTTCTTTGTGAAAAAAAATGGCGGTGCTCTGGGAAAAACTTTCTAGGGTTTCCTGAATTTGCCCCAAATCGAATCACGATTCTTCCTCAATTCTGGATGAAACTTCTGATGCTCGAATTCTTGTCGATTTCGGATGCTTCGATTTGGGTTGCTCTCACTTTCTTGATCGAAACTGTGTGAGTAATTTTTGATCTTGATTTTCTGCTTGAAATTGTATGCTTGGTTTCGATAATCAAGCCAATGATGAAATGGTGTTTTTATAGGGGTTTACAAACCCTTTCATTCTCTGATTTTGCATGAAATGGTTTGGCTTGATTTTGCCCAATTTCCCTTTTTGATTTTGATATTCTCGGCTTTAATGTCTCTTGTGTGATTGTCCTTCCTTGTTCCTATATTTGGTTTATGTGATTGAATGTCTGATAAAGACCATGATTTATTACCGAGAAAACTTGATAATATTTGGAAAGAATTTGAACCATGTTGAATTCTGTTCTTGTCAGAAACAGGAAATAAATTCTATTTCTTTAAAAAACATTGTTTCCATAAATGGATCACTGAATTTATTGGAATTGATTCATGCCGAGATTTCTGAATAAATTTCTGAAACTATCTTCAACTTTCCTGTTTCTGCCATGTCGTATATTACTAGAATGAGTCTTTGCCATATTTAAAAACTGCATTCAAATCTGAATCAATTCTGGAAATGAGTGTCAAATAATTTTCCTTTAAAAAAAATGATTGAGCTTTCCCAAAACGCTTTGGCAAAAAACTGGAAATAATTTGAAGGTTTGAGAACCTGATTTCCTGGAAAGATTTCTCATTGAATTTTTGCCAAAAAGTTGAATATTCTGAGAAACAAAAATTATTTATTTAATGCTTGCCCAAAATCATACTGTGATATAATTGCCCCATGATATGTGCTGGAACCTTTTTGTGGATTCATTCATGTGCACCATTCACCATTAATGTAGTCATTTTTGTATATGTTAACATTGTGCTTTGACCCTTTTTAACTGCACTTGAGTTGCACCACTTTGGCATTGTGTTGAGCACAGTCCTTACATTATTAGTGAGGCTTGACCATTTGCACATCATGCTGAACCTAAACTTAACCATGTATATGTCAACTGCCTGTTTATACTTGCTGCTCCACCATATGTCGATCTTCATGTATACACAGTCTTCGTTGTTGTCTTGTGTATAAGTGCTTTGAGCCACTTTGCACACATGTAGTTGAAAGTTGACCCGTGTACATGCTGTTCCTTGAATATATTGCTGAGTTGATCATGTGCTTTTGTGGTTGAATCATGTTTGAACTAAATTTGGTTTAGCCGTGTTCTGTACTTTGACTTGAGCCTTAACTTGATTGTTGTAACATGGCTGCACCACCTTGAACACCACAAGCTTGTTGCTGTCTTGTCCTAAAATGACTATCTCGACTACCTGCACCATGTATCTGTTGGATGCCTCGGCCAACTTGAATTTGAACCTTTGAGCTGTGTTGACTTGTTTGTGATCATGCATGTAACAACCCTGAATTTTGGGGTAAATTTAAAATTTTATTTTAAGAAATTTTAATGAGTTTTTGATATTTAAAATAATTTATTTAAGATGATAACGATTAAAAAATTATTTAAATTGAAGTTAGAATGAATAATTTAATTTTAATTATAAAAGGAGTTAGAAATAGCGCGGTAGTTTAAAAAGTCAAACTTGAACTTTGACTGACTGTACAGGATGCAAAATTTAACGGATTTTAGTGAAACCAAAAATATTAGAATCTATTTAAAAATATCTTTCTAACGAATCTGAAAAATCGAAATTTCATAGCGGGAACCAAAAGTTATGCCCAGATTAAAATTTAGAAAGGTTGCTATGAAGTTTACAAAGGTCAAAATGCTATTTGCTGCCCTTTTTGCCACCTCCTGTCCTTCCTCCACTATTCAACTTGAGCCACGGCCTATGGCAGCCCTCGCGCTCCATCCGCATTCTCCGATGCCTCCTCCATGTCCAGAGAAGCTTCTGCCATCTACCTGCTGTGTCACTATGACCTGCGTTCCACCGTAGTCCTCCCTCTCTTCACCTTAGTCAAAACCGTGTATACTAGAAAAAGAGAGAGAGATGAAAGAAGGAGCGCAAAAATGGCAGCGTCACCCTCTCCTTCAATCCGTTTATCCAAGTGTATTCCTTTCCGTATAATATTTAAAACAATTTCAATTCAGTCTCTTAGAAATGCGAATTGTTGATGATGACTTGGTTTTAAAGAATGAAAATTTCTTTACTTTAGCCTTTTCTTGTAATCAGTATTCTGTCTAATAAGTTGAAACTGGAATGAATGAGTTAAACGAGGCAGCATATTGGGTAATCGTTTGTTGGTACTTTTGGGTAGTAAGAAATATATGAAATCGATACCGATTCAGTCTTAATTCAAGTGATGTTTTGATGAACATTCCTCCTTCCTTTACTCTGGTTAGAAGTAACAATCGTTTACTTGGTTTAATATGTTAAATTCTATCCTATAACTCGGGTAAATGCAATGTTCAGTTAAGGTCATCTGAGAAGGCATCTCTTATGTGTATTTGTTGTTTTTTTTGTTGTTGTATTTTTCCTTTTGGTATAACATGTCTTTGGATTCCTATTTTTGTTGTTAATCATATATGCTATTTATTTATCTTCATGCATGACCGTTTATTTGAAATAGATGTTCATTTTTTTTGAATTTCCGTGGATAATTTAGTTTTAGTTTTGATTCGAAAACTTGAATGGTTTACTTCGGTCATGACCATTCTAGTTGCTTGAGTCCAATGCTTATAGTTTTAATAGCCTCAGGCTTGTTGTATACTTTTCTGCTTTGAGATCTTGTATTGATTCATGTTATTTGCTGAAACACCTTGTTCATGTGAATATGCCTTCATGTTAAACTTGTGTTCTTTCACTTGTGCATTCTCTGTATTGAATCCTTGATCATTCTTGCCCCTCATGTTTGAATTAAAAAGTAGAACATATGGGGCGTTCAAATGACCATGCTTTTGTGTTAACACTATGTACCCTAGCAGATTTTCCATTCAAGCAAACCACTTATCTTCAGCTATACAATTTCGTGTGTGTGTGTTGGTGTGTTGGAATTGAGCAGCTTTGCTGCGTATTTGTTGTATTGCATTATGATATTTTCACCCCTTTTCTGTCCTGATTTAAAACTAATAAGAACAGAAACATTTTGTTGACAATTTTTAGTCTTGCTGTTTAGTCGTTACTATGTCCATTCGTCTTGCATGAGTGATGCATGCATTGTGCTTGCTACCTATATGCAATTCTGATTTGAATTTTGCATTATCAGTAGCAATATTGAACTTAATTCACAAATCTCCAGCTTTCCCTTCCTCTTGCTAGAGCTTGTACGTCGTAGTTGCCATGTGCTATTATGATGACAACTGGCTTCACTTTAGTTCACCAACAACTGATCTAAAATTCATACACATATAAGCATTCTTGTATGTTATTCTTGCATAGTTAAATGGGCAGCAAAATGTTGCTTAGTTATGTATAATGTGTGATGTTTTGTTTTATTACTTGATTGAAATTGAAGCCAAAATGTATTTACAGAATTAAAGGATATGTAAAGCTATTATAATGTAATATTTCCATGTTAAACTAAAATACAGGTACAGTCATAAACAGTAGGCACAAGCTTGTTTTTGGACATAACAAGAATGTTCTTAACAATTATATGCGGTATCAAATGCATGCATGATCCAAATATTAATATGATGCTTTCTAATTTCCTAACTAATGATGTTGAAAGAGGAATATACTGCATATTATTTGTGGGAGATATACAACGGATATAGTATTCAAAAAATGATGGAAGACTACCTAGAAAATTTTCATTATTCATGCTAAAATAATATAGCAACTTTTATTTTATATATGGTGGTCTTTCTCATAATATTTGCAGCTACCACGTTCATGTTAAAAGGCTGTAAATTACATTTGCTTCCATGTTGCAACATGACTCATATTTATTTCTTTTATTTCTTGCTTCATGTATTTAATAATAATGATATTTGGGAAGAAGCAAAGGTTTAGCTCTTAAAAGAGGAGGGACGCGAGAAGATGCATGTGCGCGCAAAGCTCGGTGAAATTTGTAAAACTTTATTCATAAAAAAAAATTATGTATGTTTTTATTCCTCTCCACTGTACAAAATATTTTAAACTCTAGTATTTAATAAAATTTTATTCCGCTGAATGTATTGTGCGCTGTGATTCTGGGTGAAATTCCATTTTAAACCCTATAAGCCAGTAGCAATCCGTCGTTTTAAACGCTTCGAGTCGGTTTAATTATCAACTTGGGGCGATCAAAATGGCTGGTGCTTCCATGTTGCCACATGACTCATATTTATTTCTTACTTCATGTATTTAATAGTAATGATATTTCGGAAGAAGCAAAGGTTTAGCTCTTAAAAGAGGAGGGACGCGAGAAGATGCATGTGCGCGCAAAGCTCGGTGAAATTTGTAAAATTTTATTCATAAAAAAAATTATATATGTTTTTATTCCTCTCCACTGTACAAAATATTGTAAACTCTGGTATTTAAATAAAATTTTATTCTGTGGAATGTATTGTCCGCTGTGATTCTGGGAGAAATTCAATTTTTAAACCCTATAAGCCAATAACAATCCGTCGTTTTAAACGCTTCGAGTCGGTTTAATTATCGACTTGGGGCGGTTAAAATGGTGGGTTGTTACAAGTTTACTTAACCCTCCATTGATTCAAGCAAGTTTACTTAACCCTTACTCAATTGGACAGGTTCATGTAACCCCCCACAGATTTAAACATGTTAAGTACTACAGGTTAACAAGTTATTATCATTTTCCATTCATGTATGTTAATGCACTAGACCTCTCGAATTAAGTCTACCACTTGTGGATGTTGGATATGCCTGGTTGTTCTGGGCAGACTTTTACCATAAGTCGTACTTAACCTCGTGTCTTAACACTGTCACATGTACATTTACGCATTCGACCCCTCACATTAGATTAACCACTTATGGACTTTGGATATGTCAGGCGGTTCCGAGAAGACTTCTAACACGAGTGTAATCTAACCTCGTATCTAAGTGCGGTTACAGTTTCTATTTACTGTAAATTTAGGCATGTTCATTATTAAACAATTTTCTTATTCATCAAAGGTTATGCCCCCAAATCCCGGTCTGATTTGCGATACAAGTTATGCTCCAAATTAAATTCTTAGATCAAGGTATAGATTATGCCCCCAAAATACCCGTCAGGTTTTACGATACATGTTATGCCCCCAATTTATCATTCCCGACCATTCCCAATTTCGTGCGTTTCAACGATAGGCCTAGATTCAAAGTTAGCCTAGGGTATAAAAATAAGAAGGGAAGGAGGGTTAGAAGATAACAAAAATAGGCATAATAACAAAACAAGCATATGATGACAGAAATAGGCATACTACAGAATGGTGACAGAATGGGCATAATGACAGAATAGACATAGTAAAGATAGGCATGCAAGAATTAAACAGAGGATCAGGTGTATAAGTAATGGCAGATCTGTTTAGTTATGATTCATATTACTAACTGACATAGGATTAGATCCAAACTTATAAACATATCAGGATTACTTATTAAATGTTTATATCTAAAATTAACATGAACTCACAGGGACTGGATCTAAAGAACAGAGAAATGACTGTTGATGTTGTAGCAGAGATTCTTGAATTCGTATAAATCGTTGTTGCAGAAGAATAGGCTGTCTTAATCTAAGTTGGGGCAACACTTCGTTGTCTCCATTGTTTTTGATGAATAAAACAATGGAAATGAGGTCCTATATGTAGCCTTAAGTCAACGAATTTGGTCAAGAAACGAGTCCAAGTGTAGAAAAATGGATCTATGCCAGATCTAGGTAGGGTCGACCCCAGGATCGACCTAGGGGTCGACATCCCCGTGTAGGGGTCGATCTATGGTTCGACACCCATGGGGCATGGGGTCGACCCTTAACAGGCCAATTTTCCTCCATCTCCCGCTCTTCGATTTTTTATTTCTGGACTCGGTTTATTTATATATATATATATATATATATATATATATATTTCTTATGTGTATACAAATTTCAAATCTTAAAATCTTCTTCATACGGTGTCTGCTTTATGCAAACTTGGAATCTATCCTAAGCAGAATTCCAAGACGAACGCAATGGCGCAGTCCGTTTTACTTAATTAAAAATATTTAATTAAGTATTCTTTATTTTATCATTTTAGTGTTCTTTAAAATTATGGGGTGTTACATTTATTTTTCGAATTTCAAAAGATCTAATTTTCTAAGTTCGATTTCTTGTGTTACAAAAGGGTGGAAAACTTAAAACTAAACATCTTCCGTTTTTCTTTTATATACTTTTTTCTTACTGTACTTGGATTCTATGAAACTATTATGTAAAGATTTCCCTATTTTCCTATCCAAGCATAGTCCATGTAAGAAAAAAACTATCTTTGTTACAGATTTTCTTTTTTAACTTATCTTGGAAAAATTTATTCTTATTCACCTTTTCTAAGAATTATTCCATTTTCTTTAACTGTCATGTTTGTTGCATTACTGAATTCGTTGTTTCCTTTTTATTTATGTCATTACTCTTTTCTTCGCTTATTTAACTTAATCCTCTGATCCAAGTTTAGTTTCAAATAAGTCATTTAGTCATTCAACTAAAACAGGAAAACAGACGCTCTACACAACTACCAATAAGGACCAATAATCTCGGGACTATGTCCCCTTCAGACAAAAAAGTTCAAACCATGTGATCAATGATAGGTTAGGTGTTACCCTAACTACCCAGCACGAACAAAATAGCAGAATAATCCTAACAGAAATGTAATAACGGGTTTTACCCCTAACAGGAAAATTAGCAATAGGATCTAAACACTTCCTTGCCCTTCACTATCTAGTAGTCACCACTAGTCCTGGCTGTGTACTAACAGTCATTTCCAAGCAACCCCTAGGCTTTCCAATGCTTACGCATTCAATGGGAACTTACCATTGTTCCAAGATAATTCTCGCCATCTACTCCATAGCCTTAAAAACATTCCCCATCTTCCCTAGGCACTAATCCTTAACTACTCCATGATTTTTAAAAACATGGTTTGGCTTCCTCATTTTATATTTCCATCCAAAGTTAAAAGAGTTAAAACTTCATTTTCCTCATGAAAACTTATTTTTTCCAAACCATAAAAACATGTCATAAAAAAATGTAAATCAAGTTTTTTTTTCAAATCACAAAAACTGGAGTAGACAAGAACAACTACTTCTAAATCAGGTTTACAACTATTCTTACTTACAATGTCAGTTCAACTACATATCGCAAGGTGCAAACATCTACTCTATTCTTAATTTCTACAACTTATTTTGTCCACCCAACAGAATTTTACGTTAAAACTATTATAAAAAATGATTGTCAAAAGAATAGAGATTTCAAAACTTTCTTTACTGAAAATTCCAGTTTTCAACGAAATGCACCATTTTCTAGTTTTTCTTTTTAATCCTTTCATATAATATAACAAGAAAACCAGCCAGCTATACATGCTCTATAACGTGCACCTTTTTCTGAGAGAATATTATTTGAGACAAAATTTTCACAAGAAATTACTGTTTCCAAAATATACCCTATTTTATTAAAAAAATCAGTATGTACTTTTTCTTTCAAAAAAAATTCTTCTACAAATTTTAGCTAGTACATATTTTAATAACTGCAACTTTTAAGATCAAAACTTGAAAACACCATAAACCATCTTCCAAAAGCTTTTACAATTTCAAGTTCTTAAAAATAAACAATGGGGTTAGACTCAAAGTGGGTTTCCAACTTAACTAGGCTTTCCTAGACATTCCCACAAGGTCAATTCTCTTAAACTACATATATTTCTAATCCATTTTTCTCTTTTTAACATTTTTTTGTTTATAAGGTTTTACTGACAAACCCACTAACCTGAAATACTAACATATGGGATTCACCTTTCTTCTATACAAAGTATATTGTACACTTCCCACCCAAATTACGTAAGTGTCACATATTTCAATGTTCAATCCTATAGTGTAAAAAAACCAGATATCCAAACTATTACCATATTATGCTCTTTCTATTTAGTGGGTTCCTCTATGGATCTAGGTATATATAATATATTTATATTTTAAAAATACAAATACGTTCTCTCTTTATACAAGAATCCAAAACCTAAGCACAGATACCAAATGTAACAACCCGAATTCCGAAAGACCGAATTTTTGTCGAAATTCTAATATATCGAAACTTGTGTTGGTTTGTCTGGTATCCTGCAGAAAAGACGGAGATAATAAACATATCACACCTCAGAAAACATCTTGTAGCGGAATGAAATAAAATATAATATAATCAAATATAGCCTTACCCAGATAATGATATTGCCTAACCAGTTTCCAAAGCTATTATATCTCTGCCACAAATCTAACCTGCAAGTATATTATGAGGAGAGGGTCAGAACACAAGTTTTGGTGGCTGGATTTAAACTACATATTTTGGATAATCCTACATATGTCGTTCAGTTACAT
The DNA here is from genome assembly GCA_030737875.1 of Allium sativum. Taxonomy (NCBI): domain Eukaryota; kingdom Viridiplantae; phylum Streptophyta; class Magnoliopsida; order Asparagales; family Amaryllidaceae; genus Allium; species Allium sativum. The sequence continues at coordinate 24,644,969 of CM060923.1, read as the reverse complement.
TCTCTTATTTATAGGTTACTTGAGTTAATAGCACTCAAGGCTTACACACACGTCGTACCCGTCTACTCCCAAGTAGATTAACCTAATACAATATATATGTGGCTACTCCAACATTAAGGTACACCTCATGGTACCCCACTCGCATGGTCTCTGTCGTAACATTAAGGTACACCCCATGCTACATAAGTGTACAGACTGCCACCTTCGAACCATTCGATCGAATCAGATTCCATCTCAAAGTAACGCCTTAGAGTCTACGATACACACCCCGGAGCAAACATGTATGTATCAAGACTTTCTCACATACGTATCGTTAATCGTACTCAATGCTTCAATCTCTACGATGCACCATCCAGAAACGTCATGCATGTATCCGCACGTATTATCTACTGTGCATTGATTTCCGTAACAGGGCTATATAAGATACACGAAACTCGGTCGAGAGCCTTTTCAGATATACATATACATAGATGTTATGGTCTGCATTTTCAGTGCCTATGGTCCCACCTGACCCCTCCCTCAACTAGTGAAAGACAAGCAGAATTGAGAGCTAGTGACATGGCCCAATAAAACAACAGAAAACAAATCCTATTTGGTATGTCTCTCATCCAATGCCTTGATAGTAAAAGGTAGATAGTCTATTGGTTTAGCTCTCCGTCTTTCCGCATCACGCATTACGCTGACTGTCTATGATTGTACCCGACGATTACTATCAACAGACAGTTAGAACCGCCCTAAGGCAAACATATAAAATGGTCATAACCCACATAGTCATAAGGCACCAGATTCGTCGAATTACCTAAGTCACCCTACAGACTTTCGATTTCCCACAATCGTGGCAATCAAGCAATACTCAATGGTTAGTAATGCGGATTCCCAACGTTTACAAGCACAGCCTAGTGATGCCACTGTACAGAGGACTACCAGGAGTTCCCTTCACGTCCCAAGAAGCCGCTTGCTTCCCCTTCTAGTCCTTCGGAGCCAGCAGAATATCATCAGAATAGGCAGAATAATCAGATGGACATGCGCTTCCTTCATGCCTCATGGCACCACGATGATCTATCTCATTGGGTTAGTCACCTTCAGACGTACGAACTTGTCCAAGCGCATTAGGGTAACGTGTTATTAGACCCTACGTTTAACTATTTCTTTACGCGCTTGCTCTACCTCATCAGATTTCCAATTAACTTGGTTATTTGAATCATATAAACTTCTTATTCAAGTTACCAAGTTCCTCTTGCTTATTAATTTCTGTTATATAACTTAACCTATTTAATTTCGCTAATAAGCCCTTAACATGTTATTTTTATCAACAGATTTTAGATTCTCAGGTTTTCAGATAACATGTTCTTCTTATTAGCATGATTCAAATTCTCAGGTTTACAGATTACTTAATTTATAATTAAGTACAACTTATTGCCTTTCATATGTTTTCCCTTCTTTCCTCTACTTTTTACAAACAACAGGTTTCGTATTTCTAGAATTACAGATTGCTTAATTTATAATTAAGTACAACTTATGTCATAAGGTATCTCATTTTCTCTATCTTTTATTATAATCTAAGTTATAATTCCCACTTGTCCCTAGGATAAGCCTACCTATTATCTTTCCTTTTCACCTTCAGGTTTATTCATAATAGGTTATTATCATTCCCCATTTATTTTAATATTTATACTCTTGTAACATTCATTCATTTCCATTAATTACAATTAATGCGTTTTATTTCTATCATGTTATATACATATATTCAAATATATGTTTATGCACTAAACCTCTCACGTTAAGCCGACCACTTATGGATGCTGGATTTGTCGAGCGGGTCCGGGCAGACTTCTATCACAAGTTGACTTAACCTCGTGTCTTAGCATCGTTATTTGTATGTTTACGCACCAGACCCCTCATATTAAATTAACCCCTTGTGGATGTTGGATTGTCGGGCGGTTCCGAGCAGACTTCTGCCACAAGTTGAATTTAACCTCATGTCTAAGTGTGGTTAAAATTTTCTACTTATTATAAATTTAGGCATATTCATTCTTCCAAATTTTACTGTAATTTTTATTTACAATATTTTGGCAAAATAATATTCTTAAACAAATATTCATGTTCATTGTAAGTTCCATAATTACAGCTTTTATAGTAAATTCCAACTTAGATAGATGATTAATGGAGACGAGTCTTATACAATAGTACAATTATTCTCAATTTCATTGTAACTTAACTTAAAGTTTTCGATTAACAAGTTGTTAGAACAGGTCTATATACAATAGTAACCCTTTCTACATAATTTAATAGGTTTATACATTCTAGCAGGTTTACATTTTAGCAGATTTATACATTCCAGCATGTGACGACCGCCCATAACCTCCGCACTGAACAAGAGGAATAATGCGCTGAAAGGCGTGCCAAGCTGCTATGGACGATCATCATAGTAAGTGAACACATCGAAACCTGTCGTAGAACTCACAGCGCAAGGATAAAATATAATAGAACATATACAACAGGTGATAGTAATGAGGTATCATATAGCAAACTTTTGAAACTCTTTCAACATCCAGAAAGATTATCCAACTGATATCCAAGTTTGTACATAAGGCCTCACTACAACTCTCAAGCAACTCAAACAGCGGAAACAGAAATACTAGATAGAATAAAACTGGTACGCTAGCCTCCTGCTCGTCATCGCTCAGCTTCCTCGTATCACTAAGCTCCATTACCTGTAACCTGCTACTTAGTCTGCCCATCCACAACCGGATGAATAGCCCAAGGTAATAAGAGGAGACATAAAACCTTGAGTCAGACAATAGTCTTAGTGAGCGATAATACAGCTAACAAACTTCAACAAGAAAGCATATGAGAATGGGTAAATGAACAACTTATCTACCCACGTCACCAGAGAAGAACTCAACCTTATCTTCCCCACATCGGACAGTGATAGCCTTTACACCAAGCATTTCAACCATTCATCCATAGAAACCAGAACACCCATTCAATCATAGAGAACACACATAACATCCAGATTATATAGGTCTCACACAAACAACCCTAATCGAGTTCAACATTCTTCAAGTACCCTCGCCAGAGGCCTAAACCAATATCACTTAAGCACTCAATGAACATCTCCCTCGACTTTGGATAATCTATGTGAGATAGTACAAACAGAACAAACAATCATCCATAACCGACTCTGGCTATCACCGCCAATCCTGCTTCGAAACCATCATTATCGTATGACGGCCAACCTTGCCATATGTCAAGGGCTAATGATAACCCCAGTTCTAGCATGAACTCCATATGCCCAACCTTGGCAATGTCCAACCTTGACACTAGGCCTCTCCCCGAGACCCAGGGTACTCGACCTACAACTGGTCTTTTGGGCCTTTCAACGATACCCATCGTACCCCTGCTTTGAGCCTGCTAGAACTTACGACAATGATGACTTCTTGGCCTTCGCATCTCTAATCATCCAACCTTGACGATGTTTCATAGCTCAAGCAACCTTCTCAAGCAGCCATTATCCACCAACTCACGACCTTTGAGTTGTCTCCGCATTCGTTGTTCCACCTTGATCAACGAACACATTCATCACTTCGAGTCTTCCTACTTGAATCACCTCGAAGTTACGTCATCACTAGAAGTGTCCGATCAGAAATTTCCACTAGAAATGCCGACCAGACCCATTCTGGGCCGACCAGACCTCTTCCGGTACTTCTAGACCGATCAGACCCCCTGGATCGACCAGACCTCCCTTTGCTCCTCCTAGACCGACCAGGACCCTCCTGAGCCGACCAGACTCCCTCCTCAGCCTTCTGGACCGATCAAACCGACCAGCTCCAAGACCCAGTCAAAACCGACCAGAATTGCTCCAGAACGACTAGTCAAAACCGACCAGCATTGCTCCAGAACGACCAATCAAAACCGACCAGCATTGCTCCAGAACGACCAGTCAAAACCGACCCCGATGCCTCCATTCCAACCAACCAGCTCCTTGACTTGCTCCCCAAGCCATAACGTGACCGACCACCTCAGTCCAGACCCTTCTGGACCGACCAGAGCCATCAGACCGCCTCAACCGACCCGACTAGCTCCAAAACCGACCAGAATGCCACCATCTGAAACCGACCAGAAACTCTTCTGCTCCTTCTGGACCGACCAGCTTAAACGGACCAGCTCCAGGACGACCAGAAACCTGCACATCTCCAATTCGACTCCGATTTCGACCAAAACTTCACCAAACGACGAATCCGACGAAACCAGCTTATCCGATTCATCCAAATGCAATCACAAACATGTTATGCAACCAACAATATCATCAATCTAACAATTTCCATCAAAACACATAAATTTCCCCAAAACATGATAAGTGAATCATATGAACATAAAAACGGATCTAACTTGCATAATCTTGAGAAAAATCATAAAATTAACCATTTAAATTATCTAGATCAGATCCTAAGGAGATTCATATATAAAATGGACTTAGCATGGTGTGGATCTAAGGAAAATAACATGGAAATGATGAAATTAACATCCTAAAACCCATATACTTGCATGAATCCGAATGAGAGATGTAAATCACTCACCAATTATCCAAATCTAAGCAAAAGCAATGAAAACGCAATCCGGACAGCGAACACTTCGAATCAAACTCTTCAATCCGATGAATTCGCCCTTGAGACGATGTAGATCTAGCCTCTTATGGTGTAGATCTTCGATTTCCCTCCTTGGATTTTGGAATTTTAATGGTGGAAAGATGTTAGAGGAAGAAGGAGATCAAAGCCTCCCCATAAGAGAATGGAAAATGCCAACCTTTCTCCATACCCCTTACCCCCTATTTATAGTCTCCACCCACCCTCTAATGGGCCTTCTCCTAATCAGCCCATTAGCCTTCCAAAACCTGAACAGCCAACTGAAAAACCTTAAAACAGAGATTTCTCCCAAACCGCTGAACCAAATCCTTAATGTAACCACTCTACGGAAAGGGAATCATCAATTCCTTTCCAATGGCACAGGTCTCACCCTCTGATTCGACCTGAGTCAAAAGTTATGCCCTGTACAAGACTGACAGTGGCAAAATGGTCACAAACAAAATCGGTAAAATTTATGGCATGTCACACATCCCCATAAGCAACATATCAAAAGATGAGAATGATCCAACCCTCAGGGAATAAAATAAAAATATTTTACGATCTTCCGATACGTAAAATGCGGGCTGTTACACAGCAGGTTTACATTTCGGAAGATTTATACATATTAACAGGGAATGCCAAACGATTAATATACCATTATCAAAAAGTATAACTTAAATCCACTCACCTAATAGCTTTCCAGTTCATGAATCTGGCCCAGTCCTAGCATTCCATGGCTCCCTTAACTTTATCTAGAACCTAAATAACCATGGATTCACAATTCTCAAACTAAAAAAAAGGGAAAAAAGAAGAGATATCTAAATTGACCAGATCTAAGAATTTACCTCATCTCGATCAGAATTCTGAACACCAATTTGCAGATATAAATTATTTTCCTCTAGATTTTGAATCAGAATGTCCTAAGACTAATTATTCTAGTTTCTGAAGAGATTTGAGGAGGAAGAAGAATGGCAGAGTCTAGACATCCTCTTAGAAAATATTAAATTTAGGCTACGCTTTGCCAGCGTATCTGTAGGTTTTCAAGAAAGTAGATATGATCTTGTACACGCAGCGTTAAGTCAGTAACGAATATGGTTTGAAAGACTTTCCAGATTCATCGAATGAATCTGGCCAGATCTAGGGTGTGTCGACCCATGGGTCGACCGTAGGGTCGACCCACCTCCTAGGTCGACCTATGGGTCGACCCACCCTTACTTGGGTCGACCCAGGCTCCTCTTTTTTCTGCGCTTTGTCTTCAGTTTGAATAGATTTGAATTATTCATATATTATATTCATATATAAGATCCTTATACATATACAATCTTCTAATATTTGAATTTCACTTATATATATATATATATATATATATATATATATATATATATATGCGCAACTTTAATTTCATTTTCAAAATTCAAATGGCGTTATGCCGTTATTTGGTTCTTACCTATTTTCATTGATCGCAGGTTTATTTTGAATTTCTCCTTTGTGTGTGTGTGTGTATATACATATATATTATTGATGGGCAAAATTGACGCATGCCAACACCCAATGTGTGTGCGTGGTGTGAACACAACAAATCCTAAATGAGTAAAGTAAATGTAGGGAGATATGGCTTTTTATAGGGGCTCGGCATTAATGCCAACATCCGCTTCATAATGACCATTCATCATATGATATCCGATTACGATTTTGTACAAGTTTTGGCAATATTCGAGCTCAAAGTATTACAATAGAATAATAATGTCCTACTTCCTCCTTTAGATGAGTTGACTTGGTCAACTATGTCCAAGCTTATCTATAACACCCCGCATTTTGAATGAAATTAAAAATGTGGAAATATGTATATATATTATATACATAGATATATTTAAGAGAAAAATTAAATGTTGCAACAAAACATGAAAAAGAGGAATGAGAAAAGAATAATGTTTAGCATTGTTCTAAGGTTTGCGAACAAAAAACTTAGTGGCTCATTTGGTTAGAGCACGTGACTTGTATACAAGAGGTTCAGAGTTCAATCCCCGCCAGCGCCATAATTTTGTTTTAGGGGAATGGCTAAAAAAGCCGCTTAGTGTGAAAAGGGTTAATTGAAAAGATAGTTAAAAAAGATATATATATATATATATATATATATATATATATGACATGTGGGTGTCAACACCCCTGCTGCTGCGCATCATGTTGCACACATGGCGCATTTTTATTCGTTGATGACGATTTTGGGAGTTTTAGGGCTTATGTGGCTTTATCTGATTGGTCTGGTGACATGTCTTTTCATTCTGGATGGCTTAGATGAATCCTAGTCAGATCTAAGGGTTCTAATCAATCCTACACATTTATATAAGCACACATAAACCTAAACCCTAATCTAAACTAAATTCATTCATAAGCCGCCATGCTGCTACTAACCCATCCTCCACCGTAACTAATCAAATTCAAGATGAAAGATAAAGATCAAAGCCTGAGAATTGTAAAAAGGGATTCTAGAACAACAACGAACGAATCTATTCTTTCTTCTATCACAGTGAGTATAGTTGCTTTCACAAGATAATTAATTAAAATAATTATGATAAGTTTGTGAACTAGACTGTATGAATATGTCTGTTATCATACGGTATTGAATCTGTTTTGTTGATATATGTCGTATGTAATTAGATCTATTTTGGGATGCAGTCATATGTTTAATTACATATGCTTTAATCAAATCTATGCAAGCTTATGTTTATTTATGTCTACGCAAGTTTTTGTCTATGCAAGTTTATAATTAGATCTATGCAAGTTATGTTCATTTACTTCTATGCAAGTTCATAATTTAGCAAGTTATGTTCATTTAGATCTATGCAAGTTTATAATTAGATCTATGCAAGTTATGTTCATTTAGATCTATGCAAGTTTATAACTAGATCTATGCAAGTTATGTTCATTTAGATCTATGCAAGTTTATAATTAGATCTATTCAAGTTATGTTCATTTAGATCATTGCAAGTTCATAATTAGATCTATGCAAGTTATGATCATTTAGATCTATGCAAGTTTATAATTAGATCTATGCAAGTTATGTTCATTTAGATCTATGCAAGTTTATAATTAGATCTATGCAAGTTATGTTGATTTAGATCTATGCAAGTTCATAATTAGATCTATGCAATTTATGTTCACTTAGATCTATGCAAGTTTATCATTAGATCTATGCAAGTTATGTTCATTTAGATTTATGCAAGTTTATAATTAGATCTATGCAAGTTATGGTCATTTAGACCTATGCAAGTTTATGATTTATGCTAGTTTATTTTCATATGCTAGTTAGATCCATTTTATATGTTATGTTGAGTTTGGATGCTTTTTTTTATGAGTTAGGCTAATTGCAAGCCTAACGTATTATGTGATTTATACGTACGAAGGACGTTAGAACATTGGGGAATAGTTTGGGAAATATTAAATATTGGATATTATGTAATTGGCATAAATTGGTTAGTAACCATGTAATTAACTTGAGACATAAATTGATATAGTTTATATACATGGAAATTGTGGACATAATTTGGAAGATAATTATGGACATAATTTGGAGGATAATTATGAACATAGCTTGAATTGGAAATTATTTACAATTGGAAATAGGGATATTAATTCAAATTGGGGTTGAATAATAAAATAAGATAATGAACATGCCTAACCCGAGGTTAGATTGAGTTGCAGTGTAAGACTGCCTGGAACCGCACGGCACATCCAGCAACCGCAACAACAGGTCTAATGTGAGAGGTTAGCGCATCAAGCCCAAAACCCGAGGTTAGAATGAGTTTGCGGTAGAAATCTTTTCGGAACCGCCCGGCACATCCAGAAACCGCAAACAATAGTTCTAATGTGAGAGTTGGTGCATTAATAAATCAATTAATGTCAATGAATAGACATACTAAGAATGGTGTGGTTAAGTAACATATGAATAGGCGACACTTAACCAATATAACATGTTAATTAAACAAATGGTTGGGGTTAGGTTAAATTGAGAACACTTAACCGTTATAACATGTTGATTAGGAAATCCTAGTAATGGGGACCCATTTCAGTAGTAACCCACATAGATGTATCATGGTACCTTGAACTAGGCAGGGTGGGGCACGATTATTAGGCTGATTATAAGCGGTCAAAATAGCGGCGGGTGGTGTGTCAGTGTAGCTTCCGACGGAGTACGGGCGTGCACGTGCTCCGGAGTGGAAAAATCAGGCACGTGGCATCAGTAGTTATACACTGTGCATCTTGAATTGTGTCGGGTTGCCATCATAGGGATTGATACACCCCATGGTGGGACCAGCATAGGTATCTACAAACAAGCATGGCCGAATGACACAAGTAATAAATACATACGAGTTAGGGATCCGATCGCATTGGGAGGGTAATGGGTACAACTAGTGGAGATAGGAGCAGGCAGTACCTATGACGGCAACTAGGGGTACACGAAACTACCATTATTATTATCATTATGATTAGTAAGAGGGATCAACTTTCAGTATGGGACTAGTAATGGTGCGGTGTATTTAGCATTGGTGCAGTGTAGTTGTTATTCTATAGTGATTAGAAGCGCCATCAACGTTTATCTTTTTCATCTTGCCTACCTTGTCATGCATGCTTATGTTACAGTCATTTCTTACTTTTGAGTTTATGTTCTTATCCTGTTACTTTAATAATTATATTGTTTAAGTTACTGGACTCGCTAGACTTTATGTCTGACCTCGTTTGTTTTGCCCCCCCCTCAGGTTCTCAGGGTGGGCCTAATGGAGCTTGATTTGGATCTCTTTCTCTCTCTTTTGGAAGTGCTTGGATTGCTGAAAGTAAAGTTCAGCTTATCTCTTTTTATGGCTATTTATGTTGGAGTTATGCTTTTTGTTTTATGTACTTAGAAATTAATTTGTCAAAATGGATATTAAGTGTACTTTGTTTTATTGTTGGTTTTGGTGTTGTAACCAAACTATTTCTTCGCTGCAATGAAGCTGTTTTAGATTTTTAAAGTACCAATATATGTATCTGTTTTGTTATATTCTGTTCTATACACTTATAATACTTCATGAAAATTAATGCATTCCCTTTGTGAGTGACATTAATGGGCGTGGGGTGTTACACGTGGTATCAGAGCTGAAGGTTACCAGAACAGATAAAAGATTTTGAAAGCCGTTTTCAAAAGCATTTTTTTAAGAAGTATTTTCAAAAACATGTTTTAAAGAAGGTGTTTTCAAGACAAAAGTTTATTATGAAAAACATAACCACCAAGAGCCATATATCTTTCTTCTGATTCTCCATTTTGAATCTCTCCCTTTTTCCTTTCTGAATCTCTTCATCCGCGTTTAGATGTTTTTCCTAAGATATGTAAGGACTTCCATGCGATAGGCGGAGAACCGCTTCATGGGGTTGAGACGTTTGTCGAGGCTAGAAATTGGCTCAAGAAAGTGGAGGACTTGTTTGGTATCTTTAATATAGACGATGGAAGGAAGGTTCAACTAGCTGCTTGGTTAATGAAGGATGAAGCTCCATCTGTGAGAGGTCACGAATGGAGAACATGCAGTTAAGGCATGGATAGGACATAGGATAAGAAAATGGATCTAAAGAAGGCACAACAACAACAAAAGAAAGGCGGAAAGGATAAAAAGGGCCAAGAGAAAAGGAAGTACCACAATTGTGAAAAACCTAGCCACTTAAAGAAAGAAGTTAGAAAGAAGAAGAAGACTGGTTGTTACCATTGCGGTGAGGCAGGACATATGATTTAAGATTGCCCGAGGAGGCAAGGGCAAGGGTAAGGATAGAGGGCAGGATCTTCTGGAGGGCAAGTTGTGTTCTCATGGTCAGTATATCGGAAAGAGATAGGAAGTTTCGGTTGAATATTTGATTTCTTTTTCCTAGGACTCTTTTCGACTCTTGCGCTTCACATTCGTTTATATCTACTTCGTTAGTTGAAACACTGCACCTAAAATACTAGTCTAGTTACGGATCCCATTGTAGTGTCAAATCCAATTGGTGGTTCGGCTCATTTATCTATGCTTTATCAGGATTTGAGAGTGTCTATCTCGGGCATTGGGTTTGAATGCAATGCCCACGTTCTTGGTTTCATGGGCTATGGCTTGATTTTAGGGATGGATTGGTTGACCAGGTATGGTGCCATCCTAGATTGTGAAAAGAGGGTAGTTAGACTGTTGACTCGTTGGGGAAAGACACTTGATATTTCTTGTGATCCTAGAGGTTCGATGATGCTTAGCTACCTAGAATCACTTGATGCATCCATCGATGATTTGAAATATGTTCGTGTATTCCGATGACGCCTTTGATGAGGTTCGGGTTTTACCCCGAGGCGCGAGATAGACTTCCATATATACTTAGAAAATAATGCAAAGCCAGTTGCATTGCCAGTGCGCCACAAAGTTCCGAGAGAGAGGAGGGAACTCATTAAGCAAGTAGGAGAGCTACTTGAGAAAGAGTTCATAAGAAGAGGTATTTTGGAATGGGGTGCTCCAGTTGTTTTTGCTAAAAAGGCGGACAGTTCACTTAGATTATGTGTGGACTATAGGGAGTTAAACAAACTCACAAAGAAAAATAGACACCCATTACCGAGCATAGATGATTTGTTCGATCAGTTGGTTGGCGCTTCGGTTTTCTCACAGCTGGACTTAGCTATAGGATTTCATCAGCTGAGGGTAGCTGAGGAGAGTATAAATAAGACTACTTTTAGGACTCCCGATGGTTTCTTCGAGTGGCTCGTCATGCCTTTTGGTTTGACGAATGCACCCGCATATTTTGTAGACTTGATGAGTATGGTGTTTAGGGGGTTTCTAAACAAGTTCGCAGTAGTCTTTATGGATGACATTTTGATATTCTCTAGAAGCGAGGAAGAACATGCCCTACATCTTAGGGAAGTCTTAGAGACTCTTCGAGCATATCAACTTAAGGCTAAGTTCTCCAAATGCTATTTTTGGAGGAAGGAAGTGAGGTTCTTAGGACACGTGGTCTCTAAGGAAGGGATAGCAGTGGATCTCGCGAAGGTGGTGGCAATCCAAGATTGGAAGGTTCCTAGAAATGCAATGGAAGTAAGAAGTTTTCTAGGGTTGGCGGGCTACTATAGGAATTTCATTAAAGACTTTGCGTTTCATGAGATGAGAGCTTGAGAAAGACAATTCTTAAAGCGGCACAGGGCCGACAAAAGTCATATGCTGATAAGAGAAGGACCGATCTCGGGGTCGGTGTTGGGGACATGGTTTTTATTATCGCCGTTGAGGAATGTAGTTCGTTTTGGATCTATAGGGAAGTTGGCACCGAGGTTCGTAGGGCCATTTCCCATTACATAGAGGATTGGACAGATGGCGTACAGAGTGAAGTTGCCAGAGAAGCTTAGTGGTGTTCATGACATATTTCACGTGTCGCATTTGCGGAAGTGTTTACATGATACCATGGAAGTAGTGGAGCCGAGCATGCTTAGGGAAGTGGAAATGGAGCGAGATGCCACGATTAGATGAGCTCCTACATGCATCCTTGGATCGGAGGTCAAGAAGTTACGCAACCGAGAGGTCAAGTTGGTCGAATTCCAATGGGGAGATGATCAAGGAGACGCGACTTGGGAAACGAAAGACAAGATACGTGCGTTATACCCTTTCCTTTTTGAGGGTATGATCTTAACTTCTCCTTTTTCTACCGCTTGGTTTCTACTTGTTCTATCGTTTAGTATATCTGTGACGGCCCGCCCCGCACCAACCGACATTTACTCCAAAGGTGCGCTGTACACATGTCCAATTGGCACGGAACGGGTCGTCAGAAGGAAAAGGAAGAAGAAAATGATCATACAAAGAACCTGTAGAATGTCTCACAGCGCATAGAACAAAATATAATAATAACATACTTGACATAGAACAGGAGAGACAGTGCATAAGCTGAAAATCAGAACTAAACATCATAGCAGCGGAAATCCAAAATACAGCTTATTACAACTTTCAAACTGTCTCAAAGCAAAAGTAAGGTAAATGAGGTACACTACTAATGCCCAAGTAGCGACCACCAACGACACAGGGAGAATGTGTAAATATATATATATCATACGTGGAAGCCTCCTGCCCGCCTCCGAATCAGCTACTCGCGCATCACCAGCTAACCTGTCTCTAGTCTGCTCGTGTGAGCACCCAGAGTAATAAGAGGAGACATAAAACTCTGGGTCAGACATAAAGCCTGGTATGAGCGATAAGCATCTAAAGTGAACAATAATAGGTAGACTAAAACATACCTGAATCTGGACCTGCAACCAAAGAGTTAGCACTACATACTGTACAACACTCTAAGGTATCATATCAAACAGTGTAAAGATACGGAGGTGGGGGAGGTGTGCATGTCATAATGATGGCAAACAATCAAGCATAGCATCCATCCTCACATCTCTCACTCAGTGCGTAAAGCATACGATATTCACCACTTCGATCACCCACATACCTTGCTACGATCACTTTGCCCCACGAAGTCATAAATGGCTTCATTGCACTGATAACGTAGCCACAAATTCCTCGCTATATCCACTTGCCCCATGGAGTTATTCACTCCATCTGCGCTGGCTCATAGCCTTACCAATCCTTACTATGTCCACTTGCCCCATGGAGTTATTCACCCCATCTGCGCTGGCTCATAGTCTTACTACGCATCACCTTGCCCCTCAGGTCATAATGACCCTACTGCACTGATAACGTAGTCTTGCTACCATCACCTTGCCCCTCAGGTCGTAATGACCCTACTGCACTGATAAGTAGTCCATCGTTCCTTTTTAGTGGTGAATCGAAGTTATGAACGTCGACAACTCCTTAGCACACGTCCCGCAGCAAAGTCCAACCATGAAGTGAACTCATTGGTTCCCAACTGGTTCCGGTATCCTGAGCTCTAACTTCCATTTGGACTACCTTTGCATCTCGGGTTATTGATCATCACCAGATCGGATCGGATCGTGGCCTTCAGATCGGATCGGTTCGGAGCCCAGCTTTCCTCGTCTGCACGGATCGGATCAAGTTACGCCATCAGCTCGTGGTCACCCATTCGGATCGGGTCGTGATCACCCATTCGGATCGGGTCGGGGTTCCTCCTTCAAGTCAGTTCGTGCTTCCCCAACTGGTCGAGTCGGGTCGGGTGCAACTTCCCAGATGGTCAGCTCTTGAACTTCTGAAATGGATCGGTTCGTGCTCCTCCCTTCGGATCGTTGCGCCTCATCAATCTGGATCGGATCGTGGAGAGGATTCGCGATCGGGGGTGAACATGCGGATCGCTGTCTTCGGATCGGATCGTGGCATATGTCCACGATCGGTTCGGGTCGGGGAGTCCGATCCGATCCCACTTGCAACTTTCTGCAGTCCTTCCAGCAAGCAGTTTACGCCATTCGACGGCGTTTTTGACCAAACTAACACTTCTAAACAATCACAAAGCATACCATACAGTCATAGCAACATGTAGTGTCGATCCCAAACATCAAAACATAAATCATAGCATATAAAAAGGATCAAACATACCCAAAATCCCAAATTTCCCCTTTAACATACTTAGGTGAAACTAATGATAGGATTAGCAAATCTTAACCAAATTAACCCAAATTCATATCAGAGGCCTAAAACATCATTCCGAATTTTATAAATATTTTTCCAGAATTTTATCTTGTTTAAATTCGCTAATTAACACTAATCACTCCTAATTAGCCATAATTAGTGCAAAACTAGGCAAATCACTCACCATAGCCACAAAACAAACTAAGATCTGAAATAATGCTCTGATTTAATGCGAATCTCAATGCTAACAGCAGCTCCAAGGTTGATTAGGTGAAGATCTTCCTTGATTAGGGGTTGCTAAGCCAAATCCTTGACCAAAAGATGATTTGGAGGTGATCTAGAGGTTGGAGGCCATTTTTAGGGATCCTTGGTGATAAGTGGAGGCTAGAAAACTGAAATGGAATGATCCTCCATCTCATTTCAGCCCTCCCATAACCCTAATCCCGAAATGGGTTACGGGCCTACTCACTAATCACCCGATTTGGCCCAATTAAGCAGTTTTTCACCCTCCAAACCTTGTTTCAGCCATATCTCCCAAACGGTAAGTCCGTTTGACTATTATGACCACTCTACGGAAAGAGAAACCATCAAACGAATCAAATGGAAGTGGTTTCAGGTCAAAATTCCTTTCCAGTCAAAAGTTATGGCCAAAACAGTACCAACTAGGGGCAAAATGGTCATTTAAAAATCGACAAAAATCATGAACATGGGAAATGACTCTAATAAATGTTTCCCAAAGTTACATGACCATACGACTTCTCATGGGAAAGAAATACATATTCTACAATCCTATGATGTGTAGAATACGGGTCGTTACACTCTCCCCCCCTTAAGAAATTTCGCCCCCGAAATTCCCTAATCCAAACACACACAAGGGTCCCGCATGCCTATCTATCATAAAACAACCACCAAACATGCAAAACAAGTCTATCCTAGCATGCGGAATAACTAAATCGCAAAGTAAATCTTACCAGGCAAAGAGTTCTGGATATGCCTTCCTAATGCTTTCTTCTGTCTCCCAAGTACAACCATTCTCGTCCTCGCCCCACTGAACCTTGACTAGCTTCACCGACTTCCTTCGAAGTTGCTTCGTATCGTGCCCCACAATACGGATCGGCTTGCGGTTCCCAACCGCCTCGGGTTCTACCTCGAAGTCCTCTAACTGATCAGGTGAAATAGTCACATTTGAGTCGTGAACGAACTTCCTCAACTGGGAAACATGAAACACATTGTGAACTCCTGCCATCTTCTCTGGTAAGCCAACTCTATACGCCAAATTCCCGACTAATTCAAGAACAGGGAACGGGCCAACAAATCTTGGTGCCAACTTGCCTCTCCTACCAAATCGTATCACACTCTTCAACGGAGAGATCTTGACAAACACCAAGTCACCAACGGAGAATTTCAATTCTCTTCTCCTCTTATCAGCATAACTCTTCTGCCTATCTTGGGCAGCTTTCATTCGTTGTTGAATGATCTTAATCTTATCCGATGTTTCTCTCACCACATCTGGTCCAAGCACAAACTTCTCGCCAGTCTCTATCCAACATGATGGTGAGTTGCACGGTCTTCCGTACAAAGCTTCATATGGAGCCATACCGATACTGGATTGGTAGCTATTATTATATGCAAACTCCACTAGATGCAAATGATCATCCCATGATCCATCAAAATCCAATATACACGCTCTCAAGAGATCTTCCAATATACGATTCACCCTCTCCGTCTGACCGTCGGTCTGAGGATGATATGCGGTACTGAGATGTAATCTTGACCCTAGAGCCTCTTGTAAGCTCTTCCAAAACCCACTAATGAACAACGGGTCTTGGTCACTCACAATGCTTTTGGGTACTCCATGAAATCTCACTACCCACTTCATATACAATTCTGCCAACTTGGCTGTCGTTCTGTTCGATTTGACTGGTATAAATCTTGCACTCTTAGTTAATCGATCCACAATTACCCAAATGCTATCATGTCCCGATCTAGTCCTTGGTAAACCATCGATGAAATCCATCGAGACTTGCTCCCATTTCCATTCGGGAATTTCTAATGGTTGCAACAACCCACTAGGCTTATTTTGCTCGGCTTTAACTAGCTGGCAATTCATGCATTTGGATATAAACTTCCCAATGTCTCTTTTCATCCCTTCCCAGTAGTAAGTCTGTCTCATGTCTTGATACATCTTATTACCGCCGGGATGTATAGTCAGTTTTGAGTGATGACATTCTCCAAGCACTTCATCTCTCAAACCATTCACGTTGGGCACAACTAATCTTCCATCCTTTCGAAGCCATCCATCTTGATCAAGCCCATACACATTCACCTCCTCACCAATACCCATCTCTAACTTGGAGATGATTTCTAATAGATTAGGATCGTCCCTCTGGCTGGAACCAATCCGCTCTATCAAAGTAGGTCTGATCGTCAAACTAGCTAGCATAACCGGATCCAACTCGCACTTTGGTCTGAAATCAAACCCCGCGATAAACTCCCGTTGCTTCCATTCAAGAAACATTGCCCCTAAGCTGGCATGTCTCCTACTCAAGGCATCGGCTACCGCATTACCCTTTCCAGGTGTATACGCGATATCAAAATCATACGAAGCCAAGAACTCTAACCATCTCTGCTGACGGAGATTCAGATCTTTCTGAGAGAAGAGATACTTTAATGATTTGTGATCGGTAAATAGCTCAAATCTTTCTCCCAAGAGATAGTGTCTCCACATCTTCAGCGCAAATACAATCGCTGCCAATTCCAAATCATGGGTAGGATACTTCTTCTCATGTGGCTTTAGCTGTCGACTAGCATAAGCTACAACCCTACCTCCTTGCATCAATACTGCACCCAGTCCGGTACCACAAGCATCTGTGTATACCGTCATCTCTTCATTCCCTTTAGGAATGACTAACACTGGCGCACGCGTCAACCTCTCCTTTAGACTTTTGAAGGCATCCTCACACACTCCGTCCCAGACGAAGGACTGATTCTTCTTAGTCAACTGAGTCAACGGTGCTGCTATCTTGGAGAATTCCTGGATAAACTTACGATAATATCCAGCTAATCCCAAGAAACTTCTTACATCTGTTGCATTCTTGGGTGTAGGCCAATCCTGTACCGTAGCCACCTTGGCAGGGTCCACGGCAATACCACACTCTGAAACAACATGACCCAAGAATCTTACTTCCCTTCTCCAAAAATGACACTTAGAGAATTTCGCTTTCAATTGGTGTTTCCTCAACACCTCCATCACTATCCTCAAGTGCCCCTTGTGTTCCTCCTCTGTCCTTGAATAAACAAGGATATCATCCACGAACACAAGAACAAACTTATTCAACTGATCTCTGAATACTCGATTCATAAGATCCACAAAATAGGCTGGTGCATTGGTTAACCCAAACGGCATGACCAACCATTCATAGAATCCAGACGGCGTCCTAAATGCCGTTTTCGGAACACTCTCATCCGCTACTCGAAGCTGATGAAATCCTGTCGCGAGGTCCAACTGGGAGAACACTCTTGCTCCTTCCAGTTGATCAAACAAATCATCTATACGTGGTAGAGGATACTTATTCATCCTCGTCACCTTATTCAACTCGCGATAGTCCACACACAACCGAAGGGAACCATCTGCCTTGGTGGCAAACACAACTGGTGCTCCCCACTCGGAGACACTCCTTCTAATCAATCCCTTCTTCAAAAGATTGCTGACTTGCACCCCGAGCTCTCGCTGCTCCCTTGGTGCCATACGACGAAGTGGCATCACTATAGGTCTGGCATCTTTCACTAAATCAATACGGAACTCAATCTCTCGGTGTGGTGGAAGCCCGGTCACCTCCTCGAAGACGTCCGGATACTGGCCAACCACGGGCACATCTGACAACTCATCCTGCGGGATGTCGAGGGAATTTACAAAACTATCCATAACCCCATCACTAGGTAGACTACCAAACACTACCCTCCGCCCATCATCCGCCTTCACTGTCACCAAAAAGCCCTCACAGTCTACCACCACCCCGTATCTTTGGAGCCAATCGACTCCCAATATAATGCCATACCCAGTAAAGCCCAAAACAAAGCAATCACATACAAACATACATCCATGACTCGATAAGACCAAATTCCTGCAAATCATACTAAGGCTAGTCGAACCACCAATCGGGTTCGTCACTATCAATGGTCTATCGACTATCTCGGGTTCCAGTCCCAACCTATCTACCAGGTCACTAGATATGAAGGAACGGGAAGCCCCAGTATCAAACAAAACTCGAACTGGTATATCATAAATAGAAAGCATACCTTGAATAACAACATTCTTTCCTTTCTCCGCCGCAGTTGGGGCATTCGACGAAGAAGGAATAGCATCAAGAGCATATGCTTTCACAATCTGCTTCTCCTTGAGAGGTTGCGGACACTTATCTTTCTGATGTCCCACTTGACCACAGTTGTAGCACTTCCTTTCCGCTGGCTTGGCCCGACATTCCTTAGCATAATGGCCTTTCTTTCCACAGCTGAAGCACTCAACATCCTTTTTGCTCTTTTTCTGGCCACCTTTAGATTGGTCCTGCTTCCTCTTATTCTGAGAGCTATTCTTGCCTCCACCGCCTGCTTGCGGCTTTGGCCCTTCCGCAAATGCAGCCTCAGTCTTCGACTTAGGGTAAAGACTCTCTGATCTCAAAGCTTTCCCCACGATCGATTCAAAAGTCTCATCGATGTGATTAATAAGCCTTTTCCCCAAGTATCCATCCAAACCAGTAATTAACTTCTCATTCTTCTTCTCAGGAGTATCGATGAGGGACAGTCCATACTTCGACAAAGTGTCGAACTCAGCAATATAATCAGAAACTGCCCTGCCTCCCTGCTTGAGTTCCAAGAACCTTTTGAACAACACCGATTTCTGGGCAGCTGGAATAAACTTCTCGCTAAAGCGAGCCTTGAACTGAACCCAAGTAACCTGGTCCTCTGGAGTAGCTGTTCTAATGGCATTCCACCAATTCATCGCTCGCCCTTGCAACTGACGAGACGCTAGCCTTCTCTTCATCGCATCCTCAAGACCCAAGTCATCAAAGATACGATCACAGCTATCCATCCAATCTTGAACATCTGTGGCCGACTCCGTTCCGTGGAACGGCTTCCCACCAAGATTAGTGTAATCTTTGCACAACTTGGCGAAATCGACCCTAGGCGCCTGCACTACTGGGCCATTACCAACTCCGGGATTGGGAACTGCCCCTTGCACTTCTCTAAGCATATCTCCCATGAGGTCGGTAAACATCGCCCTCATGTCAGCGGCATTTCCATTATTGGCCCCTCTACCAGTACCTCTCACATATCGGCTCATCGTCAATCTGTAAAAGGAAAACGATTAACGACCCCATAGTGGTACTAGTGTAGTGCAACTTCATTCTTATACTACTAATAGTATATATATACATAGCTTTCGAAAACCAAAGTAATCACAATTACGCGCTCTCATATACGTACTAACTCTCCCTAGTGTCTTTCCCTAGGTTAACTACGCAACCTAGAGCTCTGATACCAAGTGTGACGGCCCGCCCCGCACCAACCGACATTTACTCCAAAGGTGCGCTGTACACATGTCCAATTGGCACGGAACGGGTCGTCAGAAGGAAAAGGAAGAAGGAAATGATCATACAAAGAACCTGTAGAATGTCTCACAGCGCATAGAACAAAATATAATAATAACATACTTGACATAGAACAGGAGAGACAGTGCATAAGCTGAAAATCAGAACTAAACATCATAGCAGCGGAAATCCAAAATACAGCTTATTACAACTTTCAAACCGTCTCAAAGCAAAAGTAAGGTAAATGAGGTACACTACTAATGCCCAAGTAGCGACCACCAACGACACAGGGAGAATGTGTAAATATATATATATCATACGTGGAAGCCTCCTGCCCTCCTCCGAATCAGCTACTCGCGCATCACCAGCTAACCTGTCTCTAGTCTGCTCGTGTGAGCACCCAGAGTAATAAGAGGAGACATAAAACTCTGGGTCAGACATAAAGCCTGGTATGAGCGATAAGCATCTAAAGTGAACAATAACAGGTAGACTAAAACATACCTGAATCTGGACCTGCAACCAAAGAGTTAGCACTACATACTGTACAACACTCTAAGGTATCATATCAAACAGTGTAAAGATACGGAGGTGGGGGAGGTGTGCATGTCATAATGATGGCAAACAATCAAGCATAGCATCCATCCTCACATCTCTCACTCAGTGCGTAAAGCATACGATATTCACCACTTCGATCACCCACATACCTTGCTACGATCACTTTGCCCCACGAAGTCATAAATGGCTTCATTGCACTGATAACGTAGCCACAAATTCCTCGCTATGTCCACTTGCCCCATGGAGTTATTCACTCCATCTGCGCTGGCTCATAGCCTTACCAATCCTTACTATGTCCACTTGCCCCATGGAGTTATTCACCCCATCTGCGCTGGCTCATAGTCTTACTACGCATCACCTTGCCCCTCAGGTCATAATGACCCTACTGCACTGATAACGTAGTCTTGCTACCATCACCTTGCCCCTCAGGTCGTAATGACCCTACTGCACTGATAAGTAGTCCATCGTTCCTTTTTAGTGGTGAATCGAAGTTATGAACATCGACAACTCCTTAGCACACGTCCCGCAGCAAAGTCCAACCATGAAGTGAACTCATTGGTTCCCAACTGGTTCCGGTATCCTGAGCTCTAACTTCCATTTGGACTACCTTTGCATCTCGGGTTATTGATCATCACCAGATCGGATCGGATCGTGGCCTTCAGATCGGATCGGTTCGGAGCCCAGCTTTCCTCGTCTGCACGGATCGGATCAAGTTACGCCATCAGCTCGTGGTCACCCATTCGGATCGGGTCGTGATCACCCATTCAGATCGGGTCGGGGTTCCTCCTTCAAGTCAGTTCGTGCTTCCCCAACTGGTCGAGTCGGGTCGGGTGCAACTTCCCAGATGGTCAGCTCTTGAACTTCTGAAATGGATCGGTTCGTGCTCCTCCCTTCGGATCGTTGCGCCTCATCAATCTGGATCGGATCGTGGAGAGGATTCGCGATCGGGGGTGAACATGCGGATCGCTGTCTTCGGATCGGATCGTGGCATATGTCCACGATCGGTTCGGGTCGGGGAGTCCGATCCGATCCCACTTGCAACTTCCTGCAGTCCTTCCAACAAGCAGTTTACGCCATTCGACGGCGTTTTTGACCAAACTAACACTTCTAAACAATCACAAAGCATACCATACAGTCATAGCAACATGTAGTGTCGATCCCAAACATCAAAACATAAATCACAGCATATAAAAAGGATCAAACATACCCAAAATCCCAAATTTCCCCTTTAGCATACTTAGGTGAAACTAATGATAGGATTAGCAAATCTTAACCAAATTAACCCAAATTCATATCAGAGGCCTAAAACATCATTCCGAATTTTATAAATATTTTTCCAGAATTTTATCTTGTTTAAATTCGCTAATTAACACTAATCACTCCTAATTAGCCATAATTAGTGCAAAACTAGGCAAATCACTCACCTTAGCCACAAAACAAACTAAGATCTGAAATAATGCTCTGATTTGATGTGAATCTCAATGCTAACAGCAGCTCCAAGGTTGATTAGGTGAAGATCTTCCTTGATTAGGGGTTGCTAAGCCAAATCCTTGACCAAAAGATGATTTGGAGGTGATCTAGAGGTTGGAGGCCATTTTTAGGGATCCTTGGTGATAAGTGGAGGCTAGAAAACTGAAATGGAATGATCCTCCATCTCATTTCAGCCCTCCCATAACCCTAATCCCGAAATGGGTTACGGGCCTACTCACTAATCACCCGATTTGGCCCAATTAAGCAGTTTTTCACCCTCCAAACCTTGTTTCATCCATATCTCCCAAACGGTAAGTCCGTTTGACTATTATGACCACTCTACGGAAAGAGAAACCATCAAACGAATCAAATGGAAGTGGTTTCAGGTCAAAATTCCTTTCCAGTCAAAAGTTATGGCCAAAACAGTACCAACTAGGGGGCAAAATGGTCATTTAAAAATCGACAAAAATCATGAACATGGGAAATGACTCTAATAAATGTTTCCCAAAGTTACATGACCATACGACTTCTCATGGGAAAGAAATACATATTCCACAATCCTATGATGTGTAGAATACGGGTCGTTACAATATCCTCTCGATTACATCTTCAATCTTTAGGTAGGAAAATCCTATGGTTGTAAACACATGTTTGAGACATGTTACGTTTGATGGATGCAAGTGGATGTAAGTGTTTGCTAGTGGTTGCTCGTGGATACATTTACACACACATTAGGCACTAGATCGGCACAATCACTTTCATATTGCATATGAATGAGTGTGCGTATTTAAATTAATGGATGTATATTGAATGTGTTATCATATGGATGTTGCATTTGAATGAATGGTTGTGCACTCATATAAAAATGATGTGTATCATTAGGATTCCTTTGCATACATGTTGGACTCATGGCACTGACATAATTTGCATTGAGGAGGTCAACTGAATCAGTAGACCGCCTGATCTTTGCATTAGATAAGGAACTTATACACACCTTTGCATATGTTCATATAGCATTAGAAATATTTTAAGGAAAATGATGCTTTTGGATGATGGATGAGTAGATGGATGATGGATGGTAAGATATATTCTTCTTAACTTGAAGATTTCGGGGACGAAATCCTTTAAGTAGGGGAGAATGTAACACCCCGCATTTTTAATGAAATTAAAAATGTGGAAATATGTATGTATGTTATATACATAGATATATATTTAAGATAAAAATTAAATGTGCAACAAAACATGAAAAAGAGGAATGAGAAAAGAATAATGTTTAGCATTGTTCTAAGGTTTGTAAACAAAAGACTTAGTGGCTTATTTGGTTAGAGCACGTGACTTGTATACAAGAGGTTCAAATATCAATCCACGCCAGCACCATATTTTTGTTTTAGGGGAATGGCTAAAAAAGCGGCTTAGTGTGAAAAGGGTTAATTGGAAAGATAGTTAAAAAAGAAAAATAAATAAATATAATATATATATATATAAATGTATGTATATGTATATGACATGCATGTGTTAACACCCCTGCTGCTGCACATCATGTTGCACACATGGCACATTTTTATTTGTTGATGACGATTTTTGGAGTTTTAGGGCTTATGTGGCTTTATCTTATTGGTCTGGTGACATGTCTTTTCATTCTGGATGGCTTAGATGAATCCTAGTCAGATCTAAGGGTTCTAATTAATCCTACACATCTATATAAGCACACATAAATCTAAACCCTAATCTAAACTAAATTCATTCATAAGCCGCCATGCTGCTACTAACCTAGCATCCACCATAACTAATTAAATTCAAGATGAAAGATAAAGATCAAAGCCTAAGAATTGTAAAAAGGGATTCTAGAACAACAACGAACGAATCTATTCTTTCTTCTATCACAGTGAGTACAGTTGCTTTCACAAGATAATTAATTAAAATAATTATGATAAGTTTGTGAACTGGACTGTATGAATGTGTCTGTTATCATATGCTATTATATCTGTTTTGTTGATATATGCCAGTTCTGTTATCGTATGTAATTAGATCTATTTTGTGATGCAATTCATATGCTTAAATACATATGCTTTAATCAGATCTATGCAAGCTTATGTTTATTTATGTCTATGCAAGTTTATATCTATACAAGATTATGTCTATGCAAGTTTATAATTAGATCTATGAAAGTTATGTTCATTTAGATCTATGCAAGTTTATAATTAGATCTATGCAAGTTATGTTCATTTAGATCTATGCAAGTTCATAATTTATGCAAGTTATGTTCATTTAGATCTATGCAAGTTTATAATTAGATCTATGCAAGTTATGTTCATTTAGATCTATGCAAGTTTATAATTAGAGCTATGCAAGTTATGTTCATTTAGATCTATGCAAGTTTATAATTAGATATATGCAAGTTATGTTCATTTAGATCTATGCAAGTTCATAATTAGATCTATGCAAGTTATGTTCATTTAGATCTATGCAAGTTTATAATTATATCTATGCAAGTTATGTTCATTTAGATCTATGCAAGTTATGTTCATTTAGATCTATGCAAGTTCATAATTAGATCTATGCAAGTTATGTTCATTTAGATCTATGCATGTTTATAATTTGATCTATACACGTTTATAATTAGATCTGTGCAAGTTATGGTCATTTAGACCTATGCAAGTTTATGATTTATGCTAGTTTATTTTCATATGCTAGTTAGATCCATTTTATATGTTATGCGAGTTTGGATGCTTTTTTTTATGAGTTAGGCTAATTGCGAGACCAACGATGTGAATTATACGTATGAACGACGTGGGAACGTTGGGGAATTGTTTGGGAAATATTAGATATTATGTAACTGGCATAAATTGGTTAGTAACCATGTAATTAACTTGAGACATAAATTAGTATAGTTTATATACATGGAAATTATGGATGTAATTTGGAGGATAATTATGAACTTAGCTTGAATTGGAAATTATGGACAATTTGAAACAGGGATATTAATTCAAATTGGGGTTGAATAATAAAATGAGATAATGAACATGCCTAACCCGAGGTTAGATTGAGTTGCGATGTAAGACTGCCCGGAACCGCCCGGCACATCCAGCAACCGCAACAATAGGTCTAATGTGAGAGGTTAGCGCATCAAGCCCAAAACCCGAGGTTAGAATGAGTTTGCGGTAGAAGTCTGCCTGGAACCGCCCGACACATCCAGCAACCGCAAACAACAGTTCTAATGTGAGAAGTTGTTGCATTAATAAATGAACAGACATGCTAAGAATGGTGAGGTTAAGTAACATATGAATAGGCGACACTTAACCAATACAACATGTTAATTAAACAAATGGGTAGGGTTAGGTTAAATTGAGAACACTTAACCGTTATAACATGTTGATTAGGAAACCCTAGTAACGGGAACCCATTTCAGCAGTAACCTACATAGATGTATCATGGTACCTTGAACTAGGCAGGGTGGGGCACGATTACTGGGCTGATTATAAGCGGTCAAAATAGCGGCGGGTGGTTCATCAGTGTAGGTTCCGACGGAGTACGGGCATGCACGTGCACCGGAGTGGAAAAATCAGGCACCGGGCATCAGTTGTTATACACTGTGCATCTTGAATTGTGTCGGGTTGCCATCATAGGGATTGATACACCCCATGGTGGGACCAGCATAGGTATCTACAAACAGGCAGGGCCGAATGACACAAGTAATAAATACATACGAGTTTGGGAGCCGATCTCATGGGGAGGGTAGTGGGTACAACTAGTGGAGATAGGAGCAGGCGGCCCCTATGACAGCAGCTAGGGGTACACAAAACTACCATTATTATTATCATTATGATTAGTAAGAGGGATCAACTTTCAGTATGGGACTAGTAATGGTGCGGTGTATTTAGCATTAGTGCAGTGTAGTAATTATCCTATAGTGATTAGAAGCGCAATCAACGTTTATCTTATTCATCTTGCCTACCTTGTCATGCATGCTTATGTTACAGTCATTTCTTACTTTCCAGTTTATGTTCTTATCCAATTACTTTAATAATTATATTGTTAAAGTTACTGGACTCGCCAGACTTTATGTCTGATCTCGTTTGTTTCGCCCCTTTTCTTTCCGTTTCCCCCTCCCCCCAGGTTCTCAGGGCGGGCCTTGTGGAGCTTGATTTGGATCTCTTTCTCTCTCTTTTGGAAGTACTTAGATTGCTGAAAGTAAAGTTCAACTTATCTCTTTTTATGGCTATTTATGTTGGGGTTATGCTTGGTTTGGGTGTTTTAACCAAACTATTTCTCCGCTGTAATGAAGTTGTTTTAGATTTTTAAAGTACCAATATATGTAGCTGTCTATACACTTATAATACTCCATGAAAATTAATGCATTCCCTTTGTGAGTGACATTAATGGACGTGGGGTGTTACATTATCCTTAATGTCCAAGAAGTCCAAAAGAGCCCAAATGTAGCATTATTATCCTTGTGAATGTCCAAGGTTGGTGGAAAGCCTGTACGGACCACCTTTTAATTATCCATGCCATGTCCAATGGCCATGGAGAAGATGTTGGAAGTCATTAGTGAGTGTTTGGAGCTCTAGAAGTCCAAAAATTCCAAGGGAGACAGATCCATATGAAGGCTAAGGCTTGGGGTTTGTATAGGAGGGAGTTGGTTAGGTGGGAGTAGGAAGGAGGTAGGGACCACAAACAAGATTTTTGGACCCTTGAATCATCCAACAAGTCGGACTATGGGCCCTGCAACCCCACCAACGCTGTGCCCAAACCTGCTTGATGGCTCGCCTTGGGCTCGGCTGACGGCTCGCCTAAGAGTTCATCGTGCCCAAAAGAGGTGATCTGATAAGAGTTTCGGGCCTTCTTATGTTTGCGATGTGACTTTGACCAAATTAGTTTACGTTTCCCGACGACATTCTTCATGCTTGAGCGCGTTGCTATTCAAATACTTGACGTGTGACAGCTTCAATCGAAGAGCGTGTTACCACATATATTTGCACATATATACACATATATTTATATATACATGTATACATATATTTACGTACTTCCTTATATGTATAATTTTTCCTTATATGTGCATATATACCTATTTTCCTCTTAGAATATGTATTATTTTAGCCGTTCCACTAAAATAAAAATATGGTACCACGGGAACCGAACTCGTGCCCATGAAAGTCACATGCTCTTACCAACTGGACTACATAGGCTTTTGTTAACAAGACTAACAACAATGGTGGTCATTGTTCTTTTATTATAACTTCTTTTCATGTTTGTTGTAATATTTCATTTAATGGTATCTCTTTCATCTTAAATCTGTTTTCTACAATCCGTAGGTCTAAATCGATCAGAAAATCGCCACGGATGCAATGATGCTACTTACGTGACCAAATTTTGAAATCTCTTCAAATGTTATCTCATTATTTAATTAAAAATGCGGGGTGTTACACTTCGTCTCCTCCCCTCTTCCTTTCACCATCTCACTCTTCGAATCACCTCCAAGATGTGAAGCCTTGATTTGTATCCCCGAGTCTTCATCTCAACACCCTTCATTTCCCCGATGGTGCCTCATCTCCTCAACATAACGCCACGACTAAGCTTCGGGCCATGGCCTCGTGCCTTGAACGCCACAAAGCTATCCAAATCGAATGAGATCAAACACAAAAAATTAATCGTGCGTGAGATTCAGACTCACCTAAGTTCGATTCGAGGTAGCCTGCGTGATTTGCAAGGTCTGTCATGGATTTTATTTTTGAGTTACTCAAAATACAAGTATGCCAAGTGAATGGTTAGAGAAAACATATCCGACTATTTATGTGAAGGGAAAGGAAGGGGGTTGAAAAATTGTATCCCTATAGGATACAAATTTTTTAATCTCCTTTAAGGGAAAAAAGAAAGAGGAAGGGATTACCAATCTTCAAGAATTCCTAACTCGCGACTCCGGCTAGACTACATGCACGCGCTTTTGGGACTATGACCTTAGAGCCTAATTCGATTCTCTAACCAACCGTATACTCATGATTTTTGATGATCTAAGAGCATATGACAAGCAATATTATTCACAACTCGATATCGTTTTCGAAAACGAACACACCTAACCGTGAGGCGAAGACTTGCTTACTAGTTATGATTTATTACGAATACCGGCTACATTGCACTAAACCATGTGAAAAGGTGTGAGTGCATCTTTGACATTATATCGATAATGACCCATTTACATTTCGATGTAAGTGGGAGTCGATGACTAACATTTAATTTCTTGAGTCGACAGAATTAGATGTTTGCGAAAGCTACAGAGATGATTTCTGAATCGGGAAATCAGAATTCTCAACATGCTCAATGGACTGATCGTGACTAAGCGCTCGACACCACTTGTGATCTTTCCACCTTCCATAAATGCTCGAATCAACTCCAAGCACATCATGACAAGAAAATATGTACTTTAAGGGCAAGTATTAACCATCCTTCTAGTCCAGTTCCTAAAAGCACTACAGGCCCACTCGACTTGGCCCATCGAGTGGTACAAAAGCACGAACTGTCGCCAAGATGCTCAGAATTCAGGCCCGAAAGAAATCGCGTGAGCATAGGTCTCATAGCCCCTGAAAGAGACACCCACTTAGACATTTTGCATACCTCAGCTCCTATCAAAATCCTCATACTTGCTATCTCTTAGAATACACGTTTCATATCCCTTGGAATATGAGATTTCGTATCCCTTGGAACACGAGATTTCATATCCCACCAGATATGAAACTCGTGCCCCTCAGGAAACGAGATCTCGTATCCCACTGGATATAAACTTGTATTCCTTCGGATACGAGATTTCATATTTCATGAGATATAAAGCCCGTATCCTATGAGATACGAAGCTCATATCCTCAAGGATATAAAATTCGTATCCTCAGATACAAAATTTCGTATTCTTTAGGATACGAATTTTGTATCGCCTGGATACTAATTTCGCATCCCCCACGATGTGCAATGACCACTGCTACTACTTCGGAATGCATATTTCAGCCTATGGACCTCTCACATACTCCTACCTACTCTACTACCTATAAATACCCTCCTACCTTACAATTGAGAGAGGTAGGTATTTTCTTGATCTGACACCTTGAGGGGCCTTGGACAACATTAATGGCCCTTGGAGCTTTGGGAAGAAGAAATGACTTTTTCTCAAGGCTTTGAACTTTCAAACGGTGACTCGTATATTTAGCGAATCATTGTAACCATTTATGATGATGTCCATTACTATAATCCATCAATAGTGAATAAAATTGGCAAAAGCTTCAAAGTGGACGTAGGTTCAACTCAGACCAAACCACTATAAATCTTGTGTTTCTTCTTTCCGCACATTACTTTCAGTACATCGAACTTTATTCTCATTAACTCGAGAATCCTTTGGTGTGACGCCAAATTTACGCGTTAATGCATGGTAATATCAATAGTGGAAACTACTATGAAGAATATTAGCATTTTTTATACATAAAACTAAAATATAAAACATGGACATCAAACAATGACCAATACCAGACAGTTGACCAAAAAAAAGTAACATGGTCTTCAAACTAAGGTTTAAGGGCATTGGTTAAAGAACCTAAAAATCAATGTGCGAAAGCCTCGATTTGGCATCCAAAGGAAAATACGAGGGGATGTATTTTGTTAAACAATGAGGATGTTTCCCGATACCAATTTCTATCATATATTTCGAGCTTTCAAGAATATCTAAAAGTTTAATAAAATGAGGTCATCCACAAGTATAACCATAGATAGAGTAATTACTACAAGTCAAAATACTAGCCGATGAAAAATATATTTCAATAAAATAAAATTTTCATTTCGATTCAAAAGCATTTACCTATGTGTTTATTGATTCCACAATACAATTGTGTATGTGTAGAAGGCAGAGCGGGCATTTGGAGCAGTAAAAGCAATCAATAATTTTTCTTTAGCCAACTCTACTATTCGGTTAATGAGTACATCAAGAGAATCCCCCGTATATCCTTAGATATCAGTTTTCCATTACTAGCATTTACAACATCGGAATAGATGATTTACAAACATGACATAGGACATATATATGAAATAATTTATATGAAAATAAGGCAACATGAACATAAAATAATATTTGGCATTGAAAACCACGGGAAGTGAAGAACGAAAAAATATTACTGACGTAACATGTACAAAAACACTATGCAAGGAGAGAGTGACCAGTTTGAAGACTATATATTGAAACCGCGTTATTTACTTTTCAGCCTCCCATTAAATAAAATAATAAAATACACACTCCAACATTTTCTCTTCCCACTCCATTAATTTCAAATATACCCTTACTATATTTTTATTCTTATTGTTTTCCTCCTTTAATTCTTATTTCAACCTTGCAGTTTGCTTGTGCAGCTCTCTATTTAACATCTTAGTCGAATTAATTGACATTTCTAGATGGCGTCATTGATTGTCTAACATTGCTTATGGTAATTAACATTCCATCTAAATGTTGACTAATTTAAATTAACAACTCCTACATTGATGATTTAGCTATTTTCTATTCAAGCATTTGCAATTTCCATACACCGCCTATTAACTTGGTCTCAAAATACATAATTATATATATCGATGGCTTTACAAATTTTAAAATTTTAATCATTGTTTGCTAATTTAGACTATTGTTTGTAATTTCTGCCTTTATTGCTTGTAATTTACCTCAAACATCATATATCTATGATTTTATTATTTTTGATTGTCATATAACAATAGACAAGTTATTTATATAATTATTAAAGGGTCTAACTAAAAATATAAATTTAAAATTTTAATTAGGGTGTAAATTAAAAATAATGGTGTGGCAATGGTCAGCCACATATAGTTATTAACACGATATATATCAAGCAATCCACTAAAAGTTAAAAGCATATATATGCATTTAACTCACCCTAATCAGCTATCACATGAACATTTATTCAGGCAACCATAGTGATTTCAAGTTTCTTATTTGTTTACTATTTTATGACCATAATTCCTACAGTTTTAGCAATACTATGATTATATCATATTGTAAGATCCACGGCTAAGTTTTGTCATTCTTCGTTTGATACACGCAATCATATAAGTTATCGAGGTTAATATGATTCCCAACATAGTAACAATCATAACTCCAAGTCTCCACATCATATCCCAAGCTACTGATGCAACCATACGAAGTAAACCAAATATTAGATCAAGCAAACATAAAACGACTTGAATGTAAATAAGTAAGAGGAAAAAACTATTCTAGTAAAGCAGGACATCCATGAATGCTGCACATATAAAAGCCACGAAAACCAAAACCAATCTGCTGCTACTTGGATAATGCTCTACTATGATTGCGAAAGAAAAGATGATTAGTATCCCATAAGCCAAAAGGTTCAGTGACAAAAGGGATCAGCTCTGACGCACGTGGTAGAGTTGTTGCCAACACCTATAAATTTCGCAGCTAAATCTAGGGAACTTGTAACTAATCCCGGAATAATGTTCTTCAGCGGTTCCGTTTCAACTTAGATGTAGGTTGAAGATTGAAATGTATTGTAAAAAAATCGTAGATCTAGACTAAAAAAAGTACGAGACCATCCATAGTTTGCTTCCAACAGCAATGGCAGAAAAAATATCTTTTGGGCTCCGTCTTTTGACACCCCGTTATTTAGTCTTCAGCCTCTCACTAAAGAGAAAATAAAATACACACTCCAATTTTTTCTCTTCCTACCCCATTTATTTCAAATATCCCCTTATTATGTTTCTTTTTGTTTTTTTTGTTCTTTCCTTATTATTTCAAATTTGTAGTTTGTTTGTGCAGCTTTCTCTTTAACATATTAATCGAATTAATTGACATTTGTAGATGGCGTTCTTGATTTTCTAGCGTTGGTTATGATAATTAACATTCCATTTAAACATTGATTTATTTAAATTAACATCTCTTATAGTGATGATTTAGTTATGTGTTATTCAAGCATTTGCAATTTTAAACATTATTTATAATTTTTCCTTTACTTTTTTTAAAGTCACATACACCATTGATTTTTGATTTGAAATATTACTTATAATTTACCTTAAACATCATTTATATGTGATTTTATTATTTTTAATCGTCGCATAAGATTAGGAAAGTTATTTATTTTATTATTAAAAGGTATAACTGGAAATAAAAGTTCAAAATTCTAATTGAGGGTGAAAAGCAAATAACTTGGTGGTAATAGCCGGACACTAGTTTGAATGCATCTTCAATCCTTCTGTAGTGCGCTGTGAATGAAATGGAAAAAATAATAATTTGACTTCCATTGAAACAGTGTAATCAAATATTGTCCATAAAAGAAAAAAATTATTATTACTTATCGAAATAATTTAAAATAACAAAAAAGTCATCGCAGCTTAAGTAAAATTGAGCATGCAACGATAAATCTATTATCTTTGATTGGGATGGTCTTAACGTATTATCCTTTTTCCCTAAAAATAAATTGTAGTTTGGTCAAATTGTTTACAAACAAGACTAACATGATAGTGCAGTATACGAAGTAGTATGGTCCAGGTAGATTTGATAGTGCAAAAAAAATTAAACATGGTCACAAAGAAGGTCCTAAAATGATATTTAGAATACGGTTTGGAGTAGAGGTGAAGTATATATAGAGAAAAATAAAGCACCAATGTATGGATAAATCATGTTTCTCAAAACTATAATGTAGTTACCAAGCTTTCGAATTACAAAATATGTACACATTAACGGTCAGCACTGTCAAATAGAAAAATGATTAAGAGATGTATGGACAGTTACAAAAAGACGAAAGTTCTGATCATGCATAACGGAAAGCCTTTGCTTTAATGTCTGGAACGTGCAGCTATCAGCCCAGGAAGGGGAAAGAACGTCTGCTAAAATTGCAAAATCTACACATGCAATAACAACTATATTGAAATAAAACTAAAAAAATGTTGAGCCATAATCGGTTTGACAATAAGGAAAGTGCAGACTAAACATAGTTGATGTTATACAAATGCTTATAGTGAAGTGGAAGTACAAGAACGCCATATGTATGGGGTGCAGTAGTATACCAAGGATAGGTCAATGATAGACATAGTTATTGTTATTTCTAAGTTAGGGAAAGATAAGAGAAAGTCAGAAGCAGAGGTGAAACCGAGTTAGGCATACAGCCGAACAAGTTATATGCACTCAAAATTACATGCATGTCTTGAGGAAAAATGTAACAACCTAGAATTTCTGAACTAATTTAAAATTTTAATTTTAGCTATTTTAATAGGTTTAGAATATTAAAAATGATTTATTTTAAATAATAACGAGTAAAAATTTATTTTAATTGAAATTTGAACATATAAATTTATTTTAATTTTAAAACGATCTTGAAATGGCACGGTAGTTTGAAAATTTGGTTTCGAACTTTAAATGAATTTACAGAATGAAATATAAATCGAACTTCAGTAAAACCAAAAATTTTAGAATCTGTTTGATTATAACTTTCTAATGAATGTGAAAAATTCAGATTTCACAATATGAATTGAAAGTTATGTCCAATTTAAAATTTTGTAATAGTCGCTATGGAATTTATATATATTTTAATATTATATATAGCCCTTAAAAATAGCCAATTTGCAAATGACCTCCGTTTTCGATGAAACCACTTTTGTTGGATCCGGAATATCAAATTATTCTCAAGTTTCAAATTTCTTAATTTTTGGAATTAATATGTGGCGCAGTGAATTTAAACGTGTTATGTAATTTCAGTTTTAATTTAATCGACTAGAAAAGGCCATTTTTCAAACGATCTCAAAAATCGACGAAATTAATTTTGTTGGGACCGTATCATCAAAACATAACTAGATTAATTTTTCTATAATTTTTGGAGTCAGTATGTGGCCTTGGTAAATTAAAATGTACGTTTAAAATTCAGTATATTGATTTATATTTTAATTTAAAGAAAAACTGATCAAAACAGTGGAATTGATTAGGAAACATATTCCATTATGTCCGAAATGGGGGTATTTAGCTAGGGGCGACAGTCGTTGGGTTTAATTTGGAGTTCGGAGCATTAAACGACTAAAGTATGAATTAAATAATAATAAAATAATATATAAATATCCTAAAAACATGGAAAACCCTAACCCTCACAAGTTTTCTACCGCCGCTCTCAACGAATAAACGGCCCAAAAGCTCCGAAACAATTTTCCCAATTCCTCTTGATTTAAATCGAATTAAATCAGGGCAACAAAACGAAATCTGTAGAACTACGAAAGGGCTTCAAGATGATATTAGCTTGACGAACTTTAGTTGCGTGGATGGAGAGAAATTAAGCCCTAAAAGTAGCGTGTTCGAGCTCGATTTCCGGAGCAACGGTGCCTTCGAGTTCGCCGAGGTGGTCAGCGGAGGGAGGTGGAGGTGTGGTCGTCGACGTGGAGGGGACAGATCAGGTTCCAATGGTCCGACGTGGCATGGGCAGCGGTTTTCTCCTAACGAGCGATGAGTTTCCAGGGTTGAACGATTCCAGGATTTCAAAAGGAGAAAGGTAACGTTTTTAATAAACGTTATTAAAGGTTTTAATTTAACTAATTATATTATTTAATGATCAAATGTTTGAAATACGATATCTCTTTCATACAGGATCGAAATTCGACGATTTCAGTTGCGTTGCGCTCGTATCAGCGAACGCTATGCCATGGGAATGACTAGAATGGAAATGGAGAAAGTTTATTTTTAGGATAAATTAAACGCTCATTTAATTTAGTTCAAAAATAAAAAAGACCAATTAAAGACTGGTAGAGTGGAAACCAATGTGAGAACTCTCTCACTCAAACAATTTTTGTTATGTTATTTATTTTTGGAGTCCCACACATGAACTCTACACAATCACTTGAATTAGAAGCAATGTATGGATATTAGCAATACTCGCATTTCATATTCCGCAGATGGACTTGTGGCGCCGTGAATGGCACTTGTTTGTTGAGTATTTATTTATATGGATGATTTGATGATTTGTGTATTGTGGTTGTGATGATTAACATAATAAATAATGTTAATATTAATGTGGTTGTTGAAATTAAATTATAAATATCCATTTATAATTTAAATAGTGAAAATTGGTTAAGTAGAAAAATAATTCAAACCGAATTAGAATTGGTTAAATTTATTAACCAATGATTTCTTTAAATAGACTGTGTTGTTTGAAAACAACACACGGGTATTGGGATGATATTTGACATACATTGATCCCAATATTTAGTTGTATATCAATTGATTGGTTGACAGATTGTTGAGTGTTACTTATTTATTTTAATGCTTATACAGTTGTAGAATGCACTCTAGGTGATGTTTGAATGTTTAATGAATATTTATCATTATTGTTGAATACATGAGATGTATGAAATCCATATAACTGAAATTAATTGGTAATTGATTGAGTCGCATTCCGATTCAGAATATGAACGAATATTTTTAAATAATATTCAGTAAAGAATCAAAATATGATTTTGATGTCCGATTTTGGATGCACACGAAATATATACGAAAATATGAAGCCGGGTTGAGTATAGAAATGCTATTTTAAATCGAACGAATTTATATATATATATATATATATATATATATATATATATTATTCATTTTTAGAGTGAATATCGAAAGAATTGATTTCAAAATTTGATATTTTGAAAATATTATCATTTTAATACTATAATGATATGAAATGTTCAATTTTGATTTAAAATTGAAATTTAAGTTGAAATCGTTTTAAAATGAATTTATAAAATACGTTTTGAATAGAAATCAATGAGATGTATGTATATATATATATAATGGCTTGAATAGAACGCGTCGTGCAGCGACCGTTCACGAATTTCAACCATTAACTTCAAATTGATGTAACGGAAGATCCGACCGTCGGAATCTCCTAAAATCGGAACCATTGGTTTCGTATCGAAAAGGTCTTCCCAATGAATATAAGAGATTTAATTTTGAACGGTTGGATTTCAAATTATATCCAAATCAATTTCAGAAAAGGCCGCTATGGTTGCAGTTCGGTGGCCGTTATTGGAAACCCATTATAACGGTCTTAACAAAATTAGTAAAGTATGGAAAAATTATGTAAAATCATAATAAACATAATAAATGATTTGGAAAGATTTTGGATGAAAAATTCCAAATTTTGAAAGGATAAAAATATATTTTTATCAAATGAACTAGTTAATAACTAGAATAAAAATCCAATGAATTTTAGAAATGATAAATTGAATTTGCAAATGGATTTTTACATAACCAGAAATTCCATATAAATTGGAATAGATTTGAATGGAAATAATCTTCGGAATATTTCGATATTGGATTCTGTGTTTATAAGGATATGGTTGAGGAATTTGGAAGATATAGATATCGTTATTCCCAATACGATATCCATTGGTTTCTGAATTTGATATGGAATATAAGCTGATATTATTTCTATTCAGAGCCTTATATTTAATATCAAATTGGATTTTGGGTTTATCGTGAACAATGTTTAGATAACATTTGTTCTTTAACCCATTTAACAGTGAAGATATGATTTGGAAATTATAAATCTTTTTATTAAGATTTAATGGAAATTTTCCAAAGTAAAGTTTTCCAATTTAATAAATTAAATTGGAATTGAATGGAATTCGATTTAATAATAATCGAGATGAGCTTCTGTGAATGAATATCGTTACTATATATGGAATTTAAAAGGCTTTAATGTTATTCCATGTATATTATTAGTCTGATACTAAAATTTATATCGATTATATATTGATCCTTTTTCCGTGAAAATTCCATAGTGGATGGAATATGATTTTAGAGTTTGTCGTAAACTGTGTTTTAGATGACATTGGTTCTTTAACCCAGTTAATAACAGGATTAATTTTCCTAAAAATTGAACATTCATTAAGTAATGATTTTTGTAGATTAAAACTAAATGGAGTTTTAATGAATCTTTAAATTAGATTGAAATGTTAATGCGATAATTAAATTTGACAAATCTGAGAAGGGATTGAGAATGGAGTACCACCAGTTTTACTCCAGGCGATAGTTAAATCTTTAATTAGATTTGAACGTGAAATGGTAAGTAATTTTACCAACAACACAATAGGTGTTAGATATGGAGTACTACAAGTTTTGCTCCATGAGATGAATAGGTTGAGATTAGGTTAATAAAATAAATGGTTACTTCGGTAAGGCTCGATAATCCCAACTAGTTAATAAAATCTTTTGAAATTTATATCCAAGGAAGATTAAAGAATAAGTTTTAAAAAATTATCTTTGATAAAATTAACGATAACCTTTCCCTAAAGGTATGAATATTTGAATAAAAGAATATTCTGAATTGGAATGAAGCATATGATGTGTTTTTATATCACTTGATTATAAGATACGCGAATTATTTGGAAAGACCGGTTTTAATCCATTCCAAATAATTAATATGACGACTGAAAGTCGACGATGAAGACATTAGTTGAAGACCGGAGATCTTCACATCGAATGGATGATTACAGAGGTCTTAATTGGGATGTACACCCAAGATAAGGTAATAAGTGGTGATCATCTAGACGTACTTGGAGATCGACCGGATATGCGAGGGCCTCTCTCTTGTATTGGACATATGGGACGAGGAATAAGGTGCCTACAGTTTCGTTCAGACACAGAACGGACTTGCAAATGGATGGATTGTCTGACATTTTATTACTTTATACTATATTCGTTGATCTCTGCTAAATATATATCTGTTTGGTGGTGGAGAATTTATTCTCTTACTTAACACCCTTCTCTGAGACGTACAAGCTTAGAGGTTATATATTGGTGGAAATCAGTGGTACGATATGGATTGATAGTGTGACATGCTGAGATTCATGGATCAAAGCTTTTGTTGAAAAGAAAGGCTTTGTGGTTGACGATCGAAGCACAACTTTAAATAACATAGCTTTGTGTAGCGTAAATTTACGAGCGTCACACCTCGGTATGAACCAAAAACGGGATAAGGGACCGTAGGGAAATGGACATATGTTAGTTCTAGCTACGAGTAACGTCATGGTATGGAGCCCAGACATTTTACTCATGTGGATGTTGGAAAAACTTTATGATGGAAAGCGAGGTACCTCGGATATGATTTGGGTCCCTAATGGCTCTTTATTGGTCGACTGGACTGACCATTTTGGACGTTCGATAGAACCGGCTAACATATAGTTTATGGTATAACTAATCATCGACGGATGACCGGCCCTACCGATTCCCAGGGTTGCTCATAGGTGTGATCCTGAGGCATTTGCTAGAGTGTCTCGAAATTGGTGAGGAAGATGCCTAGCCTCGGTTCATAGATGGAAACCCAATTTCGAATGCGCGATATTACGGTTTTATTTATGAACCTATAGGGCGATGTATTATAATATTACCTATGCCGCCTATGATTGATACATTTATATTTGAAGTTGATTTCTTCACTTATAGTAATAAAAGATGAAATTTCGCATACCAAGCATATTTGGCTATTATAAGGTAAAACTCTATCCTCGACTGCGTTCATTGTGTGATGGGACCTGAGTCTTATAATAGCTTCATTTTTCTGTTTAACATTGCATTGTTTATTCTTAAGCACTGGTACTCATGGGGAATAAACTTGTTCCTTGTTATACGGCGTGGTCCCGTGATTTACTTAACTTTAAAATCAAGATAATAACTGTTTTAGTTCTCATACTACTCTCATGACTGACTTGGAGTTTATTGTTTCTACCTAAACTCTGGGTTCCCATATTTCCACACGGGCAGCTAGTAGTTTTGGTTTTCACATATACTTCTTTTCCCAGGATCCTAGATTTACAGCTGGAGCTTTATTCAGAAAGTTTTGTATCCGTGTATTTCTTTCAGTTGTTGTAGTTGATGTCTTGTACTGCACATTATACTTATGTATTATTTTTCTACTGCTTTGTAATTTAAAACTCTGACACTATTTTTCGCTGAGTAATATTTATTTGCACTCTGTTATATTCTTGTACTCTAATGTAAATTGTTGTAATAGCAATGAATTGTTCTATTGTTTTTGTTCTGATGCGTCGTGTTCTCAAAGCAATCCCGGATCCTCCATCTCCTTGGCGATCGAGGAAGTTTGGTTCATCTCAATTTAGTATCAGAGCTTTGGTTTACAAAGATAGAGAACAAGACACATTAGAACCAAATGAAAGAACTCATCAGAGATAGGATTAGTAATATCCTATAAGAATGACTTGTTAGAGATAGGGTTTGTGATGCCCTAGAATGAGTTAAAAGAGTGTTATTTATTAAAAACGATTTTAATTTCGAAAACAATTTCTTATTATATGTATTTGAGTATTTTATTTTATATTGATTTTGGACTCTCAGGTATAAGGAGATTTTTAATATACGTCTGATCCACATTTATTCGAAGTCTCAAATATACTGGATAGATATAGAATCACGCTCTAGTCGCCTGGAGATGATTCTGATGATAGCTCGAGCATCATCAGCATTTATGTTCGAGTTTCAAAAGTAGATATCTATATATTTCCAATTGACTAGTGTGAGAACCTAACTTAGAATTGATTTTTTGTGATTTGATACTGAAAATATGATTTTTGACTATATATAAAAGCTATATATTTGAAATGCTAATAAACCAATTTATTGCTGGTTGTGTTGTGTGATTATTAGTTGAACTAATAAAAATATTTGAATGATGAATCCAATATGAGAATGAAATTTAATTTAAGCCAAATCAAATATAATGTTGAACTGAATTGAAAATTAGTTCGAATTGGATTTACATGCGCGGATATATATATATATATATATATATATGTGTGTGTGTGTGTGTGTGTGTGTGTTGAGCAGGTTAATGGCTTCGCGTTGAGTAAAGAATTAAATTGTGTGCCCGACAAACAGGTGCGCCTTAATGAGTTGGTTGCGCAATTTTATTATTATTTCAGCTCTTATGAGTGTTTTTGGATGCGTTGTAATGGTTGTTCTGTGTGAGATTATAAACACACGCCATAGGATAGCAACAAATAAATTATGAATTACACCGCATGACATACTACATGAAGATGGCATAGCATATCATATTCCATATAAGCATTGGGTGCTTATATGACGAGGTTTGGATTATCATACGGGCGAGATGCTTGTATGGCAAGGACTGAATTATAGATTGAATAGAAGACAGATTATGGACTTAATTAAATATACATGTAATGGTGCTTGGGGCAGGATTTAATAAAAACCCTGCACAGGTCTGGAGATGACAAAAATTCACGTCTCTTATTGTTAATTAAGGCACACGGATTATTTTATTTCCAACACTGGGGCAAGGTATGAGATTTCAACATTTTTACGCGTCTCCCTTGGGCATAGATAGGTCACAAAAATTGTGTGTGCTTTTTATCGATTTATTGGGTGCCTAATACGGCCCAATAAAATTTTCAAACCCTCCCTATACGAAGATGGTTATGGTGAAATTTTTCGAAAATTCTGGGTATTAGCCAATTTTTTGAGAAATTTGAAAGTTCTTAGAAACTGAAAAGTTGAAGAACTAGAGCCAGAATGAAAGTTGAGTTGGCTAGTTAAACAACTTTCAGCTCCGTTCCTTTTCGAGGATTAAAAGATTTTAAGTGGGTGGAGATTGTAACAACCCGGAATTTCTGAACCAATTTAAAATTTTAATTTTAGTTATTTTAATGGGTTTGGAATATTTAAAATGATTTATATTAAATAATAACGGCTAAAAATTTATTTAAATCAAAGTTAGAACGTATAAATTTATTTTAATTATAAAACAAGCTTGAAATGGCGCGGTAGTTCGAAAATTTAGAGTAGAACTTTAAATGAATGTACAGAATGAAATATAAATTGGATTTCAGTAAAACCAGAAACGTTAGAATCTGGTTAATTATATCATTTTAATGAATGCGAAAAATTCAGATTTCATAACATGAATTGAAAGCTATGTCCATTTAAAATTTAGAATAGTCGCTATGGAATTTACATATATTTTAAATATAATATATAACCCTTAAAAATAGCCATTTTGCAAACAACCTCCGTTTTCGATGAAACCACTATTGTTGGATTCAGAATGTCAAATTATTGTCAGGTTTCATATTTCTTAATTTTTGGAATTAATATGTGAGCACAGTGAATTTAAATGTGTTTTGTAACTTTAGTTTAAATTTAATCTACCGGAAAAAAGCCATTTTTCAAACGGTCTCCAAATTCGACGAAATTAATTTTGTTTGGACCGTATCATCAAAACACAGCTAGATTAATTTTTCTGTAATTTTTGGAGTTAGTATGTGGCCCCGCTAAATTAAAATGTATGTTTAAAATTCAGTATATTGATTTATATTTTAATTTAAAGAAAAACTGATCAAATCGGTCGAATTGGCTTATGAAACATATTCCATTGTGTCCAGAATGGAGGTATTTAGCTAAGGGCGACAGTCATTTGGTTTAATTAGGAGTTCGGAGCATTAAATGACAAAAATATGAATTAAATAATAATAAAATAATATATAAATACCCTAAAAACGTGGAAAATCCAAACCCTCACAATTTTCTGCCGCCGCTCTCAACGAATAAACGACCCAGAAGCTCCAAAACCATTTCCCAAATTCCTCTTGATTTAAATCGAATTAAATAAGGTTAAAAAACAAAATCTGTAGATCTACGAAAGGGCTTCAAGATGATATTAGTTTGATGAAGTTTAGTTGCGTGGATGGAGAGAAATCACGCCCCAAAAGCAGCATGTTCGAGCTCGATTTCTGAAGCAATGGTACCTTCGAGTTCGCCAAGGTGGTCAGCGGAGGGAGGTGGAGGTGCGGTCGTCGACGTGGAGGGGTCGAATCTGGTTCCGGCGGTCCGACGTGGTGTGGGCGGCGGCTTTCTCCAAATGAGCGACGAGTTTCCAGGGTTGAACGATTCCAGGATTTCAAAAGGAGAAAAGTAACTTTTTAATAAGCATTATTAAAGGTTTTAATTTAACTAGTTATGTTATTTAACGATCAAGTGTTTAAAATATGGTATCTCTTTCATACGAGGTCAAAATTCGACGATTTCAGTTGCGTTGCGCTCGTATTAGCGAACACTACACCATGGGACTAAACAAAACAGAAATGGAGCAAGTTTATTTTTGGGCTAAATTAAATGCTTGTTTAATTTAGTTCAAAAAAATCGCCAATTAAAGACTCGCGGAGTGGAAACCAATGTGAGAACTCTCTCCCTCAAACAATTTTTGTTATGTTATTTATTTTTGGAGTTCCACACATGAACTCTACGCTATCATTTGAATTAGAAGCGATGTTTGGATATTAGCGACACTCGCATTTCATACTCCGCAGATGGACTTGTGGCGCCATAAATGGATTTTGGTTGTTGAGTATTTATTTATATGGATGATTTGGTGATTTGTGTATTGTGATTGTGATGATTAACATATTAAAATAATGTTAATATTAATGTGGTATTTGAAATTAAATTATAAATATCCATTTATAATTTAAACAGTGAAAATTGGTTAAGTAGAAAAATAATTCAAACCGAATTAGGATTGGTTAAATTTATTAACCAATGATTTATTTAAATAGACTGTTGTTGTTTAAAAACCCCACACGGGTATTGGGATGATATTTGACATACACCGATCCCAATATTTAGTTGAAAGCCAATTGATTGGTTACTGTGTTGAGCGTTACTTATTTATTTTAATGGTTATACAGCTGTAGAATGCACTTTGGGTGATGTTTGAATGTTTAATGATTATTTATATTTATTGTTGAATACATGAGATGTATGAAATCCATATAACTGAAATTATATGGTAATCGATTGAGTCACATTCCAATTCAGAATATGAAAAAATATTTTTAAATAATATTCAGTAAAGAATCAAAATATGATTTTGATGTCCTATTTTGGATGGACACGAAATATATATAATAATATGAAGCCGGATTAAGTATAGAAACGCTATTTTAACTCGAACGAAATTTTATATCGATTTTATTCATTTTTAGAATGAATATCGAAAGAATTAATTTGATATTTTGAAAATATTATCATTTTAATATTACAATGATATAAAATATTCAATTTTGATTTAAAATTGAAAATGAAGTTGAAATCGTTTTAAAATGAATTTATAAACAATTTATAAAATAAGTTTTGAATAGAAATCGACGAAATATATATTATATATATTTAATGGCTTGAATAGAGCGCGTCACGCAGTGATCGCTCGTGAATTTAAACCATTAACTTCAAATTGATTTAACGGGAGATCCGGCCGTCGGATTCCCCTAAAACCGGAACCGTTCGGTTCGTTCGAAAAGACCTTTCCAATGAATATAAGATATTTAAATTTGAACGGTTGAATTTTAAATTATATCCAAATCAATTTCAAACAAGGTCGCTATGGATGCAGTTAGGTGGCCGTTATTGGAAACGGACTAAAGGCCTTAATAAAATTATTAAAAATATGGAAAAATTATGTAAAATCATAGTAAATGATTTGGAAAGATTTTGGATGAAAATTTCCAAGCTTTGAAAGGATAAAAATATATTTTTATCAAATGAACTAGTTAATAACTAGAATAAAAATCCAATGATTTTTAGAAATAATAAATTGGATTTGCAAATGGGTTTTTACATAACCAAAAATTCCATATAAATTGGAATAGATTTGAATGGAAATAATCTTCGGAATATATCGATACTGTATTCCATGATTATACGGATATGGTTGAGGAATCTGGATGATACAGATACCGTTATTCCAAATACGATATCCGTTGGTTTCTTAATTTGATATGGAATATAATCCGATATTATTTCTATTCAGAGCCTTATATTTAATATCAAATTGAATTTTTGGTTTATCATGAACAATGTTTTAAATAACATTTTTTCTTAAACCCAATTAACAGTGAAGATATTGTTTGGAAATTAT
Organism: Allium sativum; assembly: GCA_030737875.1. Classification (NCBI taxonomy): domain Eukaryota; kingdom Viridiplantae; phylum Streptophyta; class Magnoliopsida; order Asparagales; family Amaryllidaceae; genus Allium; species Allium sativum. Next base: position 24,601,209 of record CM060923.1, on the reverse strand, counting down.
AAATCTTTTTATTAAGATTTAATGGAAAATTTCCAAAGTAAAGTTTTCCAATTTAATACATTAAATTGGAATTGAATGGAATTCAATTTAATAATAATCGAGATGAGCTTCTGTGAATGAAGACCGTTACTATATATGGAATTTAAAAGGCTTTGTCATTATTCCATGTATATTATTAGTCTGATACGGAAATTTATATCGATTATATATTGGTCTGTTTTTCCGTGAAGATTCCATAGTTGATGGAACATGATTTTGGAGTTTATCTTGAACTGTGTTTTAAATGACAATGGTTCTTTAACCCAGTTAATGACAGGATTAATATTCCCAAAAATTTAAAAATCATTAAGTAATGATTTTTGGAGATTAAAACTAAATGGAGTTTTATTGAATCTTTAATTAGATTGAAATGTTAATGTGGTAATTAAATTTGCCAAATTTGAGAAGGGATCGAGAATGGAGTACTACCAATTTTACTCCAAGCGATAGTTAAATATTTAATTAGATTTGAATGTGAAATGGTAAGAAATTTTACCAATAACACAATGGATGTTAGATATGGAGTACTACCAGTTTTGCTCCATGGGATGAACAGGTCGGGACTGGGTTAATAAAATAAATGATTACTTTGGTAAGGCTCGATAATCCTGACTACTTAATAAAATCTTTTGAACTTGATATCCAAAGGAAGATTAAAGAATAAGTTTAGAGAATTTATCTTTGATAAAATTAACGGGAACTTTTCCCTAAAGGTATGAATATTGAATAAAAGAATAATCTGAATTTGAATGAGATGTATGATGTGTTTTCATATCACTTGATTATAAGATACATAAATTATTTGGAAAGACCGAGTTTGACCCATTTCGAATAATTAATACGACGATTAAAAGTCGACGATGAAGACGGTGGTTGAAGACCGGAGATCTTCACATCGAATGGATGATTACTGATTTCTTGATTGGGATGTACACCCAAGACAAGGTAATAAGTGGTGATCATCTAGACGTACTTGGAGATCGACCGGGTATGCGAGGGCCTCTCTCTTGTATTGGACATATGGGACGAGGAATAAGGTGCCTTCGGTTTCATTCAGACCCACAACAGACTTGCAAATGGATGGTGTGTCTGACATTGTATTCGTTGATCTCTGCTAAATATATATTTGTTTGGTGGCGGAGAATTTATTCTCTTGCTTAACACCCTTCTCTGAGACGTACGAGCTTAGAGGTTATATGTTGGTGGAAATCAGTGGTACGGTATGGATTGATAGTGTGGCATGCTGAGATGCATGGATCCAAGGTTTTGTTGAAAAGAAAGGCTTTGTGGTTGATGATCAAAGCACGGCTTTAAAAAGAATAACTTTGTGTAGTGTTAATTTGCGAGCTTCACACCTCGATATGAACCAAAAGTAGGATAAGGGACCATAGGGAAATGCACATATGTTAGTTCTAGCTACGAGTAATGTCATTGTATGGAGCTCAGACATTTTACTCATGTGGATGTTGGAAAAACTTTATGACGGAAAGCGAGGTACCTCAGATAGGATTTAGGTCCTTAGTGGCTCTTTATTGGTCGACTGGACTGACCATTTTGGAGGTTCGATAGAACCGGCTAACATATAGTTTATTGTAAAACTAATTATCGACGGATGACCGGCCCTACCGATTCCCAGGGTTGCTCGTAGGTGTGATCTTGAGGCATTTGCTAGAGTGTCTCGAAAGCAGTGAGGAAGATCCCTGGCCTCGGTTCGTAGATGGAAATCCAATTTCGAATATGTGATTTTACGGTTCTAGTTGTGAACCTATATGGCAACGTCATATAATGGTACCTATGTCGCCTATGATGGATACATTTATATTTGAAGTTGATTTCTTCACTTATAGTTATAATAAAAGATGAAATTTTGCGTACCAAGCATATTTGGCAATTATAAGGTAAAACTCTTTCCTCGACTGTGTTCATTATGTGATGGGGCATTAATCTTGTAATAGCTTCGTTTTTCAGTTTAGCATTGCGTTATTTATTCTTAAGCACTGGTATTCATGGCGGATAAACCCGTTCTGTGTTATACGGCGTGGTCCCGTGATCTACTTAACTTTAAAATCAAGATAATAACTATTTTAGTTCTCACACCAGTCCCATGACTGACTCGGAGTTCATTGTTTCTACCTAAACTCTAGATGCCCATATTTCCACATGGGCAACTAGTAGTTTTGGTTTTCGCAGATACTACTTTTCCTAGGATCCTGGATTTACAGCTGGAGCTATATTCGGAACGCTTTGTATCCTTGTATTTCTTTCAGTTTTTGTTGTTGATGTCTTATACTACACATTATACTTATGTAATATTTTTCCGCTGCTTTGTAATTTAAAACTCTGATATTATTTTCCGCTGAGTAATACTTATTCATACTCTATTGTATTCTTTTACTCTGATGTAAGTTGTTGTAATAACAATGAAATGTTCTATTGTTTGTGTTCTAATGTGTCGTGTTATCAAAGCAATCCGGGCTACTCCGTCCCCTCGGGGATCGGGGAAGTCGTCTGAAAAAAAAGAGGAAAACGATATATATGTTGACCTGACTTTTTCCAAGGCCGTCAAAGGCCCGAAACATTCATGATTACGACGTACAAAAATTGGGTAAAGCATGGTTACAAGCTAACAAGGTTAGGCTAAGTCCATACATCTTCTTTTCCTCGATTCGAACTTAACTGGTTCAATGCACTTTTCTCGAGGAGATAGAACTCAAGCATTCCTATTCAGTTGCGGTACGACACTTCTTGGTTCAAAGGGCATGGCTTGTTATACTTTTGTTCGATGTAGCTATTGCAAGCAAGCGCGGTATCGCATACCAAATGAGCACTGGTTCAATGAAGCTCCAGCTCGATATGTCGAGTCGAGACATGTCAAGCCTCATATCAAGACAGAGGTATATCTCCTGAATACTTGAACTACTATGATAATACCTCTTCAATCAGGAGAAATATTAGCTCAAGACCTATACTGCAGCTCTGTCGTAGTCACCCCACTACGCAACAAGTGAGGACCTGCTGCCACGTGTACGATGGTGACCCAGACTACATTGATCTAGCACGTTCTTCTCCTGAAAGCATATTCAAACGGTCCCGAGACCATTTCCACTTGGCTCCTACATCACCGGGTCGATTGCCACATGTATGGGCCAGGCCATCCCATACTCAAGCCTATAAATACACTCTTCAATGCAATGTATGAAGGACTTTTGGCATTAAAATTCCCCCACATCCTTTGCAGTAGCACGTTATCAAATTTTGTTTCAATTCAGTCATTTTAATTGAGAGTATTTGCATTGTAATTCAAGGATCATACTAGTGTTAGCGTTTACTTTGAATTTCATACATATTTTTGAGATTATAAAGTTGACGTAGGATCATTAACGCAAAACCACTATAAATCCTTATGTGGTATTGATATTTTTTCATTTTAATTTGCTTGTTCTTCATTTTTCTCTCTACTTTACATCATTCTTAGGTGTTGTGCCAATTTTAGGTGTCAACACTTTGGTGCTTTCATTGAGAAATCTCAATTCTGAGCACTTAGGGGTTTTAATCAACTTTTAGATCACTACGTCCAAGATAGAATCCTAACTTCTGTTATCTTTGGCAACGATGGTTTCTAAGACTTTATCCGGGTACTAGAAAACAGCTTCAACAGCAAAATCCTACCTCAACATCAAACCTTGACCTTTCCCCAGTCCCTTGCTTGACACAAGCCGGTTCGACATTGGTCGGCTGGATGGTTCCCGGCACCGCATCGAACCAAGCAACTATTCAACTAACAACTCATTCTACTGCACCCCTTCATATCTTATCTACCTCCCTCCTTGGCATTCGCTACTCGCAATGATTTCATGTTATTTATAAACCAGCTCCGGGAAAAGACGGCAGCGATGGATGCTCAAGTATGGGAGAATGCCACGATAAGGCAGGACATGAACTAAATAGCCAGACAATGGGAGAAGTTCAGGAACCAACAAGCTATTTCTCTGCCATGAAATATGGGTACAGAGGGATCATCATCATCCTAGAACAACGAGGACTAACCATGACAGTGACATCCACTCGAAAGGCCAAAAAATGTACAATAATTATGCTTTGGAAGTCTCCCATCTCAGCTCAAAACAGCCAACCTGGCTCGGTTCGAGACTGTCGAGCCGGGGTATATCAAGCTAGGGTCTAATAAGCCCAACTCTTTGCCCGCTCGGAACCCTCCTCCTCCAGCCAACCACGACGCCTCCAAAACTACCTTTGCCCTTGTACTTCCTTTTGAGCATCATGTGATTGACCAGGACAACCAAGGCCAAGAATGTACTGCCCCAAACAGTGCCGAGGTGATGTTTCCTGGTGCGGAAGTATGTGGAGCTCAACAACCCGATAGCTCAGATCCAGTTATCTTCAGCACTCGTGATTTGATCGCCATGGTGCAGAAAAGCATAAATGACCGCAGAGGCTACAAGAACAAAGATTGGAGGATTGATCGTAGCCACACTCTATTCACATACGACATTCTACAAGTAAAGTTCCCGAGGAGATTCAATATGCCGCAGGTAAGCCACTATTTAGGCATAAAGATCACTAACAGCATTTGATGAAATATTCGTGGCACATGGAGACGTTAGCAGCCCCAGATGTAGTTAAATGGAAGACATTCACGATATATGTAGATGGGCTAGCACTCATGTGGTTTACACAACTTCCCCCAAGACCAGTTCCGAACTTCAAAGACTTAAGTGAGAAGTTCTTAAACCAGTTTCGCCTCCATGCCACTAATTCGAAACATATCATGGCCCTTCCTACAATCCAGCAGGCCCTAGGAGAATATCTGAGGAGTTATCTTAATTGATTCAAGAAGGCCATTACTGAAGTTAGTAATCCCAATCCTGAGACTGTCTTGATGGCGATGGTTAATGGAGTTGACAAAAGAATTGAATTCAGGAAATAATTGATTGGAAAGCCTCCTACGGCGCTTGAATTGTTTTGTGAAAAGGCCGATGTGCGCCTATGATGGGAGGATGCACAATTGAATCAAACAAGGAGGTCAAATAATTTATTGAACGAAGGTAATCAAAGCAACGTGCGGTGAAGCAGTCCATATATAATTCCAAAAAGGTTGAAGTGACTGATGGAAACCATGGCAAGCAAAATAATAATCAATGAAAGAACAACAACAGAAGTCATAGGCAGAAAAGGGACTCTAGAAAGCCACCCCGATTTCATGCGTTTGACAGCTATACAACATCGAATGACACGTTGGAAAATATATATCTTGATACTTGTAATACGGTTCAGTAAAAGATATCGCCTCCATAGGAATCCACAGAGAAAGAGGTAATACTAAGAATTTCTGTTTGTTTCACGATATTTATGGCCACATGACTTATGAACACCGTAATCTTAGGGATATCATTGAGAAGCTGATTAAAGAAGGAAATCTCGATGATTACAGAATTTCCCCAAGGAACAAGGGGTAGGGACTTCATCCCCCGAGCAAGGTCAGGTGGCTCCTTGAGCCACCGCCTAATGGAAAGCTAAAGGAATAATTGTTAATACCGCTGTCGGAGGACCACAACCGACATGTAATAGCGCTAGGATCACGAAGCAATATGTGAATGCTGCAAATCAATTGGATGTTGGGGAATGTAGCACCCTCGAAGCAGCGACACTCGTAAAGCAGAGGAAGACAATGGCAAATGATATTGTCTTTCATGACAGAGAGTCAGAGAGGGCAGAGACCACAAGCATCGATCTTTTTGGGATTACGACCATCATTGGCCTAACCATAGTATGGAAAGCCCTTGTTGATTGCGGGAGTTTTGTAAATATCCTGTTCAAACAAGCCTATGATCAGAGGAGGTTAGAGGCAAGGGATTTAAAGCCGTGATAAGGCATGATAAGCGACTTCGAAGGCTCAGCTATTGAATGGGTTGGAATGATTGAGTTTCTTGTGTAGTCGGGAAATAGGGATTGTAGGAGAGTGTGGATCCTTCCTTTTCATGTGATGGATATAAACCCCCCGTACAACGCCTTCCTGGGCCGACTAGGCCCAGCAGAATTTCGAGCATACATAGCCCCTTGGTGCCTTCTCCAAAAGTTTTTGATTAAAGCTGGAGTGAGAGTGGTGTGAGGAGATCAAGTAGCAGGATGAGCATGCTACTTATCAGAATGGAAGGAAATCTGCAATGGAGAAGGCAAAATCCTAAAGAGAATCCGCCTCCAACCAGGGAGGACGATGCGTAGCAAATAAAGGCACCCTGCTCCGGACTGTCTAATCGCCAGATCCAGGATATTGATCAGAGAGAGGAGGAGGAGCCAGGGAAATGAAGGGCGACACATAGTGAAATTACAGTGGAGGTTATGATCGATAATGACGACCCAGCTAAGGTCTTGAAGATCAGGTACCATGTAGACCCCCTTCGAACATGGGAGTTGACTGAATTCCTTTGAGCGAACCTTGATGTGTTTGCATGGACCTATGCTGACATGTGTAGGATGTCTCCTGGCATTATGAGCCACTCACTCAACATTGTTCCAAAGTACGTCCTGGTCAAATAGAAAAGGAACATGCTCAGTTCAGAGAGATTGGCGGCTTTGAAAGAAGTAGAGAGGCCAAATAACAATGGATTCATTCTGGATGCAACCTATCCTAAATGCATATTAAACCCGGTTCTGGTTAAAAAAAAAGTTAATGGGAAGTGGTGGACATGCATTGATTTTTCAAACTTAAACAAGGCATGACCTAACGATAGTTTTTGTAACGTCTCGCATCCTTCGCATCGAAGAATTATAGAATATTTATTTCATTCTCGTACGAAGCCGTATGGTCGTGTAACTTTGGGAAATGACTACTGGGGTCATTTCCCATGTTCACGATTTTTGCCGACTTTTAAATGACCAATTTACCCCTGGCGAATCTTGTTTCGCCTATAACTTTTGATTGGTAAGGAGTTTTGACCTGGAACCACTTCCATTGGATTCGGATGATGGTTTACCTTTCCGTAGAGTGGTCACATTAATCAAACAGACTTACCGTTTGGGAGATAAGGCTGAAATAAGGTTTGGAAGGTGAAAAACATCTTAATCGGGCTTAATAAGGTGATTAGCGGATGGGCCCATAACCCACTTCGGGATAAAGGTTATGGGGAGGCTGAAGTGAGTTAGGAAGCCATCTCATTTCATTTTTCTCAGCCGCCACTTTCATTTCTTCAACCTAGCAATGGCCTCCATCTTCCAAATCTCATTCTAATCGCTTCCTAATCGCTTTTTAGCCACTAATTAACCAAAACTACACCAAATCAAGTCTAATAAGCATCAAATCAGAGATAGAGCTGCTTCAATACATGTAGATCCGTGCCATAATAGTAGAGTTTCAGATCTAAGATTTCATTTGTGGCTAAGGTGAGTGATTTGCACTTTTATTCACTAATTACGGCTAATTAGGGGTGATTAGTGATAATTAACGAAATTATGCATCATAAAAATCTGGAAAAATATGTAGAAATTCTTAAATATTATTTTATGTCATTGGTGAAAATTTGGGATAATTTGGATTAAGTTTGGTAATCCTATAGTCAAAACATGGTTAAGGGGATTAAGGGAAAATCATGCTTTTTGGGTATGTTTGATCTAAAGTATTTCATGTGAATGATATTTTAATGTTTTTGATTGATTCTATATGTTGTTACTGCTGTTTGGAATGTTTTGTAATGTCATAGTTAGGTTAGAATGGTTGAAAACGCAATCGTTTGGCGAAAATAGCTTGTTGGGAAAAGTTGCAGATTTTCAGGTCCGATTAGGAGGAGACACGATCTGAACCGATTAGGAAAGAGACTTGAACTGATCCTGATAGGAGAAAGAGACCCGAACCGATCTGGATAGGAGAAAGAGACCCGAACTGATCCGGATAGGAGGAAGAGACTTGAACCGATCCGGATAAGAGAAGGAGTCCCGAACCGAACTGGATAGGAGAAGGAGAGAAGGAGACTTGAACCGAACCGGATAGGAGGAGGAGACCAGAACCGAACTAGATAGGAGGAGGAGGCCGAACCGAACTGGATAGGAGGAGGAGACCCGAATCGAATCGAATAGGAGGAGGAGCCCGAATCGAACCGGGTTGGAGGAGGAGACTGAACCAAACCGGATAGGAGGAGGAGACCCGAATCGAACCAGATAAGGGGAAGACCCGAACCGAACCGGATAGGAGATGACAAATCGATCCAAGCACCAAACCGACTAAACCCCGAGATGCAAAGGAAGTCCAAATGAGAAATTATCCCTCAGGATCCAGATGGGAACCAATGAGTTAACTTCTAGAGTTGGGCTTTGTTGCGGGACGTGTGCAAAGGAGTTATCAATATCTATAACTTTGGTTCACCGTTAAGAGATGGGGCATGTAGACGAACCAGAGCCAGAGGATGTATGGACAGGTTGGCCAATACCTCAAAGCCAGGTAAGTTTGCACTGGGAAGGGTTATTGGCTATAGATCAGAAGAGCATGGTCATAGCAATAGTTGTATGGAGTCCAAAAGGGCATGGACCCGTCATGGCCCCAATGGATTTGGTGATCAAAGCGGTGGATATCGTTTGCTTTACGCACTGAGTGAGAGATGTGAGGATGATTGCTATGTGTAACACTCCACCTCCGCTAGGGTCACTCACAAAGGGAATGCACTAGCTTTGTTGGAGTATTATCTAGGTAAACATGCACAGAAATATTACAAGACAGAACATATAAAAACAGCGGAAGAAAACATGATTTCGTTACTTTATAAAAGTAATAAGGTCTAAAACCTTTTACATCAAAGTGCCATTAAATTACTTACATCGAAACCTGCCTTGCAATAATAAAGAAGCATAAAATCCATAGTCATAAATTATTCCCTAAGTAAAACAGTAACATAGCCATAGCCAAGAAAAGTCCAAGCCATAGATGATGATATTGAAGCAGAAAATCCGCACTAAGTAGCAACACTTCCACCCTGTAAACCTGGGGGGCAAACGGAAGAAAAAGAGGCGAAACAAAACGGGGTGAGTCATAAAGACTGGTAAGTCCTAGCCACTTTCAGCTAAAAACAGGTAAGAGTAACATGACATGTATAAACTGAAAGTAAATATAAGCATGATGACAAGATAAACAGATCAAACTAAGATAACAAGATAAACTCAAGTAACAAGACAACCAAGGTGACAGGATAGACTCAAGGTAACAGGATAAACTCGGAATAGCATCGCATGTCTAATGTCCTCTGCACCAACCTTACTAACATCCTAACTCGTATCATCCCTTCCATGTATATGTATAGTCCCTTGTCGTATATCGTACGGGTTCCATCACGTTATTCTATACTACTACAACGTAGTGTCCCCGTCCTTAAAGTCACTCAGACTGCCATCCTTGTTCTGGCCAGATTCCCTTATCATGAATTATCGCGTGTTCAGCTAGGATTTATGCCACCTAGGGCCACTAGGGATTATGCTACCTATTGGACGTTCTCTAGAATCGATCAGGGTTTATGCCACCTAGGACCACTAGGGATTATGCTACCTATCGAACAACGCCCTTTTCTTTCCACGTAACGATCTAATCGATCGGCTCCCTACAATCCTAGCTCGTCGTGTGTCAGGTGTCATACGGCCCAATCATGAATGTAGCTACTCTGTGCTAGGTCCACCCTAGTGTGTATCAAGCCCTAGGGTGTCAACCACTGACACCATTTCAAGCACTCACAGTGTACAACTACTGGTGCCCATGCCTGCTTTTTCAACTCCGGACTACGTGCACGACCATAGTCCGCCTGAACTTACAATGGCGCACCAAACTCAGCCGTCATTTTGGTCGCTTACAATCAGCCCAGTAATCGTGCCCCACCCTAGCCTAGTCCCTAGGGTATCGTGATACATCCAAGAGGGTTACTGCTGAAAAGGACCGCGTAACTAGGATTTTCGTCCAGCAGGTTAAGCGTGGTCATCTAAATTCAAGACTTAACCCCTATCAGTCTAGCATGTCCAGTTCGTTAAGTGTGGTCATTCAAGTTCGTGACTTAACCCGTCTACATGTCATGTCAAGATTGGCTAAGTGTTGTCATTCACGTTCATGGCTTAGCGCTACGAATCACGTGTCAAGTTGGTTAAGCGTATTTAAGCTTAACCCCACCCAATTACCGTGTTGGATTGGTTATGTATATTCAAGCGATTCATGACTTACCCCCGTCAAATTATCATGTTAGATTGGTTAAGTATATTCAAGCGATTCATGACTTAACCTCATTAAGTTATCATGTTGGATTGGTTAAGTATATTCAAGCGATTCATGACTTAACCCCGTCAAGTTACCATGTTAGATTGGTTAAGTATATTCAAGCGATTCATGACTTAACCCCGTCAAGTTACCATGTTAGATTGGTTAAGTATATGTTAACCTAACCCGATCCACTAGTCAAATTATAACGGTTAAGTGTTACCCTCGTGAGTTTACTTAACCTTACCATGCCTCGCGTTATACTAGTCGGGTGTTATCGACCCATTTAGGTTAAACTAACCCATCCTCTAATCGTGTTATATGGTTAAGTGTCATCTTGAAATCAAGTCCGGTTTTACTTAACCCACCCATCCACGTTATATTGGTTAAGTGTCATTAGTCTAATCAAGTTACTTAACCCACCCGTCCATGTCATATTGGTTAAGTGTCATTTGTCTAGTTAGGTTACTTAACCCACCCGTCCATGTCATATTGGTTAAGTGTCATTAGTCTAGTCAAGTTACTTAACCCACCCTTTCATGTCATATTGGTTAAGTGTCATTAGTCTAGTCAAGTTACTTAACCCGCCCATCAATGTCATATTGGTTAAGTGTCATTAGTCTAGTCAAGTTACTTAACCCACCCGTCCATGTCATATTCTTTTATTATTTACTAACGCATCAACCTCTCACATTGGACTTATTTGTGGTTACTGGATATGTCGGCCGGTTCCGGGCAGAATTACACCGCAAATCCATTCCAACCTCGGGTTCATGCATTACCACAATCTAATCTTTGCCTACGACCTCTCACATTAGACTATTATTGTTGTGGTCACTGCATATGCCGGGCGGTTCCGGGCAAAATTTCACCCCAACTCAAGTCTAACCTCGTGTCGAAGACATCCGTTAGATTGATAATTACATATGTGTCATCTAAGTCAAAATCCCCACTTTACATATTACTAAACATATGCCAAAGTTCCACCTTACATGCCCATGAAAAATTGTACCCAATTCTAGCCACTTTACATATGTCCAATTCTCGCCTATTTGCATGTATGCCAAGTTTTATGACATCCCAACCCTACCAAGTTCTAGCCAAAGTTACATGTTGTCAAGTTCATGCCCAAATAAACCCACATCATGGTTCCTGTTCCCAATCCCATTTATGCCTAATTTACATAAGCCCAATCCCTTGATTTAACTTGCATAGTCTCAAAACCCGTGATTTAATTCATATGTCAACTCATGTATGCCCAAACTTGCAAATAATATTGGCAATACCCCAAATTTTTCCTTGTTCATGTTATGCACAAATTCGACCACCCATACCTATAGCCAAATAGGTGAAATCCCAATATTTCCCCCATATACAAATCGCACGTAAATCGTAGTTTAGGCCTAGGTCCGAAATCGACCAAGGTTCATCAAAAGAAAATAAATATGGGAAGGTAGAAACTTTGCATAAAAACAAGATCCGAGAGAAAAACATCATTATATGCATGATAAGGACATGAAAGAGTGATTAGCGACATGCATAGGTTCAAATTAATGTCATAGCAACATCCCCAAAGGTCAAGATAAAAAATGAACAAGAATGAGCATGGATTGAATATCATGCATAGATCCAATTTCAATTTTATCACATGTCATATTCAAGTTATCGTTTCAATCTAAAAGCATCTAGAACTTGCAAAGCATGGCTAGAGAATTATGAGCAGGAATCATCATAGAATCTATGTAGCGACGTTGATTTACTCTCTTGATTTAATGTAGAAAGCTTGCTCCTTTGTCATGGATCTAGTTTGAATGCTCAAGCCCTTAAAGTTGGAGATGGAGGCCATGATCAAGAGAGATTTTGGCAGCACTTCGTTGCTAGAATGATTTTTAGTGATTTAGGTTAGGTTTTAGGGTGTTTTTATAGGAGTTAGGACTAGTTTAGGCCCTTAGATTAACCCTAGTTTAGATCTGAACCACTGAAAATCGTCACAGGCCAACCTACCAGACTACACAAGCAAGCAGGTGCACTAGGCTAACCTGGCCCGACCAGGGAGGTCGACACCCAGGTCGACTGGGCAGTCGACCTGGTCCCTGGGGGTCGACTACCCAGTCGACTCCCCAGTCGACCTGGGGCTGGGCGGGAAATTTTCCCGCCCAGTCTGTTTGTCCCAAATTCGAATTTCAAAAGTCTGTTTTCATTTTCTGGTTTTTCGTGAAACTTCTAGAGGCCATATCTCGGTCATACGGACTCCGATTTACGAAATTTCGGACTTGTTTCCAACCAGAATTCCAAGACGAACGCAACGGCGCAACCCATTTCGCTTGATTCTTATTTTAAAATTTAATTCTGCCTTGATTCTTGTCTTAACGCATTATTAAAAATTTGGGTTGTTACATTCTCCCCTCCTTTAAGGATTTCGTCCCCGAAATCTCTAAGTTAGGGAGGATGTATCCTACCATCCAATCATCCATCTACTCAAAGCATCATCCACAGGCAACCATTGTCCTTAGAAGATTTCTAATGCTGTATGAACATATGCAGAAAGTGTGTATATATGTTCCTTATCTAATGCAAACGATCAGGCCTGATTGATCTTCTAAATGCAAAATATGTTTAATGCCATGAATCCACATGTATGCAAATAGTCCTAGTCACATAAACACTATATGTGTGCACAAACATTCATCCATATGCAATATCCACATGCTAACACATTCAATTTCATCCATAAACAAGTATAAACACTCATGCATATGCAACATGAAAATGTGTCTGAGCCGATCTAGTGCCTAATGTGTATTCATGCATCCACGAGCAACCACTTGCAAACACTTGCAACCATTTGCAACCATCAAGCATAACATGTTTCAAATACATGTTTCATCCAAAGGGTTTCTACCTAAGGTTCTCATGATAGGATTGAGAAGATAAGCAAGATAAACTCCTTTTCGGATTACAAGAAATCCCTTTCTAAACCCAACCCATATCCTATAAAGCCCAAAAGGTCTAGTCAACCTAATGGGCAGCTTCAAACCCTGACATGTATTACTAACCGATGAGTCATACCCCCTATGGAGTTTGCAACAGAAATAAGATCGAGAATAGGACCGAGAGGATATGCATAAAAGATAGCATGCGAATAAGCTCTACAGGAAAACAGGGATCAAGAATATACTCTTAAAAAGAGATATGATGCGCGCATCTAGTCTTCTAAGTCGCATTTCCTTGAGCTTAACTCCATTGTGCTTTGGCTGTCTCTAACTTCATGATTTCGTGGCCTCTTAACTCCTATTTCCAAATATGAGCTGGAACTCACTTCATTGTCGCCTCTCGTTCCACTTTTACTTATTCTCCCTATGGTATATTTGGCTCAACCATATCTGTGTACTCTTGGTTTTCATGCAAGCTCTCCAAAATTCACTAGTGAGTCATGGATCACGTTTACTTGCTCTACGGCATTCTACGCAGAAGACTTAATCTCTTGAAAACAAACAGATGCCAACCATGTTACCAAGTGTACTTACTAGAGTGATTTCCATATCTCATGCACAAGCGAAATGAACCATCCGCCTTAGTGGCGAACTCTACTCGAACGGATTACCAACAAATGCATCAAGAGATTCTAGGTAACCAATCATGACAGAATCCTAAAGGTTACACGAGACTTCGAGGGTATTACCGAGGCAAGTCAAGAGCCTAACTACCCTCCTTTCAAAACCGAGAATGGCACCCTTATGGGATGACCACTTCATTCCTAGAATCAACCCATAGCTCAAAAACATAAGCATTATTCCCAAAAGTCATAGATGTCCTCAAATCCAAACAAGTCATGAACAAATGGGACGATCTCCCAACAGGATTTGACACAAAACGGGACCCTCTATTGTGCTAGTACTAAGGTGTAGAGACTCAACTATCGAAGCAAGATTTAAAAAGATGCGATGTACAAAACAAAGTCCTAACGGTATGATAGAAAGGAAAATCTTTGACGGAAACATTACCATCCCTCTTAGGCGAGAGTATACAATTGCCCTCTCGACGATCTTGTTCTTTGCCCATGTCCTTGTCCTATAGTACTTAACTACCTTCTTGTGCTAAGCCTTATTCGCCCTAACCACTCCTATCCTTTCTTGTATAACGAGGTAACGGGTCTCTTGAGAACTTCCTCCATCGCACGGAAAACATTTACGTAGCTAGAAAAGGATTAGTCACAGTTAAAACTACTGCGACTACAGGCGGAGGAAAGAAAGGAAAAGAGACTCAACCAAGGGGACGAAGGATAATGCTAATGGCTTTTTGGGGAATAGTCTTTTTCTTTAAAACTTTTCCTGAAAAATGCTTCTTTGTAAAATGGCTTTGAAAATAGTTTCAGAAGGTTTTAAAACTTTTGCCCAGTCAGGTAACCTGGCTCTGATACCAAATGTAACACCACACCTCCGCTAGGGTCACTCACAAAGGGAATGCACTAGCTTTGGTGGAGTATTATCTAGGTAAACATGCACAGAAATATTATAAGACAGAACATATAAAAACAGCGGAAGAAAACATGATTTCATTACTTTATAAAAGTAGTAAGGTCTAAAACCTTTTACATCAAAGTGTCATTAAATTACTTACATCGAAACCTGCCTTGCAATAATAAAGAAGCATAAAATCCATAGTCATAAATTATTTCCCAAGTAAAACAACAAACTAGCCATAGCCAAGAAAAGTCCAAGCCATAGATGATGATGTTGAAGCAGAAAATCCGCACTAAGTAAAACACTTCCTCCCTGTAAACCTGGGGGGAACGGAAGAAAAAGAGGCGAAACAAAAACGGGGTCAGTCATAAAGACTGGTAAGTCCTAGCTACTTTCAGCCTAAAAACAGGTAAGAGTAACATGACATGTATAAACTGAAAGTAAATATAAGCATGATGACAAGATAAACAGATCAAACTAAGATAACAAGATAAACTCAAGTAACAAGACAACCAAGGTGACAGGATAGACTCAAGGTAACAGGATAAACTCGGAATAGCATCGCATGTCTGATGTCCTCTGCACCAACCATACTAACATCCTAACTGGTATCATCCGTTCCATGTATATGTATAGTCCCTTGCCGTATATCGTACGGGTTCCATCATGTTATTCTATACTACTACAACGTAGTGTCCCCATCCTTGAAGTCGCTCGGACTGCCATCCTTGTTCTGGCCAGATTCCCTTATCATGAATTATCGCGTGTTCAGCTAGGATTTACGCCACCTAGGGCCACTAGGGATTATGCTACCTATTGGACGTTCTCTAGATTCGATCAAGGTTTATTCCACCGAGGACCACTAGGGATTATGCTACCTATCGAACAACGCCCTTTTCTTTCCACGTAACGATCTAATCGATCAGCTCCCTAGAAATCCTAGCTCGTCGTGTGTCGGGTGTCATACGGCCCAATCACGAATGTAGCTACTCTGTGCTAGGTCCACACTAGGGTGTATCAAGCCCTAGGGTGTCAACCACTGACACCATTTCAAGCACGCACAGTGTACAACTACTGGTGCCCACGCCTGCTTTTTCAACTCCGCACTACGTCCACGACCATAGTCCGCCTGAACCTACAATGGCGCACCAAACTCAGCCGTCATTTTGGTCGCTTACAATCAGCCCAGTAATCGTGCCCTACCCTAGCCTAGTCCCTAGGGTATCGTGATACATCCAAGAGGGTTACTGCTGAAAAGGACCGCGTAACTAGGGTTTTCGTCCAGCAGGTTAAGCGTGGTCATCTAAATTCAAGACTTAACCCCTATCAGTCTAGCATGTCCAGTTCGTTAAGTGTGGTCATTCAAGTTCGTGACTTAACCCGTCTACATGTCATGTCAAGATTGGCTAAGTGTTGTCATTCACGTTCATGGCTTAGCCCTACGAATCCCGTGTCAAGTTGGTTAAGCGTATTTAAGCTTAACCCCGCCCAATTACCATGTTGGATTGGTTAAGTATATTCAAGCGATTGATGACTTAACCCCGTCATGTTATCATGTTAGATTGGTTAAGTATATTCAAGTGATTCATGAATTAACCTCATCAAGTTATCATGTTGGATTGGTGAAGTATATTCAAGCTATTCATGACTTAACCCCGTCAAGTTACCATGTTAGATTGGTTAAGTATATTCAAGCGATTCATGACTTAACCCCGTCATGTTACCATGTTAGATTGGTTAAGTATATGTTAACCTAACCCGATCCACTAGTCAAATTATAACGGTTAAGTGTTACCCTCGTGAGTTTACTTAACCTTACCATGCCTCACATTATACTAGTCGGGTGTTATCGACCCATTCAGGTTCAACTAATCCATCCTCTAATCGTGTTATATGGTTTTGTGTCATCTAGAAATCAAGTCCGGTTTTACTTAACCCACCCATCCACGTTATATTGGTTAAGTGTCATTAGTCTAATCAAGTTACTTAAACCACCCGTCCATGTCATATTGGTTAAGTGTCATTAGTCTGGTTAGGTTACTTAACCCACCCGTCCATGTCATATTGGTTAAGTGTCATTAGTCTAGTCAAGTTACTTAACCCACCCTTCCATGTCATATTGGTTAAGTGTCATTAGTCTAGTCAAGTTACTTAACCCACCCGTCCATGTCATATTGGTTAAGTGTCGTTAGTCTAGTCAAGTTACTTAACCCACCCGTCCATGTCATATTCTTTTATTATTTACTAACGCATCAACCTCTCACATTCGACTTATTTGTTGTTACTGGATATGCCAGCCGGTTCCGGGCAGAATTACACCGCAAATCCATTGCAACCTCGGGTTCATGCACTACCACAATCTAATCTTTACCTACGACCTCTCACATTAGACTATTATTGTTGTGGTCACTGGATATGCCGGGCGGTTCCGGGCAGAATTACACCACAACTCAAGTCTAACCTCGTGTCGAAGACATCCGTTAGATTGATAATTACATATGTGTCATCTAAGTCAAAATCCCCACTTTACATATTACTAAACATATGCCCAAGTTCCACCTTACATGCCCATGAAAAATTGTACCCAATTCTAGCCACTTTACATATGTCCAATTCTCGCCTATTTGCATGTATGCCAAGTTTTATGACATCCCAACCCTACCAAGTTCTAGCCAAAGTTACATGTTGTCAAGTTCATGCCCAAATAAACCCACATCATGGACCATGTTCCCAATCCCATTTATGCCTAATTTACATAAGCCCAATCCCTTGATTAACTTGCATAGTCTCAAAACCCGTGATTTAATTCATATGTCAACTCATGTATGCCCAAACTTGCAAATAATATTGGCAATACCCCAAATTTTTCCTTGTTCATGTTATGCACAAATTCGACCACCCACACCTATAGCCAAATAGGTGAAATCGCAATATTTCCCCTGTATACAAATCGCACGTAAATCATAGTTTAGGCCTAGGTCCGAAATCGACCAAGGTTCATCAAAAGAAAATAAATATGGGAAGGTAGAAACTTTGCATAAAACAAGATCCAAGAGAAAAACATCATTATATGCATGATAAGGACATGAAAGAGTGATTAGCGACATGCATAGGTTCAAATTAATGTCATAGCAACATTCCCAAAGTTCAAGATAAAAAATGAACAAGAATGAGCACGGATTGAATATCATGCATAGATCCAATTTCAACTTTATCACATGTCATATTCAAGTTATCGTTTCAATCTAAAAGCATCAAGAACTTACAAAGCATGGCTAGAGAATTATGAGCAAGAATCGTCACAGAATTGTTGTAGCGACGTTGATTTACTCTCTTGATTTGATGTAGAAAGCTTGCTCCTTTGTCATGGATCTAGTTTGAATGCTCAATCCCTTGAAGTTGGAGATGGAGGCCATGATCAAGAGAGATTTTGGCAGCACTTAGTTGCTAGAATGATTTTTAGTGATTTAGGTTAGGTCTTAGGGTGTTTTTATAGGAGTTAGGACTAGTTTAGGCCCTTAGATTAACCCTAGTTTAGATATGAACCACTGAAAATTGTCACAGGCCAACCTACCAGACCACACAAGCAAGCAGGTGCACCAGGCTAACCTGGCCCGACCAGGGAGGTCGACACCCAGGTCGACTGGGCAGTCGACCTGGTCCCTGGGGGGTCGACTACCCAGTCGACTCCCCAGTCGACCTGGGGCTGGGCGGGAAATTCCCCCCAGTCTGTTTGGCCCAAATTCGAATTTCAAAAGTCTGATTCCATTTTCGGATTTTTCGTGAAACTTCTAGAGGCCATATCTCGGTCATAAGGACTCCGATTTACGAATTTTCGGACTCGTTTCCAACCAGAATTCCGAGACGAACGCAACGACGCAACCCGTTTCTCTTGATTCTTATTTTAAAATTTAATTCTGCCTTGATTCTTGTCTTAACGTGTTATTAAAAATTTGGGTTGTTACACCATGTTTGATGTTTTCTATCACCATGACACGCACACTCCCATTTTACACTCTATGTTAGTGTTTACCTTAGAGTGTTGTACATCTTGTTGTGCTAACTCTTTGGTTGCAGATCCAGGTCAGGTTTGATTTCTTATACCTGTTATTTCTCTATTCAGTGTTATAGACTTGTTATCGCTCATACCAGACTTTTGTTTGACCCAGAGTTTTATGTCTCCTCTTATTACTTTGGGTGCTCCTAAATGAGCAGACTAGAGGCAGGTTAGGTAGTGATGCACGAGTAGTTGTTCGTAGACGAGCAGGAAGCTTCCACGTACTATATACATATATTCTCCCTGTGTTGTTGTTGGTCACTACTTTGGGCATTAGTAGTGTACCTCTTTTATTTCCTCTTTAGAGACAGTATTTTGAAGTTGTAATAATGGTTTGGATCATAAGCCGTATTTTGGATTTCGCTACTCTGATGGATATGGTTTAGTTTTCAGGTTATGCACTATCTCGCCTATATTATATCAAGTTATGTTATTATTATATTTTATTCCATGTGCTATGAGATATACTATAGGTTCTTAGGTGATTTATAGTTTCAAAACCCTTTTCCTTTGACGACCATCCCGTGCTAGTCGGGCATTAGCACAGCGAATTTCGAGGAAATGTCGGCTGGTGCGGGGCGGGCCGTTACATTTGGTATCAGAGCCTAAGTTGCTTAGTTAACCTAGGGGAAGACATCAAGGAGAGATAATATACGTATATAAGAGCACGTATTTGTGATATTTGGTTTTCAAAAACTATATATATATATATACACTATTAGTATATCTAAGGATGAAGCCGCACTGCACTGGCACCACTAAGGAGAAGGTTAATCGTTTTATTTTACAGATTGAACGATGAGCTGAAATACGAGGAGTATGCGGTCAGGGGCCAACAGTAGGAATGTCCCTGATATGAGGACGATGTTTACTACCTTTATACGAGAGATGCTTAGGGATGTTCAGGGAGCAGTTCCTAATGATGCTAATGCAGTAGTGCAGGTGCCTAGAGCCGATTTCGCAAAGCTCTGCAAGGATTATACTAGTCTTTGTAGGAAGCCGTTCCACGGAACAGAGTCGGCTACGGAGATTCAGGATTGGCTTGATAGTTGTGAGCGCATCTTCGAGGAATTGGGGATCAATGATGAAACAAAAAAAGCTAGCATTGCGTCAACTTTAAGGACGAGCAATGAATTGGTGGAATGCTATCAAAGCGGCTACTCCTGAGGATCAAGTTACTTGGAATCAGTTTAAGACCCGATTCAGTGATAAGTTAATCCCAGCTGCTCAAAAATCAGAATTGTTCAGGAAATTTTTTGAACTTAAGAAGAATGGTAGGGCGGTCTTGGAATATATTACTGAATTTGATACCTTATCAGAGTATGGATTATCTCTTATCGGTACTGCCGAGAAGAAGAATGAGAAGTTCGTAACTAGCTTAGATGAGTACTTGGGGGAAAGACTTATAAACCACATTGATGAGATATTCGTATCCATTGCGGGAAAGGTATTGAGATCAGAGAGCCTTTACCCTAAGACGAAGACCGAGGTTGCTATTACATTTGCGGAGGAGCCAAATCCACAGGCAAGCGGTGGAGGCAAGAATAATTCCCAGAATAAGAGGAAATAGAATCAGACCAAGGATCATCAGAAAAAGAAGAATAAGAAAGATGCCCAATGCTTTGGTTGCAGCAAGAAAGGCTATTATATCAAGGATTGTCGAGCAAAGCCAGCGGAACGAAAGTGCTTCAACTGTGACCAAGTGGGACATTTCAAGGATAAATGTCCACAAGCCCCTAAGGAGAAGCAAATGGTGAAAGCATATGCTATCAACGCTGTTCCTTCTTCGTCGAATGCCCCAACTATGGCGCAGAAGGGAAAAGGTGTCGTTATTCAAGGTGTGCTTTCTATTTATGATGTTCCTGTTCGAGTGTTGTTTGATACCGGTGCTTCCCATTCCTTTATATCTAGTGACCTGGTAGATAGGTTGGAATTGGAACCTGAGATGGTCGATAGGCCTTTAGTTGTGACGAACCCGATCGGTGGTTCGACTAGCCTTTGCATGATTTGTCGTAATTTGACTTATCGAGTCATGGATGTATGTTTGTTTGTGATTGCTTTGTTTTGGACTTTACTAGGTTTGGCATTATTTTCGGAGTCAATTGGCTCCAAAGATATGGGGTGGTGGTAGACTATGAGGGGTCTTCGGTGACCATTAGAGCGAACGATGGTATTGGGATGCATACCTAGTGATGAGGTGATGGCTAGTTTTCTACATTCACTCGACATCCTGCATGATGAGTTATCAGATGTTCCTATTGCTGGCGAGTATCCGAACATCTTTGAGAAAGTGACCGGACTTCCACCACACCGAGAGATTGAGTTTCAGATTGATTTAGTGAAAGATGCCAGACCTATAGTGATGCTACTTCGTCGTATAGCGCCAAGAGAGCAGCGAGAGCTCGTGGTGTAATTGGGCGATCTTTTGAAGAAGGGATTTATCCGAAGAAGTGTTTCCGAGTGGGAAGCACTAGTTGTATTTTCCATTAAGGTTGATGGTTCCCTTCGCTTATGTGTAGACTACCGCGAGTTAAATAAGGTGACTAGGAAGAATAAATATCCTCTTCCACCGATAGATGATTTATTTGATCAGTTGAATGGAGAAAGAGTGTTCTCCCAATTGGATCTCGTGAGGATTTCATTAGCTTAGAGTAGCAAATGAGAGTATATCTAAAACGACATTTCAGATGTTGTCTGGATTCTATGAGTGGTTGGTCATGCCATTCGAATTGACTAATGCACCCGCATATTTTGTAGATCTTATGAATAGGGTTTTTCAGAGATCAATTAAATAAGTTTGTTCTTGTGTTCGTGGACGTTATCTTGGTTTACTCGAGAACAGAGGAAGAACACAAGGAACATTAGAGGACTGTGATGGAGGTGTTGAGGAAACACCAATTGAAAGCAATATTTTCTAAGTGTCACTTCTAGAGAAGGGAAATGAGATTCTTGGGCCATGTTGTTTCAGAAAATGGTTTTGTCATGAATCCTACGAAGGTAGCTATGGTACAGGATTGGTCTACGCCCAAGAATGCAGTAGGCATAAGAAGTTTCTTAGGGTTAGCTCGATATTATCGTAAGTTTATCCAAAACTTCTCAAAGATAGCGACACCGTTATCTTAGTTGACCAAAAAGAATCAAGCTTTCGTCTGGGATGAAAGGTGTGAGAATGCATTTAAGAGCTTAAAGGAAAAGTTGACGTGCACACCAGTGTTAGTTATTCCTAAAGGGAATGAAGAGATGATGGTATACACAGATGCCTGTGGTACCGGACTAGGTGTTGTACTGATGCAAGGAGGCAGGGTTGTAGCTTATGCTAGTCGGCAACTGAAACCACATGAGAAAAGATATCCTACCCATGATTTGGAATTGGCAGCGATCGTGTTCGCATTGAAGATGTGGAGACATTATCTCTTGGGAGAAAGATTTGAGTTGTTTATCAATCATAAGTCATTAAAGTACATTTTCTCTCAAAAGGATTTAAATCTTTGTCAGCAAAGATGCTTAGAGTTCTTGGCTTCGTATGATTTCAATATCGCATACACACCCGGGAAGGGCAATGCGGTAGCTAACGCATTGAGTAGGAGACATGCCAATTTGGGGGCTATGTTTCTACTATGGAAGCAACTAGAATATATCGCATGATATGATTTCAGACCTAAGTGTGAATTAGATCCAGAGATGTTAGCAAGTTTGACAATCAGACCCACTTTGATTGAGCGGATTGGTTCCAGTCAGAGGGACGATCCTAACCTATTGGAAATCATGTCCAAGATAGAGATGGGTATTGACGGTGAGGAGATGAACAAGTATGGACTTGATAGAGAAGGATGGCTTCGAAAGAATGGGGGACTATTTATACACAATGTTAATGGACTGAGAGATGAAGTGCTTAGGGAATGTCATCACTCGAAACTTACTATACATCCCGGTGGTAACAAGATGTATCGAGACATGAACATGACCTACTACAGGGAAGGGATGAAGAGAGACGTTGG
Source organism: Allium sativum (assembly GCA_030737875.1). NCBI lineage: Eukaryota > Viridiplantae > Streptophyta > Magnoliopsida > Asparagales > Amaryllidaceae > Allium > Allium sativum. Next base: position 24,578,415 of record CM060923.1, on the reverse strand, counting down.
GAAGTTTATATCAAAGTGCATGAACTGCTAGTTAGTTAAAGCCGAGCTAAAGAAGCCTAGTGGTTTGTTACAACCGTTGGAAATCCCCGAATGGAAATGGTAACAAGTCTCAGTGGATTTCATTGACGGTTTCCCAAGGACTAGATCGGGTCATGATAGAATTTGGATGATTGTGGATCGATTGAACAAGAGTGCAAGGTTTATACCGGTCAAGTCGAATAGAACGGCAGCTAAGTTAGCGGAACTGTATATGAAGGGGGTAGTTAAATTCCACGGAGTACCTAAAGGTATTGTGAGTGACCGAGATCCGTTATTTACTAGTGGATTTTGGAATAGCTTACAAGAGGCTTTGGGATCAGAATAACATCTCAGTACCGTGTACCATCCCCAAACCGATGGTCAAACTGAGAGTGTGACGACTGCCCATAACTCCCGCACTATACAAGAGAAATAATGCGCTGAAAGATGTGCAAGGCTATCATGGATGATCATCAGAGAAGGAAAACACAAGCGGAACCTATCGTAAAACTCATAGCGCAAGGATAAAATATAATAGAACATATACAACAGGTAATAATAGTGAAGCAGAAACACTGGACTTCCATACAACTAGAAACTAAGATCCACAAACTTGGAAATAGTGTTTATACAAAGTTGCCTTACTACATCACTCAGGAAAGCAAATAGCGGAAATCCAACTATTAGCTAGTAGTAAAACTGGTACGTGTGCCCCCTGCTCGCCGTCGTTCGGCATCGTCGTCCTCACTAAAGCAATACCTGCCACCTGTTACTTAGTCTGCCCATCCACAATCGAATGAACAGCCCAAGGTAATAAGAGGATACATAAATCCTTGAGTCACACAACAGTCTTAGTGAGCGATAAAACAACTAACAAACTTCAACAATAAAGTGTATGAGAGGGCATAGATAAGCATACTAATCTACCCATAACACCAGAGAAGACCCCAAACTTATCTTCACCACATCGGACAGTGATAACCTTTACAATCCATTCAACCAAAGGAATAACAATTCATACATGGAATCCAGAGCAATCATTCAATCATGGAAAACACACATAACATGCAGATTATATAAGTCTCACACAGAACAACCAATCATCCATGACTGACTTAGGCTATCACCGCCAATCCTGCTTTGAAACCACCGTTAATCGTATGACGGCCAACCTTGCCATATGTCAAGGGCTAATGGTAGCCCTAGTTCTAGCATAAACTCCATATGTCCAACCTTGACAACTAGGTCTTTCAATGATACCCAAGGTACTCAACCAGCAACCTTCCAGTCTATTGGGTGCCCCCATCGTACCCCCGCTTTGAGCTTACTAGAACTTATGACAAAGATAATCTCGCGGCCTTCAATATCTCTAGTCGTCCAACCTTGACGGCTATTTACTGCTCAAGCGACCTTCTCGAGCAACCATTATCCACCAACTCACAACCTTTGAGTTGCCACCTTGTTCGTTGTTCCACCTTGATCAACCAACACATCCAACACTTCGAACCTTCCTACTCGAATTTACTTCGAAGTCACACCATCACCGAGCAAATTTGACTCCACCCGTTCCACATTTGACCGATCCAAATTTGACTCCACCCGGTCCAAATTTGACTCTACCACCAGATCCAAATTTGACTCTACCACCAGATCCAAATTTGACTCTACCACCAGATCCAAATTTGACTCTACCACCAGATCCAAATTTGACTCTACCACCCGATCCAAATTTGACTCTACCACCCGATCCAAATTTGACTCAACCACCCGATCCAAATTTGACTCTACCACCAGATCCAAATTTGACTCTACCACCAGATCCAAATTTGACTCTACCCCCAGATCCAAATTTGACTCTACCGCCCGATCCAAATTTGACTGTACCGCCCGATCCAAATTTGACTCTACCGCCAGATCCAAATTTGACTCTACCGCCGGATCCAAATTTGACTCTACCCCCAGATCTAAATTTGACTCTACCACCAGATCCAAATTTCTGCATATTGCAATTCAACTCCTATTTCGACCAAAACTTCGCCAAACGACGAATCTGACGAAACCAGCTCAAGTAAAATCACCAAACATAATCATAAACATATCATAACATTACCAACCACATGAATATGACGATTACCACAAAAATGATGTAAATCTCACCCAAAAATCATTAAAATGAACATATGATCAAAATGAGAGATCTAACTAACATAAACATGTAAAATGACATGAAATTAACGAGCAAAACTTGTTAGAAAAGATCATACGATGATGCATATGAAAATGAACTTATAATGGTGTAATTCTATGGTAAAACATCCCAATTTGATGAGAAACACGCACAAACACTCATATACTTCATTGCATTCATGTGAGAGATGTAAATCACTCACCGATTTGCCGAAACAATCTAAAACGGTAGAAATAAGAATCCAGACAACAAGCACTCCGAATAAAACCCCTCGATCCGATGAATTCTGTAACAACCCGTAAAATGCGAGCCAGTTTGAAATTTTTATTTTGGCAATTTTAGCGAATTTTGATTATTTAAAATGAATTATTTTAAATAATATCGACGAGAAATTTATTTTGAATAGAATTCGAACGAATATATTTATATACGTCGTCGTTAGAATATAAATATTTATATATAATTATAAATAGAATTGAAAATGGCGCGGTAGTTAGATAATTCGATTTCAAACTTCAATTGAATGTACCGGGTGCAAAACAATCCGGATTTTAGTGAAACCAAAAATAATGGAATCTAATAGTGAATATCTTCCCAACGAATCCGAAAAATCAAAAGTTCGCAGCGGGGATCAAAAGATATGTCCAGTTGAAATTTCTGAATAGTCGCTATGGAATTCAGGCCCTTAAAAATGGACATTTTGCAAATGACCTCGGATTTCGACGAAACCACTTTTGTTGGGTCCGTGATGTCAAGTTATTGTTAGGTTTCAAATTTCATAATTTTTCGAATCAATATGTGAGCGTGGCAAAGGAAAACGCGTTTGACCATTTTCAGTTGATTTTAATCGACTGGAAATTGGCCATTTTTCTAACGGTCTCAGAATTCGACGAAACTAGTTTTGTTAGGACCGTATCGTCAATACGAAGCTAGAAAATATTTTTATGGAATTTATAGAGTTATTATGTGACCCCGGTAATTTGAAAAGTACGTTTAAAATTCAAGATAGTGATTTAAATGTAAATTTAACGGGAACTAATTCAAACAGTCGAATCAGCTTACGATACATATCCCATTGTGTTCGGAATGGGGGTTAAACGCTATGGACGATAGGCGGTGGGCCTCGTTTCGAGGTCGTATGAGAAGGTCAACCTTTTGATTTAAATAATAAATTAAATAATATAAATTTTATAAACCCCCCCTTTTTTCTCAAATTCATTCAGAAGGAAAAATTAAAAAAAAATAAAAATAAAAAAGAAAAGAAAAGAGAGGAGAGCGACGGGGGAGGAGCCGCCGCCCCTCCCCGATGAACGCGCCGTCGTCACCAAGGGCGTCGCGCCGCCCTTGCTTCCCCTCGACCTCGCGACAGCCGCCGCCCCTCCCCGATGAACCCCGCGACCCCCTGCCCTAATCGACAGCCGCAAGACCCGCCGCCTCCTCCCTGGGCCACCGCCGACGCGACTGCCACCCTTCGATCCTCCGCCCCTCTTCCTGCTTCACCTCCGCCTATACCGATTCGCGAGCCTGCTCCTCCCCTCCTCCGCAGCTCGAGCTCCCCCCCCTTCCTATCGCGATCCCTTCCCCTCACCAAAACCGCCTCCCACCTGAAGGCCGACGCCACCAGCACAGCCCCCCTCTGTAAGTTTTTTTAATTTATTTATTTTATTTTTATTTTATATAAAAAAAACTGAATTTTATTTTATTTAAAATCTGAATTTTGTTTTGTTTAAAAACGAAATTTTATTCACCTTAAAAACTGGGTTTTATTTATGTTGTAAAGTAAGAAAAATATAATCTTTTACATTGTAGAAAGATAAAGGTATGATTTTTATATTTTTAAAGTAATAAAAATATGGTTTTTATATTTTTTAAGTATTAAAAATATAATCTTTATAGGATAGAGAACATAAAAATATCATCTTTGTGTATGTAGCAAAATAGAAATCTGATTTTTATTTTATATACGTTGAGATAAAGTGGTGATTTTTATGAGGCGAAAACTTTATTTTTATAAAGGCGAAAACTTTATTGTTATAAAGGCGAAATCTATATTTTTGGAATGGGATTTTTATATATTGAATAGCGAAGTAAAAATATAATTTTTCTATATTGAATAGCGAAGTAAAAATTCGATTTTTATATATTGAACACCGTAGTAAAAAAATTCGATTTTTATATATTGAGTAACATAGTAAAAATTCAATTTTTATATAAAGTATAACGAAGTGAAAATTCTATTTTTACAAATATGAAATAGTGATGAAAATTCTATTTTCACAATATAAAGTCAGCGATAAAAATATGATTTTTATATAATAGAGAATATAAAAATGTGATTTTTATATATATAGTGACTACGAAGATAACGAAGATGCGATAGCGATGAAGATTTCTATCAAAGAAGAGTCAAGATGCTTGGATAGCTATATGTGAGAACTTCTCACTCAAATTCTATTTTTCTAGTTATATATATATACTAGGATGCAGACGGTGCTTATTAGAAGCACCCGACACCCGTCCACATACCATGGACTTGTTTGTTTGGTTGTGTAGTTGGTTAGATTATTTGATTTGAATTTGATTGATTGGTTGAATTGGGAGTTGATTTGATTGATGAGTGAATGGCGTGGGCCTTCACTAGACCGGGGATAAGGCTAGACCTCGTCCCGTTTCTAGTATCGTGCCGTTATGCCGCCGAAATTTTCTAAAATGTGTTAGAAAAATAAAAATATCATTTTATAGAATAAATGAATTGAATAGAAATTCATAGGTTGAAATAAAATGTTTTATCGTTAAAAATATAATTTTTAACGTGAATGTGAATAAATGAATAGTTATAAACAAATCGGCCGATTTGTTTGTATATACACTGATTTGACTGATATTGATTGGGTCGATAAATTTCACACATCGCCCAACTGCACAAATAAAATCTGTGTTTGATTGTTTGAAACCCCACACGGGTGTTGGGATGAAATTTGAAGTTCACTCATCCTGATTGATTAAATATGTCGATCGATTGATTGACAGGCTGTTATAAGCGTTAGATATCTATATTTGATGCTTATACAGTGTAGTGCACTTTGGTTGATGGTTGATTATTTTTCAATGCTATTATACATGTGTTGTATGAAAATCCATATAATAACTTTATATGGTAATTGATTGGGCCTCATTCCAGTTTTAAAATAGAAATATTCGAAATAGAAATATTTGAAATAGAAATATTCGAAATGGAATATTTGAAAATATCAATATATGAAGCCGTGTTGATTAGGTTGACGCCATTTTGACGTGAACGATATTTATATCGATTTTATTCATTTTAAAATGAATATTGAAAACGATTTCGAAATGAATTGAATTGAAAACGATTTCGAAATGAATTGAATTGAAGACGATTTCAAAATGAATTGAATTGAAAACGATTTCGAAATGAATTGAATATGAATTCAAATTGAATTGGAATTTGAATTGAATAGAAAGGAATTTTAAAACGAATTTATAAAGAAGAATTCAATTTTGATTTGAATTGAAATGGAAGTTGAAATGGTTTTTGAAACGAATTTAAAACTATTTATATAATTCGTTTTAAATAGAAATCGACGAAATATATATTATATATATTATATATATAATATAATGGCCTGAATAGAACGCGCCGCGCCGCGGCAGTTCACGAATTTCGACCATTTATTTCAAACGGACATTACGGGAGATCCGACCGTCGGATTCTCCTAAAACCGGAACCGTTGGGTTCGTATCGAAAAGAGCTTTCTAACGAATGTTAGAAATTTGAAATCTAACGGTTGGATTTGGAGATACGTCCAAATCAAATTCGAAAAAGGTCGCTGTAAGTGCAGTTCGATGGCCGTTGATGGAAATCGACTGTACGGGCCTTGATAAAATTATTAAAAATAGTAATAATTTGTGTAAAATCATAAGAAATGATTTGTGAAGAATTGGGATGAAAAACTCCATATTTGAAAAGATAAAAATAGATTTTTATCGAAATGAACTAGTTTTGAACTAGAATTATAATTCTATTTATTTTTAAATAAATAAATTGAATTTGAAAAGGGTTTTGAAAATAACCAAAATTTCCAATGATTGCATTGGAGTGGATTTGAATCGAAATTGTCTTCGGAATATTTCGATGTTGGAATTCGTGATTATACAGGTGTTGTTATGGAAATTTGAAAGATATATATTTATATCGTTATTTCCAATACGACATTTGTTAGTCGTAGAATTTGATATTGAATATAAGCCGGTATATTTTCTATTCAGAGCCTTGTATTGAATATCAAATGTGATTTGGGTTTGTCGTGAATGGTGTCTTCACTAACACTGTTCTTGAACCCAGTTGAGAAAAGATTAAATCTTTTTTTATTTAGATTTAATGAAGTGTACCAATTACATAATATTTAATTGGAATTGAATTGATATTGATTTTTGGGTTTATCGTGAACAGTGTTTTAAACAACACTCGTTCTTTAACCCGATAATTAATGAATGTGGTTTTGGGTTTATCGTGAACTGTGTTTTTAAATGACACTGATTCTTTAACCCAGTTAAAGATTAAAACTAAGTGGAGTTTTAATGAATCTTTAAATAGATTGAAAAGATCGAGAATGGAGTATCACCAGTTTTACTCCAGGCGATAGTTAAATCTTTAATTAGATTTGAACGTGAAATGGTAATTGAATTTACCGATAACACTGTGGTGTTAGATATGAAGTATTACCAGTTTTACTTCATGGGATGAATAGGTTGGGATTGGGAAATAAATGATTACTTCGGTGTGGTTCGCTAATCCCGACTAGTTTGAATTGATATTCAAAGGAGATTAAAGAATAAATTTAAAGAATTTATCTTGGATAAAATTAATGGGAACTTTTCCCAAAGTATAGGAATATTTGAATAAAAGAATATTCTGAATTGGAATGAGGCGTATGTTGTGTTTGTGTAACACTTTTATAATATATACGCGAGTTATTCAGAAAGACCGGGTTTATCCCATTCTGAATAACTGATTCGACGTGGTGTCGAAGATGAAGACGGTGGTCGAAGACCGGAAGTCTTCACGTCGTTTGGGTGATAACTGATGATCTTGATTGGGCTGTACACCCAAGAAGATGGAAAGAGTTGGTGATCGTCCAGACGTACTTGGAGATCGATGGATATGCGGGGTACTAGGTGCCTCCGGTTTCGTTCAGACCCAGAACGGACTTGTAAATGGACTGTGTGTCTGACATTGGATTTTAGTCCGTGTGATTGATCTCTATTAAATATATATCTGTTTGGCGGCGGAGAATTTATTCTCTTGCTTAACGCCCTTCTCTGAGACGTACGAGCTCAGGGGTTATATATTGATGGATATCAAACGCATGGAGTGAATTGCCTGTGTGGCATGCCTAAGTGGCAATTGATCGAGGCTTCTGTTGAAAAGCAAAGTCTTGTGGTGATGATCAAAGCACAGCCTGTGTGGCACAGCTTTGTGTAACGTGAATTCGCGAGTCTCGCACCCCGGTTGTGAACCAAAAACGGGAGAGGACCTCAGGGAGGGCATGCGTTTCTTTCTAGCTAGGGTGGTGTCAGTGACCTACCAGCCCTGACATTTATATACTTTTCACCTGTGTGGTTGTTGCTGTTGCGAGGCGCCTCGGTTTGATCGGACGATCCGGGTCCGATGGAGTCATTCGTTGGCTCATTTACGCCCCAAAGGGCGGGGAAACGTAGTGTTCAGGCATTTTAATCCACATCGGTGGACCGGCCCTGTCGCTCCAAGGCTTGACTGAGTACTTGCCTGAGACATGGGCTAGATTGTCTCGAATCGGTAGAGGACGATCCCTGGCCTCGGTTCATAGATGGAAATCCAATTTCCAAATACGTGACTTTGCGGTTTTATTTGTAAACCTATATATGGCGACATGATATATGGTACCCATGCTGCCTATGATTGATACTTATGATTTGAAGTTGTTTTACACACTATGCACTTATAATAGTATCAAACGATTTGTTTTAACCGTATCAAGCATTCTTTGGCTGTTATAAGGGAAAACCCTATCCTCGGCTGCGTTGCATTGTGTGATGGGACCTGGGTCTTATAACAGCTTCATTTTCCTTATTTAGCATGGCGCTGTTTGTTTTATGCACTGGTATCCTTGGGAGGAAACCCGTTCCGTGTTATACGGCGTGGTCCCTTGATTTACCTAACTTTAAAAACAAAGATTAATAACTATTTTAGTTCTCACACCAGTCACATGACTGACCTGGAGTTTATTGTTTTGACCTAAACTCTGGGTGCCCTTATTTTGACACGGGCAGCTAGTAGTTTTGGTTTTGCAGATTTATATTCACAGGATCCTGGTTTACAGCTGGAACGATATCCGGAAAGCTTTGTATCCGTATATCTCTTCTAGTTGTGTATTGTATTATTTTCCGCTGCTATGTATTTAAATGTAATTTAAATCTCTGATATTTCTGTGTAATATTCTTTTATACTCTGTATATTCTTGTAATCTGATGCATTGTTGTGATATACAGTGAAATGTTCTTATGTTTGCGTTCTATTTTGTCCTGTTCTCAAAACAATTCGTTCTTTCTCTTCTCTTCGGAGACCGGGGAAGTTCGGGTCGTTTCAAATTCTCCTTTGAAATGATGTAGATCTTGCCTTGGATGTTGTAGATCTTCGATTTCCTCCCTTAGATTTGGATTTTTAATGGGGGAAAGGTGTAGGAGGAAGAAGGAGATATATGCCTCCAAATGAGAGAATGAGAAAGTAAACCTTTTCCCTCCACTCTCACCCCCTATTTATAGGATTCCACTAAGGCTCCAAAACCTAAATAGCCAACTAAAAAACCTTAAAATAGTGATTTCTCCCAAACCGTTGAGCCAAATCCTTAATGTAACCACTCTACGGAAAGACAATCATCAATTCCTTTCCAATGGCATAGGTCTCACCCTTTGATTCGCCATGAGTCAAAGTTATGCCCTGTACAAGCCTGACAGGGGAAAAATGGTCACAAACAAAATCGGTAAAAATTATGGACATGTCTCACATGCCCATAAACAACATATTAAAAGATGAGAATGATCCAACCCTTAGAGAATAAAACAAATATATTTTACGATCTTCCGATACGTAAAATGCGGGCTGTTACATTCTCCCCCTTAAGAATTTCGCCCCTGAAATTCCAAACAAACCCAAGTAATCACAACGATTCCGCATGCCTATCATCCATGAAAAGCCAATTCTATCATCCAAACTAGCATCCATCAAGCCATGCATCCATAGCCTTATCCTAGCATGCGGAATTCTAACAATCAACAACAAGATACAACGATATAATGAAAATACGATGTCAAAGGGTCCTACTGACGAAGAGTTCTGGATGAGTCGCTCACATGCTCTCGTCCGTCTCCCATGTACAATCGTCTCCATCCTCACTCCATTGCACGTTGACTAGCTTAACCGTCTTCCTCCTAAGTTGTTTTGTGTCATTCCCCACAACACGAAGTGGCTTACAAGGTCTCGAAACTATGGTCTCTAAGTCTTCGTACTGCTCTGGAGATACCACTATATTCGAATCATGCACGAATTTCCGTAGAAACGACACATGAAACACATTATGCACACTCGACATCTTCTCGGGTAACTCCAATCTATATGCGAGCTTTCCAATTCGCTCGACTATCGGAAATTGTCCAACAAACCTTGGATCTAACTTTCCTTTCTTACCAAATCTAGCCGTGTGCTTCAACAGCGAAGCTTTCATGAAAACCATATCGCCCATGTCGAATTCCAAGTCCTTACGACGCTTGTTGGCATAACTCTTCTGACGGTCCTGGACTGCCTTCATTCGTTGCCGAACTGTCTCGATACAATCCGAGGTTTCTCTAATCATCTCAGGCCCAAGTACCAACTTATTTCCAGTTTCTAGCCAACATGCTGGAGAATTGCACGACCTTTCATACAATGCTTCGTATGGTGCCATCCCAATGCGAGACTGGTAGCTATTATTATACGCAAATTCAACTAGATGTAGATGGTCTTCCCATGATCCTCCGAAGTCTAACATACAAGCCCTCACGAGTCTTCTAAAACTCGATTGACTCTCTCAGTCTGACCATCAGTTTGGGGATGATATGCCATACTCAAGCACAACTCGGTTCCCAAAGCTTCTTGCAAACTTTTCCAAAATCCACTCGTAAATAATGGATCTCGGTCACTTACTATACTCTTTGGGATACCATGGAATCGAACTATCCATTTCACATAAAGTTCAGCGAATTTCGATGCCGTCCTAGTTGACTTGACAGGAATGAATCTCGCACTTTTGGTCAAACGATCCACGATGATTCAAATCCCCTCATTTCCTGCCCTGGTTCCAGGTAGTCCATCGATAAAATCCATTGATACTTGCTCCCACTTCCATGTAGCAACTTCCAATGGCTGAAGCAACCCACTCGGCTTCTTTTGTTCAGCTTTCACCGGCTGACAGTTCATACACTTGGAAATGAACTTTCCAATATCTTGCTTCATCCCTTCCCAGTAGTAGACTCTCCTCATGTCTTGATACATCTTATTTCCACCGGGATGAATCGTCAGCTTCGAGTGATGACATTCTCAAAGAACCTCATCCCTCAATCCGTCAATATCCGGAACAACTAATCGCCCTTGCTTTCGAAGCCAACCCTCTCGATCGACCTCGAACTCTTTATCTTCTGGTTCCAATTTCTGAATGAACTCGACAAGCTTCGCATCCTTCTTTTGGCTCTCGCTGATCCTTTCGATAAGAGTAGGTCTTATCGACAAGCTCGCCGACATGTCAAGTTCCAACTCACACCTTGGCCTGAAATCGAACCTTGCCAAGTACTCGAGTGTAACACCCCACGTCCATTAATGTCACTCACAAAGGGAATGCATTAACTTCCATGGAGGTTTTAAGTGAATATAGAACAGTAAAATTACAACAATACAGATATAAAATAGTACTTGGAAATTCAAAAAATTTATTTCATTGTAGCAGAAGTCAAAACATGTTTGATTACATCATAACACCATATTCAATGTCAAGTACAATATCTATCTTGATAAAACAAGTACATAATCCCATTACATTAATAGCCATTAAAAAGAAAGATCACAAGCTGGACTTTACTTCAGCAGTCCAAGCTTTCCAGAAGATAAGCGATCCAACTAGACTCCACTAGAACTTGGCCCAACCTGCGGACCTGAAGGGAGAAAAAGGATGGAAAAGAGGGGGTCAGACATAAAGTCTGGTGAATATGATAATTCTACAATACTATTACCAAAATAACTGGACTAAGGCATAAGCTGGAAAACAAGAAAATGTCTATGAAGAGCAGATTAAGGACATAGACAATCGCTAAAGGCAACGTTATAGGCGCTCCTAAATACTAAAGGATAAACACTATACTGCACCACACCAGTCACCCTAAAGATTCATCCCACTTAGCTTCACTTAGAAACTTTCCCAATGGCTTTACGTACCCCTAGCTGACTACATAGGTGCCGCCTGCCCCTATCTCCACTAGGTGTACCCTACTTCCCATTATTCGATTGGCTCCCTAACTCGTAGATACCCGTGCTGGCCCCACAGTGGGGTGTATCACTCCCCTAGAGTGGCAACCTGATACAACGGACATGCACGGCTTATACCTACACGATGCAACAACGTCTTACCTACCAGCCCGGGTCCACACACGCATATGAAACCCGTTGGACTTGCGTTGCCACCGCTCCCTGTTTTGGCCTCTTATAGTCGAACCCAGTATGCGTGTCCCGTCCTCGACTTGGGTCGAGCCCACAAAGATACGTTTTGGGATACTGGTTGAAATGGGCCCCCACTATTTACCACAAGCATTCCACCTAAGCTTGTCCCCATTAGTCCATCCCACTTAACCCACTTAGTCATGTTCATTTACATGTGTGTTTGGTTAAGTCTAATCGTATTTCAAATGCCTCTAAAGGCAACCACCAGATTCCTCATGCCACCCAAGGCACCTACTTAACCCCCATGTCCCACCTTACATGATTATCTGGTTAAGTATTTCTTAGTTCATTAAGGCCATAACCTCATAAAGACCTCTCACATTAGACTGGCATTTATGGCAGCTGGATTTGCCGGGCGGGTCCGGGCAGTCTTACACCATAAAAGAGTCTAACCTCGTGTCTTTACAACTGTTATGCTTTAGTTTGGGCCTAGGACCTCTCACATTGGGCCGACATTTGTGACTACTGGATTTGCCGGGCGGGTCCGGGCAGGTTTACATCACAAACGGGTCCAACCTCGTGTCCTAAGCATTGATTATTAATAATAATCCACTTTCCCCCAATTTTAATAATTCCCTACTTGAATTATTAATTACTTCCAATTTTTAACAATGTCCATAATTGACTCAATTATGGACATCCATTCATGATATGCAAAATCTTACAAAATTGCACCCAATTTATTAATTCCTAATATTACCCCTACCCCACGTTTGAACGTTTATTCGCAAAATATATGTTAGACTCGAATAGCCTAACTCATAGCATAAAAGAGATTATCATAATAACAACATGTATATGTGACCAAATGAATCATAATAAGGGGTGAAACTTGCATATGTCCAACTTGCATAGATTATACATGTCATGGACCTAAAGGTGTCAACTTGTTCAAAATTCACCTAATATAATCTCAATCAATTTTCATAAACTTACATATGAACATGTGTGAATCAACATCATCTAATTTTTTAACAACATGGTTTTATATGGGTACACCTAACTCAATAGGCAAATTCCCATAATCAAGTTTTATTTAATTATAGTTTCAAGTTTATGGGTACACCTAACCTAATAGGCAAATTCCCATAAACAAGATCCATTTAAATTAAGAAGAAAAAAAACATAACTTTAAGCATGATCCAACAACATCATGATTTTTCAACATAATATAGCATGATTTAAACATGGCATAGTATGATAGTATAACATAGCTTGACATGATTCTCAACATAGCACGACATAGCATAAGAGAATTTACAACATAGCATGACATAGCATATATAATTTACATCATACGACAACATAATAACATAATAAGAGATCCACAATATATAGAATTTACAATTACAAATCACATCACTTTCTTGTGATCCATTCATAACTGAGTCAAATTAGTTTGTAATAGTCTTGTGAGAATCATCATACTCACCAACAAAAGAAAAGAATTAGAGAAAGAGAGATCTTTTGATTTGATTTGTGTAGATTTAGTTGTAGATGATTAGGCTTCCTCTTCTTAGTTTGTGACGGCTATGCTGAACTCCATGGCAGCAGCATGACGGTAGCTTCTCTAATTTTACAAGTGATTTAGGTCTAGGGTCTACCCACTTATTTATAGATTTTAGAATTCATTTAGGCCATTGGATTTAACCTAGAAATAACCACAGCCGTTCAGACAAGATGGGGTTTATCTTGTTGACTCAGCAATGAGTCAGAAGTGACTCAGCAAACACTCAGCAAATTAATAAACTTCTATTCATGTTTGCATTAACTGCCCATATATATATATATATATATATATATATATATTCTACAATGTACACATTAGATACATCCCCCCCCTTTTACACACTTATTATTGTTTTTATATACATATTAGATACATCCCCTCTCTTACACATTTATTAATATTTTTATATTCATATTAGATACATCCCCTCTCTTACATACTTATTAATATTTTTATATTCATAATAGATACATCCCCTCTCTTACATACTTATTAATATTTTTATATTCATATTAGATACATCCCCTCTTCTACACACTTATTATTATTTTAGCAACTTTAGTGTTAATAGAAAATTCGGGGTGTTACATTCTCCCCTCCTTTTAGGATTTCGTCCCCGAAATCTTCAAGTCTGGAAGAATGTATATCCTACCATCCAAACGTCCATCTACTCATCCATCATACACAGGCATCCATTGTCCTTAAAAGACTTCTAATGCTTTATGATCATATGCAAAGTGTGTGTACATGTCCTTACCTAATGCGAAATCAGGCGGTCTACTGATTCAGTTGACCTCCTTAATGCAAATTATGTAAGTGTGATGAATCCATTATGTATGCAAAAGATCCTAATTGCTTACATACTACTTCTATATGCGTGCACACCCATTCAACCGAATGCAGCATCCATATGATGGTACAACCATTATACATCCATTATACTAAATACATCCATATATATGCAATATGCAATATGAAGTGACTGAGCCGATCTAGTGCCTAAAGTGTGTGTATATATGCATCCACGAGCAACCACTAGCAAACACTTGCATCCATTTTGCATCCATCATACATAACATGTCTCAAACACATGTTTCAACCATAGGATTATCCTAACTAAAGGTCAAAGATACTAATGAGAGGACATACTAAAGATAAGATAAGATAGGCTAAGCGATAAAGGAGAAATTAAAAGACATACCCTCAAAAAGAAAAGGGTACAACGAACGCATCTTCTCTTCTGTCTCCCAAGTTGCGTTGCTCTCATCATCTCCCCATTGCACTTTAACCAGTCTGACCTCTCGATTCCTCAACTTTTTGATCTCCGACCCAAGAATGCATGTAGGAGCTCGTCTAATTGTTGCATCACGCTCTATTTCCACCTCTTTAAGCAAGCTCGGCTCTACCACCTCCGCGGTCTTGTGCAAACACTTCCTCAAATGTGATACATGGAATACGTCGTGTACTCCACTAAGTTTCTCAGGCAACTCCACCCTATATGCCATCTTCCCAATCCTGTTTTTTTACAGGAAACGGCCCTACAAACCTTGGTGCTAATTTCCCCACGGACCCAAAGCGAACAACATTCTGTAACGGAGATACTTTGATAAAAACCATGTCCCCAATGTCAAACTCAAGATCTGTCCTCCTCTTATCAGCATACGATTTTTGCCTATCTTGTGCTGCTTTCATCCTCCTTCGAATCAACTCAATCTTCTCCGAGGTTTCCCTAACCATATCGGGCCCAAGTAGGATTTTATCGGTAGATTCCCACCAACATGTAGGCGAACGGCAAGGCCTTCCATAAAGAGCTTCGAAAGGTGCCATGCCAATACTAGACTGAAAGCTATTATTATATGCGAATTCTACTAACGGGAGGTGCTCTTCCCATGTACCCCCAAAGTCTAGGATACAAAGCCTTAAAAGATCCTCTAGAATGCGATTCACCCTCTCGGTCTGGCCGTCTGTCTGAGGATGATATGCGGTGCTCAAACATAGCTGAGTCCCTACCGCCTCTTGTAAACTCTTCCAAAATTCGCTAGTAAAGATGGGGTCACGGTCGCTTACTATACTAGAAGGAATACCGTGCAAACGAACTATCTCCTTAATGTATACAGAAGCCAACCACGGAGCAGTCCTCTTACTTTTCACGGGAATAAAATGGGCGCTTTTAGTAAGTCTATCTACTATAACCCAAATCCCCGTGTTACCCTTCCTTGATCTTGGTAATCCATCCACAAAATCCATTGAGATGCTTTCCCATTTCCATAGTGGAACTTCTAATGGGTGAAGCAACCCACCGGGTTTCTTTTGTTTTGCTTTAACTCGTTGGCACACCAAGCATCTAGCGACGTACTCGGCCACATCCTTTTTCATACCGGCCAAAAGAAAACCCGCTTCATATCTTTGTACATCTTATCCCCGCCGGGATGAATGGTCATTTTTGAGCGATGAGCATCATCAAGAATGGCCTTCCTTAAGTCTTCGTCTTGTGGTACACAAAGTCTATTATCCCTTCGTAACCAACCCTTATTGTCTAGGGTATACCTACGAAGATGGCTTGACGACTCCCCCCTTTGAGCTTTTCTACTATCTCAACCAACTGTGGGTCGTCTCGCTGTGCCTCACCAACCCGTCCTAGAAGTGTAGGTCTAACCTCCAAGGATGCTAACAGACCGGGTACTAAGTCAACGGAGGGTCTAAAGTCAAACATAGAGATGAATTCTAAGCTTTGTCGTTCAACAAACAACGGACTCAAGGACAACCTTTTCCTACTTAAGGCGTCTGCCACCACGTTACCATTGCCCGGGGTATATGCTATTTCAAAATCGTAGGAGGCTAAGAATTCCATCCACCGTTGCTGCCTTAAATTCAAATCCTTCTGAGAGAATAAGTATTTTAATGATTTGTGGTCAGTGAACAGTTCGAATTTCTCACCAAGAAGATAGTGACGCCAAGACTTAAGCGCGAAAACAATTGCGGCTAGCTCTAAGTCATGCGTGGGGTAATTCTTTTCATGAACCCTCAACTGCCTTCCACCATAGGCTATTACTCTTCCCTCTTGCATGAGGACCGCGCCAAGTCCCGTCCCACAAGCATCAGTATAGATGGTAAACGGTTTATTCCCGTCTGGCAGCACTAAGACTGGGGCTGAAGTTAAGGCTCTCTTTAAACGTTGGAACGCATCATCGCAATCTTTGTCCCACGTAAAAACCAGGTTCTTCTTCGTTAACCATGTTAATGGAGCTGATATTTTTGCGAAGTCTTTGATAAACTTCCTATAATAGCCAGCCAACCCCAAGAAACTTCTTACTTCGGTTGCATTTTTAGGGACCTTCCAATCTTGGATGGCCACTACCTTTGCGGGATCCACTGCTATCCCTTCTTTGGAAACCACGTGCCCTAAGAACCGTACTTCCTTCCTCCAGAAGTGACACTTAGAAAATTTTGCCTTAAGGTTATGCGCTCGAAGGGTTTCCAACACTTCCCTAAGATGTAGGGAGTGCTCTTCTTTATTCTTAGAAAAGACTAAGATGTCATCCACAAAGACTACCACGAATTTGTTAAGGTATTCCCTAAACACCCTACTCATCAAATCAACAAAATATGCAGGGGCGTTTGTCAAACCAAAGGGCATCACTAGCCATTCATAGAATCCGTCAGGAGTCCTAAAAGCAGTCTTATCTATACTATCCTCAGCCACTCTCAGTTGATGAAAGCCAGTGGCTAAGTCCAACTGCGAAAACACTGAGGCGCCAACTAACTGATCAAAGAGATCGTCAATCCTCGGCAGTGGGTGTCGGTTCTTTTTAGTATGCTTGTTTAGTTCTCTATAGTCCATACAAAGTCTAAGAGACCCATCCGCCTTTGTGGCAAAAACTACTGGAGCACCCCACTCCGATATACTACGTCTTATGAACCCCTTCTCAAGCAACTCCTTTACTTGCTTATTGAGTTCCCTCCTTTCACGAGGAGCCATGTGGCGCACTGGCAAAGATACGGGTTTAGCATTATCCACAAGATAAATTCGAAAGTCTATCTCCCGCTTTGGAGGTAAGCCCTTCACCTCCTCAAACACATCCGGATATTCCCGGACCACTTCTACCGATCGCAGGTTCTCTACAGACGCGTCAAGCGATTCAAGATAACTTAGCATAACGGAATTTATGGGATTACAAAAGATGTCGAGAGCATTACCAAGGCGAGTCACAAGCCTAACTACTCTCCTTTCACAATCAAGAATGGCCCTATTTCTAGACAACCAATCCATTCCTAAAATTAGCCCATAGCCCGTGAAGCCCAATACATAAGCATCACATCTAAATTCAACGCTAAGTATAGAGATTTTCAAATCCAAACATATCATGGTCAAATGAGCCGAACCCCCAATTGGATTTGAAACGACCAAGGGATCCTCTACTAAACTGGTGTTCAAGTGCAGTGATTCAACTAATGATGCAGAGATAAACGAATGAGATGCGCCAGAATCGAATAAGGTACGGACAGGATGATCAAACAGAAAAACTAAGCTTTCAACAGAAATTGTTCTACCTCTTTCTTGCAGCGGTGGGGCCGCAATAGCCTGAACTTGCCCCCTTGCCTGCCCTGGGTCCATAAGAGCCTGCACCTGTCCTCCCGAGGTAGACCCTGCCCTCTGCCCCTTCTTTGGACAGTCCTTCACTAAATGTCCCGCATCTCCACAATGAAAACAACCAGTCTTCTTTTTCTTTCTACAATCTTTGCTGAGATGGCCAGGCGTCCCACAATTGAAGCATTTCTTCTTCCCTTTGCCATTATTGTTTTTACCACCCTTCTTATTTTGCTGTTGGGGTTTCTTCTGATCCCCTTTCTTTTCAACTGCCTTATCCTCATGCATAAGTGCCATTTCTACTAGCTTTTCAAAGGTGGCTCCCATAGGGATGTGGGTCATAGCCAACCCTTGCAACGGTTCATTCAAGCCTCTAACGAACCTCAAAGCTTTCTTCTCTGGCGTGTTCACCAACTCCAAGCCAAACCTTGCTAACTGATTAAATTTATTGACATATTCCTTTACTGATGAGCTCCCTTGCTTTAGTGCCAGGAATTTTTCCATATTTAAGTTCTCCTCTGCCCTTGAAAGAAACTTTGCCTCAAACCTTCGTCTGAAATCCGCCCATGAATCAACTGGACGTTCCCCGTTAGTGACCTCCCACCAAAACGAGGCCTCTCCCTTCATTAACCAAGCAGCTAAACGGACTTTCCTCCCATCTTCCACTTCAAAGATATCCAACAATTCCTCAATCTCCTTAAGCCAATCTCTGGCCTCCACAAACGTCTCAGTCCCTTGAAAAGTTTTTCCTCCCATAGCCTTGAATTCCTTGCACGTCTTTGCAAAAGTGTCAACACGAGGAGGAGGAGGAGGAGGAGGAATGGGTGCAATTAGGGGTGGAGGAGTATCCGCTGGGCCTGCAGTGGTGGCCCTAGCCTCCAAGTATCTCCTAAACCACCCTGGAATCGTCACACCTTCTGGGAGATTAAGATCTTCAGCCATGCTGAAACGAAAAAGGAAAGATTCAAAATGGAGAATTCGAAAGATAAAGATAAGGATGTGGCTATTTGGGATTATGTTTTTCATAAAAACTCTCTTTAAATAACATGTTTTTTTTTTTGAAAGCACTTCTTCCAAAAATACTTTAGAAAAAAAAATATTTTTCTAAATTTTTTTTTTATCTGTTCTGGTAACCTTATGCTCTGATACCACGTGTAACACCCCACGTCCATTAATGTCACTCACAAAGGGAATGCATTAACTTCCATGGAGGTTTTAAGTGAATATAGAACAGTAAAATTACAACAATACAGATATAAAATAGTACTTGGAAATTCAAAAACTTTATTTCATTGTAGCAGAAGTCAAAACATGTTTGATTACATCATAACACCATATTCAATGTCAAGTACAATATCTATCTTGATAAAACAAGTACATAATCCCATTACATGAATAGCCATTAAAAAGAAAGATAACAAGCTGGACTTTACTTCAGCAGTCCAAGCTTTCCAGAAGATAAGCGATCCAACTAGACTCCACTAGAACTTGGCCCAACCTGCGGACCTGAAGGGAGAAAAAGGATGGAAAAGAGGGGGTCAGACATAAAGTCTGGTGAATATGATAATTCTACAATACTATTACCAAAATAACTGGACTAAGGCATAAGCTGGAAAACAAGAAAATGTCTATGAAGAGCAGATTAAGGACATAGACAATCGCTAAAGGCAACGTTATAGGCGCTCCTAAATACTAAAGGATAAACACTATACTGCACCACACCAGTCACCCTAAAGATTCATCCCACTTAGCTTCACTTAGAAACTTTCCCAATGGCTTTACGTACCCCTAGCCGACTACATAGGTGCCGCCTGCCCCTATCTCCACTAGGTGTACCCTACTTCCCATTATTCGATCGGCTCCCTAACTCGTAGATACCCGTGCTGGCCCCACAGTGGGGTGTATCACTCCCCTAAAGTGGCAACCTGATACAACGGACATGCACGACTTATACCTACACGATGCAACAACGTCTTACCTACCAGCCCGGGTCCACACACGCATATGAAACCCGTTGGACTTGCGTTGCCACCGCTCCCTGTTTTGGCCTCTTATAGTCGAACCCAGTATGCGTGTCCCGTCCTCGACTTGGGTCGAGCCCACAAAGATACGTTTTGGGATACTGGTTGAAATGGGCCCCCACTATTTACCACAAGCATTCCACCTAAGCTTGTCCCCATTAGTCCATCCCACTTAACCCACTTAGTCATGTTCATTTACATGTGTGTTTGGTTAAGTCTAATCGTATTTCAAATGCCTCTAAAGGCAACCACCAGATTCCTCATGCCACCCAAGGCACCTACTTAACCCCCATGTCCCACCTTACATGATTATCTGGTTAAGTATTTCTTAGTTCATTAAGGCCATAACCTCATAAAGACCTCTCACATTAGACTGGCATTTATGGCAACTGGATTTGCCGGGCGGGTCCGGGCAGTCTTACACCATAAAAGAGTCTAACCTCGTGTCTTTACAACTGTTATGCTTTAGTTTGGGCCTAGGACCTCTCACATTGGGCCGACATTTGTGACTACTGGATTTGCCGGGCGGGTCCGGGCAGGTTTACATCACAAACGGGTCCAACCTCGTGTCCTAAGCATTGATTATTAATAATAATCCACTTTCCCCCAATTTTAATAATTCCCTACTTGAATTATTAATTACTTCCAATTTTTAACAATGTCCATAATTGACTCAATTATGGACATCCATTCATGGTATGCAAAATCTTACAAAATTGCACCCAATTTATTAATTCCTAATATTACCCCTACCCCACGTTTGAACGTTTATTCGCAAAATATATGTTAGACTCGAATAGCCTAACTCATAGCATAAAAGAGATTATCATAATAACAACATGTATATGTGACCAAATGAATCATAATAAGGGGTGAAACATGCATATGTCCAACTTGCATAGATTATACATGTCATGGACCTAAAGGTGTCAACTTGTTCAAAATTCACCTAATATAATCTCAATCAATTTTCATAAACTTACATATGAACATGTGTGAATCAACATCATCTAATTTTTTAACAACATGGTTTTATATGGGTACACCTAACTCAATAGGCAAATTCCCATAATCAAGTTTTATTTAATTATAGTTTCAAGTTTATGGGTACACCTAACCTAATAGGCAAATTCCCATAAACAAGATCCATTTAAATTAAGAAAAAAAAAACATAACTTTAAGCATGATCCAACAACATCATGATTTTTCAACATAATATAGCATGATTTAAACATGGCATAGTATGATAGTATAACATAGCTTGACATGATTCTCAACATAGCACGACATAGCATAAGAGAATTTACAACATAGCATGACATAGCATATATAATTTACATCATACGACAACATAATAACATAATAAGAGATCCACAATATATAGAATTTACAATTACAAATCACATCACTTTCTTGTGATCCATTCATAACTGAGTCAAATTAGTTTGTAATAGTCTTGTGAGAATCATCATACTCACCAACAAAAGAAAAGAATTAGAGAAAGAGAGATCTTTTGATTTGATTTGTGTAGATTTAGTTGTAGAAGATTAGGCTTCCTCTTCTTAGTTTGTGATGGCTATGCTGAACTCCATGGCAGCAGCATGACGGTAGCTTCTCTAAAGTGATTTAGGTCTAGGGTCTACCCACTTATTTATAGATTTTAGAATTCATTTAGGCCATTGGATTTAACCTAGAAATAACCACAGCCGTTCAGACAAGATGGGGTTTATCTTGTTGACTCAGCAATGAGTCAGAAGTGACTCAGCAAACACTCAGCAAATTAATAAACTTCTATTCATGTTTGCATTAACTGCCCATATATATATATATATATATATATATATATATATATATATATATATATATTCTACAATGTACACATTAGATACATCCCCCCCTTTTACACACTTATTATTGTTTTTATATACATATTAGATACATCCCCTCTCTTACACATTTATTAATATTTTTATATTCATATTAGATACATCCCCTCTCTTACATACTTATTAATATTTTTATATTCATAATAGATACATCCCCTCTCTTACATACTTATTAATATTTTTATATTCATATTAGATACATCCCCTCTTCTACACACTTATTATTATTTTAGCAACTTTAGTGTTAATAGAAAATTCGGGGTGTTACATCGAGGCTCTTCCATTCCAAAAACATCGATCCCAAACTTGCGTGTCTTCGACTTAACGCTTCTGCAACAGCGTTACCCTTGCCCGGAGTATAGGCTATGTCAAAATCACATGACGCCTGAAACTTTAACCATCTTTGCTTCCAAAGGTTCAAATCCTATTGGGAGAAAAGATACTTCAATGACTTGTGATCCGTAAACAACTCAAATCGAACTCCCAACAGGTAATGTCTCCATATCTTCAGAGAAAATACAATCGCCGCCAACTCCAAATCATGAGTTGGGTAATTCTTTTCATGCGGCTTTAGCTGTTGACTCGCGTAGGCCACAACCTTATCCTTCTGCATTAGTACCGCTCCAAGTCCAGTACCGCATGCATTGGTATATACCACCATCTCTTCATTCCCACTTGGAATGGTCAACACAGGTGCACTCGTTAATCTCTCCTTCAGGATTCCGAACGCTTGTTCACACTTTGCATCCCATGTGAATACTTGGTTCTTCTTCGTTAATCCTGTCAACGGTGCAGCTACCTTGGAGAAATCCTTGATAAACCGTCGGTAACATCCTGCCAACCCAAGGAAACTCCGAACATCCGTCGCATTCTTAGGTCGATCCCAGTCCTGGATTGCTGCAACTTTAGCGGGGTCAACCGCTATCCCTCTTCCAGAAACTACATGACCTAAGAACCTCACTTCATCCTTCTGGAAGTGACACTTTGAGAACTTAGCCTTAAGCTGATGTTTCAGCAAGATCTCTAACACAACTCTCAAGTGCGTCTTATGTTCTTCCTCATTTCTGGAGTAAACCAGAATATCATCCACGAACACAAGCACGAACTTGTTCAACTGATCTCTGAACACCCTATTCATAAGATCCACGAAATACGCTGGCGCATTAGTCAACCCGAATGGCATCACCAACCATTCAAAGAAACCAAATGATGTCCTAAAAGCAGTCTTTGGCACACTATCCTTAGCCACCCTCAACTGGTGAAATCCCGTTGCCAAATCCATCTGAGAAAACACTTTGGCTTCGTGAAGCTAATCGAACAACTCATCTATCCTTGGCAACAGATACTTGTTTTTCTTTGTCACCTTGTTCAACTCACGATATTCCACATACTATCTTAACGAACCATCCGCCTTGGTTGCAAATACGACTGGTGCACCCTACTAGGAAATACTCCTCCGAATGAACCCTTTTCCCAAAAGGTCACGAACTTGCACCTCTAACTCTTGCTGTTCCCTAGGCGCAATCCGCCTAACTGGCATAACGATTGGTCTTGCACCTTCGACCAAATCGATCCTAAACTCAATCTCACGATGCGGCGGCAACCTTTTGACCTCGTCAAAGACATCTACATACTCATTTGCGATCAACACTGATGACAGGTCTTCTTGTTGAATCCCAAGAGAATATAGACAACTTACGAAGACCCCGTCTTTGCGCTTACATCTAATCAACACCTTTCGCCCTTCCACATCCCCGACCCTCACCTCTAGCTTCTCGCAATTCACCCTTGCCGCATACCTCTTGAGCCAATCCATACCCAAGATGATCCCAAACCCAGCGAAGTTAAGAATAAAGCAATCATACAAAAAAGAGCAACCATGACTCGACAACACTAGACCATGACATATCTTGCAAGCATTTGACGAACCACAAATTGGATTAGTCACTATGAAGGGTCTATCACAAATCTCAGGTTCCAAACCCAAAAGACACACAAGCTCATTGCTAATAAAGGAATGTGATGCTCCAGTATCGAAAAGCACATGAACTGAAACACCATTAACTGAAAGAGTACCTTACACCATGACACCCTTTCCCTTCTCCTCTGTAGTAGGAGCCATTGAAGAAGTTGGCACAGCATCCAAAGCATATACCCTCACAACCTGCTTGACCTTAGCTGATTCTAGATAATCTTTCTTCTCATGCCCAGGCTTCCCACATTTGAAGCACTTCTTCTCAGCTTTGGGATTCTTGCACTCATTAGCAAAATGACCTTTCTGCTGGCAGTTAAAGCAAAACATCTCACTCTTGGGTTTCTTTTGGCCATCTTTTCCCTTTTGTTGTTGCTGCTTCCTCTTCTTATTATTACCACCCTACTGTGGTTTCTGAGGCTCTTTGGTGGCAGCGACAACATTTGCTTCCTTATGAAACAAGCCCTCATGACGAATAGCTTTTTCCACAATCTTCTCAAATGAATCATCAAGATGGTCCACTAACGGTTTTCCGATATAAGTATCCAAAACCAAGACAAACTTCTCGTTCTTCTGATATGGTGTATCAATGTACGAACGAGCATATCTAGACAAGGCTTCGAAATCAGAAATATAGTCAAGCACAGAACGACCATTCTGTTTCAGCTCTATGAACTTCTTGAATAGAGCAGATTTCTGAGCTGTGGAGATAAACTTTGCTTCAAACTTAGCTTGGAATAGCTCCCATGAAATCTCTTCTTCTGGAGTCTCGAGTGTAACAAAATTCCACCATTCCATGGCCCTGTCCTGCAGTTGCCTTGATGCAAGCTTTCTCTTTATTGCATCCTTAATACCCAAGTCTCCAAAGATTTTGACACATGAGTCCATCCACCTCTGAACCTCTTCAGCTGGTTCAGTTCCCTTGAATCGTTTTCCCCCTAGAGATGTAAAATCCTTGCACAGCTTTGCAAAATCTACTACTCTAGGAACTCGCACACCAACATCTGCCGTTGCCGCCACTGGAGCGGGTACCCTTCGCATAACTGCTTTTGCCTTGGCTTCAAACATGGCCGGGTAATTAGGTTCAACACCATTTCCCCCTCCAGTATTGGCTCCCCTAACAGTGTGTCTTATTTCTCGTCTACTCATTCTAAATCTGCAATTTAGAATAATTAGCCACCTTCACGAAAAATTGCTAAAGTAAAACAACCATTACTACTATATATGCTAATATATAAAGTAAGCTTCCAACTGAAATCTACAAGTACGTCTCTCATACGTGATTACGTCCTTGAACTTTGGCCAAAAATCATTGACCAGAGCTCTGATACAAAATGTGACGATCGCCCATAACCCCCGCACTATACAAGAGAAATAATGCGCTGAAAGACGTACAAGGCTGTCATGGACGATCATCAGAGTAGGAAAACACAAGCGGAACCTTTCGTAAAACTCACAGTGCAAGGATAAAATCACTACAAGAAAAACAGCAAATAGCAGCGGCAGAATCTGCTTCAAATCCGTCGCTAAACAGGCCTTAGCGACGGATTTCCTACGTAACTTGGTGGTCGGTAAAAACCATGACGGTAATTGTGTCAGATTTAGCGACGGAATATAGCATGAGTTTTCCGACAGTTTTCCGTCATTTTACTATTTTTTAATAAAAAAATATTTTATTTATTAATTTAATTTTAATTTATTTACTGACTATTTACCGACGGATAAGTAATTTATAATAAATTATTATTTATAAAAAACGTTGGTAAACCCTTACTAATTGCCAAGGGATTAGCGACGAAAATAAAATTGAAGTAAACTTAACCTCACTTTTTTTGTTGGTAATCCGCCGTTATTCCCCTTCTAATCTGCCTATATACATATATATATATATGTGTGTGTGTGTGTGTGTATATATATATATATATTTTCAACTGTAAACACTGAAATAAATAACATATTAAAAAAACAAAGATAAATTAGCCAACAAACATTCATTAATCTAGATTTTCTTCCTATACAAATTAGACAAGTTAAGACGTTTAAACCAAGCCATTTAATCCTCCTATACAAATCGGACAATGCTCTTTTGGGGGAGAACATTTACAGGACACTGATCCAGATACATATTCAGAATATGGGAGCAGTATCCCTCTACTTATTCATTACAACAGTAACTAATCCTCCTAAATTCACTTTTTCAGCTTCTACATCCAAAGGTTGGATTGCTTAAAGCCGATTTCACTGCTTCTTGCTTCACCATGTAAGCCATTTCTTTAATTTTAGGCTGTTGAAATCACAACATGATTATCTATTAGTTGCTAACATTTGAATAAGAAATTGTAGAATGCAACCATATACATAAATAATCAAGAATAATTATGTATTCTTCTATGTTGAACATTTGAATAAGAAATTGTAGAATGATTATCTATTAGTTGCTAACATTTGAATAAGAAAATGTTGAACCACGGTGCATTGAAGTTGATGTAGAATAATTATGTATTCTTCTATGTAGATGCATAAATAAGCAAGAATTAAGCTAACAGAGTGTTGGAGAGGACTAACTAAATCATTGTTCTTTTGAAAATTGGTTTCTCTGCTACAGACACCTACAAGTGCAAAAGGATGCTAAACTCAAACACTAACAACTATTAATTTTTTTATACATAAAGTAATTGGTCGATATCATGATATTCCTCTGTCGACAACCACCATATGAGCTTGAAGGTTTTTTCATAATGCATCATGTTATAAATAGAACATACAAAAAAACATATATTTCACAAATCATAGGCACTCCACAGTTTGGCCAAAATCTGCGATTAACTGAACAGACAGATCTAATTCCAGTCAAAATGCCTTCCATACTGAAATCACCTTCTACAAAATTTAATGGCAATAAAAGGTTTTTTTCCTTCCCTACTAAAAACCATATTTCTACTCAACCAGAAATGAAGCTTATAAATAGGTTAAAAATAGCATCTTGGGAAAAAGTTTATGACTAGTAGAGATCAATCTTTCCTGTATATATTTGGATATATTATGTTAAATGATCCATTCTTGATAAATCCGATTAATATTTGGATGTATAAATTCGTGTTTCATAGTCATTTTTGATAAACCAAAAACAAATACACAAGAAAAGATTATCATGATCAATAAGAATGAAAAATAATGATCCAACTAAATTAAAGCTACTTACATCATTTCCATTGAGATTTGCTTCATGTCATTTTCAAAGTTCTTCATGTTTACAAGGGACTGGGCACAAACATTATTGCCAGCCATGAGCAAAGCTTGTACAGATAAAATCACGCATCTCCATACTAGTTTCATTCCCCTAAATCTCCATCTCAAAATCAGTAGTTTAAGCTTATCATAGCAGCCGGGCTTCCTATGGACCTATCACACAAAGAATGAAGATGATAAGATAGGTTTCGTTACTTTCAATTTCGAGATTCGGTGTGAATCGCTGTCGCTGATTAAAATCGAAACTCACAGTATAAGGTGAATCGCTGATTGAATCGATCTCCGAATTCAAGTGCAGCAACCGAGCGTCATCTAATCGAATTCTTGCGTGTGGCTTTGGAGCTCGTCGTTTCTGTTCGCGGACAAAAACAAGCGTGAACAATATGGACAAAAACAAGTTAATTTAAGGTTTATAGTTTATACCTGAGCAGCGGCGGGCGGCGGCGCAGCAAGATGTGGACCATGGACTTCGACAAGGCGGTGGCGGCATCTGGCAAGGAGGACCTCGGCAAGGCGATGGCTCGCGTTTCCTCATCGCTGAAGGGTGAAGCCTCAAATCGACAGCTGATAGCTTGGAATTGGAAAATAGAAAATAGTGGCAGCTTGTTTGTTTGTGAGAGAGGGAGACCGTGAACTGAAAATATAAGGGTTAAGGGAAGGAGCATTATCGTTAGATTTTAATCCGAGGGCTGCGTAGAATTTGTTTTTATAAGGGTTGGACTGTTGGAGTATAAAAGGTTTTGTATTTATTTTAAAATAATAAATATACTTAATATTTGTTAACTGTATACTTAATATTTTTACCCTTCTAAGTTTTCAATTGTAAATTATTAATTACCATTTATAACCGTTAGATTTTAACCCTTCTAAGTTTTTAATTATAAATTATAAATTACCATTTATAAGCGTTACATTTTAACCATTCTAAGTTTTCAATTATCAATTACTAATTACCATTTATAAATTAATTAATTGTATAATTAATATTTGTTATTAACTATAAATTATTTGTTACTATAAGATATAATAAATATTTTTAATTCTTTTACTACAAACATATGTATAAAGTAAAATTACTTCTAAACAATTTGTGGTAACTTATTATCTAGTTGCAATCAAATGCTTTTTATAACCTTTTGAATAGCGATTAAAAGGTTAGTAGACAATTATTAGGAATAAATATTGTCAAAACTTGTTGCTTTACTGTGTGTTATATGAAAACGGGCAAATTTTATTCATACACCGAAAATTACTTATTTTACACCATTATTTTACAAACAAATTATATTTCTAAATTACCCTTCTTCTTTAATGCATTTTACTTTTTAATTATTGCTCATCAAATTAAAACATTGCAATTAACGCTATTTGCCAAATCCATGTAAAAAAATTTGAAGAACTTAATATGTCTTTAAACATGAAACCTAAAATTTAAATTAAGGGAACTTTTACAAATTAATTGCTCAAACTTAAAATCATATAATTTAGAAGTACGGACTTTTTTGCTGAAATTAAGATTTTTTTTTTAGCACAATCAATTGATTAACATATATTCAGAAAATTGAAATTCATTTTAATAAACTTAAGCTCTATTTAATGCTATAAAATTCTTAGTTTCTATTATTAAATTTGAAGTTTTAAAGAAAGAAGATGATGAAGAATAAAATAAGGCTAATATTGTTATTTCATGGTGTATGTTAAGAGATTGTTGGTGTATGAATAGAATTAGCCATGAAAATGTTATAAAAGTTTATATTTTACAATGTTTCTAAACAAAATGTCCTGAAAACATAAGTTTTTTATATTTTTTTGTCAAAAATGTTGTAAAACTTCTTTTTTACCATCTACATATGGGATACCCAACTTGACCCAACTTGAACCAAGTATACACATGATTTTAATATTTTAATATTAAATTAGATATTGATTTTAATATTAATTTTCAGTTGTAAAAAAATATGTTTATTTCAAATGGTAACAAAGCGAAGTTTGTTAAAAGTTCGTTTATTGTAACTAGTGGAAAATCGCTATTGTTAAAAATGTGTTTGTTACAACTTTATATTCATTTCAAAATTAGGAAAACTTCAAAATTTTATATTTAAAATTTATATTTATTTTAGAAAATACGAAAGTTTTAATTTTTTGAATTAATACGTATTAAAAATAGTTAACAATTATAATTATTGAATTTTAGATACTAAATAATAAATTTTACTTTTTAATTATTAAAAGTTAATTATTAATAATTAAAAATTACTTATTAATCATGTATTATTGAAGATTACTTATTAATCTATATTATTAATTATTTGATATAAGAAAAATTAATATTATATAGTAATTAATAATTAATCAGCAATAATTTTCAAAAAAAAAATTAATCAGCATTAATTATTATTTACTTCTAATAGTTATTATTTATTATTAATTACTAATGTATTATTAACATTAATTATTTAAAATTTAAATTTACTAATTAATTACTAAGTAATACCACAAATTTAAAACATTTAATAAATGAAAAATATAAAAGTTCGTTTCAAATCTCTTGTAAAACTGCAGGAAAATAGCTTCAAAATTATGTCGACGGTAATCCGACTCTATTAGCAACGGAATTTAGCATCAAATATTATATGACGGTAAAGAGCTGCAATTTCCATTGATTTAGCGACAGAATTAGTATTTGACGGTAATAATTTATAATAAGATGACATTTAAAATCCAAAATATTCTCTCTTGCAAAGCCCAAGGAAATCCGCCGCTAATTAGCGACGGTATTGTCCGCTGCTAAAAATCTGTCGCTAATCTCGGTTTTTCTTGTAGTGAATATAATAGAACATATACAACAGGTAATAATAGTGAAGCAGAAACACTGGACTTCCATACAACTAGAAAGTAAGATCCACAAACTTGGAAATAGTGTTTATACAAAGTTGCCTGACTACATCACTCAGAAAAGGAAACAGCGGAAATCCAATTATTAGCTAGTATTAAAACTGGCACGTGAGCCCACTGCTCGCCATCGATCAGCATCGTCGTCCTCACAAAAGCATTACCTATCACATGTTACTTAGTCTGCCCATCAACAATCGGATGAACATCCCAAGGTAATAAGAGGATATATAAAACCTTGAGTCAGACAATAGTCTTAGTGAGTGATAAAATAGCTAGCAAACTTCAACAATAAAGTGTATGAGAGGAGATAGATAAACATACTAATCTACCCATAACACCAGAGAAGACCCCAACCTTATCTTCCCTACATCGGACAGTGATAGCCTTTACAATCGATTCAACCAAAGGAATAACTATTCGTACATGGAATCCAGAGCAACCATTCAATCATGGAAAACACACATAACATCCAGATTATATAAGTATCACACAGAACAACCAATCATCCATGAATGACTCTGGCTATCACCGCCAATCCTGCTTTGAAACCACCGTTAATCGTATGACGGCCAACCTTGCCATATGTCAAGGACTAATGGTAACCCTAGTTCTAGCATAAACTCCATATGTCCAACCTTGACAATGTCCAACCTTGACAACTAGGCCTTTCAACGATACCCAAGGTACTGGACCAGCAACCTTCCGGTCAATTGGGTGCCCCCATCGTACCCCTGCTTTGAGCCTGCTAGAACTTACGACAACGATAATCTCTCGGCCTTCAATATCTCTAGTCGTCCAACCTTGACGGCTATTTACTGCTCAAGCGACCTTCACGAGAAACCATTATCCACCAACTCACAACCTTTGAGTTTCCACCTCGTTCGATGTTCCACCCTGATCAACGAACACATCCTACACTTTGAACCTTCCTACTCGAATTTACTTCGAAGTCACACCATCACCGAGCTAATTTGACTCCACCCGGTCCACTTCTGACCGATCCAAATTTGGCTCCGCCAGGTCCAAATTTGACTCTACCACCAGATCCAAATTTGACTCTACCACCAGATCCAAATTTGACTCTACCACCCGATCCAAATTTGACTCTACCACCCAATCCAAATTTGACTCTACCACCAGATCCAAATTTGACTCTACCACCAGATCCAAATTTCTGCATATTGCAATTCAACTCCTATTTCGACTAAAACTTCGCCAAACGACGAATCCGACGAAACCAACACAACTAAAATCACCAAACACAATCATAAACATATGATAACATTACTAACCACATGAATATGACGATTACCACAAAAATGTGTAAATCTCCCCCAAAAACCATTATAATGAACATATGATCAAAATGAGAGATCTAACTAAATAAACATGTAAAATGACATGAAATTAACAAGTAAAAATTGTTAGATTAGATCATAGGGTGATGCATGTGAAAATGAACTTATAATGGTGTAAATCTATGGTAAAACATCCCAATTTCATGAGAAACACGCACAAACACTCATATACTTCATTGCATTCATGTGAGAGATGTAAATCACTCACCGATTTGCCGAAACAATTTAAAACAATAGAAATAAGAATCTAGACAACGAGCACTCTGAATCAAACCCCTTGATCCAATGAATTCGCCTTGGAAATGATGTAGATCTTTCCTTTGATGGTGTAGATCTTCGATTTCCTCCCTTAGATTTGGATTTTTAATGGTGGAAAGGTATAGGAGGAAGAAGGAGATCAATGCCTCGAAATGAGAGAATGGGAAAGTAAACCTTTTCCCTCCACTCTCACCCCCTATTTATAGGATTCCACTAAGGCTCCAAAACCTGAATAGCTAACTGAAAAACCTTAAAACAGCGATTTCTCCCAAACCGCTGAGCCAAATCCTTAATGTAACCACTCCACGGAAAGGCAATCATCAATTCCTTTCAATGGCACAGGTATCACCCTTTGATTCGACCTGAGCCAAAAGTTATGCCCTGTACAAGCCTGACAGGGGCAAAATGGTCACAAACAAAATCGGTAAAAATTATGGACATGTCTCACGTCCCCATAAACAACATATTAAAAGATGAGACTGATCCAACCCTTAGAGAATAAAACAAATATATCTTACGACCTTCTGATACGTAAAATGCGGGCTGTTATAGAGAGGGTGAATCGTGTATTAGAGGATCTCTTAAGAGCTTGTATATTGGACTTTGGAGGGTCATGGGATGACCATTTGCATCTAGTTGAGTTTGCATACAATAATAGTTATCAGTCCAATACTGGTATGGCTCCATTTGAAGCTTTGTATGGAAGACAGTGCAACTTACCATCATATTGGTTAGAAACCGATGGGAAGTTTGTGCTTGGGCCGGATGTAATAAGAGATGCTTCAGATAAAGTCAATGTTATTCAATAGCAAATGAAGGTTGCCCAAGATAGAAAGAAAAGTTATGTTGATAAAAGACGAAGAGACTTAAAATTCTGCATTGGCGACTTAGTATTCGTCAAGATTTCTCCATTGAAAAGTATGATCTGATTTAGTAGGAGGGGTAAGTTGGCACCGAGGTTTGTTGGTCCATTTCCAGTTCTCGAGCAAGTGGGGAATTTAGCGTATAAAGTTGGATTACCAGACAAGCTGGCAGGAGTGCACAACGTATTTCATGTTTCCCAGTTAAGGAAGTTTGTGAATGAGTCAGATATGACTATTTCACCAGATCAGTTGGATGATATAGAGGTAGAACCCGAGGCAGTTGGAAACCGTAGACCGATTCGTATTGTTGGACACGATACGAAGCAACTTTGGAGGAAGACGGTGCAACTGGTTAAGGTCCTGTGAGGTGACAATGAGAGTGACTGCACTTGGGAAACGGAGGAGAGCATAAGGAAGTCATATCCAGAGCTCTTTACCTGGTAAGGTTTTAATTGCGATATAGTTATTTCACATGTTAGGATAGGCTTGTTGTGTTTATTTTGTATGGTTGATTGTTGCAAATGGTTGATGCGGGACCTTTTGGCTGTTTTCTTAGTTAAGGAATTTTGAGGGCGAAATTTCTTAAGGGGGAGAGTGTAACTACCCGCATTCTACGCATCGGAGGATCATAGAATATTTATTTCATTCTCATACGAAGTCATATGGTCGTGTAACTTTGGGGAACGACTATTGGGGTCATTTCCCATGTTCACGATTTTTGCAGATTTTTAAATGATCGTTTTACACCTAGCATATCTTGTTTCGCCTATAACTTTTGATTGCAAAGGAATTTTGACCTGAAACCACTTCCACTGGATTCAGATGATGGTTTACCTTTCCGTAAAGTGGTAATACTAATCAAACGGATTCACCGTTTGGGAGATATGGCTGAAATAAATTTTTGAAGGTGAAAAACAACATAATTGGATTTAATAGGGTAATTAGCGGATGGACCCATAACCCATTTCGGGATTAGGGTTATGGGGAGGCTGAAATGAGCTAGGAAACCATCTCATTTCATTTTTCTCAACCGCCACTTTCATTTCTTCAACCTAGCAATGGCCTCCATCTTCCAAATCTCATTCTAATCGCTTCCTAATCGCTTTTTAGCCACTAATTAACCAAACCTACACCAAATCAAGTCAAATTAGAATCAAATCAAAGATAGAGATGCTGCAATAAATAGAGATCCGTGCCATAATAGTAGAGTTTCAGATCTAAGAGTTCATTTGTGGCTAAGGTGAGTGATTTGCACTTTTGTACACTAATTACTGCTAATTAGGGGTGATTAGTGATAATTAACGAAATTATGCATAATAAAAATCTGGAAAAATATGTAGAAATTCTTAAATATTATTTTATGTCACTGGTGAAAATTTGGGTTAATTTGGATTAAGTTTGGTAATCCTATAGTTAAAACATGGTTAAGGGGATTAAGGGGAAAATCATGCTTTTTGGGTATGTTTGATCTAAATTATTTCATCTGAATTATGTTTTAATGTTTTTGATTGATTCTATATGTTTTTACTACTATTTGGAATGTTTTGTAATGTCATAGGAAGGTTAGAATGGTTGAAAACGCCGTCGTTTGGCAAAAATAGCTTGTTGGAAAACGTTGTAGTTTTTCTGGTCCGGTTAGGAGGAAGACCCGATCCGAACCGGTTAGGAAAGAGACCCGAACCGATCCGGATAGGAAAAAGAGACCTAAATCGATCCAGATAGGAGAAAGAGACCCGAACCGATCCGGATAAGAGGAAGAGACCCGAACCGATCCGGATTGGAGAATGAGACCCGAAACGATCCGGATAGGAGAATGAGACCCGCACCGAACCGAATAGGGGAAGGAGACCCGAACTGAACCGAATAGGAGGAAGACCCCGAACTGAACCGGATAGGAGGAGGAGACCTGAACCGAACCGGATAGGAGGAGGAGCCCAAACCGAACCGGATAGGAGGAGGATCCCGAACCGAACTGGGTAGGAGGAGGAGACTGAACCGAATCGGATAAGAGGAGGAGACCCGAATCGAACCGGATAGAGGGAAGACCCGAACCGAACCGGATAGGGGATGACGAATCGATTCGAGCACCAACCCAACTAAAACCTAAGATGCAAAGGAAGTCCAAATGAGAAATTATCGCTTAGGATCCATATGGGAACCAACGAGTTAACTTCTAGAGTTGGGCTTTGTTGCGGGACGTGTGTAAAGGAGTTATCAATATCTAAAACTTTGGTTCACCGTTAAGAGAGGGGGCATGTAGACGAACCAGAGCCAGAGGATGTATGGACTAGTTTGCCTGTACCCTAGATCCACGGAAGTTTGGACTGGGAAGGGTTATTGGCTATAGACAAGAAGGGCATGGTCATAGCAATAGTTGTATGGAGTCCAGAAAAGCATGGACCCGTCATGACCCTAATGGATTGGGTGATCAAGGCGGTGGATATCGTATGCTTTACGCGCTGAGTGAGAGATGTGAGGATGATTGCTATGTTTGATGTTTTCTATCACCATGACACACGCACTCCCATTTTACACTCTATGTTAGTGTTTACCTTAGAATATTGTACGTCTTTTTATGCTAACTCTTTGGTTGCAGGTCCAGGTCAGTTATGATTTCTTATACCTGTTATTGCTCTATTCAGTCTTATAGACTTGCTATCGCTCATACCAGACTTTCGTCTGAACCAAAGTTTTATGTCTCTTCTTATTACTCTGGGTGCTCCTAAACGAGCAGACTAGAGGCAGGTTAGGTGGTGATGCACGGGTAGCTGTCCAAAGACGAGCAGGAGGCTTCCACATACTATATACATATATTCTCCCTGTGTTGTTGTTGGTCACTACTTTAGACATTCGTAGTGTACCTCTTTTATTTCCTCTTTAGATACAGTATTTTGAAGTTGTAATAATGGTCTGGATCATAAGCTGTATTTTGGATTTCGCTACTCTGATGGATATGGTTTAGTTTTCAGCTTATGCACTGTCTCGCCTGTTTTATATCGAGTTATCTTATTATTGTATTTTATTCCATGTGCTGTGAGATATACTACAGGTTCTTGGGTGATTTATAGTTTCATTCCTTTGACGACCGTCCCGTGATAGTCGGGCATTAGCACATCGAATTTCAGGGAAATGTCGGCTAGTGCAGGGTGGGTCGTTACAGTTTTCCACTTCCCCGGATTGATCAACTAGTTGACTCAACGGCTGGACATGAGCTTCTTTCGTTCATGGATGCCTATTCTGGATACAACTAAATAATTATGCACGTTCTAGATCAGGAACATACAAGCTTCATAACTGATCTCAAATTATATTTCTATATGGTTATGCAATTCAGACCAAAGAATGTAGGGGAAACATATTAGCGATTAGTTAACCGTATGTACGATATCAGACCAGGAAGTCGAGGGAGGTGTATATGGATGACATGCTAGTGAAATCAGGCAATCGACCAATCATATCAATGATGTAGCAGATAGGTTTGGTATTCTCCGGCACTATGAATTAAAGCTCAAACCTTTAAAATGTTTTTTTGGTGTTGGATCAAGGAAATTCTTAAGCTACATCGTCAGCTCTCGAGGAATTGAAACTAACTCGAATAGATCGAAGCAATCAAGGCTATTTAGGAGCCTTAAAAGATTAGAGATGCGCAAAGATTAACAGAAAAGGTTATAACTTTGGGTAGGTTTATTTCCAAAGCCATAGACAAATGCATTCCCTTATTTGTCTTAATAAAGCGAGGGAAGCACAACTTCGCTTAGACGCCTGATTGTGTTGAAGCTTTTCAGAGCCTGCTTGATCATTTGGAGAGGCCTCTTATATTATCTAATCTAGTTGGATATGAGGACTTACTCGTGTACTTGGCGGTGTACCCACAAGTTATTAGCTCAGCGCTCGTCTGTGAGGAAGACTGGGTTCAACGACCAGTATTTATGTGAGAAAGAAGTTGATAGGGGCAGAACGTAACTACCTAAAGATGGAGAAACTCGCTTACACCTTATTGATCGCTTTGAGAAAGCTCTGCCATTAGTTCGAAGCTCACCCTATCAAAGTGTACACTGATCAACGACTACGACAGGTCCTTCAACGACCTAAGGCATCTGAAAGGTTACTCAAATGGAACATTGAGCCGAGTTAGTTTGATCTCACCTTCTTTCTACGAAAGTCTATCTGAAGACAAGCATTGGCAGACTTTATAGCCAAGTTTTCAACTCCCAAGGATGACATTCTGAAGGATGATGCCAATCTTCCTAACTTTATATTGAGGCTAGACATTTGGAAGTTATACACAAAGGGGCTCCGAATGATTGACATTTTGGTGCCGGGGTTGTTTTGCTAACCCCTAAGGGGAAATCGATTATTACATCCTAAAGTTAAACTTACCCGCTACCACCAATGAATCCAAGTATGAACCCCTGGTTGTCGAGCTGAGGCTCGCAAAGGGGTTGGGCGTAGTTGCATTGGACATTTTCTGTTACTCACAACTTATTGTATTTCAGGTTCGAAAAGAGTACTAAACTAATGGAGCATGACCTGCTGCTTATCTCTAGCGGGTGGAAGAGTTGTTGGATGGTTTTGACTATCGTAGCATCTCACAAATTCCTAGGAAAGAGAATCAAAAGGCTAACAGATTAGTTAAACTGGACAGCTTTGTGCCCTGGATAGAATAGTAATGGTCCCGATTGAGACATTAGATATTCCAAGCATATTCCAAATGGAGATTGATCAAGCCTTATAAGCCAAACCTAAGAAGGAGTCATGGATGACCCCCATTAAGAACTTCCTCCAATGTGGAACTCTCATGGAAAGAAAGAAAGAAAAGTGAGCTCTGGTGCACAAAACCTCGAGATACATCATCCGGGGAGATACGCTCTATAGAAGAGGGTTCTCACTTCCTATGCTCTAGTGTGTGGTTGTCGATGATGCCAAACAAGTATTGTAGGAAGTGCATAAAGGAGAATGCGACGCTTACACCGATGGGTAAACTCTGGCAAAGAAGGTGTTGGGGTACGACTATTTTTGGCCTACCATTATTTGAGACGTGATTAATTATTCCAAACATTGCGACAAGTGTCAGAGCTTCGCCCAAATTCCAAAAGCTCCGCCAACTCAGCTCCCTCAGATGGTTGGTTCTTGGCCATTCACTGTATAGTCAGTGGAGATCATTGGAAGTCATCTAATTTCTAAAGGCGGAGTGAAGTATGCGATCGTGGCTGTGGATTCTTTAGAAAATGGTCTGAATCCGAACCATTTACCACAATCACAATGAAGCGGGTTATCAATTTCATTCTCAGGAATATCGTATGCCAATTTAGGCTTTTCAGGACCATCATAATTGATAATGGGACCTAATTCGATAGCTCTGAATTCAGAAATTTCTGCCAACTATTCTTTCAGACAATAGTTCTATGCACCAGGAACAAATGGTTATCAAACTATCGACTTTTAGGATTTAATGAAGCCTTTGAACAACGTAATCAGATTCAAAGTTTGTACAACTTTGATCAAACCAAGAACACTTTGAATTTTAATTCCAGATGATGCAAGTAAGGAAGAAAATGAAGAGAAGGAAGAACAACCGATCTGCAACAGTTTCTAAAATGAAACACCTTAGAGGCATTGCAAAATAAAACAGTTGTGAAATAATTTAATAGTGTTGCAGAATGGTGTGTAAAAATGAAGAAGAAGATTGATTTCAGAATTCAGAATGATTTGAAATAGATTCACGCATGGCTTTTATTAGCAGTAAAGGGAAGAAGTGTCTATTCATGAACCATTGCGACTGTTTCAAATTCAAAACGTTACATCCCTTTATTTGCAATGTCTGTAAAACATTGCAATTCGAACTGTTGTGCCTTTTAATTTGTAACGTTCAGAAATGTTTTGAATTCCCGTCTCTTATTCAATAATCTAGGTTTGGGTTCTTAACGGGCTAAATCCTGCCCATTACAGTTTGAATTCATGATCCAAAAATATTCTTATTGGATCTAAAACTCGAAACCCGTATCAGTACCCGATCCGACTAGGTTCAGTCGGTCGGAATGCGGCGGCAGCGTGCGCGTGTGTGTGGTGCATGACTTCCCTCCTCACAACAAAGCACACATTTGGATGCCTCAAGGCTCCAACTTCCTTTTGAAAAACCTATTGTTATACTAGGACACTTCTCAAGATCCTATGTCGTGGGACTAATAAACTATCCCTTCTTCTTTCTTTCTTTCTTCCCTATTCTAAAACAAATCCAAACCCAAATTCATTTGAAAATTTGTAACATGTGTTGGGCATCTTATTTATTCTTGAAATTTATTATTTTTGGGTGATATTTTGGATCAAAAATTGTAAAATCACCCAATTATGTGCTTTCTAACACCATAATGTGGTAGCCAAAAGAAAAAACTAGGTGCTTTTAGTTCTACATGGTGGTGTGATGCTAAGGGCACTATTATACTTTTCGCTACCACACCATGGTGTTAGAAAGAATAAACCGAGGTGCTTTTAACATCACACTTGCTATAATTTATGACAATTTGAAACAAAGAAGTAGATTTTTTTAATGAATTTGAAGTAAGAATTGAATCCAATGTTCCAAAACCTTAGATTTGCATCTTGATCGATCTTAGCCATGAAAATTAAATTAATCCAAGTCGATTAGTTTATGAGATCTTCTCCTTCTTTCTAGTGACTTGAATCCCAAGAAAGTTTGAGTTACTTGCAATAGTTTCTTTGATCTTGCTAGATTCAGAATTTTAGAGAAATGAAAGGAAGTTGTTGAGTTTTAGATCTTATTCTTCATATCTACTACGATGATTCAATTAGATCAAAGCTCGAGTTGAGATTTGCAACCGGTTTCAGTTTTTGTCCTCTTTGACATTAAAAGTTCCTCTGAATTTTACGAAGTTTTTAACTGACAAAGCTTTAATTAGAGCATCTCTATGGTAAGTAGGAGGTATACACTACACCAAATGAGTGATATTACAGCATTTCAAACATGTCAATTTCTAACACTTACAAATGTTATAAACTAACAACAATAAAAAGCGTTATAACATCTAAAAAAGTGTTGGCAAAAATAAATTGTCATTTCTGTATATTTTTTAACCCAGTGCTTATTGTTACCGGCATAAAGAAGTGCTATACTAGTTCTCAAATACATAAATAATTAAGTAAAAGTGGGGTGACATGTGGATTTTATACCTATTTTAGTTTCTCTCAGTTTTCCCAATTCCCGTTATTTTTAGGCAGTTTAAGAATAAATTTATTTTCTGGGGTTTGAGGCAAATCCACTTTTAGGTCACCATCGATGATTGATGGCTTCTGGTGCAGCCCTTCTTCTCCAAGAGACACTGAAGACGGCTTCTTATGATCCTCCTCCTTTAGGCGGGACGATAACTCATGATTTTGGAAATCATGACATCAACTTCAGATTTAGCACATCCCAGTCTTTCTTGTAATAAGGACATCGATGATAACACAACATTGTGATCCAAATTTAGATTTCATGCCATTCTGATTAACCATATCGCGACTTTAGAATCCCTTATATTTTGTGCTGAGGTTCATTTTAAAATAAAATGCTTTCATACCACAAATTAATTGATAAAATAGGAACAGTTCGGTTTGATTTTTAAGGTTTTAATAACATAGTAGACAACAATATTACAAATTGATTTGCACCTCCTTGTTATTGATTTCACTTGTTTGGATGTATAAAGAGGGTTCGATTTTATGTTTGTATGCCATTAGCCAAAAATATACATTCATAATAGTTTATACTTTCTATGGCCTTCTTATTCAATCCACTTACATGATTTAAATAATGATGTCTCCGCATATGAAATAATTTTGTATTTATGTCGGTTTTCGCCAGGGCATTCATGTGATATAAAATTGGGTTAAGAAGTTCTTTTGGTTTTGTGTTATCCAATTAGCAATATCAAAGTTCTTGTTACATAATGGTCGACCAGTAATTTTCAGATTAGATTTAACTTCCTTGTTTGATAATCTGGTCAAATCTTAATATGTGGAAACATAGAGGAAATTATGATTAAACATCTACTAAGATGTATGTTCATAAGGATACGTCCATATATGAAATCATGTTGTCATTTTTCTACTGATAATTTTAGTGAAATTGCTAAACATGGATAGTAATGAAGATATGTATGCAAAAATGTAACAAAGATACAAAAATTATTTATTTCCTCTGTTATTTTCTAAATTAGATTATACTGAATGGTTTCATTGTAGTAAAAGAAAGACTATTGGCACAGAATGTTCTATTTGTAGGAAAAGAAATCTCAACCACATGGCAATGTATAAGTTTTTAAAAATATATAAAAACACGTAGTGTAAGTCTACTATTCCAAAGAATAAGAGTAAACTTAGTTGTTTTATATCTAATATTTTTTAAGTTTTATTATATGTATTATGCAAGCTACCTTCCGTCGATTTGGTTCATTAAAATTTATGCTTATGGAATATATTAAGAAATAATATTTAAGAATATATTTTTAGAT
This sequence comes from Allium sativum, assembly GCA_030737875.1. Taxonomy (NCBI): domain Eukaryota; kingdom Viridiplantae; phylum Streptophyta; class Magnoliopsida; order Asparagales; family Amaryllidaceae; genus Allium; species Allium sativum. The sequence continues at coordinate 24,537,294 of CM060923.1, read as the reverse complement.
TGGTTAATGATGTTCTGTTTCATATGCAGAGTGTGGTCTAGTTGTTTTACCCTGAACATGCTTATTACTGAAAGAGAGTGTTAGGGGACTCCATGTGTTATTCTTACAACGGTTGAAGGTAATTTCTTATTAATCCATCCGCGTCATTTGAGGATTTCCTAGAAGTTGCTATCATCCTTTATAAAGGGTTTGAATATATCTATTCTTATATAAAATAAGAGTTTTACTTTACTAGATTGTCATTGAATTTGTACTGAGTCTTTTGACATATTTCCTGGTTTTTAAAACATATAATAAGCCATCTAGTGTTTTTAGAATGCATTCAACAATTTAAATATTTACTGTACAATTACATATAATTTGTCTTTTCACTTGTTTTCAGACAGTACAACTCAATACTAAATGTTATGATATTTAATTGAAATGATGTTATCAAATAATTTATTTACTTATAAAATAAAGGCATCAAGATATAGTACTATGCTAGAAAATTAATATTTTTCAACTTAAACCATGCTAGTATATTAAAAGATATCATGTTCTATGTGAACATAAGGGTCTTCATATGAACTAGAAGAGTTATTGTTTATACATATTATGCATTGGCATTAAATAACCAAACCTTTCCATATTTCAATATATTGTTTCTTTCTAACTTTTTATATCACATGCTAAACTACATGTCAGGCATGTCGAGTGGGTCGAGAAATTAACCAGGCATTAATTTCTGTAGAGTTGGCGTCTTTGTCCACACTTGTCATGTGTATTTGACAATACCGAAATTACATTTTATTTTAATTTTTTTTTTGCTTCGGCCAGCCGATTGGTTGTCTGTTTCAACTATATAATGATGTCAGTCAGTTGTAATATATAGTAGGAAAACAACAATTTTGGTTAGTTGTAATTACATTCTTTGTTTTAGAAGCAAGTTTTCACAAGCAAGCATGCATATGCAAGCCGTGCATGCTTGCTGAAGCAAGCTTACATGCGCAAGCATGCTTGCACCTGCAAGTTTGCTTTAGCAAATTTGTGCTTGCTTCATACTTTTTGCAAGCTTTCTTTAGTTTGTTGAAGCAAGCGTAATCTTGCTTTAACTTAGTGCAAGCAAGCTTGGATTAATGTCTAATAACCTAGAAACTATTGACACGTAAAATTGTCGTCACACACAAAGATTCTCGATTATATGAGAATGAAGTTTCGCATACAGAAAAGAAAGTGCTGGAAGAAAAGAACACAAGAATCTATTGTGGTTCGGTTCGTATTGAAACTATGTCCACTTTGCAGTGTTTGCAGATTTTTATTCCCAACTGAAGGCTACAAGTGTTGGAAGCATCAATACAATTGTCTACAAAATTTGATTAAGTATTCGAGAGTCATATTTTGCACGTAGGAATTCTTGGGAAAGATTAGTTGTTCTTCTTCTTCCTCAAGGCTTAGGCTACCATTACTAATGTCCAATGTCCTTATAGAGCTGCCAAATCATGCAAATGTCAACCCTTTTGAAGTATGAGGTTGAGGTATTTATAGGTAGTGGATTAGGTGGGAGTACGTGAGATTTGGGGACTACAGTAGGAATTTCACATCCTGAATCAACGACCTGAAGAATTTCTCATCCGGTAGTGGTCACATAGGACATTTCGTATCTTCTAGAGGATACAAGTTTCGCATCATGGACGGGACAAAATTCATATCCCGAGAGGATACGATATCTCGTATACTACTGGGGATATGAGATATATGTCCCGGGGATACAAGCAAGAGGAGGCCTACGAAATTGGGGATGCGAAATCTCGATAATGCGCTTTCCTAGTGGGATCCAAAGTGACTTGTGTGATGCAAAATCATGAGGGACGCAAATAAGAGGGATGGAATTTGAGGGATGTGAAAATGAAGTTTTTGAGGGGTTGGAAGGCCTGCGCTCGTATGACTCCTCGTGGCCTAGATCCTAAGTGCTTTAGCAACACTTTGTGCTTTATACCATGCGATGAGCCGAGTCGAGTGGGTCTGGTATGCTTTTGGGAACCTGACCAAAAGGCCGAGTACCACTTTTCCCTGAAAGTTTGTCTTGTCTTGACATGATGTGTTTTGAGTTGAGTAGATCATCTCTGGAAGTTGGAAAAATCTTCAAGTTGTGTCGAGCGCCTGGTTGTGATCGTTCCGCTGAGCATATTGACAATTCGGTTTCTCCGGTACCTTCATTAAACTTCTAATTCCTGTCGGCTTAAGAAATTAAATGTTAGTCGTCGACTCCAACTTACGTCAAAATGTAAACGAGTCGTTATCGACATAGTACTGCGTATACGCTCATACTTTTTCATGTGATTTTGCGTGATGCGATCAGAATGTGAAATAGAACATAAACAATAAATATGCCTTCGACTTACAATTACACGAGTTGATTTTTCAAAAACGATATCGAATCGTGAACTCAATCGCTTGGGATTCGCTCTTAAGTCATTTAAACTTATGAGCGTCTGATTGATTAACGAATCACATTGGTCTTGATTGTTGAAGCTTCGAAAACGCATACGTGTAATGGCCAGAGCCGTGAGTCAAGAATTTTCCGATGTCGAAAACTAGATTCCAATTTTTCTTTTTCCCTTTTTTGTTTGGAAAGAGATGGGAAATCTCGCATCCCAGTGGGATACAGATTTTCGCATCTCGGTGGAATGCGAAATTTCGTATCCCTGGTGGGATGCCAAATTTCGTATCCCGATAGGATGCGATTTTTCATATCGCATGTGGGATACAATATTTACCATGTGTGCTAGGACCTCCTCTCCTCCCACATCAATATCGAGATACAAATTTTCTTCTTCTCTGCTTAACATATTTCGCATCATGAGGACTTAGGAGATTTACTTGAAAAACACGCGCATCCCACTAAATCCTGCAAAGAACACATGACTTCCTTCGAATCAAACATAGGTGGGTTCACATTCGTTATGCAATTCGATTTCGTACTTGCTCGATTCGAACTCAGATGATTCTGTGGGGTAAAGAGATCGAGAGTTTGGCGTAAAGCTCAGCTATGGATTCTCCAAAAGAAGGGGGAGCGGAGGCAAAACTTCAGGGATTCGAAACCCCGGGGCTTTGTATCCTAGTGGTGCTCTAGGGGAGTAAAGGGGAAAAGGAGGCAAAAGAGAGGAGTTAAGAAATGAGGAGACAAAGAGATGCAAAACTTGTTATTCTCGTATCTCCGAGGAGAGGGATACGAGGTTCAAATTTCATACCCTTAAAGGGGATGCGAAATCACGAATTTGCATCCTCTTTGGGCGTTGGAATTCACCAAGTCCCAGGATGCGAATTTCGCATCCTTAGGACTAAGAGAATTTGCAACACAGGGAGATGCAAAGCATAAAGGTAATCTAGGATTCGAGATTTTGAAGGTGGTATATGGATGCCATTTTCTCACTAGCGAGGGGATGTGAACTTTCTCGGTCTTGGGGATGCAAATTTCGCATCCTTGGGACTTGGAAAATTTTGGACCCTCCTAGCAGCACTACATTCTATTGTTCCCAATAAAAATCCAAATCCTAGGAGACTTAATCGTCAGACTCGTATTTTTTCATGACGTTGTGTGATCGGATCGGACTAGGATTTTAACGTATTTACTGATAAAGGCAACGTATTGACTGGTAATGCCTTTACGTTCAAATAAGAGATAATAATTTGGACTTTCACATAGGGTTAGAGCATAAAATCAAACCATGGACATATAACTGAGCTACCGATCTTTAGGTTTTATTTTAGATTTTGATCACAATGTAATCGCGACTCGATACGAACCCAACAATATTGGTCAACTATGACCATGGTTACAATTCTAGAGGCTAGTGATCTTCGTCGCGTTCCAAGTTCTTTTATTATAATCGTATCGGTATCTCAGGGCACTTCACATTCCATGTTATTTTACACCAACACGAGGAGTATAGGTTGTTTTGTGTGATATCTAACGCGACTATGATAGAAGTATAGTTTGCAATGGCATCAAGATCTTCCCGAAGACTTCAGCGTTTGGAAGCTGAAGCTTTAGAAAACTCACCATCCTTGTCTGGGTCATCAAGTAACTCTAGTTTATGAGGCCGCGAACTTGTGACTTTAAAAGCATCCACCCCCTCCCATCTCGTAAGCTCACCTAAAGCACCAGACCGTAGTATGCAGTCGGGAAAACCACAATTGGCCAAGCGCCTAGCCAAGCTGGCCATACTAGAAGGGGCTGAAGCGGTAAAAGGAAACCTAGAAGAAGAAGCAGATATAGATATAATGGAGGAAGATATCATTGTGGAACCAGATATGATGGCGGATGCTGCCATAGTCGACGATCCATAGGATTCAGTGCCTTCGTGGATTGACGAAGCAGCGTCGAGGTGCGTATGCAATAAGTTCAGCATACCCTAGAGCAATGTTCATGTCCCTAAAGAGGGGATAGGATGCATGCCCCTCTAGAAGGATACGCTGCCTAGAACAAGCACATGCATGTTTTTAGGTGTGTGCCTCCATCCTGCGAGTTCATCCAAGATATGCTATGTTACTTCCGTTTAGCGGGACACTGTAATACCCGAGTGTGTATGCCTTCCTTCTTGGTATCTGCATTCTGTTTAAGGAATACTTGCATATAGTAACTGCTGGGGAGGATATCCGGTTTTTATTCCAGATGAAGAGGAGAACTGCTATTGCACCTTCCCTGTTCTGCTTAGAAGCACAAGCCAACACCCGGTTTATCCTGCGGACATGGAGCAAACTCAGTGTCTTTAAATATGATTGGTTTTATGCCCGTTGTTCATTAGGATTCGCATTGGCCAGAATTAAGTTTCTTTCTTTCCTTGGGTTCGTGGTTAGTGGAGTCACAAGCTTGAGACTAACTTTATGTTTATGTAAAAGGCATTTCTCATGTACCCAAAGGCAAAGTGTACCAGGAGCGTCTTGAAGATGTGAGAGCTATTCCATTTGAAGCTTGCACCAAGGAGAATATTCTGACTGAACAACTTCTTCATCGAATGGGGTATTTCCCATAAATTGTTCAATGACCTGTCTGATTGGTGCTGGAGAGGAAGAAAAGGCGGAAACTAAGGTAGGAGAAAGTCCTTCAGGCTGCAAAAGGAAGGTAAGGTAGGAGAAAGTCCTCCAGGCTGCAAAAGGAAGGTTCCCGCTATCATATTCAAATGACGCAAGGTCATAAAGACTCAGGAAGGACATAGCAAGCGCGGCGCCAGTGGTAAGGAGATCGTTACTGGATAAGAGGGTCTACCGTCCACTCTCCTCCTGTCTACGACAATTGAGATGAGGTTGGTAACATTGCCCAGGCCGGTTTTCCTATTTACTACCTCTGGGACCACTGCATCGCTGGAGATGGAGGGTTAGTTTAATGACCTGGACAAACTTCTGCTTGATCTTACTTTGTCTTGGCGGAGTGGCTCAAGTATGGGAGCTTAATGTTGAATATTGGGGAGGTCACCCCTTCAAGTGGGCTTAAATCTGGTCTATGGATAAAACACTTAGGACACATAGTCATAAACACTGCATAGTATAAACATTTGTTTGTGTGCGTGGAATGTTCGATTATAACTTAGAATTTGTTCCCTGTAGGTCAAATGGCTCGAGATGGCGATAGAGATCGAAGTCGATGATCAGGGGGCTACCAGTTAAAAAGGAGCGGGCTTGTGAATAGTTTTAGAAGAGGCACAAAGTTGTTTACAAACCATCCTCCTTCTTATGAGTGAGCGTGGCCATAGGGATTAACCTCGCAATTCGAAATCTTCACCACCTGTCATACAATCATTAGGAACAGATTCGAGGCTAGAACTGGCGAGCACAAGGAAACAGTCGTCAATGCTCCCTCCTTATGCTTCACCCTTGGCTCCGGTGACCAAATTTGGAAGTATGAAGTTGACGCCTGGGGATCGAACACCTGGGAAGAAATGAGTGTGAAAGTAGGGCCCACGGTTGCCTGACATGTCGGGAATCCCATAGTTCACACCCTAGTAGAAGAAAGCAACGCTGAAGGAGGCTTTCCTTGACTTCTATTTTAACGAGCTTAAGTGGTTACCAAACATTCATAGATCCCTATGGACGTGGACAAGTACAGTATGACAAACTGTATGATGTCTACTTCCAATATAGGGAAATGTATAGGTACGTGAGGCATCTCCCAGAGTTGATCCTTAAGAAGAATGTTGAAACTCAGAACATGGAACTGGATGTTAAAGCTGAGATGGAGAGCCTCAAGAATATGGAAAATGAATTGAATAAGATAACCCTCTAAATTTTACCTATTTCTTCGTATACGAGTAGCACATTTATATGTTAACTTTCTGTTGCTGAAATAGAAAACTTGATTAGGAGCATAAGAAGATCGAGGCTGAGGCAAAGCAAGCTCGAGAGTCATACAAAGATACAGTGGTCATGGTTTCGTCCAAGAATACGTCTCTCAAGCATAGTAACAAAGCTCCGATGGAGAGGAATATCCAGTTGGAGAAAGTAAAATAAAGAGCTGCACCAGCTCCGCAAAGATAAATGAAACTCTGATTGCGGAGAACAAGAAGATGAAAGAGGAGAATAAGCAAGCACAATGACTCATCAAAGAGAATGATGAGCTCTGTAAGCTACTTGATTTGAGGAACACAAAGCTTGCTCAAACTATAAAGGAAAAAGCTGATGCTGAGGCCATGAGCAAGGAGGTGCTGACCCAAGTGGATAGTGTGAAGGCCGATGTAACAACCCGAATTCTGATAGACTGGTTTTTTTTTCAAAATTCTAATCAATCGAAACTCATGTTGGTTTGCCTGGTATCCTACAGAAAAGACAGAGAAAATAAACATATCAGAGCTCAGAAAACATCTCATGGAGGAGTCGAATAAAATATAATATAATCAAAATATAGCCTTACCCAGATAATAATACTGCCTAACCAGTATCCAAAGCTATCATATCTCTGCCACAAATCTAACCTGCGAGTATGTTATGAGGAGGAGGTCAGAACAGAAGTTCTGGTGATGGGATTTAAACAACACATTTTGGACAACCCTACATATACCATTCAGTTAAATTTTCTTATTTATTATTTTACTTTCGTTGACAGCACTCAAGACTTACACACATGTCGTATCCATCTACTTCCCAGTGGATTAACCTAATACGGCATATATGTAGCTACCCCTAACATTAAGGTACACCCCACGGTACCCCAATCAAACGGTCTTCGCCGTAACACTACAAAAATATACGCAGTCCCTCATCCTATGTTGGAACGACGTACGGATCTCTGTATAACAATGCTACGTTCCGCATAGAACCACCATCGCCCTGCCATGTAAGTGTACGAACTGCCACCTTCGATCGAATCAGATGCCACCACATAGAAATGCCCTAGAGTCAACGATACACCACCCATAGAACACATGCATGTATATAGACGTTCTCACGTACGTATCGTCAATCGTACTCAATGCCTTAACCTGTACGATACACCAACTGAAAAGGGAATGCATGTATCCGCACGTATTACCTACTGTGCACCGAGTTCCGTAACAGGGCTGTATTCGAAACGCGGAACACGGTCGGGACCCTTTTCAGATGTTTGTATACATAAATGTTGTGGTCTGCATTTTCAGTGGCTATGGTCCCACCCAACCCCACCCTCAACTAGTGAAAGACAAGCAGAATTGAGAGCTAGTGATGCGACCCAGAGAAACAACAACCAATTATCCTAATTAGCCTGTCCCTCACTCTAAGCCTTGATAGTATGAGGTCTACAGTCTATTGGTTTAGCTCTCCGTCTTTCCGCATCATGCATCATGCTGACTGTCGATGACCGGTACCCGACGATTACTATCAATCAGATGGTTAGACCCGCCTAAGACAAACAGATGAGATGGTCATAACCAGCCTAGTCACAAGGTAATAGGTTCATCGAATCACCAATGCTACCTTACAGTCTTCTGACTGCCCCTATTGTAGCAATCAAGGTATACTCACCAGGTTGTAACGTGCAGACCTAACCTCTGTGAGCACAGCCTAAACGCTGTCACTGCACAGAGGACTACCAAGAGTACCCTCCATGTCCCAGGAAGCCAAGTGCTTCCCTTTCCAGTCCTTCGGAGCTTGCAAAATATTAGCAGAACAACAGAAAGAACAAGCAGAATAATAGATGGTCGTGCACTCATCTTGTGCGCCATGGCACCACGATGATCTCAATCGCTAGGTTATTCACCTTCTGACATACGGACTGGTCCAAGCGCCTCAGGTTAATATGTTATTAGACCCTATGTCTAACTGTTTAATTGCGCGCATGCTTTACCTCATCCGATTTCCAGTAAACGTGGTTATTTTAGTTTATATTGACTTCTTATTCAAGTTACCAAGTTCTCTCCAATCCCCTTATATCTCTAAGGAATGGACCCTTCTCGCTTATTAATTTTAGTTGTATGACTTAACCCGTTTAAGTTTATTAATAATCCTTCAACGTGTTATTCTTATCAGCAGATTTCAAACTTTAGGTTTTCAGATTACTTAATTTATGATTAAGTACAACTTATTGCATTTCATAAGTTTCCCCCTCTTTTATCTACTTATTACAAACAGCGGATTTGTAACGACCCGAACCTCCCCGTAAAGGAAAGCCCGGATTGCTTTGAGGACAAGACAAATCAGAACACAAAAACTGGAACATTTCATTGCTTATTACAACAATTCCATCAGAATACAAGAATATACAGAGTATTAATAAATATTACACATTTGATAAATATCAGAGATTTACAAATTACAATGCAGCGGAAAATAATACAAAACACAACTGAAAGAGATACACTGATACAGAGCTTTCTGGATGTCATTCTAGCTGTAAACCAGGATCCTGTGAATATAAATCTGCAAAAACCCAACTACTAGATGCCCGTGTGGAAAATAGGGGCATCCAGAGTTTAGGTTAAAACAATAAACTACAGGTCAGTCATGTGACTGGTGTGAGAACTAAAACAGTTATTAATCTTTATTTTTAAAGTTAAGTAAATCAAGGGACCATGCCGTATAACATGGAACGGGTTTCCTCCCAAGAATACCAGTGCATAAAACAAACAGTGCAATGCTAAATAAAGAACAATGAAGCTATTATGAGACCCAGGTCCCATCACACAATGCAACACAAGCCGGAGGATAGAGTTTTACCTTATAATAGCCAAATAATGCTTGATACGTGAAATTTAATCTTTTATTATTACTATAAGTGAAGAAATCAACTTCAAATCTAAATGTATCAATCATAGGCGGCATGGGTATCATCTATCATGTCTCCATACTAGGCTCTACAAATAAAACCGAAATGTCACGTATTGGAAACTGGATTTCCGTCATGAGTCGAGGCCAGGGATGGCTCCTTACCGCTTCGAGACACTCTAGCAAATGCCTCCGGATTCGGACGCTGGCGAATCCTTGGATCTTTAAGGCTGGTCCACACATGGCGGATTAGTTATACCTGAACACACGTTTCCCGGTCCTATAGGACCTATCCATCGGCTCCGTAGAGACCGATATATCCAAGGCGCCTGGCATTCCAACAACCACACAGGTAAAAATAATCTAAATGTCAGGGCTTGTAAAATGCTAACATCACCCATAGCTAGAAAGAAACGTCATGCACTCCCTACAGTCACGATCCCCTTTTTCACTCATACCGAGGTGTGAGGCTCGAGAGTTAACGCTATACACAAAGTTATGCCACACAGGCCGTGCTTTGATCATCAACCACAAGACTCTGTTTTTCAACAGAAGACTTGATCATTTTCCACTTAGGTATGCCATACAGGCAATTCACTCCATGCGACTGATGTCTATCGATATATGACCTCTGAGCTCGTACGTCTCAGAGAAAGGCGTTAAGCAAGAGAATAAATTCTACGCCGCCAAACAGATATATATATTTAATAGAAATCAATCAACACATAATAAAATCCATTGTCAGACACACAGTCCATTTACAAGTTCGTTCTGGGTCTGAATGAAACCGGAGGCATTTTATTCCTCGTCCCATATGTCCAATATAGGAGAGAGGCCCTCGCATATCCGTCGATCTCCAAGTACGTCTGGACAATCACCACTTATTACCTTGTCTTCGGTGTACTGCCCAATCAAAACATCAGTAATCATCCAAACGATGTAAAGACCTCCGGTCCTCAACCACCGTCTTCATCGTCGACATATCGTCGAATCAGTTATTCAGAATGGGTATAAACCCGACCTTTCCGAATAACTCGCTTATATCATAAACAAGTGCTACACAAACACAATATATGCCTCATTCCAATTCAGAATATTCTTTTATTCAAATATTCACATCATTAGGGAAAATGTTCCCATTAATTTTATCAAAGATAAATTCTTTTAAATTTATTTTTTAATCTTCGGATATCAAAACATATTAAGGTTTTCCAAACTAGTCGGGATTAGTGAACCACACCGAAGTAATCATTTCTTTTATTTTCCAATCCCAACCTATTCATCCCATGGAGCAAAACTGGTAATACTCCATATCTAACACCATGGTGTTATCGGTAAATATTAGTTACCATTTCACGTTCAAATCTAATTAAAGATTTAACTATCGCTTGGAGCAAAACTGGTGATACTCCATTCTCGATCATTTCAATCTAAGTAAATATTCATTAAAACTCCACTTAGTTTTAATCTTCCCAAAAATCAATATTAATGATTATATAACTTGGGAAATCATATCCTGTCTTTAACTTGGTTAAAGAACCAATGCCATTTAAAACACGGTTCACGATAAACCCAAAATCACATTCCATCAGTCTCTAACCGTAAATTAGTAAGAGAACAATTCCCTAAGTATTAATCCCGAAGGCCGAAACCAACATCAGATCGATACCCAGGAAATCATTCAACTTAGCTAATCCCCAGTTAGTTTCTAATTTTCTTAACCCCATTGGGTTTAGGAACAATATTATTAAAGATACCATTCACGACAAACCCAAAATCTCATTTGATATTAAATACAAGGCTCTGAATAGAAAATATATCGGCTTATATTCAATATCAAATTCTGAAACCAACAATTATCGTATTGGAAATTACGATATTTATATATATTTCAAATCTCCATAACAATACCTGTATAATCATGAAATCCAACATCGAAATATTCCAAAGATGATTTCAATTCTAAACCATTCCAATTCATATATTGGAAATTCTGGTTATTTTTAAAACCATTTCAAATCCAATTTATTTATTAAAAAAATATTGGATTATAATTCTAGTCAATAAATAGTTCATTTCGATAAAATATATTTTTATCTTTTCAAATATGGAATTTATCATCCCGATTATTTCCAAATCATTTATTATGATTTTCACAAATTATTAATAAGTTTAATAATTTTATCAAGGCCCGTACAGTTGATTTCCATAAACGGTCATCGAACTGCACTTACACCAACCTCTTCCAAATTTGATTTGGACATAATTCCAAATCCAACCATTAGATTTCACATTTCTTATATTCGTTGGAAAGCTCTTTTCGATACGAACCCAACGATTCTGGCTTTAGGAGAATCCGACGGTCGGATCTCCCGAAATTTCCATTCGAAGTCAATGATCCAAATTCTTGAACTACTGCGGCGCGTTCTATTCAGGCCATTATATATATATATATATATTATATATTTCGTCGATTTCCATTTAAAACGTATTTTATAAATCATTTTAAATTAGTTTTCAAAACGATTTCACCTTCATATTCAATTTCAAATCAAAATTGAATATTCCATATCATCGATATATAAATGATAGTGTTTTCAAAACATTAGATTTTGAAATCACTTCCTTTTCGATATTCATTATAAAAATGAACAAAATCGATATAAATATCGTTCATGTCAAAATGGTGCATATCAAATCAACATGGCTTTATATATTTAAATATATTCGTGTAAATCCAAAATCGGACATCAAAATCAGATTTTGATCTTTTACTGAATATTATTTTAAAATATTTGTTATTTTATTTTATTCAACGCATGAATATATTCTTCAACACATAAATAATTTATATGGTTTATATTCAATAAAAATGATATTTTTATTGTTTAAATATTTTTATTCAACACATGAATATTTTGTTTTTATTCAACACATGAATATATTCTTATTCAACACATGAATATTTATTCCTTTTCTGAATATTATTTTAAAATATTCTTTATTTTGCAAATTGGAACTATGCCCAATCAAATACCATATAATGTTACTTATATGGATTCCATACAACACATGTATATAATAACAATGACAAACAATCAACCATCATCCAAAGTGCATTAGACAACTACATAAGCATAAAATATAAATAATCAACGCTTACGACAGCTTGTCAACCAGTCGATCGACATACCACTAAACAATTCGGATCAGTGTATGTCAATTATCATCCCAATACCCATGTGGGGTTTCAATCAACAAACACATATTTTATTCATGTAGTTGGGCGATGTGTAAAATTTATCGTCCCAATCCATATTAGTAAAATGAGTGTACATAAACAAATCGTACGATTTGTAAATGAATATTTATTTTATTTCAACACATGAATATATTCTTCAACACATGAATAATTTATATGATTTATATTCAATAAAAATTATATTTTTATTGTTTAAATATTTTTATTCAACACATGAATATTTATTTTCCATTTCACATCACAAACCAAATTCACACAAACAATTTTCACAACGCAATACAATCAAACCAGTCGTCCATGGTTTGTGGACGACGGTGTCGGATGCTGCTAAGCACCGTCTACATCCTAGTATATATTTTTAACTAGAAAGTAAATTAAAGTGAGAAGTTCTCACCTTTGGGATCCACTCCTTCATTCTTTTCTGAATTTCAGAACAGTGCTGCCTTGCCTGAAATTCCAATGCAATTTTCTTCAAGCTGTTCATAGTAAAAATCACATTTTTATTTCAATTCTAAAAGTTATATTTTTACTTTGCTAAAAAAATTATTTCTACTTCAAAACCATATGTGTAAAAATCACATCTTTAACACAATATTTGTAGTGACTCGGATTTTGCTCGGACCTAATCGATCGTAAAATCAATCAAGACTATTCAAAACCCGAATACGCTAACTCTGGGAATACAACACATCAAAACAAATAACTGAAGACTTTTATAAACATTACAATAATGTTACATCAGAGTACAGAATATCAGAGTACATCGAAAAATAGTACAAAGGAAGAAAAATTACATTAAACTTAATACAAGGCAACGGAACTAATAATCTAATACAGCGGAATTCTATCAATGCTCTGGACATAGCTTTAAGCTTTGATCGGAATCCTGCTCAATATCTGCAAAATAAGAAACTAGACTTCCCGTGTGGAAAAGAGGGCACCCGAGTTTGCAAAGTGGAACAAACTACGGATCAGTCATAGGACTGGTATGAGAAATCTAACTTAACTCATTTAATAATAAGGCTAATCACAGGACCACGCCACTAATGCGGAACGGGTTTACTCTACTGGACTGCCAGTGCATAAATAAAGTAAATCGTTTAAAACAACGTAATGCTTTTTAGAAAAATGAAACCATTATAAGACTCAGGTCCCATCACACAATGCAATGCAAGCCGGAGGATAGAGTTTTACCTTATAATGGTCAAAAGATGCTTGATACGATAAAAACGGATTTGATATTATTATTAGTGTATATATGTTTCAAAAACATTTCAATCATAATGTATCAATCATAAACGACATAGCTACCATATACCATGTCGCCATACTAGTTCTACAATCAAAACTGCATGATGTCGTATTGGAAGTTGGATTTCCATCATGAGTCAAGGCTAGGAACGATCTCCTTACCGATTCGAGACACTCTAGCAATGCCTCAGGATTCAGACGTTGGCGAACACTTGGATCTTGCAGGGACGGTCCACAAATACTTTATTGGATTAGTTATGCCTGAACACGCCCTTCCCGATCCTACTGGACCTATAATTTGGCCATTGGCGATCAATAAATCCGAGGCACCTCATAATCCATCAACCACATAAGTAAAAATGTCAGGGATGGTAAGTCGCTGACACCACTTCTAGCTAGAAAGAAACGTGTGCACTCCCTGCGTTCCCTTGCTCCGTTTTTGACTCTTACCGGGATGTGAGGCTCACAAGGTAACGTTATACACAAAGCTATGCCGAAAAATAGGCTATGCTTTGATCATCATCCACAAGGCTCTGCTTTTCAACAAAAGCTTCGATCAATTGCATCTTGGCATGTCACGTTGACAATTCACGCATTGCGATCGATAACTACCAATATATAACCTCTGAGCTCGTGCGTCTCAGAGAAGGGTGTTAAGCAAGAGAATAAATTCTCTGCCACCACAGATATATATTAAATATAAATCAATTTAATTTTCATGGAAGGAAATCCAATGTCAGACACACACCATTTACAAGTCCGTTCTGGGTCTAAAAGAAACCGGAGTCACCTTATTCCTCGTCCCGTATGTCCAATACGGAAGTGAGGTGCTCGCTTATCCGGACAATCAACAAGTACGTCCGGACAACTACCACTTTAACCCTTTACTGGGAGCAAATCAGTCCAGGGCATCAGTAGTCATCCATTCGATGTGAAGATCGCCGGTCTTCAACCACTGTCTTCATCTTTGACTTTTAATCGTCGTAGTAATTATTCAGAATGGGTTAAACTCGGTCCTTCCGAATAACTTGCGTATTTTGTAATAAAAAATCAAGTGTTATAAAAACACATCAAACGCCTCATTCCAATTTAGAATATTCTTTTAATAAAATATTCACATTATTCTATCAAAGATAAATTCTTTAAATTTATTCTTAAATCTTTCTTTTTAATGATTTATTAAAACTCTAATTTGGTTTTAAATATTAAAAATCATTATTTAATGTATATTTAAATTTTAAGAAATTAAACTTATCTTTAACTGGGTTAAAGAACTAATATCATTTAAAACACAGTTCACGGTAAACCCAAATCGTCTTTCCATTAAATATGGAATTTTCACCGCAATCAAATCAATATATAATCGATATAAATTTCTATATCAGACCAATAATATAAATGGAATATCGGCAAAGCCTCTTAAATTCCATATAATATCGGTCTTCTTTTACAGAAGCTTATCTCGACTATTACCGAATAGAATTCCATTCAGTTACAATTTAATATATTAAATTGGGAAACTTCACTTTGGAAAATTACCGTTTCATCTTAATAAAATATTTGTAAATTCCATTTAAATCTTAATAAAAGATTTATAAATTCAAAATTAAAATTTCAATGTTAATTGGAATTAAAGAACAGATGTCGTTTAAAACACAGTTCACGATAAACCCTCAATCAACTTTCATCTTAATGCTTAATTAGAACATTAATTAATTAGTAAACTACTCTAAATCTAAATTAAAAGATTTATTCTTTTCACACGGGGTTTAAGAATTGTGTTATTCAAAACACCATTCACGACAAACCCAAAATCCAATTTATTTTATTTAATTCCAAATAATTATTAATTAATTGGAATACTCCATTAAATCTTGATTAATGATTTATTCTATTTCTTTATTAAAATAATGTTTTCAAAATATTATATTTTTGAAATTACTACTTTTTATTCTATTCATTATAAAATGAATAAAACGATCGATAAACCCGTTCAGGTTAAAATGGTGTTTCAACTTATAATGGGCTAAATAGTCTAATACATTGCCATGTCCATTTATGGTTTATAATGGGCTAGACCTCCCACATTTGGCCTACAACTTGCATATGCTGGACGCGCCGGTCAGGTCCGGGCAGACTTATCCCACAAGTTGGGCTTAACCTCGTGTCATTGACCGCTTCGTATTTGCGCACTTAGACCTCTCACGTTAGGTTCAACATTAGTGGCTGCTGGATATGCCGGTCGGGTCCAGGCAGACTTCCACCACAAATGCAACCTAACCTCGTGTCAAAAGTGCAATTATAATTTATAATTGTAATTATTTCACTGAAAAATATTCATTATTTTAAACTATTCTTTATTTAAAATATCTTTATTCTAAAATATTCTTAATTTAAAATATCCTTTATTCTAAAATGTCCTTTATACTAAATTGTTATTTATTTTATAATATTCTTGTTACCAAATATTCTTTATTTCTGAATCGGAATGCGACTCAACCAATTACCATATAAGTTCATTTATATGGTTTTCATACATTGCATATGAATGATAAATAATCAGTAAACATCCAAATAACAACCACAGTGCATTCTACAACTAATCACAAGGGAGATGTGTGATTAGAATATCATCCCAAGACCCATGTGGGGTTTTATCCAACAAATAAATAATAAATTATTTGTGCACTCGGGCGTTGTGTAAAAAAATTATCACCCCAATCACATAAACAACTCAGATAACTTGTAAATGGAAGTGTAATTATAATAAAATTATTTTAACATGTTTAATTTTCCAAATCTCAATCATGTCACAATATAACATACATAACAACACAACAATACATCCATGAAATAGATATAACAAATATTTCAATCATTTTAATGCAATAAAAATGATACTTTTTATTGCAATATTTTTAATGAAACAACGTGACAATAAAAATGTAATCTTTTTTATTGAAACACAACATTATCTAAATAAATGATATATTCATTTGATAGATCATTATCCTAAATAAATGACATTTTTATTATTCTAACATAAATGACATATTTAACTAAAATTATATTTTCTTCTAACATGACATTCTTATCCAAAATGACAATTTATTCTAACATGACACTTTTATCTAGAATGACAATTTTAACTAAATTGACAATTTAATCCTATCATGACATTTTTTATCTCAAATGGCAATTTTAACTAAAACGACATTTTTTTTATTTAACATGACATGTTTAATTCTCTAAAAAATGACATGTTTAATTCTCGAAATAAATGACAAATTTATCCTCTAAAATATATGACAAATTTATTTTCAAAATATATTCTTTAATTAAATGACGTGTTTAATTCTCTAAATAAATGACTAATTTATCCTCTAACATAAATAACAAATTTATTTTCAAAATATGTTCTTTAATTAAATGACATGTTTAATTCTCTAAATAAATGACAAATTTATCCTCTAACATAAATGACAATTTTATTTTCAAAATATGTTCTTTAATTAAATGACATGTTTAATTCTCTAAATAAATGACAATTTATCTCTAATATAAATGACATAATTATCTCTAATATAAATGACATTATTATCCCCGACATAAATGATTTATATCTAACTCTAACATAAATGACATATTTAAATTTTAATATAACATTTTGTAACAAAATGATGTTTTTAACTAACATGACATTTTCTAACATAATGATGTTTTTAGTTAACATGACAAATTCTAACAAATTGATATTTTTAAGTAACATGACAGTTTGTAACAAAGTGCTATTTTTAATTAACATGACAATTTATAACAAAGTGCTATTTTTAATTAACATGACAATTTATAACAAAAATGATATTTTTAATTAACATGACAATTTATAACAAAAATGATATTTTTAATCAACATGACAATTTATAACAATTATGATATTTTGAATCTAACTTAACATTTTATAAAAAATGATGTTTTTAATCTAAATTAACATTTTATAATAAAATGATGTTTTTAATCTATCATGACATTTTTGTTTAACATAACATGAATACAACTAAATGACCTATTTTGTTTACAAAGTATGAACACAACTAAATGACCTATTTTGTTTATAAAACAAGTTCCTATTTTTACATAGCAATTTCCACATTTAACAATGATTAACAAAAGTGAATATTTTTATTTGACAACCATTTTAATTTCAACATGACATGTAACAACCCGGAAAATCTGAACTAGTTTAAAAATTTTAAATTGGCTATTTTAGTGAATTTTAAATATTTAAAATAAATATATTAGATAATAAGGAGGAAAAAGTAGTTTGAATCGATGTTTGAAATTGAATATAATCACTTTGAATTATAAACATGGCCTGAAATGGCACGGCAGTTTCAAAAATTGAATTCAAACTTTGACTGACTATACCGGGTGCAAAGTAAAACGGATTTGAGTGAAACCAAAAATATTTAAATTTGTTAGTGAATACCTTTCTAACGAATCAGAAAAATCGAAGTTTCGTAGAGGGGGTCAAAAGTTATGGCCAAATGAATTTTCAAAAAGGTCGCTATAGAATTTATATAGCCCGTGAAAATAGACATTTTGCAAAGGACCTTAGAATTCGATGAAACCACTTTTGTTAGATACAGGATGTGAAGTTATTGCTAGGTTTCAAATTTCATAATTTTTGAAGCTAGTATGTGAGCGTGGCAAAGGAAAATGTTATTTGGTCAATTATAGTTAAATTGGATCGACCAGAATATGGCCATTTTTCAAACGGTCTCAGAATTCGATGAAACTAGTTTTGTTGGGACCGTATCGTCAAAACATAGCTAGATTTATTTTTCTGGAATTTTTCGTATCAGTATGTGGCCCCGGCAAATTGAAATGTACGTTCAAATTAAATATTGAATGTTTTATATTTTAATTTGAAAGAAAACTGACTGAAACAGTCAAGTGGGCCTACAAAACATATCCCATTGTGTTTGGAATGGGGGTATTTAGCTAGGGGCGACACTCGTTGGGTCCGATTTGAAGTTCATATTGAAAAGCAAGTATTTTTGAAATAAAATAATATTAAATTATTTTATAAAACCCTAGAAAACAACCCTAACCCTTATCATTACAGCAGCCGCCATCGTTCCTCATTCAACGGCCGTTCTTGCTCCAATCTTTATCTTCTAAAAACTCACAAACCGCTCAACGATTTTAACAACTACATGAGGGAAAATTAAAGTACTTCGTGAGAGCTTCAAATCAAGGGTGGTTTCACGAAGTATCGTCGAGTATTCAGTTGGAATTTCCGCCGTGAAGTGGCGCCGTTCGCCACCAATTCAGGCGTCGCAGGAGCAACCGATGTGGGCGAGGTGGGTACAAGCAGGTGCGGATTTCGGAGGAGAAGATCATTGAGGGTTCTGATCTGACGCACGGTGGCCATAGGCGGCGCGAAACCCAACCCTAGGTTGGAACCGTTGTCGACATCGACTGTTGATTTTAAACAGGGAAAAGGTAGAATTTTTTTAGCGCTATAAATTTAATTAATTACGTTTTTAAATTGATTGATATTTAAAATTACATATCTTTTTGCTATGTTGACGAAATCCAGTGAAACAAGAGACAGTGGACTCGTGTGGACGTCTTCTACATTCTAGAAGAGACCGCATATTTTTCTGAGCCTTCTGCTATTTTTGGTGGAGTGGAACCCACTGTGAGATTTCTAATTTATAAACAATATGGAAAATAACGATGTATAAATTATATACTCGATGTGTGAGTTATATAAGCGTTGTACACCTCATGTATAAGCGTTGTATAAGTTGTATGTTCGATGTATAAGTTATATATGCATTGTAAAAATTTATATATATGAGATGAAATGACGTAGAAATGAATTGAAGTAAGTTGAAATATATTTATATACGAATATATATATATATATACTCCCCTCGTCCACAGACCATGGACAATATTTATTGGTTGTGATATTGTTTGGGATTATTTGGTTGAAGTGAAATTGGTTGATAAAATTGTTTGTGGTTGAGAATGATTGATTGTGGTTGAAAAATACCCATCTATGGTTGAAAACAAAATTAGGATAGATATTGGAAATGAAAATAAGACATGCCGCCTGCGTGTGAACTAGATGCATGGATCCCCATTGTCAAAAACTGCAAGGTTTTAAGGTAGATCGAGGAGCCGTACTTCGATACGGTCCCGGTTTTAACTACCCTGCCGTTTTGCTGCCGAAATTTCCTGAAATCTTTCTATGTTTGATTTATTTTTATTGGTTGAGACTATATTCGTTTGTTGAATAAAAATCCAGGTATTATAAAATAATCGTGTTTTGAAATAAATTGTTTTACAATAAAAATCGCATTTTTATTATATATACAAACTATAGAGAACATTCATGTGTTGAATAGAAATTCATTCGTTGAATAGAAATTCATGTGTTGAATGGTACTCGTATTTTAAATGAATTGTTTTAAAATAAAAATCACATTTTTATTATATATACAAACTATAGAGAACATTCATGTGTTGAATAGAAATTCATTCGTTGAATAGAAATTCATGTGTTGAATGGTACTCGTATTTTATATGAATTGTTTTAAAATAAAAATCACATTTTTATTATATATACAAACTATAGAGAACATTCATGTGTTGAGTAGAAATTCATTCGTTGAATGGAAATTCATGTGTTGAATGGTACTCGTGTTTTGAATAAATTGTTTTATAATAAAAATCACATTTTTATTATATATATAAACTATATAAAATAGTCATGTTTTTGAAATAAATCATTTTACAATAAAAATCACATTTTTATTATATATATGAACTATATAAAATAGTCGTGTTTTTGAAATAAATCGTTTTACAATAAAAATCACATTTTTATTATATATATGAACTATATAAAATAGTCGTGTTTTTGAAATAAATCGTTTTACAATAAAAATCACATTTTTATTATATATATGAACTGTTAAAAATAGTGAAGTGTTGAAATAAATGTCTGTTGGATAAAAATATCATTTTTATCAGATGTATAGAAAATGAATATGGTTTTGAAATCGAAGAATCGATTATATTTATATATATATAATTAAAATAAATCGAATAGTGATGCTGCAGTTCATATTTTGAAACCGTGATTTCAAACGATTATTGCGGAAGATCCGACCATCGGATTTTCTGAAACTGCAACCGTTGGGTTCGCCTTGGAAATATCTTTCCAACGGCACCAACTTTGTAAAGATCCAATGGTTGGATTGTCTGGAATGTTTAATTCAAATCTGAAGAAAAACAGTGCCAGATTCGATTATATATATATATATATATATATATATATATAAAATTATATTAAATCGAATAACGACGCTGTAGTTCGTATTTTGAAATTGTAACTTCAAACGATTAGTGCGGTAGATCCGACCACCGGATTTTCCCAAAGCTGAAACCGTTTGATTCGTTTTGAAAAGATATTTCTAATGATTTAAATTTTGTGAAGATCCAAAGGTTAGATTTTTAGGTATGGGTAAATCAAATTTGGAGAAAAACAGCGCCACGGCCGCAATAGGGCCTGAAGCGTTGTTTTGAATATATTGGTTATTTTTAAATAAATAAAAATAGTGATAAATCGTGATAAAATATTATAAAAGATATGAAATGGAAATAAACTGAATTTGCTCGGTTTATGTGATATTTGATGGTTGAATGTGTTTGGCGTGAAAATTACACTAAAGAACAAAATTAGTGATATCGAATAATTTAACCATTGAAATGAATTGATTTGAAATTCTAAATATACGTCAATTATTTGGTAAGGCCGAGTTAATTCTCATTTTAAATAATTGATCTTCGTTCGAAAGTCGAAGGCATGAAGACGGTGCAAGACCAATGTTCTTCACGTCGAATGGAGGGGTGCTATTGATGCTCAAGATAGGAGTAGCTACCTAGAAGGGGCTGAAGTAGTAACTGTTCGGACGTACGTGTCGATTGTGCAAATGTGCGAGGAATCCAGATCCTCCGGTTTCGTTCAGACCCAGAACGGACTTGTAAATGGATGTGTGTCTGACGTTGTATATTGACAATGTGGCATACAAAGATGCAGTGATCAAAGCTTATGTTGAAAAGCAGAGCTTTGTGATTGATGATCAAAGCACCGCCTGTGTGGCATAGCTTTGTGTTTATCGTTGTTTCGCGAGCCTCACGCCCTGTATGGACCAGAAACGGGAGAGGACTTCAGGGAGGACATGCGTTTCCTTCTATCTAGGGTGGTGTCAGTGACCTACCAGCCCTGACATTCATATTACTTTCACCTGTGTGTTTGTTGCTGTTGTGAGGCGCCTCGGTTATATCGGTCGATCCGGGACCGATGGAGTCATTCGTTGGCTCACCTACGCCCCAAAGGGCGGGGAAACGCAGTGTTCAGGCATTTTAATCCACATCGTTGGACCGGCCCTGGCGATCCAAGGGGCAGTTGCGGCTGTTCCTGAGGGGCAGGCTAGAGCGTCTCGAAGCGGTGAGGATGATCCCTTGCCTCGGTTCATGACGGAAATCCAATTTCCAAATACGACATCGTACGGTTTTGATTGTATACCTATATATGGAAACATAGTGGTATGGGGCATTAATGCCGCCTATGATTGATATTTATGATTGTATCTAAAATCAGAAACTAATTGGAAACGAGCTAGGACAGATGGTTTCCTGGGTATTGGTCTAATGTTGGTTTCGGCCTTCGGGGTTAATACTTAGGGAATCGTTCTCCTACTAGTTTACGGTTGGAGTCTGATTAAGAATTAAACGATAAAATTTACATTTCAAATGATTTGTTTTCCTCGTATCAAGCATATTTGGCCATTATAAGGTAAAACTCTATCCTCCTGTTTGTGTTGCATTATGTGATGGGAACTGAGTCATATAATGGCTTCATTTTTATAAAAAGCATTGCGATGTTTAAAAGATTTATTTGTTTTAAGGCACTGGAAATCCAATGGAGTAAACCCGTTCCGCGAAAGTGGCGTGGTCCTGTGATTAGCCATATTTGAAAATGTGTTAAGTAGATTTCTCATACCAGTCCCATGATTGACTCGTAGTTTGTTTCACTTGCGAACTCAGGTGCCCCTATTTCTACACGGGCAGCCTTGTATTCAGGTTTTAGCAGGCTCTTTCTGGATAGCTGGAGCTAAAGATGGATTCTATCATTTATCTCTTTTATGTTGTTCAGCTCCTGTTGTACATATTATGTTTTCTTTTCCGCAGTAGACATTTATGTATAGCTGAACTGTATTTTGTACTAAGTGTGATCCTATATACTGTGTAACTCTGATGATTATATTTATCAAGTGTATTCTATTGTACATTATCTGGTGTATTTATTTATTTTTGTTCTGTTGTTATCTGTTTATGTGTTATATTCCAAAGATTACCCTTGCCACTGTCTTATCGGGAATGGGATCGTCACAAACATGGTATCAGAGCTTTGGTTAAGCCTGGAATATAACATATGAACGAGCTCGTTAGAAATAGAACCAGGAGTGTTCTAGGACGAGTAACTCATTACAGATAGGATCAGTAATATCCTAGTATGAGTATAGCAGAATGAAATGCACCTCGATAGACACATTTACATTCAAGTATATGTTTCTATGTCTTAAAAGATCTTTTCTGTTGACCTGACACTTGATCTACTATTTGCAGAAGTACTAGAAATGAGTATCAGAAACAGGAGAAATGCAGAACCAGATTTAGAAGCTTTATTAAAGAAGTATCGAAATCTGGGTGGAGTACCATACTCGGGAAATGAATCCATTAGTCAAACCCAAGATTGGATGCGTTCTGCCGAAAGAATTCTTGAGCGTCTCCAGCTAAGAGATGACCAGAAAAGATTAGTGACATCTTGGGCACTCAAGGACGAAGCTTTGTTCTGGTGGGAATCAATTATTAGGGATGATCTAGAAGGTGATATCACCTGGGATAGATTCAAAGAAATGTTCAACCAAAGGTTTATTCCTCCAGAAGCAACTGAGCGGTTATACGATGAGTTCTACTATCTGATTCAAGGTGATATGAATATTCTCGAAAATCATAAGAGATTCAATGAACTTTCTTGTTTTTCCCCGCATCTAATTGAAAAGCCAAAGATGAAGAATATGAGGTTCATTAATGGTCTTCAAAGAAAATACCAGAATAGTGTAATGAAGAATGTGAAGCTTCCTTTTTCAGAAATGATATATATGGCTTATCAGTATGAGGATCTTGATAAGAAAGAAATATTGCGAGACGAAGATGAATGTAGTTCTAGCAACAAAAGAAAATTCGAAACTGATAGCCCAGAGGCCAGTACGACGTCTGGGGTCAGAAAGAAGCCTAAATCCAAAAGAAAAAGGGGTAAAGCAGAGAAAGGATCAGTAACAATTGCCACATGCTCGAGCTACAACAAGCAAGGGCATTTGGCGATAAATTGCAAATCTTGGAACCAACGGAAGAAGGATAAATTTAAATCCAAGAACAAGGTTCAAGAAGATAGAAAATGCAATCTTTGCCATCAGGTTGGTCATGTAAAACAAGATTGCCGACTATCGCAGAAATCTAAAGAAGAGCATGTAAATGAAGTAGCAGAAGTTCCTGCACCCTCAGCTAATCAGGAAAGGGCTGATGTTTTAGAAGGTACGCTTAATGTCAGAGATATTCCAGTAAAAGTATTATTTGATACAGGCGCGTTGCGAAGCTTTGTTGCAAAGAATGCAGTTAAGAAGCTAGATTTGAATTTGAAAAGGCTCAAAGAGCCAATGACTGTTCATAATCCGGTTGGGGGTTCCCTCGACCTTAGTTGGGTTTGTGGAGTGCCTGTTTCTTTTTCTCGCTATTGGTTCTCTACCATAGCAATCGTTATTAATTTTACCCAATTCGATCTCATCTTGGGATTGGATTGGTTAACCAAATATGAAGCTGTGGTTAAATGCGCCGAAAGAATTGTTAAGGCAAAGACGAAGTTCAGGGAATATATAACGATTCCATGCGAAGGACCGAATTCTAACAGAAAGGACTTCTGGGCAGCTTTGGATGTTTCTCCTGCTCAAATAGAACCTGTTCCTGTCGTTACGGAGAATATTCAGGTCGACATTGAAAATATCCCTGTTGTCAAGAACTATGCGGATGTGTTTGAGGAAGTTGTCAGCTTGCCTCCGCAAAGAGAAATTGATTTTAAAATCTCTTTAGTCCCGAATGCAAGACCAGTAGTTCACGCTATTCGAAGAATGACCTTGAAGGAGAAAGATGAGTTAGATAATCAAACCCAACAGTTAGTATGGAAGGTTCTGATCAGACCTAGTTTCTCTGATTGGGGAGCAGCAGTGGTATTTGTCCCGAAGTCAGACGGTACTCTCAGATTATGTGTAGACTATCGTGACTTGAATAAACAGACGCTGAAAAACAAATATCCATTGTCGCAGATTGATGATTTGATAGATCGATTGAATGGCGCACAAGTATTTTCACGAATGGACCTAGCTACAGGTTTCCATCAACTTAGTATCGCCGAGGAGTGTGTTCCTTTGACAACATTCAGAGGTCCAGACCTATTCTACGAGTGGTTAGTAATGTCGTTCGGCTTATGTAACGCTCCGGCCTATTTCGTCGATTTAATGAACAGAATATTCAGAGGAGTATTGAATAAATTTGTTCTGGTTTTCATTGATGATATCCTTATCTTCTCTAAATCAGAAAGCGAGCACAAAAAACATTTGGAACAAGTGTTAGAAATTCTCAGAAAGAATGTGTTGAAAGAAAAGTTTTCCAAATGTATATTCTGGCAAGAAGAAGTCAAATTTCTTGGCCGCATAGTGTCAAAGCAAGTAATTTCAGTGGATCCCAGTAAAATCACTGCTATTCAGAATTGGAAACAGCCTTGTACACCAACAGAAGTTAGAAGTTTTCTCGGGTTAGCCAGTTATTATCGGAAATTCATTAAGGATTTCGCGAAGACATCTAGTTCCTTAACAAAAATGACTAAGAAACATTCGAGATTCAATTGGACTCCTGTATGTGAGGAAGCTTTCCAGGAGCAGAAATTAAAACTGACAACTGCTTCAGTGTTAACAATAATAGATGGCAATGAGGACTTGAAAGTCTGGACTGACGCTTCTAGAGAAGGCCTTGGCGCTGTGTTAATGCAAAGAGGTCAAGTGATTGCTTATGCTAGCCGTCAGTTGAAACCATATGAGAAGAATTATGTGACTCATGATCTTGAGCTGTTAGCCATCGTATTCGCTTTGAAAATCTAGAGGCACTATCTTTTGGGTGAGAAATTCGAACTGTATACAGACCATAAGTCATTGAAGTATTTGTTCACCCAGAAGGATTTGAATCTGAGACAGCAGTGTTGGCTAGAATTTCTTGCGGCGTACGATTTTGAGATTTTGTACACTCCAGGGAAAGCCAATGTTGTAGCTGATGCGCTGAGTAGAAAGAATGTAATAATCGCCAGCTTTATCGTTATGACTTCCTTGATTGACAAGATCTCCATTCAACAGAAAGATGATAATTTTGTTAAGGAGATGATCAAAAGAATTCAAAAAGGCGATGCATCCAGTTTCCAAGTGGATAACGAGGGAATTCTTAGACTAAAAGGCAGAATTTGTGTTCCTGACGTCTCCGAGCTCAAAAGAGAAGTTCTTGACGAATGCCACAAGGCCAAGCTGAGTATCCACCCAGGGGTTAACAAAATGTATAATGACCTCAAGCGAACTTTCTGGTGAAGGCAATGAAAAGAGATATTTCTATATATGTTAGTCGATGTCCCACCTGTCAGCAAGTCAAAAGCGATCAGCAGAAACTCATTGGATTGTTACAACCTTTAGAAGTGCCAGGTGGAAAATGGGAACAGATTTCTATGGATTTCATTGATGGTTTTCCCAGAACCAAGAAGGGAAATGACAGTATTTGGGTGATCGTAGATCGTTTCACGAAGACCGCCCATTTCATACCTGTCAGATCGAACAGAACTGCTCAGAGTCTGGCGCAGATTTATTTCAAAGAAATTGTTAGACTGCACGGAGTTCCCATGAGCATCGTTAGTGATCATGACCCGATTTTTGCTATTAAATTCTGGGAAGCATTCAAAGCAGAATTGGGAACGAAACTAAACTTGAGCACTGCATATCATCCTCAGACAAATGGTCAGATTGAGAGGGTGAATCGTATTCTTGAAGATTTATTACGGGCTTGTATTATAGATTTTGGTGGATAGTGGGAAGACCATTTGCAGTTGGCCGAATTCTCATACAACAACAGTTACCAAGAAAGCCTGACAATGTCACCATTCGAAGCATTGTATGGTAGACCATGCAGAACCCCTGCTTGTTGGGTGGAGCCAGGCAATAGACTTGTATTGGGCCCAGATATGATTCACGAGGCTGCGGATAAAGTCGAGTTCGTTAAGAAACAATTACTAGCCGCCCAAAGCCGACAGAAGAACTATGCAGATAAGAGAAGAAGGGATATATCATTTGTTGTTGGCAACTATGTATATTTGAAAGTATCCCCGATGAGGGGAGTTATCCGGTTTGGTAAAACAGGGAAATTGGCGCCCAAATTCATTGGTCCGTTTCCTATTCTTGAACGGATTGGAACTCCCGCATATAGGGTTCAATTGCCTGATTGGTTGCCTGGAGTACATGACGTATTTCATGTATCTCAACTTCGAAAGCACGTTCATGATCCAGACTTGATCGTGGAAGAAGCAGCGCAACAGGATATAGAAATCACACCAGAATTGTCAGTTAGGAGAGAGCCGCTAAAGATAATTGGCAAAGAAACCAAAGAACTGAGGAACAAGAAGGTTCACTTAGTCAAATTGCAATGGAGTGGAGATCCGCGAGATTGTACTTGGGAAACATAGGAGAGCATTTAGAAAGCCTATCCTAGATGTCGAATGGATATCTCTGATTGACTCCGGTGCAAGGTACATTTACCATACTTTGCATTACCATTTAATTCTCTACTATGTTGTTCTTTTCTTTCCATGGATGTACACCTTTAATTCTATAATTTGAATGATTTTAAAAGAGTATATGAATTGATTAGTACATTTTTGAAAAGTTGAAAATAAATTTGATTGTTGTTTGTGTTGTGTGATTGTGAATTTGATTTATTAAATTATTAAAATGATAGTTAATTTAATTAATAAGAGGATGAATGGTAGAATTTATTTGATTAAATCACACATTGAACTGATTTAAAAATAGATAGAAATATATACATGTGCATTATATATGTTTGAACGGGTAATTGGATTGGCTGTTGAGTAAAGAAATTATTTGCGTGCCTGACAAATAGGTAAACCTTAATGAGTTGGATGCGAAATATTATTATATCGACACCTGTGAATGTCATTGGATGCGGAGTGCTGGTTGTTCTATGTGTAATAATAAACGTCGCCATAGGATAGTAACAATTAATTTTGAACTACACTACATGGCATACTTCTCGAAGATAGGCATACTTCATCATATACCACATAAGCATTCGGAGCTTGTGTGACGAGGTTGAAGATTTACCGTACGAGCGAGAGGCTTATATGGCGATGACTATATATTACAGGTTGAACTGATGACTGATATGGACCATTTAAAATTGTAACGATAAATGGCCAGATTAAAAAAAAAAACCCCACACGGGTCTGGAGTTGACAATAATCACGTCTCTCTAGTCATTATATACGACACATGGATTATTTATTTCCCACATGGGACGAGGTGACGAGGATTTATCCTCTGGAGCAATTAAAAATACAAACTCCCTCAGGCTTGACAGGGTGACGAGAATTTATTCTCTGGAGTTATTATCAATACACGCTCCCCTGTAAACACCAGAGTATATCACTATAAATATGTGTATGCTTGTTAGGATTTATTGGGTACCTAATACGGCCCAATAAATTTCCAAACCCCTCCCCGTACAAAGGAGGTTATGGCGAAATTTTTCGAAAATTCCGGGTGTTAGAATTTTTTTTTGAAGAATTTGAAAATTCTCAGAAACTGAAAAGTTGGAGAATGGGAGCCAGATAGAAAGTAGAGTTGATTAATCAAACCACTTTTGACTTTGTTCCTTTTCGGGGACGAAAAGTTTTAAGTGGGGGTGATTGTAACAACCCGGAAAATCTGAACCAGTTTAAAAATTTTAAATTGGCTATTTTAGTGAATTTTAAATATTTAAAATAAATATTTTAGATAATAAAGAGGAAAAAGTAGTTTGAATCGATGTTTGAAATTGAATATAATCACTTTGAATTATAAACATGGCCTGAAATGGCGCGGCAGTTTCAAAAATTGAATTCAAACTTTGATTGATTGTACCGGGTGCAAAATAAAACGGATTTGAGTGAAACCAAAAATATTTAAATCTGTTAGTGAATACCTTTCTAACGAATCTGAAAAATCGAAGTTTCGTAGCGGGGGTCAAAAGTTATGGCCAAATGAATTTCAGAAAGGTCGCTATAGAATTTATATAGCCTATGAAAATAGACATTTTGCAAACGACCTCAGAATTCGATGAAACCACTTTTGTTAGATCCGGGATGTGAAGTTATTGCTAGGTTTCAAATTTCATAATTTTTGAAGCTAGTATGTGAGCGTGGCAAAGGAAAATGTTATTTGGTCAATTATAGTTAAATTGGATCGACCAGAATATGGCCATGTTTCAAACGGTCTAAGAATTCGATGAAACTAGTTTTGTTGGGACCGTATCGTCAAAACATAGCTAGATTTATTTTTCTGGAATTTTTCGAATCAGTATGTGGCCCCGGCAAATTGAAATGTACGTTCAAATTAAATATTGAATGTTTTATATTTTAATTTGACAGAAAACTGACTGAAACAGTTGAATAGGCCTACGAAACATATCCCATTGTGTTCGGAATTTGGGTATTTAGCTAGGGGCGACACTCGTTGGGTTCGATTTGAAGTTCATATTGAAAAGCAAGTATTTTTGAAATAAAATAATATTAAATTATTTTATAAAACCCTAGAAAACAACCCTAACCCTTATCATTACAGCAACTGCCATCGTTCCTCATTCAACGGCCGTTCTTGCTCCAATCTTTGTCTCCTAAAATCTCACAAACCGTTCAATGATTTTAACAAATACATGAGGGAAAATTAAAGTACTTCGTGAGAGCTTCAAATCAAGGGTGGTTTCACGAATTATCGTCGAGTATTTAGTTGGAATTTCCGCCGTGAAGTGGCGCCGTTCGCCACCAATTCAGGCGTCGTGGGAGCAACCGAAGTGGGCGAGGTGGGTACAGGCAGGTGCGGATTTCGGAGGAGAAGATCGTGGAGGGTTCTGATCTGACGCACGGTGGCCATAGGCGGCGCGAAATCCAACCCTAGGTTGGAACCGTAGTCGACATCGACCGTTGATTTTAAACAAGGAAAAGGTAGCGTTTTTTTAGCGCGATAAATTTAATTAATTACGTTTTTAAATTGATTGATATTTAAAATTACATATCTTTTTGCTATGTTGACGAAATCCAGTGAAACAAGAGACAGTGGATTCGTGTGGACGTCTTCTACATTCTAGAAGAGACCACATATTTTTCTGAGCCTTCTGCTATTTTTGGTGGAGTGGAAACTAATGTGAGATTTCTAATTTATAAACAATATGGAAAACAACGATGTATAAATTATATAGTCGATGTATGAGTTATATAAGCGTTGTACACCTTATGTATAAGCGTTGTATAAGTTGTATGTTCGATGTATAAGTTATATCTTGTAAAAATTTATATATATGAGATGAAATGACATTGAAATGAATTGAAGTAAGTTGAAATATATTTATATACGAATATATATATCTCTATATATACTCCCCTCGTCCACAGACCATGGATGATATTTATTGGTTGTGATATTGTTTGGGATTATTTGGTTGAAGTAAAATTGGTTGATAAAATTGTTTGTGGTTGAGAATGATTGATTGTGGTTGAAAAATACCCATCTATGGTTGAAAACAAAATTAGGATAGATTGTGGAAATGAAAATAAGACATGCCGCCAGCGTGCGAACTAGATGCATGAATCCCCATTGTCAAAAACTGCAAGGTTTTAAGGTAGAGCGAGGAGCCGTACTTCGACACGGTCCCGGTTTTAACTACCCTGCCGTTTTGCTGTCGAAATTTCCTAAAATCTTTCTGTGTTTGATTTATTTTCATTGGTTGAGACTATATTCATTTGTTGAATAGAAATCCAGGTATTATAAAATAATCGTGTTTTGAAATAAATTGTTTTACAATAAAAATAGCATTTTTATTATATATACAAACTATAGAGAACATTCATGTGTTGAATAGAAATTCATTCATTGAATAGAAATTCACGTGTTGAATGGTACTCGTATTTTAAATGAATTGTTTTAAAATAAAAATCACATTTTTATTATATATACAAACTCTAGAGAACATTCATGTGTTGAATAGAAATTCATTCGTTGAATAGAAATTCATGTGTTGAATGGTACTCGTATTTTAAATGAATTGTTTTAAAATAAAAATCACATTTTTATTATATATACAAACTATAGAGAACATTCATGTGTTGAATAGAAATTCATTCGTTGAATGGAAATTCATGTGTTGAATGGTACTCATGTTTTAAATAAATTGTTTTATAAAAAAAATTACATTTTTATTATATATATAAACTATATAAAATAGTCATGTTTTTGAAATAAATCGTTTTACAATAAAAATCACATTTTTATTATATATATGAACTATATAAAATAGTCGTGTTTTTGAAATAAATCGTTTTACAATAAAAATCATATTTTTATTATATATATGAACTATATAAAATAGTCATGTTTTTGAAATAAATCGTTTTACAATAAAAATCACATTTTTATTATATATATGAACTGTTAAAATAGTGAAGTGTTGAAATAAATGTCTGTTGGATAAAAATATCATTTTTATCAAATGTATAGAAAATGAATATGGTTTTTAAATCGAAGAATCGATTATATTTTTATATATATATATATATATAATTAAAATAAATCGAATAGCGATGCTGAAGTTCATATTTTGAAACCGTGATTTCAAACAATTATTGCGGAAGATCCGACCATCGGATTTTCCTGAAACTGCAACCGTTGGGTTCGCCTTGGAAATATCTTTCCAACGGCACCAACTTTGTAAAGATCCAATGGTTGGATTGTCTGGAATGTTTAATTCAAATCTGAATAAAAACAGCGCCAGAATCGATTATATTTATATATATAAATATAATTAAATTAAATCGAATAACGACGTTGCAGTTCATATTTTGGAATTGTAACTTCAAACGATTAGTGCGGGAGATCCGACCGTCGGATTTTCCCAAAACTGAAACCGTTTGATTCGTTTTGAAAAGATCTTTCTAATGATATAAATTTTGTGAAGATCCAACGGTTAGATTTTCAGATATGGGTAAATCAAATCTGGAGAAAAACAGCGCCACGGCCGCGTTAGGGCCTGAAGCGTTGTTTTGAATATATTGGTTATTTTTAAGTAAATAAAAATACTGATAAATCGTGATAAAATACTATAAACGATATGGAATGGAAATAAATTGAATTTGCACGGTTTATGTGATATTTGCTGGTTGAATGTGTTTGGCGTGAAAATTACACTAAAGAACAAAATTAGTGATATCGAATAATTTAACCATTGAAATGAATTGATTTGAAATTCTAAATATACGTCAATTATTTGGAAAGGCCGAGTTAATTCTCATTTCAAATAATTGATCGACATTCGAAAGTCGAAGGCATGAAGATGGTGCAAGACCGATGATCTTCACATCGAATGGAGCGGTGCTATTTATGCTCAAGATAGGAGTAGCTACCTAGAACGGGATGAAGTAGTAACCGTTTGGACGTACGTGTCGATTGTGCAAATGTGCGAGGAATCCAGATCCTCCGGTTTCGTTTAGACCCAGAACGGACTTGTGAATGGATGTGTGTCTGACGTTGTATATTGACAATGTGGCATACAAAGATGTTGTGATCAAAGCTTATGTTGAAAAGCAGAGCTTTGTGATTGATGATCAAAGCACCGCCTGTGTGGCATAGCTTTGTGTTTATCGTTGTTTCGCGAGCCTCACGCCCCGGTATGGACCAGAAATGGGAGAGGACTTCAGGGAGGACATGCGTTTCCTTCTAGCTAGGGTGGTGTCAGTGACCTACCAACCCTGACATTTATATTACTTTCACCTGTGTGGTTGTTGTTGTTGTGAGGCGCCTCGGTTATATCGGTCGATCCGGGACCGATGGAGTCATTTGTCGGCTCACCTACGCTCCAAAGGGCGGGGAAACGCAATGTTCAGGCATTTTAATCCACATCGGTGGACCGGCCTTGATGATCCAAGGGGCAGTTCCGGCTGTTCCTGAGGGGCGGGCTAGAGCGTCTCGAAGCGGTGAGGATGATCCCTTGCCTCGGTTCATGACGGAAATCCAATTTCCAAATACGACATCGTATGGTTTTGATTGTATACCTATATATGGCGACATAGTGGTATGGGGCATTAATTCCGCCTATGATTGATATTTATGATTGTATCTAAAATCAGAAACTAACTGGAAACGGGCTAGGATGGATGGTTTCCTGGGTATTGGTCTGATGTTGGTTTCGGCCTTCGGGGTTAATACTTAGGGAATCGTTCTCCTACTAGTTTACGGTTGGAGTCTGATTAAGAATTAAACGATAAAATTTACATTTCAACGTATCAAGCATATTTGGCCATTATAAGGTAAAACTCTATCCTCCGGTTTGTATTGCATTGTGTGATGGGAACTGAGTCTTATAATGGCTTCATTTTTATAAAAAGCACTGCGATGTTTAAAAGATTTATTTATTTTAAAGCACTAGCAATCCAATGGAGTAAACCCGTTCTGCAAAAGTGGCGTGGTCCTGTGATTAGCCATATTTGAAAATGTGTTAAGTAGATTTCTTATACCAGTCCCATGACTGACTCGTAGTGTAACAACCCGTATTTTTGAATAACATGTTATAACATAAATGGAGGCAGAATTAAACTGTAAAATCTGAATCAAGGGAAATGGGCTGTGCCATTGCGTTCGTCTCGAAAAAATACGCGAAATAGAGTCCGAGTTTTCGAAAATCGGAGTCCGTATGACCAAGATATGGCCTCGCAAAGTTTCACGGAAAAATTCACAAATTAAAGTATACTTAATTAAGTGAAATGGGTTGCGCAGAGAAATATATATATATATATTGATATATATATATATATATATAATTGAAAGTTAAATAAATAAATATGCAAAAATGTTCAAAACAGCGAATTGGGAGAGGGGAATAACCGAACAGACCGATTTTTGAGGTCGACCCGAGCTCGCTGGGTCGACTAGGGGTTAATCCAGGGTGTTTGGCTGTCAACCCGTGGGCCGATTCGCTCAAATGCAGATTTTGCATTTGAATGGTTCTCATGGTTCAGCTTTAATCTAAAGGCCCTAGATGGTTCCTACACTTGACTTCTTCCCCAAGACATGCTTTGATGGCTTGGATTGAATCTAGGGTTAATCCTATGGCTAATACTATCCTAATCTTCTATAAAAAGACCCCAAACCTAGCCTAAATCACCATTATTCAATCCTACAACTAAACTATGTCAAATTTGTTCCTCTCATGGCCTCCACTCTCATGCTAAAATTTCTAAGTTAATTTCTATGAGAGATTTTGAGTTCATACAAGTGTTTTCAAACTTGTATGAGTGTTCTTAGCTTGCATTCAAGTCAAGTTGCAACATTTCTATTTCAAAGCAAGGGTTTTTATTGAATTGGCTCAAGGGTTTTTCATTTGGAGCTTGCATATTTGGGTTTTTGGTGCTTGCATAAGGGCTTCGTCTCAATCTTTATAATAAATATTAATTTGTGTCTTCATAGCATAGTAAGCCCTTTTCTACTTTCTTTTTATTGAACTCTAAAGTTAAATGAATGATGCAAGTTTGGTTGATCATTATATGCAAGTTTGGTTGATCATTATATGCAAGTTTGGTTGATCATTATGCAAGTTATGTATGACACATGTTACCATGTTATGCAAGTTTGGGTTGATCATTATACACATGTTATCATGTTATGCAAGTTAAACTTGAGTTTATGGCCTTAAAGCTTCAAGCTTTATGTTAAAGGTTGCATTTTGGCAACATGAAAGTTATCATATCCCTTATGATAACTTGCATGTGAGCCTAAATGCGAACTTCTAGCAACTTCTACATGTTATTTATCACCATGTATCACTCATATGCTAAGTTTGGTTTTATGCATGCTTTTGAAGTCTAATAATGCAATATGCAAGTATATGAACATATGTACATTTCATATGCCACCATGATAAACTTGTGGCTTCAATACCTTTATGTCATGATTATGCTAAGTTCCCCATTTTATCCTTTATGCGTTGTTGCGATTATGTAAACGATGGGATTACGTTGGGGTTGGGTAACATTATGACATAAACATGGTTTTTATAACATAACGTGATATGTTAACTTGTAATTATGTTTTGGAAACATAATGGACATGACACTTAGCAAATATGAGTGTGGCCAACTCGAGATTGGGTTGAGTTTGTAGCATAAATCTACCCGGACCCGCCCGGCTTAACTAGTGGCTACAAACAATAGGACCCAATGTGAGAAGTTGGTTATGTTGTGCTCGAACCCGAGGTTAGACCTAGTTGTGGTGTAAAGCTACCCGGACCCGCCCGGCTTAACTAGTAACCACAACAAGGTCTAATGTGAGAGGTTAAAGCGCATTAAGTTAATTAATGCCTCCTGATTAGGGTTAAGTCATGGTCCACTTAATACTTAACCAATTTGGGCTTGATGGATTAATCGAGGTTAAGTCAGGAGCCTTGGGTACTCTTAACCGATTTAATCCACGTTTGGATCGGGTTAACCACATTTAACCCGTTAAGAAACCCTAGTTGCGTGTTCCTTTTCAGCAGTAACCTTCTAGGTAGTATCATAAGACCCTGGGACTAGGCTAGGGTGGGGCACGATTACTGGGCTGATTGTAAGAGACCAAAAGAGACGGCTGAATGATGCACCGGTTGTTCAGGCGGACCATGGTCGTGCACATCAAGTCCGGAGTTGAACATGGGCATCGGTAGGTTTGGACTGTGCATCCTGTAATGGTGTCTGAGGGTTACACCGTAGGGCCTGATACACCCTATGGGGTGGACCCTGCATAGTCAACTACATTACATGACTAGGCCGTATGACACCGACACTTGACGAGTTAGGCTTATAGGGAGCCGATCGACTAGACCGTGTAGTTGGACCTTAATTTAGGTCACCTCATGATGATGGGCCAAGCTTGGGCCAAGGGATCAATTCTTGTTTTTACTTGACATGTTAGAATGCTAGTACACCCGTGGTGCAAAACTTAACCTTAATTATGCGATGACACCTTTATCTATCTTGTTAGTTAATCATCATGCCAGTATGTTGTTATCCTTATGTTCATCTCAGCTTCTCATGCTAGTTAACTTTACTAGTTCATAGACAGATAGTAGTAGGGCTTACCAGTCTTTTTGACTGACCTGTTTTCTTTCGCCTCTTTTCTTCCGTTTCCCCCCCCCCTCAGGTTCTCAGGGTGGGAACATTGGAGCTTAGCTTGGATCTTCACAGCTTGCTTACTGGATTTGCTCATGTACGGTTTTGGACATTGAGCTAGCTATGGTTTATCACTTCATTTTGGGGATAGTACTTTATGTATTTCAGTTTTTCAGTTTATGCTTTTATCTAGACTTTGTTGTTGGAAAATAATGACCAAGTACTTTGTTGTAACATGACTATGGTTTTGAAATGCTAAGTTTTATCCGCTGCTTTACTACTCTGTTTTACTTATATGTTCTGTCTTGTGATATCTGCATGCATGTTTACCTTGTTTAACGCCCCTCCAAAGCTAATGTCCTTGCAAGAGTGGCATTGGCTGAGGTGGGGTTTCACATTTGGTATCAGAGCATAAGGTTTACAAGATTTGAGCAAAAGTGTTTTTAAAACTTACCTTTTGAAAAACTATTTTCAAAACCAATTAAGTATTTTCCAAGAAAAAGTCTAGTTATTTAAAAAAAAAACAATTCCCCAAAAGCCACATCACTATCCTTCGTTTCTTCGTTCTGAATCTATCTTTTTCTTCGTTTTAGCATGGCCAATCGCTTTAACATCCCGGAAGGCGTACAAGTACCCGTCTGGTTCCGGAGATTTATGGAGGCAAGGGCGAATGAAGCCGGCCCCGCGAACATTCCTCCTCCTTCCCCCGTCGCTAACATCTCTCCTCCTCCCGTAGCTGAGGTTCCTTCTCCCCCTCAGCATCCGCAAGAGGATTTCGCAAAGCTTTGCAAAGACTTTAAGGCGATGGGTTGCAAGAATTTTGTCGGAACGGAGACTTCTGTGGAGGCAAGAAACTGGTTAAAAGAAACTAAAGACCTCTTTGCTATCTTTGATGTGGAAGATCGTAGGAAAGTTCTGTTGGCGGTATGGCTATTGAAAGGGGAAGCTGCTTATTGGTGGGTAGCCACCACCACTACTAGACCAATTGAGACTTGGGATGACTTTAGGAGAAGGTTTGGACTAAAGTTCCTATCATCGACAGAAGAGAATCTTCAGATGGAGAAGTTCCTATCTCTAAAGCAAGGGGACTTGACAGTTAGGGAATACGTGGATATGTTTAATCAACTTGCTCAGTTCGGTCTAGAATTGGTAAACACAGCTCGGAAGAAGGCCCTACACTTTGCTCTGGGATTGAATGAGCCATTGCGCGGTTTGGCCATGTCTCATATACCCCTGGGGGCAACTTTCGAGAGTTTGGTGGATATGGCCCTGCTTCAAGAGGGAGATAAGAGTGGCAAGAAGGAGGTCAAGGCAAATGAGTCTCAAGGCGAGAAGGTAGATTCCGGAAAAGGAGGCAAGAACAACAATAACAAGAACAACAAGTCAAGAGAAAGGAGGAAGTGCAACTTCTGTGGGAATACTGGGCACATAGCCAAAGACTGTAGGAAGAAGAAGAGGAAGTTGGGCGAATGCTTTCACTGTGGAGAGCCTGGACATCTTAGCAAGGATTGTCCCAAGAAGCAAGGACAAGGGCAAGGGCAGAATCAGTGTGCAGGACCTTTTGGAGGGCGAGTGCATGCTCTCAACACTGCTCCAGCTCAGGATCGAGGTAGTATTTCTGTAGAAAACCTTGTTTACATTTCTGATTTCCCTGTTCATAACTTGTTTGATTCTGGCGCATCGCATAGTTTTATTTCTGATTTTGTTGAAGGTTTGCACCTAAGTACTAGCCTAGTTGAGGATCCCGTTTGTGTTTCAAATCCAATTGGGGGTTCCGCCCATCTGTCTATGATTTGGGTGGATTTGAAAATTTCTATTTTGGCCGTAGAATTCACGTGTAGTGCTTATGTTCTCGGGGTCACGGGATATGGGTTGGTCTTGGGCATGGATTGGTTGTCCAGTTATGGAGCCATCCTCGATTGTGAGCATAGGGTGGAGAGGCTCATGACTCGCCTCGGTAATACCCTAGAAATTTCTTGTAACCCTAGAGGTCCTGTCATGTTATGTTATCTTGAATCTCTCGACTCGTCCATCGATGATCTGCAATCTGTAAGGGTGGTCCGAGACTATCCCGATGTCTTTGAAGAAGTTAAGGGGTTACCCCCTAAACGAGAGATAGATTTCCGCATTTATCTAGTCGATAATGCCAAGCCAGTATCATTGCCTGTTAGGCACATGGCCCCTCGTGAAAGAAGGGAGCTCATTAAGCAAATCAAGGAGTTGCTTGAGAAGAATTTTATTAGACGAAGCATTTCTGAATGGGGTGCTCCGGTGGTATTCGCTACTAAGGCGGATGGTTCGCTTCGTCTATGTGTTGATTATCGAGAATTGAACAAGCTGACAAAGAAGAATAGGCACCCGTTACCGAGGATTGATGATCTCTTTGACCTGTTTGTTGGTGCTTCTGTTTTCTCTCAGCTCGATCTAGCTACCGGATTCCATCAGCTTAGAGTAGCTGAGGATAGTATTGATAAAACTGCGTTTAGGACTCCAGATGGATTCTTTGAATGGCTTGTCATGCCATTCGGTTTGACTAATGCACCCGCATACTTCGTAGACTTGATGAGTAGGGTGTTCAGGGAGTTCCTTAACAAGTTTGTTGTTGTCTTCGTGGATGATATTCTGATCTTCTCAAAGGATGAGGAAGAGCATGCTAGGCATCTCAAGGAAGTGATGAATACGCTTAGAGCGCATTAGTTGAAAGCCAAGTTCTCCAAATGTCATTTCTGGAGAAGGGAAGTTCGGTTTCTTGGACATATAGTTTCTAAGCAAGGCATAGCGGTGGATCCCGCGAAAGTGGTTGTGGAAGACTCCTAGGAATGCAACCGAAGTAAGAAGCTTTCTCGGTCTGGCAGGCTACTATAGGAAGTTCATCAGGGACTTCGCTAAGATTTCGGCCCCTCTTACTAAGTTGACGAAGAAGAACTTAGTCTTTGCATGGGACTTGGAGTGTGAGCTTGCTTTTCAAAGGCTCAAGAGAGCCCTTACCTTAGCTCCAGTTTGACAACGTGGATTGGCATTGTTTTCAAGAGATAGTTTTCTGCGTGGGATACCGTATAGTATGTAAACGAGATCCAAGATTCACTAACGAATCTTGGAAAGCTTGCATGAAACCATGAGTACGCAGTTGGGTGAAAGCCAAGTATTTTAGGCAAAGAATAAGTGGAAGTGGAATGAGAGGCGACGATGAAATGAGTTCTAACTCATATTTTGGAAATAAGAATTAAGAACTACGGAATTGTGAAGTTAAAAGACGGTCAAGGCACGATGGGAATAAGCACAAGAAAAATGCGGCTTAGAAGACTGAAGACTAGATACGCGCATTTAATCTCTTTCTAAGAGTATATCCTTGATCCCTATTGTTCCGTAGAGCTTACTCGCATGCTATCTTTTAAGTATATCCTCTCGGTCCTATCCTCAATCTTAGTTCTGTTGCAAACCCCATAAGGAGTATGACTCGCCTGTTTGTGAGATATAGTTGGGGTGAAGATGTTCGTCACCAAACTATTTGGGCTTTATAGGATATGGGTAATAATTGATAGACTTACAAAGAAATCCCATTTTATTCCGGTGAAAAGCAAGAGGACCGTATCATGGCTAGCATCTGTTTATCTTCGAAAGATAGTGCGGTTGCATGGAGTTCCTTCTAGCATAGTTAGCGATCGTGACCCAATTTTCACTAGCCAGTTCTGGAACAGTTTGCAAGAAGCAATGGGTATGCGATTGAATCTGAGTACAGCCTATCACCCCCGGACGGATGGCCAAACCAAAAGGGTGAATAGAGTGCTAGAAGATCTTTTGAGGTTTTGTGTTCTCGACTTCGGTGGTACTTGGGAAGACCACCTTCCTCTTTTAGAGTTTGCTTATAATAATAACTATCAAGCCAGTATAGGGATGGCACCATTTGAAGCTTCGTATGGGAGGCCGTGCAAGCCACCAACATGTTGGTGGGAAGACGACGGATAAGCTTATAATTGAGCCCGACATGATAAGGGACACATCCGAGAGGGTTGAATTGATTCGAAGACGGATAAGAACGACCCAAGACAGACAGAAATCCTATGCAGACAAGCGAAGGACAGACTTGGAATTTAAAATTGGAGATATGGTCTTTGTGAAGATTTCTCCTTTGCGAAATATGGTTCGCTGACACCAAGGATCGTAGGACCCTTCCCTACTATAGAAAGAGTCGGGAAGATGACTTATAAGGTGGAATTGCCGAGAAGCTGGCCGGAGTGCATAATGTCTTTCATGTCTCGCATCTCCGGAAGTGTTTGCATAGACCCGCCAAAGTGGTTGAACCAAGTATTCTTGATGACATGGAGGTAGAGGATGAAGCAACCCTGAGACGAGCTCCGATTCGTATCATGGAAATGAAGACAAAGAAGCTAAGAAGTTAAGCTTGTTAAGGCGCAATGGAGTGAAACAGAGGGAGACGCAACTTGGGAAACCAAGGTGAAGAGGCGCGTGCTTTATCCATTTCTCTTGGAGGATACATTTTCAATCTCTTTTCCTAGATTGGTATATCTTCCCTTTGCTATCCATGCTTATCTAGTTTATCTTGTTTCGTAAATCTTGTCATGAGAAACTTAGGTAGAAACCCTTGGTTGAAACATGTATTTGAAACATGTTATGTTTGATGATTGCAAGTGGTTGCAAGTGTTTGCACGTGGATACTGGTGGGTGCATGATACACATTAGGCACTAAGATCGGCTCACACACTTTCATGTTGCATATGCATGAGTGTTTATGCTTATTCATGGATGAAAACTTGTTATGCTATCACGTGGATGTTGCATATGGATGAATGATATGTGCACTCATGTAGAGATTATAAATTATGTTAGGAATTTGCATACATATGGACTCATTTCACTAACATACTTTGCATTAAGGAGGTTTACTGTATCAGTAACCTCCTGATTTTCGCATTAGATAAGTACATATACACACACCTCTGCATATGATCATACAGCATTTAGAACCTTTTAAGGACAATGATTGCTCGTGGATGATGTTTTGAGTAGATGGATGATGGATGGTAGGATACGTTCTTCCTAACTTGGAGATTTCGGGGACGAAATCCTTTAAGGAGGGGAGAATGTAACAACCCGTATTTTTGAATAACATGTTATAACATAAATGGAGGTAGAATTAAACTGTAAAATCTGAATCAAGGGAAACGGGCTGTGCCATTGCGTTCGTCTCGGAAAAATACGCGAAATAGAGTCCGAGTTTTCGAAAATCGGAGTCCGTATGACCAAGATATGGCCTCGCGAAGTTTCACGGAAAAATTCACAAATTAAAGTATACTTAATTAAGTGAAATGGGTTGCGCAGAGAAATATATATATATATATTGATATATATATATAATTGAAAATTAAATAAATAAATATGCAAAAATGTTCAAAAAAGCGAATTGGGAGAGGGGAATAACCGAACAGGCCGATTTTTGAGGTCGACCCGAGCTCGCTGGGTCGACTAGGGGGGGTTAATCCAGGGTGTTTGGCTGTCAACCCGTGGGCCGATTCGCTCAAATGCAGATTTTGCATTTGAATGGTTCTCATGGTTCAGCTTTAATCTAAAGGCCCTAGATGGTTCCTACACTTGACTTCTTCCCCAAGACATGCTTTGATGGCTTGGATTGAATCTAGGGTTAATCCTATGGCTAATACTATCCTAATCTTCTATAAAAAGACCCCAAACCTAGCCTAAATCACCATTATTCAATCCTACAACTAAACTATGTCAAATTTGTTCCTCTCATGGCCTCCACTCTCATGCTAAAATTTCTAAGTTAATTTCTATGAGAGATTTTGAGTTCATACAAGTGTTTTCAAACTTGTATGAGTGTTCTTAGCTTGCATTCAAGTCAAGTTGCAACATTTCTATTTCAAAGCAAGGGTTTTTATTGAATTGGCTCAAGGGTTTTTCATTTGGAGCTTGCATATTTGGGTTTTTGGTGCTTGCATAAGGGCTTCGTCTCAATCTTTATAATAAATATTAATTTGTGTCTTCATAGCATAGTAAGCCCTTTTCTACTTTCTTTTTATTGAACTCTAAAGTTAAATGAATGATGCAAGTTTGGTTGATCATTATATGCAAGTTTGGTTTATCATTATATGCAAGTTTGATTGATCATTATATGCAAGTTTGGTTGATCATTATATGCAAGTTTGGTTGATCATTATATGCAAGTTTGGTTGATCATTATGCAAGTTATGTATGACACATGTTATCATGTTATGCAAGTTTGGGTTGATCATTATACACATGTTATCATGTTATGCAAGTTAAACTTGAGTTTATGGCCTTAAAGCTTCAAGCTTTATGTTAAAGGTTGCATTTTGGCAACATGAAAGTTATCATATCCCTTATGATAACTTGCATGTGAGCCTAAATGCTAACTTCTAGCAACTTCTACATGTTATTTATTACCATGTATCACTCATATGCTAAGTTTGGTTTTATGCATGCTTTTGAAGCCTAATAATGCAATATGCAAGTATATGAACATATGTACATTTCATATGCCACCATGATAAACTTGTGGCTTCAATACCTTTATGTCATGATTATGCTAAGTTCCCCATTTTATCCTTTATGCGTTGTTGCGATTATGTAAACGATGGGATTACGTTGGGGTTGGGTAACATTATGACATAAACATGGTTTTTATAACATAACGTGATATGTTAACTTGTAATTATGTTTTGGAAATATAATGGACATGACACTTAGCAAATATGAGTGTGGCCAACTCGAGGTTGGGTTGAGTTTGTAGCATAAATCTACTCGGACCCGCCCGGCTTAACTAGTGGCTACAAACAATAGGACCCAATGTGAGAAGTTGGTCATGTTGTGCTCGAACCCGAGGTTAGACCTAGTTGTGGTGTAAAGCTACCCGGACCCGCCCGGCTTAACTAGTAACCACAACAAAGTCTAATGTGAGAGGTTAAAGCGCATTAAGTTAATTAATGCCTCCTGATTAGGGTTAAGTCATGGTCCACTTAATACTTAACCAATTTGGGCTATATGGATTAATCGAGGTTAAGTCAGGAGCCTTGGGTACTCTTAACCGATTTAATCCACGTTCGGATCGGGTTAACCACATTTAACCCGTTAAGAAACCCTAGTTGCATGGTCCTTTTCATCAGTAACCTTCTAGGTAGTATCATAAGACCCTAGGACTAGGCTAGGGCGGGGCACGATTACTGGGCTGATTGTAAGAGACCAAAAGAGACGGCTGAATGATGCACCGGTTGTTCAGGCGGACCATGGTCGTGCACATCAAGTCCGGAGTTGAACACGGGCATCGGTAGGTTTGGACTGTGCATCCTGTAATGGTGTCTGAGGGTTACACCGTAGGGCCTGATACACCCTATGGGGTGGACCCTGCACATTCAACTACATTACATGACTAGGTTGTATGACACCGACACTTGACGAGTTAGGCTTATAGGGAACCGATAGACTAGACCGTGTAGTTGGGCCTTAATTTAGGTCACCTCATGATGATGGGCCAAGCTTGGGCCAAGGGATCAATTCTTGTTTTTACTTGACATGTTAGAATGCTAGTACACCCGTGGTGCAAAACTTAACCTTAATTATGCGATGACACCTTTATCTATCTTGTTAGTTAATCATCATGCCAGTATGTTGTTATCCTTATGTTCATCTCAGCTTCTCATGCCAGTTAACTTTACTAGTTCATAGACAGATAGTAGTAGGGCTTACCAGTCTTTTTGACTGACCTGTTTTCTTTCGCCTCTTTTCTTCCGTTTCCCCCCTTAGGTTCTCAGGGTGGGAACATTGGAGCTTAGCTTGGATCTTTACAGCTTGCTTACTGGATTTGCTCATGTACGGTTTTGGACATTGAGCTAGCTATGGTTTATCACTTCATTTTGGGGATAGTACTGTATGTATTTCAGTTTTTCAGTTTATGCTTTTATCTAGACTTTGTTGTTGGAAAATAATGACCAAGTACTTTGTTGTAACATGACTATGGTTTTGAAATGCTAAGTTTTATCCGCTGCTTTACTACTCTGTTTTACTTATATGTTCTGTCTTGTGATATCTGCATGCATGTTTACCTTGTTTAACGCCCCTCCAAATCTAATGTCCTTGCAAGAGTGGCATTGGCGGAGGTGGGGTGTTACACGTAGTTTGTTTCACTTTGCAAACTCAGGTGCCCCTATTTCTACACGG
Source organism: Allium sativum (assembly GCA_030737875.1). Lineage (NCBI taxonomy): Eukaryota > Viridiplantae > Streptophyta > Magnoliopsida > Asparagales > Amaryllidaceae > Allium > Allium sativum. The sequence continues at coordinate 24,492,721 of CM060923.1, read as the reverse complement.
GCAGCCTTGTATTCAGGTTTTAGCAGGCTCTTTCTTGATAGCTGGAGCTAAAGATGGATTCTATCATTTATCTCTTTTATGCTGTTCAGATCCTGTTGTACATATTATGTTTTCTTTTCTGTAGTAGACATTTATGTATAGCTGAACTGTATTTTGTACTAAGTGTGATCCTATATACTGTGTAACTCTGATGATTATATTTATCCAGTGTATTCTATTGTACGTTATCTGGTGTATTTATTTATTTCTGTTCTGTTGTTATCTGTTTATGTGTTATATTCCAAAGATTACCCTTGCCACCGTCTTATCGGGAATGGGGTCGTCACATGACAATTAAAAAGAAACATTTTTATTTGTTTACAATTTCTATTTTTAAACATGGTAAATAAAAAGAAATGTTTTTATGTGACAACAAATCTATTTCTAACCATGAAAAATAAAAAGAAACATTTTTATTTGACCAAAATATGTTATAACCAATTGACACTTTTCATCTCACAAGAACATATAATTCAGCAAGTCACCACAACCACCATTAAGCAATTAATCTAAATTTTCATACAACGCATATGTGTTCTATAGAGCGTATATATTTGATGTCACATACAAAATCAATTCAAGCATATATATTTATTTTAAAAATCGAGAAATCTCACCTTTGCGTTTTGAATTCTTCAAAATTTTAGATCGCTCCGTTTTAGCTCTGGTCTGTTCCATGTTGTAGATCCCATCGCTTTCACGATTCAAACGCTTTTGGTTTCGTGTAATTTCGTTTCTGTTTGAAAAAGTTAAGTTGATTTAAACATTGGATTACAATAATCACTTAAATAAATAATTAATTATTTTAATTATCACCTAAGCATAATTAGGCCGCCCAAATTGGATACTCATCGTCTTCTTCCTTTGCGTTTGTACAAAATTGAACCCACCAACATTGTATTATTTTGAAGATCTCTCGAATCTCTACAATGTTTGACCAGGAATCGGGATTTAATTTCGATTAGTTGAAGAGAAATTAGGGATTCAAATTGGAACAAATTCAGCCATTGCTTTTGAACTAACGACAGCTTGCTTTTGTAAATTAGGGTTAGGTTTAGAGAAGTTTAGGATGTTATATAGTGGAGACAATATATATAGGTATATATTTTTTATTTGGTTATATATATTTTATTTTTACTTGTCTCTACATAAGTAGTAGGTGACAAATGAAATTTAATTAGCTGACTAGGCATGATGGGACCACATTTATTTTTCATTCAAATTTCAAAAGTAAATAATAAAGTGAGAGAGAATAAATGGGAAGGAACGAATGCATGATTTATTGTCTAATGTTGATTGTTAGAAAGTTGTGTGTCCTTTTAAATTTCAAAACACATAACATTAAATATCATAATTTAAGTAACATATTCAATGGGTTGGAAAGAATAAATAGAAGAGAAATATATATATATATTTATTTATTTATTTATATAGGTGGTTTGTTTGTTAAGGAAAAATAATAACAATGGAAAACAAAAAAGGGGGAAAGATAAATGAATGCATGGTTAAGTAATATAAGGAATGAAAAATAATGAGAAAAATAGAATGAAGGAAAGAATTTAATGGAATGAAGGGTAATAAATTAATTTAAATAAGAAGAATTTGTCAATTTGGAAGGAGATGCATGGTGCAATATTAATGACACAATAAAGAGAGGTGGACACTGAAATAAATGTAGCTATTCATATTTCAACGTATATAAATTACGAAGGTTTAAACTTGTTATCCATGTTTTCAGTCACTAAAAGTTATATATTGAATTGACAGGGAAATATCTAAGAGGATAGCCAAAGATATATATATATATATACATATATATATATATATATATATATATTCAGAAATTATTTCATTTAGAACCTACGCATTAATTTTCAATCAATGATCATTTTATGTATACCCAAAAAATGTAAATTTTAATGTAAAAACATTTCCAAACAATGAATCTTATTTAATGATTCATTTACATTAAAAATGTAATCATCAAGCAATGGATATTTTGTTTTTTATATATAAATTAATAATAGAATTTTATTTTATTCTGACGCATTTTCTATTTAAAATTTCTTAAAATAAAATTTTAAATTGGTTCTGGTTTTCCGGGTAGTTAAAATCTCCCCCACTTAAAATCTTTTCGTCCTCGAAAAGGAACGGAGTAGAAAGTTGTTTTAACTAACCAACTCAACTTTCATTCTTTTATTGGTTTTAATAATTTTATTAGTTGAACTAATAATCACACAATACAATCATCAATCAATTATTTGATTAAATTTTCAAATATATATAACTTTTATATATCAAAAATCATATTTTCTAAGATTGGATTATATATAATCGTAAATACGTTAATTATAAACTTGTAACTCTTAACTCATTCTAGGGCATTACTAACCCCATCTCTAACGAGTATCTCATTCTAGGATGCTACTGATCCTATCTCTAATGAGTATTCTTTTATGGGATATTACTAATCCTACCTCTGATGAGTCTTTTGTTCAGTTCTAACGAGTTGTACCCCAAAGATTTGAGCTAACCTGAGCTCTGATACCAACTGTAATGACTTAGATTTTCCCTGGACCTAATCGATCGTAAAATCCATCAAGACCATTCAAAACCCGAATACACTAATTCTGGGAATACAACACATCACAACAAATAACAGAAGACTTTTACAAACATTACAATAATGTTACATCAGAGTACAGAATATCAGAGTATATCGAAAAATAATACAGCGGAAGATAAATTACAATAAACTTAATACAAGGCAGCGGAACTAATAATCTAATACAACGGAAGTCTATCAATGCTCTGGACACAGCTTTAAGCTTCGATCCAGAATCCTGCTCAATATCTGCAAAATAATCTACTCGACTGCCCGTGTGGAAAAGAGGGCACCCGAGTTTGCAAAGTGAAACAAACTATGGGTCAGTCATGGGACCGGTATGAGAAATCTAACTTAACTCATCTAATAATAAGGCTAATCATAGGACCACACCACTAATGCGGAACGGGTTTACTCCATTGGTGTAACAACCCGCATTCTACGCATCGGAGGATCGTAGAATATTTATTTCTTTCCCATATGAAGTCGCATGGTCATGTAACTTTGGGAAACAACCATTAGAGTCATTTCCCATGTTCATGATTTTTGCCTATTTTTAAATGACCGTTTTGCCCCTAGCTTCTAGTTATAGCCTTCAAGAATCATCCTTCGTCTTCTTTAATTTTGTTCTTTGTATTTTTAATTTAGAGTTCTAGGTTTAATGGCGGCTGCATGAGTGCTAAAATGAAATAGTATGATTTAGGCTAGGTCTTAGGGTCTTTTTATAGTTGTAGGAAACTCATTTAGGCCATTAGATCAACACCAGAGTCAATCCGGACCATCAAAACACATACCGGGCTTCAAAAATGGGTTCTGGGCCAAACCAGGCCGACCAGGTCGACCTGTAAAGGGGGGTCGACTCTAGGGTCGACTCTAGGGTCGACCTGGCCTGGGGAGGTCGACTCTAGGGTCGACTCCATGGTCGACTCGGTTCTGTCTGCCAGAAAGTCTGCTGAAACTTGTTTTGGCCATATCTTGGTCATACGGACTCCGGTTTTCGAAAACTCGGACTCTATTTCGCGTATTTTCTCGAGAGGAACGCAATGGTCAAGTCCATTTTACCTAATTCCTGATTCTTAAATTAATTATCCTTATTTTAATATCTTTTCCGTTACACATACCGTTACCGAACTAATTTTTCTTCTCTTCCAAATATTAATTAATTCTTCTTATGCATCACCATTATTTACCTATCTAAACATATTTTTATATATTTTATTTCATTTTTAATTATACCTTGATTTCTTGTTTTCACATGTTGTTAAAATTCGGGTTGTTACATTCTCCCCTCCTTAAAGGATTTCGTCCCCGAAATCTGCAAGTTAAGAAGAATGTGTCCTACCATCCATCATCCATCTACTCAAAACATCATCCATTAGCAATCATTGTTCTTAAAAGATTTCTAATGCTGTATGAACATATGCAGAAAGTGTGTGTATATGTTCCTTATCTAATGCAAATGATCAGGCCTGATTGATCCTTTCAAATGCAAACTATGTTTAGTGAAATGAATCCAATATGTATGCAAAATTTTCCTATTATAATTCATAATTTCTACATGAGTGCACAAACATTCAATCATATGCAAAAACCAAATGATAGCACAACCAAGTTTCCAAAAAAAACACTCATGCATATGCAAGTATGAAACTGTGACTGAGCCGATCTAGTGCCTAATGTGTATTCATGCATCCACGAGCAACCACTTGCGACCACTTGCAACCATTACGCAATCATAACATGTTTCAATTACATGTTTACATCCAAAAAGATTCTACCTATGGTTCTCAAGATAGGATCGGGGAGAGAAACAAGATAAAACAAAGCATCTAGAAAAAGAAGTTAAAGATGTACCCCCAGAAGGTCCGGTCTGCTTCTTAGGGCAGTCCTTGCTGATGTGTCCAATCTCCCCACAATGAAAACATTCACCTTGCTTTCTCTTCCTCTTTCTACAATCCTTGGCTATGTGCCCTTCCGTACCACAGAAATTGCATTTTCTTTTATCACGTGAGTTGTCGTTCTTGTCTCCCTTCTCGGAGTCTACCTTCTTATTCTGAGAATCGTTGGGCTTGACCTCTTTCTTGCCCTTCTTATCTTCCTCATACAGTAGGGCCATATCCACCAAGCTTTCAAAGGTCGCCCCCATGGGCACATGAGTCATGGCCAAACCATGTAGTGGCTCGTTCAAGCCTCATGCAAAACGTAGCGCCTTTTTCTGAGGAGTGTTGACTAACTCCAATCCGAAGCGAGCAAGCTGATTGAAACGGTTCACGTATTCTTTAACTGTCATATTTCCTTGTTTAAGGGCCAGAAACCGTTCCATTTGGAGACTCTCCTCTGCCGATGATAAGAACTTAAGCCCAAATCTCCCTCTAAAGTCTGCCCAAGTCTCAATGGGCCTAGTAGCGTTGGTGACTTCCCACCAATAAGAAGCTTCCTCTTTCATGAGCCACGCCGCCAACTGTACTTTCCTATTGTCCTCTACCTCAAAGATAACAAACAAGTCTTCGGTTTCCTTCAACCAATTCCGTGCCTCAACAAAAGTCTCAGTTCCTAGGAAATCCTTTCCGCCCATGGCCTTAAAGTCCTTGCGTATCTTTGAAAAAGCGGTTTCTGGGGAGGTTGAGGAGGATGAGGAGGAGGAATGGCTGGGCCTGCCACATTAGCCCGAGCCTCGAGGAAACGACGGAACCAAGAAGGTATATTGACACCCTGGGGAAGATTAAGATCGTCAGCCATGATAAGCTGAAAATGATAAAGGAAAAGATTCAAACGAGGAAACAAAGATTGTGCTAATGGCTTTTTGGGGCATAGCCTTTTAAAATAAACCAACTTTTCTTGAAAAGTGCTTTTTTGTAAATGGTTTTGAAAAAAAAAATTCAAAAGGTTTTCAAAACTTTTGCCCAGTCTTGGTAACCTGGCTCTGATACCAAATGTAACACCCCACCTCCACAAGGGTCACTCACAAAGGGAATGCACTAGTTTTGGAGGGGTATTATCAAGATAACATCACAGAATTATCACAAGACAGAACATTAATAAAAAAATTAAGTAAACAGCGGAAGAATTTATGAGCAAAACAGAACTTCATTTTATTCCAAAATAAACCATGTCTCTTACAAACATTTCAAATAACTTCATTACAACTGTCTTGTAATAATAGCCAAAGAAGCAATAACTTAAAAACAGAAAAACAGCTTATTCCCCAAGTGCTGTAAAAAGAAGCAGCCATAGCAAACCGTACATGCTGAGCCAAAGCAAGTGATATCCAAGCTAAGAGCTAGTGTTTCCTCCCTGAGAACCTGGGGGGGGCGAAAGTAAAAGAGGCGAAAGGAAAAGGGTCAGTCATAAAGACTGAGTAAGTCCTAGTGACTTTCAGTGTAAAAATGGTTAAAACAACCTGTCATGTATGAACTGGAACTAAACTTAAGAATGGTGTCAAGGTAAACAAGATAGACTAAGGTGATCAGGATAAGTCAAGACAAGTCAAGTAAAGCATCACATGTTCGAGATTCGTTGCATCGACTGTACTAGTGTACTAGGCCCATATCACAAGTTAATCACGAAATAAATCCCACGGCCCAATATCATGAAATGACCCTGAAACGGGGTCCGACCCAAGTACGGGGTCCCACGGAGCGAATATCTAGTTGATCGGCTCCTTACAAGTTCTAGCTCGTCAAGTGTCCGTGTCATACGGCTAATCACGAATGTAGTCACCTGTGTTGGGTCCACCTTCGGGTGTATCAGCCTTAGGGTGTCAACCCCTGACACGATTCAATATGCACAGATAAATCTACGGATACCCAGTGCCTGCCCCGGAATACGTGCACGACCGTAGTCCACCGAACCTACACTGGCATACCCCACTGCCGTCGTTCACCTCTTACAATCAGCCCAGTAATCGTGCCCCACCCGGCCTAGCCCCAGGGTACCTTGATACATCTAGAGGGTTACTGCTGAAAAGGGCCGTGTCTAGGGTTTCGCCTAACAGATTAGGTCATGTAATTCGTGACCTAACCCGCCTAACCGATTAAGTCATGTAATTCGAAGACTTAATCCTTTTCCAGTCTAGTCGTGTCAAGATGGTTAAGTATGTCATTTAAATTCGTGACTTAACCCGCCTACGTGTCATGTCAAGTTGGCTAAGTGTTGTCGTTTCAAGTTCATGACTTAGCCCTACAAATCGTGTTCAAGTTGGTTAAGTTGTATTTTCATGTTCATGACTTAACCCTAATTGGCATTAATTGATTCGTTAATGCACTAAACCACTCACATTGGATCATATTGTTCGTAGCCACTGGATTTGCCGGGCAGTTCCGGGCAGGTTTACGCTACGAACTCAACCCAACCTCGGGTTTTAAGCGCGATGTGACCAACTACCCACATTGGATCCTATTGTTTGTAGCAACTGGATTTGCCGGGCGGTTCCGGGTAGGTTTACACTACAAACTCAACCCAACCTCGAGTTGGCCACTTTCTTGTTTTCTAAAGTCATGCCCATGTTCTTATCAGATTCGTGCTATTTTCATAGCATGTTCATATGTCAATTTCGTGCCCAACTAAGGCATGTTTCAAGTCAAGTTATGGAATGTTCAAGTCAAGTTTTTCGTGCCATATTTCATGTTCTACTTATGCCAAATTTCACGATTTATGATTATAATCAATTCAAGTTTTGCCTATTCTACCCAATCGTATCCCCAACGCATATAAACGTACTTCGTTCACAAGCATAAACAATTCAAGAGATAAAGGGGAATAACACCAAACATGTGATAGGCATATGTGACAATTCCACCATCACTTGCATAATAAACAGGCTATAACATATCACATGGTTTCAATACTAGCATGATGATAACTTGGCATAGTAATGGTTCCAACTTAGTTCAACATGATGAATTCAACTTTACATCATAGACATAATAATCATTGCGGGCATAATAATAATTTTATTACAAACATGAAACATTAAAGGCATGGTAATTCTGATAGGCATAGTGGATTCCAATCTAGTATTTTTAACATAATGATTCTCATCTAGCATTATAAACATAATGATTCCAACTTTTCATCATGACCTAGCAATTCCCAATTTGTCATTAGCATGATAGGTATTTTAACATCACAGGCATAGTTTCATTAATATCATAGACATGGTTTAATTAGCATCATAGGCATGATTTTAATCAACATGAGGATTTCAATGAACATAATGATTCCATGGACATGTATTTGTTCAACTTGCAATAAAATTAAGCCCAAGTGATTCATAACAACATCAACATCATGATAAGTTTAACTTGCAACATTAACATAGCAATATTCTCAAATTTTGATTCAAAGTTAAACAATATAAACATGGATTAATAATAGTTCCTAAATCCGGTTTCAATTCATAGCATGTCCACGTTATTTCAGCGTTTTTGCCTAAAAAGTGACATAGAACTTACAATATGAAGCAAGCAATCCAAATCAAAACTTTAAATCAAATAGCCCCAAATCCGTTGTCTAAAGCGTCGTAGTTGTTGTAGCTTCTAGTTGTAGCCTTCAAGAATCATCCTTCGTCTTCTTTAATTTTGTTCTTTGTATTTTTAATTTAGAGTTCTAGGTTTAATGGCGGCTGCATGAGTGCTAAAATGAAATAGTATGATTTAGGCTAGGTCTTATGGTCTTTTTATAGTTGTAGGAAACTCATTTAGGCCATTAGATCAACCCCAGAGTCAATCCGGACCATCAAAACACATACCGGGCTTCAAAATTGGGTTCTGGGCCAAACCAGGCCGACCTGGTCGACCAGTACAGGGGGGGTCGACTCTAGGGTTGACCTGGCCTGGGGAGGTCGACTCTAGGGTCGACTCGGTTCTGTCTGCCAGAAAGTCTGCTGAAACTTGTTTTGGCCATATCTTGGTCATACGGACTCCGATTTTCGAAAACTCGGACTCTATTTCGCGTATTTTTTCGAGAGGAATGCAATGGTGAAGTCCATTTTACCTAATTCCTGGTTCTTAAATTAATTATCCTTATTTTACTATCTTTTCCGTTACACACACCGTTACCGAACTAATTTTTCTTCTCTTCCAAATATTAATTAATTCTTCTTATGCATCACCATTATTTACCTATCTAAACATATTTTTATATATTTTATTTCATTTTTAATTATACCTTGATTTCTTGTTTTCACATGTTGTTAAAATTCGTGTTGTTACAATTATAAAGTTAGAATGGTTGAAAACGCCGTCGAGAGGCGAAAATAGCTTGCTGAAATGGTGTAGGTTTTCTTTGGGTCGAGTTAGACCAACCAGGGGAAGGTTTCAACCGACCTGAGCTCACGACCGACCCGAATAGAAGGAGGACATCACGACCGACCCTGTATGAAGTGTTCGACCGAGTAGGAAGACCGACCAGGCTGTGCAAGACCAACCACTATGCAATGTTCGACTAACCCCATACGACGATGAAGTACGACCGACCAGGGATGGTGAAGTACGACCGACCAGGAATGGTGAAGTGTTCAACCGACCAGGGGGGGCAATACCGACCGACCCAGGTAAAGATGATGAAAACCGACCAGAATGAAAGGTGCTTGACTGACCGACCCGAACAGGAGGAAACCAAAACCCGAGATGCAAAGGTAGTCCAAATGAGAGGTTATGACTCAGGATCCAGCTGGGAACCAATGAGTTGACTTCGTGGTTGGGCTTTGCTGCGGGACGTGTGCTAAGGAGTTGTCGACGTTCATAACTTCGATTCACCACTGAAAATGAATGATGGGCTACTTATCAGTGTAGTAGAGTCATTATGACTCGAGGGGCAAGGTGATGGTAGCGAGACTACGTTATCAGTGCAGTAGAGTCATTATGACTCAAGGGACAAAGTGATCGTAGTAAGACTATGAGCCAGTGCAGTGGGGTCATTGTGACTCCATGGGGCAGAGTGGACATAGCGAAGGATTAGTAGCTATGGATCAGTGCATTGACGTCATTTATGACTTCATGGGGCAAAGTGATCATAGCAAAGTATGTTGAGGTGATCGAAGTGGTGAATATCGTATGCTTTACGCACCGAGTGAGAGATGTGAGGATGGTTGCTATGCTTGATTGTTTTCCATCACTATGACATGCACACCCCCACCCCCGTTATCTTTACACCATTTGAAATGGCATCTTAGTGTGTTGTACAATATGTAGTGCTAACTCTTTGGTTGAAGGTCCAGGTTCAGGTATGGTTTAGTAACCTGTTATTGTTCTGTTTAGATGCTTATTGCTCATACCAGACTTTTGGTCTGACCCAGAGTTTTATGTCTCTTCTTATTACTCTGGGTGCTCACACGAGCAGACTAGAGACAGGCTAGCTGGTGATGCGCGAGTAGCTGATTCGGAGGCGAGCAGGAGGCTTCCACGTATGATATATAGATATTCTCCCTATGTCGTTGGTGGTCGCTACTTGGGCATTAGTAGTGTACCTCCCTTATCTTTCTTTTGCTTTTTGAGACAGTTTGAAAAGTTGTAATAATGTTGGCTTTAGATCATAAGCTGTACTTGGATTTTCCGCTGCTATGTTAGTTTGTTTTCAGCTTATGCACTGTCTCACCTGTTTTATGTCAAGTATGTTGTTATTATATTTTGTTCCATGCGTTGTGAGACATTCTACAGGTTCCTTGCTGGTTCATCACCTTCTTTCCTTCTTCTTCTGACGACCGTCCCATGCTAACTGGACATGTGTACAACGCACTTTTGGAGTAAATGTCGGTTGGTGCAGGGAGGGCCGTCACATTTGGTATCAGAGCTCTAGGTTGCGTAGTTAACCTAGGGAAGTCATCAGGGAGAGATAATATACATATATGAGAGCGCGTATTTGTGATTATTTTGGTTTTCAAAAAGCTATATATATATATATATGTATATGTATATATATATATATATACTGTTAGTATAGCTAAGGATAAAGTCGCACTGCACTAGCACCACTATGGAGATGGTTAATCGTTTTCTCTTTACAGATTGAATGATGAGCCGATACGTAAGAGGTGCCGGTAGAGGAGCCAATAATGGGAATGCTGCTGACATGAGGACGATGTTTGCTGACCTCATGAGAGAGATGCTTAGGGATGTGCAGTGGGCAGCTCCCAATGGTGGTAATGGTGGTGGTCCAATAGTGCAGGCGCCTAGGGACGATTTCGCCAAGCTGAATAAGGATTATACTAGTCTTGGTGGGAGGCCGTTCCACGGAACGGAGTCGGCTACGGATTTTCAGGATTGGTTGGATAGTTGCGAGAGTATCTTTGAAGATTTGGGTATCGAGGATGCGATGAAGAGAAGGCTAGCATCCCGTCAGCTGCAAGGACGGGCTATGAATTGGTGGAATGCTATAAAGGCAGCTACTCCAGAGGATCAGATTACTTGGGAGCAGTTTAAGGTTCACTTTAGCGAGAAGTTTATGCTTGGACCAGATGTGGTGAGGGAAACTTCGGATAAGATTAAGATCATTCAACAACGAATGAAAGCTTCCCAAGATAGGCAGAAGAGTTACGCTGATAAGAGGAGAAGAGATTTAAAATTCTCTGTTGGTGACTTGGTGTTTGTCAAGGTTTCTCCGTTGAATAGCATGATACGATTTGGCAGGAGAGGCAAGTTGGCACCAAGATTTGTTGGCCCATTCCCAGTTCTTGAACTAGTCGGGAATTTGGCATATAGAGTTGACTTACCCGAAAAGATGGCGGGAGTTCACAACGTATTTCATGTTTCCCAACTAAGGAAGTTTGTGCACGACCCAGATTTGACTATTTTACCTGATCAGTTAGAGGACTTCGAAGTGGAACCCGAGGCGGTTGGGAACGGCAAGCCGATTCGTATTATTGAGCACGATACGAAGCAACTTCGAAGGAAGGCAGTGAAGCTAGTCAAGGTTCAGTGGGGCGAGAACGAGAATGACTGTACTTGGGAGACAGAGGAAAGCATTAAGAAGACGTATCCAGAACTCTTTGCCTGGTAAGATTTACTTCGTAATTTAGTTATTCCGCATGCTAGGATAGACTTGTTTTGCTTGTTTGATTATTGTTTCATGACTGATAGGCATGCGGGACCTTTTGTGTGTTATGATTAGGGAATTTCGAGGGCGAAATTTCTTAAGGGGGGAGAATGTAACAACCCGCATTCTACGCATCGAAGGATCGTAGAATATTTATTTCTTTCCCATATGAAGTCGCATGGTCATGTAACTTTGGGAAACAACCATTAGAGTCATTTCCCATGTTCATGATTTTTGCCTATTTTTAAATGACCGTTTTGCCCCTAGCTGATCTTGTTTCGGCCATAACTTTTGATGGGAAAGTAATTTTGACCTGAAACCACATCCATTAGATTTGTTTGATGGGTTACCTTTCCGTAGAGTGGTCACATGCGAAAAACGGACTTATCGTTTGGAAGATATGGCTGAAATAAGGTTTGGAAGGTGAAAAACTGCTTAACCGGGCCAAATAGGGTGATTAGTGAATGGGCCCATAACCCATTTCGGGATTAGAGTTATGGGGAGGCTGAAATGAGTTAAGGTTCCATTTTCATTTCAGTTTTCTAGCCTCCACTTACCTCTTAGAAACCCTAAAAATGGCCTCCAACCTCTAAATCACCTTCAAATCACTTTCTACTTGAAGATTGGGCTTAGCAACATCAAATCAAGAGAGATCAACACCAAATTAAGATTAGAGCTGCTGTTTAGCATTGGAATTCGCACCAAATCAGAAATTTATTTCAGATCTAAGTCTTTCTTGTGGCTAAAGTGAGTGATTTGCATAGTTCCTCACTAATTATGGCTAATTAAGGGTAATTAGTGTTAATTAGCGAATTTAAACATGATAAAATTCTGGAAAAATATTTATGAAATTCGAAATGATGTTTTAGACCTTTGATATGAATTTGGGATAATTTGGTTAAGTTTTGCTAATCCTATCATTAGTTATGCTTAAACATGATTAAGGGGAAAACATGGGTTTTGGGTACATTTGATCCATATTGTTATGATTAAATTGTTGTTTTGGTGTTTATGGTTGATTATACATGTTGCTACTACTGTTTGGTATGACCTATGATTGCATTATAAAGTTAAAATGGTTGAAAACGCCGTCGAGAGGCGAAAATAGCTTGCTGAAATGGTGCAGGTTTTCTTTGGGTCGAGTAAAACCGACCAGGGGAAGGTTTCGACCAACCGACCCGAGCTCACGACCGACCCGAATAGAAGGAGGACATCACGACCGACCCTGTATGAAGTGTTCAACCGACTAGGGAGACCGACCAAGCTGGGCAAGACCGACCACTATGCGATGTTCGACCGACCCCATACGATGATGAAGTACGACCGACCAGGGATGGTGAAGTACGACCGACCAGGAATGGTGAAGTGTTCGACCGATCAGGGGGGCAATACCGACCGACCCAGGTAGAGATGATGAAAACCGACCAGAATGAAAGGTGCTTGACCGACCGACCCGAACAGGAGGAAACCAAAACCCGAGATGCAAAGGTAGTCCAAATGAGAGGTTATGACTCAGGATCCAACTGGGAACCAACGAGTTGACTTCGTGGTTGGGCTTTGCTGCGGGACGTGTGCTAAGGAGTTGTCGACGTTCATAACTTCGATTCACCACTGAAAATGAATGATGGGCTACTTATCAATGCAGTAGAGTCACTGTGACTCGAGGGGCAAGGTGATGGTAGCGAGACTACGTTATCAGTGCAGTAGAGTCATTATGACTCGAGGGGCAAAGTGATCGTAGTGAGACTATGAGCCAGTGCAGTGGGGTCATTGCGACTCCATGGGGCAGAGTGGACATAGCGAACGATTAATGGCTATGGATCAGTGCAGTGAAGTCATTTATGACTTCATGGGGCAAAGTGATCATAACAAAGTATGTTGAGGTGATCGAAGTGGTGAATATCGTATGCTTTACGCACTGAGTGAGAGATGTGAGGATGGTTGCTATGCTTGATTGTTTGCCATTACTATGACATGCACACCCCCACCCCCGTTATCTTTACACCATTTGAAATGGCACCTTAGAGTGTTGTACAGTATGTAGTGCTAACTCTTTGGTTGCAGGTACGGGTTCAGGTATGTTTTAGTATACCTATTATTGTTCTGTTTATATGCTTATCGCTCATACCAGACTTTTGGTCTGACCCAGAGTTTTATGTCTCTTCTTATTACTCTGGGTGCTCACACGAGCAGACTAGAGACAGGTTAGCTGGTGATGCGCAAGTAGCTGAATCGGAGGCGAGCAGGAGTCTTCCACGTATGATATATAGATATTCTCCCTGTGTCGTTGGTGGTCGCTACTTGGGCATTAGTAGTGTACCTCTCTTATCTTTCTTTTGCTTTTTGAGACAGTTTGAAAAGTTTTAATAATGTTAGCTTTGGATCATAAGTTATACTTGGATTTTCCGCTGCTACGTTAGTTTGTTTTCAGCTTATGCACTGTCTCACCTGTTTTATGTCAAGTATGTTGTTATTATATTTTGTTCCATGCACTGTGAGACATTCTACAGGTTCCTTGTTAGTTCATCTCCTTCTTTCCTTCTTCTTCTGACGACCGTCCCGTGCTAACTGGACATGTGTACAGCGCACTTTTAGAGTAAATGTCGGTTGGTGCGGGGCGGGCCATCACATTTGGATTGCCAGTGCATAAATAAGGTAAATCGTTTAAAACAACGCAATGCTTATTAGAAAAATGAAACCATTATAAGACTCAGGTCCCATCACACAAAGCAATGCAAGCCGGAGGATAGAGTTTAACCTTATAATGGTCAAAAGATGCTTGATACGATAAAAACGGATTTGATATTATTATTAGTGTACATATGTTTCAAAAACATTTCAATCATAATGTATGAATTATAGAGGGCATAGCTACCATATACTATGTCGCCATACTAGTTCTACAATCAAAACCGCATGATGTCGTATTGGAAGTTGGATTTCCATCATGAGTCAAGGCTAGGAACGATCTCCTTACCGATTCGAGACACTCTATCAATGCCTCAGGATTCGTACGCTGGCGAACCCTTGGATCCTGCAGGGATGGTCCACAAATACTTTAGTGTATTATTTATGCCTGAACACATGCTTCCCGATCCTATTGGACCTATAATTTGGCCATTGGCAACCAATAAATTCGAGGCACCTCATAATCCATCAACCACATAAGTAAAAATGTCAGGGCTGGTAAGTCGCTTAACCACTTCTAGCTTGAAAGAAACGTGTGCACTCCCTGCGTTCCCTTGCTCCGTTTTTGACTCTTACCGGGATGTGAGGCTCGCGAGGTAACGTTATACACAAAGCTATGCCGAAAAATAGGCTATGCTTTTATCATCATTCACAAGGCTCTGCTTTTAAACAAAAGCCTCGATCAATTGCATCTTGGCATGTCACATTGACAATTCACGCCATGCGATCGATAACTACTAATATATAACCTCTGAGCTCGTGCGTCTCAGAGAAGGGTGTTAAGAAAGAGAATAAATTCTCTGCCACCATAGATATATATTAAATAGAAATAAATTTAATTTACATGGAATGAAATCCAATGTCAGACACACATCCATTTACAAGTCCGTTCTGGGTCTGAACGAAACCGGAGTCACCTTATTCCTCGTCCCGTATGTCCAATACGGAAGTGAGGTGCTCGTTTATCCGGACAATCAACAAGTACGTCTGGACAACTACCACTTTAACCCTTTCGTGGGAGCAAATCAGTCCAGGGCATCAGTAGTGATCCATTCGATGTGAAGATCACCAGTGTTCAACCACCGTCTTCATCTTCGACTTTTAATCGTCGTAGTAATTATTCAGAATGGGTTAAACCCGGTCTTTCCGAATAACTCGCGTATTTTGTAATCAAAAATCAAGTGTTATAAAAAAACATCAAACGCCTCATTCCAATTCAGAATATTCTTTTAATAAAATATTCACATTATTCTATCAAAGATAAATTCTTTAAATTTATTCTTAAATCTTTCTTTTTAAAGATTTATCAAAACTCTAGTTTGGTTTTAAATATCAAAAATCATTATTTAGTGATTATTTAAATTTTAAGAAATTAATCTTATCTTAACTGGGTTAAAGAACTAATGTCATTTAAAACACAATTCACGGTAAACCCAAAATCGTCTTTCCATTAAATATGGAATTTTCACCGAAATCAAATCAATATATAATCGATATAAATTTCTATATCAGACCAATAATATAAATGGAATAACGACAAAGCCTCTTAAATTCCATATAATATCGGTCTTCTTTTACAGAAGCTTATCTCGAATATTACCGAATAGAATTCCATTCAATTCCAAATTTAATATATTAAATTGGAAAACTTCACTTTGGAAAATTACCGTTTCATCTTAATAAAATATTTGTAAATTCCATTTAAATCTTAATAAAAGATTTATTAATTCAAAATTAAAATTTCACTGTTAATTGGAATTAAAGAACATATGTCGTTTAAAACACAGTTCACGATAAACCCTCAATCAACTTTCATCTTAATGCTTAATTAGAACATTAATTAATTAGGAAAATTCTCTAAATCTAAATTAAAAGATTTTTTTTTTCACACGAGGTTTAAGAATTGTGTTATTTAAAACACCATTCACAACAAACCCAAAATCCAATTTATTTTATTTAATTCCAAATAATTTTTAATTAATTGGAAAACTCCATTAAATCTTGATTAATGATTTATTCTATTTCTTTATTAAAATAATGTTTTCAAAATATTAGATTTTGGAAATTACTCATTTTTATTCTGTTCATTATAAAATGAATAAAACGATCGATAAACCCGTTCGGGTTAAAACGCCGTTTCAACTTATAATGCGCTAAATAGTCTAATACATTACCATGTCCATTTATGGTTTATAATGGGCTAGACCTCCCACATTAGGCCTACAACTTGCGGATGCTGGACATGCCGGTCGGGTCTGGGCAGACTTATCCCACAAGTTGGGCTTAACCTCGTGTCATAGCCCGCTTCGTATTTGCGCACTTAGACCTCTCACATTAGATTCAATATTAGTGGCTGCTGGATATGTTGGTCGGGTCCGGGCAGACTTCCACCACAAATGCAACTTAACCTCGTGTCAAAAGTGCAATTATAATTTATAATTGTAATTATTTCACTGAAAAATATTCATTATGTTAAACTATTCTTTATTTAAAATATCTTTATTCTAAAATATTCTTAATTTAAAATATCCTTTATTCTGAAATGTCCTTTATACTAAATTGTTATTTATTTTATAATATTCTTATTACCAAATATTCTTCATTTCTGAATCGGAATGCGACTCAACCAATTACCATATAATTTCATTATATGGTTTTCATACATTGCATATGAATGATAAATAATCAGTTAACATCCAAATAACAACCAGAGTGCATTCTACAACTAATCACAAGGGAGATGTGTGATTAGATTATCATCCCAAGACCCGTCTGGGGTTTCATCCAACAAATAAATAATAAATTATTTGTGCACTTGGGCGATGTGTAAAAAAATATCGTCACAATCACATAAACAAGTCGGATAACTTGTAAATGGAATTGTAATTATAATAACATTATTTTAACATGTTTAATTTTCCAAATCTCAATCATGTCACAATATAACATACATAACAACACAACAATACATCCATGAAATAGATATAACAAATATTTCAATCATTTTAATGCAATAAAAATGATACTTTTTATTCCAATCTTTTTAATGAAACAACGTGACAATAAAAATGTAATCTTTTTATTGAAACACGACATTATCTAAATAAATGATATATTCATTTGACAGATCATTATCCAAAATAAATGACATTTTTATTATTCTAACACAAATGACATATTTAACTAAAATGACATTTTCTTCTAACATGACATTCTTATCCAAAATGACAATTTATTCTAACATGACACTTTTACCTAGAATGACAATTTTAACTAAATTGACAATTTAGTCCTATCATGACATTTTTTATCTCAAATGGCAATTTTAACTAAAACGACATGTTTTTTTAACATGACATGTTTAATTCTCTAAATAAATGACAAGTTTACTTCTCTAAATAAATGACAAATTTATCCTCTAACATAAATGACAAATTTATTTTCAAAATGTGTCCTTTAATTAAATGACATGTTTTATTCTCTAAATAGATGACAAATTTATCCTCTAACATAAATGACAAATTTATTTTCAAAATGTGTTCTTTAATTAAATGACATATTTAATTCTCTAAATAAATGTCAAATTTATAATCTAACATAAATGATAAATTTATTTTCAAAATATGTTCTTTAATTAAATGACATGTTTAATTCTCTAAATAAATGACAATTTATCTCTAATATAAATGACATAATTATCTCTAATATAAATGACATTATTATCCCCAACATAAATGACGTATATAACTCTAACATAAATGACATATTTAAATTTTAATATAACATTTTGTAACAAAATTATATTTTTAACTAACATGACATTTTCTAACATAATGATGTTTTTAATTAACATGTCAATTTATAACAAAGTGCTATTTTTAATTAACAAGACAATTTATAACAAAGTGATATTTTAATTAACATGACAATTTATAACAAAGTGCTATTTTTAATTAACATGACTATTTATAACAAAAATGATATTTTCAATTAACATGAAAATTTATAACAAAAATGATATTTTTAATTAACATGACAATTTATAACAAAAATGACATTTTGAATCTAACTTAACATTTTATAACAAAATGATGTTTTTAATCTAAATTAACATTTTATAACAAAATGATGTTTTTAATCTATCATGACATTTTTGTTTAAAATAACATGAATACAACTAAATGACCTATTTTGTTTACAAAGTATGAACACAACTAAACGACCTATTTTGTTTATTAAACAAGTTCCTATTTTTACATAACAATTTCCATATTTAACATTGATAAACAAAAGTGAATATTTTTATTTGACAACCATTTTAATTTCAACATGACAATTAAAAAGAAACATTTTTATTTGTTTATAATTTCTATTTTTAAACATGGTAAATAAAAAGAAATGTTTTTATTTGACGATAAATCTATTTCTAACCATGACAAATAAAAACAAACATTTTTATTTGACAAAAACATGTTATAATCAATTGACACTTTTCATCTCACAAGAACATATAATTCAGCAAGTCACCACAACCACCATCAATCAATTAATCTAAATTTTCATACAACGCATATGTGTTCTATAAAGCGTATATATTTGATATCACAAACAAAATTAATTCAAGCATATATATTTATTTTAAAAATCGAGAAATCTCACCTTTGGGTTTTGAATTCTTCAAAATTTTAGATCGCTCCGTTTCAGCTCTGGTCTGTTCCATGTTGTAGATCTCATCGCTTTCAAACGCTTTCGATTTCGTGTAATTCCGCTTCTGTTTGACAAAGTTAAGTTGATTTAAACATTGGATTACAATAATCACTTAAATAAATAATTAATTATTTTAATTATCACCTAAGCATAATTAGGCCGCCTAAATTGGATACTCATCGTCTTCTTCCTTTGCGTTTGTACAAAATTGAACCCACCAACATCGTATTATTTTGAAGACCTCTCGAATCTCTACAAATTTTGACCAGGAATCGGGATTTAATTTGGATTAGATGAAGAGAAATTACGGATTCAAATTGAAACAAATTCGGCAATTGCTTTTGAACTAACGGCGGCTTGGTTTTGTAAATTAGGGTTAGGTTTAGAGAAGTTTAGGATGTTATATAGTGAAGACAATATATATAGGTATTTTTTTTATTTGGTTATATATATTTGATTTTTACTTGTCTCTACATATGTAGTAAGTGACAAATGATATTTAATTAGCTGACTAGGCATGATGGGACCACACTTATTTTTCATTCAAATTTCAAAAGTAAATAATAAAGAGAGAGAATAAATGGGAAGGAACAAATGCATGATTTATTGTCTAATGCTGATTGTTAGAAAGTTGTATTTCCTTTTAAATTTCAAAACACATAACAATAAATATCATAATTTAAATAACATATTCAATGGGTTGTAAAGAATAAATAGAAGATATATATATATATATATATATAGGTGGTTTGTTTGTTAAGGAAAAATAATAACAATGGAAAACAAAAAAAGGGAGAAAGATAAATGAATGCATGGTTAAGTAACATAAGGAAAGAAAAATAATGAGAAAAATAGAATGAAGGAAAGAATTTAATTGAATGAAGGGTAATAAATTAATTTAAATAAGAAGAATATGTCAATTTGGAAGGAGATGCATGGTGCAATATAAATGACACAATAAAGAGAGGAGGACACTGAAATAAATGCAGCTATTCATATTTCAAAGTAAATAAATTACGAAGGTTTAAACATGTAATCCATGATTTCAATCCCTAAAAGTTATATTTTGAATTGACAGGGAAATATCTAAGAGGATAGCCAAAGATATGTATATATATATATATACATACATACATATCTTCATATATATATATATATATATATTGTTAGAAATTATTTCATTTAGAGCTTACGCATTAATTTTCAATCAATGATCATTTTATGTATACCACAAAAATGTAAATTTTAATATAAAAACATTTCCGAACAACGAATCTTATTTAGTGATTCATTTACATTAAAAATTAATCATCAAGCAATAGATATTTATATATATATATATATAATTTAATAATAGAATTTTATTTTATTCTGACGCATTTTCTTATTTAGTGATTCATTGGTTTTGATTTTCCGGGTTGTTACAATACTTATATTATAAAGATAATATTTTTGTTTCGATGTTCACACAATAAGAATCATATTTTTATTTCATTTCTGTTCATATAGAAATCATATTTTTATTATCTCTATAATATAAAAACCATACTTTTATTACGTCTTTTACATAAAAATTACATTTTTAAAATGAAGCTATATATATAAAAATCATATTTTTACTTTGCTACATACATGATTAAAAACACATTTTTATCGCTAATCCATACGAATAAAAATCATAACTTTATATACATAAAAATCTTACCTTTATGTTAAAAATCATATTTTTATATAATTAAAAACCATAACTTAATATATATAAAAATCATAACTTTAATTAAATAAAACCCTATCTTTATTTACATAAATAATTAAAAATAAAACTGAAAACTCACATTTCCTTTGAAGAAAATCCATTTTCGGCTGGAGGAGGGAAAGCGGGCGTAGGGGGAGCGGATTCAGGTGGAGGACGGTGGCTGTGGGGCGAGTTCAGGCAGTGGGCAGCGAATATAGGGCTGCGGGGGGGGGGGGGGGGTGGGGAGGGGGGGCTTGGGTTCGCGGTGAGAGAGAAGGGGGGCTGGAGAAGCAGGGAGGCGGTCGCTAGAGGAGGAGAGGAGGGGGGCAGCTCTCCGGGCCGGCGGCGCACCCTGAGGGGGGGGGGGGGCGACGATGAACGTCGACGGGGAGGGGGGATCCGTTCGTTTTTCTCTTTTTTTAATTTATATGGTCGATTTGAAACTGAAGTGGAGAGAGGGGTTTAAGTGGAAAGAGATTATATATTTATTTAATTCTCCCATAAAGTTGACTTTTCTTTTGAACTCCAAACGAGACCCACCGACTGTCGCCCCTAGCTAGTTACCCCCATTCCGAACAAAATGGGATATGTCCGGTAAGCCAATTCGACGGTTTCGATTAGTTTCCGTCAAAATAAAAATAAAAATCTATATATTGAATTTGAACGGAAATTTCAATTTACCGTAGCCACATACGGACCCCAAACATTCCAGAAAAATAAATCTGGCTATGTTTTGTTGATACGGTCCTAACAAAACAAATTATGTCGAATTTGGAGACCGTTTGAAAAATGGTGATTTTCTGGTCGATCCAGATTGACCGAAACTGTTAGAACACGTTTTACTTCGCCACACTCACATATTAATTCCAAAAATTACGAATTTTGGAATATAGCAATAATTTGACAACTCGGATCCAACAAAAGTGGTTTCATCGAAAATGGAGGTCATTTGCAAAATTGCCATTTTTAAGGGCTATATTTCCATAGCGAGTATTCAGAATTTTCAACTAGACATAACTTTTTATTCTCGCTATGAAATTTGGATTTTTCAGATTCGTTGAAAAGATATGTTCAAATAGATACTAATATTTTTGGTTTCACTAGAATCTGGTTTATTTTGAATCATGTACATTCATTTGAAATTTGAAATCGAATTTTCAAACTAACGCGCCATTTCCAATTCCTTTTATAATTAAAAATAAATATTTATATTCTATCTTCAATTTAAATAAATTCATACGTTCTAATTCTGTTCAAAATAAATTTCTAGTCGTTATTATTTAAAATAAATCATTTTAAATATTCAAAATTCATTAAAATTGCCAAAATAAAAATTTTAAATTGGTTCTGATTTTCCGGGTTGTTACAATATCCCCCACTTAAAATCTTTTCGTCCTCGAAAAGGAATGGAGCAGAAAGTTGTTTAACTAACCAACTCAACTTTCAGTTTGGCTTTCATTCTTCAATTTTTCAGTTTCTAAGAATTCCTAATTTTTCAAAAATTTGACTAATACCCTAAATTTTCGAAAAATTTCTCCATAACCTCCTTTGTAAGGGGAGCACCAGGAAAATTCCTAAACTGCCACACAGTCCCTCTCATCTCAAAAAGAAAAAGAAAAAGCCAAGCAGCTAGCCAATCGGCTCATAAAATCATCCAAACCCAAGAAATTGGTAAACACGTACCTATTTGTCGGGCATACTATTTTATTCCTCTTCTCTAGCCTCCTTGCTATGACCTATTCAATGTATATACATGTATATGCATGCATATATAGGCAAATGCAATAAAATTTCAATTCAGTTCAATATTTGATACTATTTGGCTTGATGGTTCAAAATTTTAATTAATCAAACCAATAATCAAACAACACAACCAGCAATCAATTAGTTGATTAATGTTTCAAACACGTAACTTCAATACATAGTCAAAATCATGTTTTTGATGCCAAGTCACAACAATATATACGATCTAGTTTTGGTTCTCACACCAGTCGATTGGGAATATATAGATATCTCACTTTTTGAAACTCGAACACAAACACTGTTGACGGCGCGCCATCATCAGAATCATGCCCGGGAGACTAGAGTGTGATTCTATATCTATCTAGTATCTGAGGCTTCGAATATACGCCCCGTCAGGTCTATACTCAAAATCTCCCTATACTAGATTGTCCAAATTCAATATACCATAAATAATCAAATACGTATCATAAGGTTTAAATTTTCAAAACCAAAATTTGTTTCTATTTTTATTTTAAAAATTCACTCTTCTCGATCGTTCTAGGACACTAATGATCTTATCTCTAACAAGCCATTCTTATTGGATATTACTAATCCAATCTCTGATGAATTCTTTCGTTTGGTTCTATTGCGTCTTGTTCTCGAGCTCTGTAAACCAAAGCTCTGATACCACATATAACGACCCGAACCTCCCCTTAAAGGAAAGCCCGGATTGTTTTGAGGACAAGACAAATCAGAATACAACCACTGGAACATTTCATTGCTTATTACAACAATTCCATCAGAATACAAGAGCATATAGAGTACGAATAAATATTACACATTTGATAAATATCAGAGATTTACAAATTACAATGCAGCGGAAAATAATACAAAATACAACTGAAAGAGATACACTGATACAGAGCTTTCCGGATATCATTCCAGCCGTAAACCAGGATCATGTGATATAATTCTGCAAAAACCCAACTACTAGCTTCCCGTGTGGAAAATAGGGGCACCCAGAGTTTAGGTTAAAACAATAAACTCCAGGTCAGTCATGCGACTGGTGTGAGAACTAAAACAGTTATTAATCTTTATTTTTAAATTTAGGTAAATCAAGGGACCACGCCGTATAACAGAGAACGGGTTTCCTCCCAAGAGTACCGGTGCATAAAACAAATAGCGCAATGCTAAATAAAGAACAATGAAGCTATTATAAGACCCAGGTCCCATCACACAATGCAACGCAAGCCGGAGGATAGGGTTTTACCTTATAATAGCCAAATAATGCTTGATACGTGAAATTTAATCTTTTATTATTATTATAAGTGAAGAAATCAACTTCAAATATAAATGTATCAATCATAGGCGGCATGGGTACCATCTATCATGTTGCCATACTAGGCTCTACAAATAAAACCGAAATGTCACATATTGGAAATTGGATTTCCGTCATGAGTCGAGGCCAGGGATGGCTCCTCACCGCTTCGAGACACTCTAGCAAATGCCTCAGGATTCGAACGTTGGCAAATCCTTGGATCTTCAGGGCCGGTCCACACGTAGCGGATTAGTTATACCTGAACACACGTTTCCCGGTCCTAAAGGACCTATCCATCGGCTCCTTAGAGACCGGTATATCTGAGGCGCCTCGCATTCCAACAACCACATAGGTAAAAATAATATAAATGTCAGGGCTTGTAAAACACTGACACCACCCATAGCTAGAAAGAAACGTCGTGCACTCCCTGCAGTCACGATCCCGTTTTTGACTCATACCGAGGTGTGAGGCTCGCGAATTAATGCTATGCACAAAGCTAAGCCACACATGCCACGCTTTGATCATCAACCACAAGACTCTGCTTTTCAACCGAAGCCTTGATCATTTTCCACTTAGGCATGCCACACCGGCAATTCACTCCATGCGACTGATGTCTATCGGTATATAACCTTTGAGCTCTACGTCTCAGAGAAGGGCGTTAAGCAAGAGAATAAATTCTGCACCGCCAAACAGATATATATTTAATAGAAATCAATCAACAAAGAATAAAATCCAATGTCAGACATACAGTCCATTTACAAGTTCATTCTGGGTCTGAACAAAACCGGAGGCACCTTATTCCTCGTCCCATTTGTCCAATACAGGAGAGAGGCCCTCACATATCCGTCGATCTCCAAGTACATCTGGACGATCACCACTTATTACCTTGTCTTTGGTGTACAGACCAATCAAGACATCAGTAATCATCCAAATGATGTAAAGACCTCCGATCTTCAACCACTGTCTTCATCGTCGACATATCATCGAATCAGTTATTCAGAATGGGTATAAACCCGGCCTTTCCGAATAACTCGCGTATATTATAAACAAGTGCTACACAAACACAACATACACCTCATTCCAATTCAGAATATTCTTTTATTCAAATATTCACATCATTAGGGAATAAGTTCCCATTAATTTTATTAATGATAAATTCTTTTAAATTTATTCTTTAATCTTCCTTTGGATATCAAACCATATTAAGGTTTTCCAAAATAGTCGGGATTAGTGAACCACACCTAAGTAATCATTTATTTTATTTCCGAATCCCAACCTATTCATCCCATGGAGCAAAACTGGTAATACTTCATATCTAACACCACGGTGTTATAGGTAAATATTAATTACCATTTCACGTTCAAATCTAATTAAAGATTTAACTATCGCTTGGAGCAAAACTGGTGATACTCCAATCTCGATCATTTCAATCTAATTAAAGATTCATTAAAACTCCACTTAGTTTTAATCATCCCAAATATCAATATTAATGATTATATAACTTGGGAAATCATATCCTATCTTTAACTGGGTTAAAGAATCAATGTCATTTAAAACACGGTTCACGATAAACCCAAAATCACATTCCACCAGTCTCTAACCGTAAATTAGTAAGAGAACAATTCCCTAAGTATTAATCTCGAAGGCCGAAACCAACATCAGATAGATACCCAGGAAACCATTCAACTTAGCTAATCTCCAGTTAGTTTCTAATTTTCTTAAACCCATTGGGTTTAAGAACAGTATTATTAAAGATACCATTCACGACAAACCCAAAATCTAATTTGATATTAAATACAAGACTCTGAATAGAAAATATATCGGCTTATATTCAATATCAAATTCTGAAACTAAAAATTATCATATTGGAAATAATGATATTTATATATCTTTCAAATCTCCATAACAATACCTGTATAATCACGAAATCCAACATCGAAATATTCTGAAGATGATTTCAATTCTAAACCATACCAATTCATATATTGGAAATTATGGTTATTTTTAAACCATTTCAAATCCAATTTATTTATTAAAAAAATATTGGATTATAATTCTAGTTCATAACTAGTTCATTTCGATAAAATATATTTTTATCTTTTCAAATATGGAATTTTTCATCTCAATTCTTTCCAAATCATTTATTATGATTTTACACAAATTATTAATATTTTTAATAATTTTATCAAGGCCCGTACAGTCGATTTCCGTAAACGGTCATCGAACTGCACTTACACCAACCTCTTCCAAATTTGATTTGGATACAATTCCAAATCCATCCGTTAGATTTCACATTTCTTATATTCTTTGGAAAGCTCTTTTCGATACGAACCCAATGGTTCCAGTTTTAGGAGAATCCGACAGTCGGATCTCTCGTAATGTCCGTTCGAAGTCAATGGTCAAAATTCGCAAACTGCCGTGGCGCGATGCGTTCTATTCAGGCCATTATACATATATATATAATATATATTATATATATTTCATAGATTTCCATTTAAAACGTATTTTATAAATCGTTTAAATTCGTTTTCAAAATGATTTCAACTTCATATTCAATTTCAAATCAAAATTGAATATTCCATATCATCGATATATAAATGATAGTATTTTCAAAACATTAGATTTTGAAATCACTTCCTTTTCGATATTCATTATAAAAATGAATAAAATCGATATAAATATCGTTCACGTTAAAATGGTGCATATCAAATCAACACGGCTTTATATATTAAAATATATTCGTGCCAGTCCCAAATCGGACATCAAAATCAGATTTTGGTCTTTTACTAAATATTATTTTAAAATATTCGTTATTTTATTTTATTTTATTCAACACATGAGTATATTCTTCAACACATGAATGATTTATATTCAATAAAAATGATATTTTTACTGTTTAAATATTTTTATTCGACGCATGAATATTTTGTTTTTATTCAACACATGAATATTTTCTTATTCAACACATGAATATTTATTCCTTTTCTGAATATTATTTTAAAATATTCTTTATTTTCCAAATTGGAATGAGGCCCAATTAAATACCATATAATGTTACTTGTGTGGATTTCGTACAACACATGTATATAATAACAATGACAAACAATCAACCAACACCCAAAGTGCATTACACAACTGCATAAGCATAAAATATAAATAATCAACGCTTACGACAACTTGTCAACCAATCGATTGACATACCACTAAACAATTGGGATTAGTGTACGTCAATTATCATCCCAATACCCATGTGGGGTTTCAATGAACAAACACATATTTTATTCGGGCAGTTGGGCGACGTGTAATATTTATTGTCCCAATCCATATTAGTAAAATGAGTGTATATAAACAAATCGTCCGATTTGTAAATGAATATTTATTTTATTTCAACACATGAACATATTCTACAACACGTGAATAATTTATATGATTTATATTCAATAAAAGAAATATTTTTATTGTTTAAATATTTTTATTCAACACATGAATATTTTATTTTATTCAACACATGAATATTTATTCTTCATTCCACATCACAAACCAAATTCACACAAACAATTTTCACAACGCAATACAATCCAACAAGTCATACATGGTCTGTGGACGATGGCGTCGGGTGCTGCTAAGCACCGTCTACATCCTATTATATATTTTTAACTAGAAAGTAAATTAAAGTGAGAATTCTCACCTTTGGGATCCACTCCTTCATTCTTTTCTGAATTTCAGAACAGTGCTGCCTTGCCTGAAATTCCAACGCAATTTTCTTCACGCTATTCATAGTAAAAATGACATTTTTATTTCAATTCTAAAAATTATATTTTTACTTTGCTAAAAAATATATTTTTACTTCAAAACCATATGTATAAAAATCACATCTTTAACACGATATTTATATTATAAAGATAATATTTTTATTTCGATGTTCATACAATAAAAATCATATTTTTATTTCATATCTATTCATATAGAAATAAAATTTTTATTATCTCTATAATATAAAAATCATATTTTTATTATATCTTTTACATAAAAATTACATTTTTAAAACGAAGCTATATATATAAAAATCGTATTTTTACTTTGCTACATATATGATAAAAATCACATTTTTATTGCTAATCCATACGAATAAAAATCATAACTTTATATACATAAAAATCTTAACTTTATGTTAAAAATCATATTTTTATATAATTAAAAACCATAACTTAATATATATATAAAAATCACAACTTTAATTAAATAAAATCCTATTTTTAATTACATAAGTAATTAAAAATAAAACTGAAAACTTACATTTCCTTTGAAGAAAATCCATTTTCGGCTGGAGGAGGGAAAGCAGGCTGAGGGGGAGCGGATTCAGGTGGAGGGCGGTGGCTGTGGGGCGAGTTCAGGCAGTGGGCAGTGGATTTTGGGCTGTTGGGGAGGGGCTAAGGTTCACGATGGAGAGAGAAGGCGGGCTGGAGAAGGAGGGAGGTGGTTGCCTGAGGAGGGGAGGAGGGGGGCTGCTCTCCGGCGTGGCTGCGCACCCTGAGTGGGGGGCGACGATGAACGTCGACGGGGATGGGGGGCTCCGTTCCTTTTTCTCTTATTTATTTATTTATTTGGTCGATTTGAAACTGAAGTGGGGAGAGGGGTTTAAGTGGAAAGAGATTATATATTTATTTATTTAATTTATTTAATTCTCCCATAAAGTTGACTTTTCTTTTGAACTCCAAACGAGACCCACCGACTGTCGCCCCTAGCTAAGTACCCCCATTCCGAACACAATGGGATGTGTCCGGTAAGCCAGTTCGACGGTTTTGATCAGTTTCCATCAAAATCAAAATATAAATCTATATATTGAATTTAAACGCACATTTCAATTTACCGGAGCCACATACGGACCCCAAAAATTCCAGAAAAATAAATCTGGCTATGTTTTGACGATACGGTCCTAACAAAACTAATTTGATCGATTTTGGAGACCGTTTGAAAAATGGTCATTTTCTGGTTGATCCAAATTGATCGAAACTGTCAGAACATGTTTTACTTCGCCAGCTCACATATTAATTCCAAAAATTATGAATTTTGGAATCTAGCAATTATTTTAAATCCTAGATCCAACAAAAGTCGTTTCTTTGAAAACGGAGGTCGTTTGCATGACCATACAACGTTTGAAAATGAATCTAGCAAAATAGTTATTTAAAAATCGACAAAAATCGTGAACATGGAAAATGACCCCAATAGTCGTTCCCCAATGTTACACGACCATACGACCTCATACAAAAATGAAATAAATATTCTACGATCCTCCGATGCGTAGAATGCGGGACGTTACATTCTCCCCCTTAAAGAAATTTTGCCCCGAAATTCCTTAACTAAGAAACAACAATGGGTCCCACATGCCTATCAATCATTTGCAACAATCAAACATACATAGCAACATAACAAGCCTATCCTAGGATGCGGTTTACTAACAAGAGGATAACTAAATGGTCGTTAAAATCTTACCAGGCAAAGAATTCTGGATACCTCTTCCTTATGCTCTCCTCTGTTTCTCAAGTACAGTCATTCTCGTTGTCGCCCCACCAAACCTTGACCAGTTTCACCGCCTTCCTTCAAAGTTGCTTCGTGTCGTAGTCGACAATACGGATCGGCCTGCGATTCCCAACCGCCTCGGGTTCTACTTCGATGTTATCCAACTGGTTCGGTGAAATAGTCATATCGGGGTCGTGCACGAACTTCCTTAACTGGGAAACATGAAATACGTTGTGAACTCCCGCCATATTGTCAGGTAATTAAACTTTATATGCTAAATTCCCAACTTGTTCGAGAACTGGGAATGGACCAACAAATCTTGGTGTTAACTTGCCTCTCCTACCAAATCGAATCACGTTCTTTAACGGAGAAATCTTGACAAACACCAAGTCGCAAACGGATAATTTTAAATCTCTTCGCCTCTTATCAGCATAACTCTTCTGCCTATCTTGGGCAGCCTTCATTCGCTGTTGGATAACCTTGATCTTGTCTGAGGATTCTCTTATTACATCTGGCCCAAGAACGAATTTCTCACCGGTTTCCAACCAACATGATGGTGAGTTGCACGATCTTCCGTACAAAGCTTCAAATAGAGCCATACCAATATTGGACTGATAACTATTATTATATGCCAATTCAACTAGATGTAAACGGTCATCCCATGACCACCAAAATCTAATATGCAAGCTCTCAAGAGATCTTCTAATACTCGATTCACCCTTTTTGTTTGACCGTCAGTTTGAGGATGGTACGCGGTACTGAGATGTAATTCTGACCCTAAAGCCTCTTGTAAGCTCTTCCAAAATCCACTAGTAAACAACGGATCTCGATCGCTCACAATGCCTTTGGGTATTCCATGAAATCTCACTACCTACTTCATATATAGTTCCACTAACTTAGCTGTCGTTCTATTCGACTTGACATGTATAAACCTTGCACTTTTGGTCAATCGGTCCACAATCACCCAGATACTATCATGGCCCGATCTATTGCTTGGTAACCCATCAATGAAATCCATTGAGACTTGTTCCCATTTCCATTCTGGAATTTCTAATGGTTGCAACCAACCACTAGGCTTCTTTTGCTCGGCTTTAACTAGCTAGCAATTCATGCATTTGGATATAAACTTCCCAATGTCTCTTTTCTTCCCTTCCTAGTAGTTGGTCTGCTTCATGTCTCGATACATTTTGTTACCACCGGGATGTATAGTCAGTTTTGAGTGATGACATTCTCTAAGCACTTCATCTCTCAATCCATTAACATTAGGCATAACTAGTCTCACATTCTTTCTAAGCCATCTATCTCGATCAAGCCTATGCTTGTTCATCTCCTCGTCGATTCCCCTTTCTAACCTGGAGATGATTTCCAATATATTATGATCGTCCCTCTGACTGAAACCAATCCGCTCAATCAAATTGGGTCTGATCGTCAAAGTTGCTAGCATTTCTGGATCCAATTCGCACTTTGGTCTGAAATCATACCCAGCGATATACTCCAGTTGCTTCCATTCTAGAAACATAGCCTCTAAACTGGCATGTCTCCTACTCAATGCATCGGCTACCACATTGCCCTTTCTTGGTGTATATGCGATATCGAAATCATAGGAAGCCAAGAATTCTAACCATCTTTGTGGTCGGAGATTTAGATCCTTCTGAGAGAAGAGATACTTTAATGAATTATGATCGGTAAACAACTCGAATCTTTCTCCCAAGAGATAATGTCTCCACTTCTTCAACACGAATATAATCGCTGCCAATTCCAAATTATAGGTAGGATATCTTTTCTCATGCGGTTTCAGTTGCCGACTAGCGTAAGCTACGACTCTTCCTCCTTGCATCAATACAACACCTAGTCCGATACCACAGGCATCCATGTATACTGTCATCTCTTCATTCCCTTTAGGAATGACTAACACTGGCGCACACGTCAACTTTTTCTTTAGACTCTTGAATGCATTTTCACACCTTTCGTCCCAATGAACGCTTGATACTTCTTGGTCAACTGAGTTAACGGTGCTGCTATCTTGGAGAAGTCTTGGATAAACTTACGATAATATCCAGCTAATCCCAAGAAACTTCTTACGTCTGTTGCATTCTTGGGCGTAGACCAATCTTGTACCATAGCAACCTTCGCAGGGTCCACGGTAATACCATTCTCTGAAACAACATGGCCTAACAATCTCACTTACCTCCTCCAGAAGTGATACCTAGAAAACTTCGCTTTCAAATGGTGTTTTCTCAACACCTCCATCACTACTCTCAAATGTTCCTTGTGCACTTCCTCCGTCCTTGAATAAACAAGTATATCGTGTACGAATACAAGAACAAACTTATTTAATTAATCTCGGAATACTCTATTCATAAGATCCACAAAATATGTTGGTGCATTGGTCAACCCGAATGGCATGACCAACCACTCATAGAATCCAGATGGAGTCCGAAATGCCATTTTAGGAATACTCTCAGTTGCTACTCGGATCTGATGAAATCCTGTCACGAGGTCCAATTGGGAGAACACTCTTGTTCCCTCCAGTTGATCAATCAAATCATCTATCCGCGGAAGAGGATACTTATTCTTCCCAGTCACTTTATTCAACTCGCGATAGTCCACACATAAACGAAGGGAACCATCTGCCTTGGTAGCAAATACAATTGGTGCTCCCTAGTCGGAGACACTCCTTCGGATAAATCCCTTCTTCAAAAGATTGCGTACTTGCACCCCGACCTCTCGCTGCTCCCTTGGCGCCATAAGACGAAGTGGCATTACTATAGGTCTGGCATCTTTAACTAGATCAATACGGAACTCAATCTCTCAGTGTGGTGGAAGTCCAGTCACTTCCTCGAAGATATCTGGATTCTGGCCAGGAACGGGAACCCCTGATTACTCATCATGCGGGATGTCGAGGGAATTTAGAAAACTAGCCATCACCTCATCACTAGGTATGCCACCAAACACTTCCCTCCACCCATCATTAGCCCTAATATTCACCAAGAATTCCTCACAGTCTACCACCACCCCATATCTTTGGAGCCAATCAACTCCCAAAATAATGCCAAACCCAGTAAAGCCTAAAGCAAGTCAATCACAAGAAAACATACATCCATGACTCGATAAGACCAAATTTCGACAAATCATACTAAGGCTAGTCGAACCACCAATCGGGTTCGTCACCATTAAAGGTCTATCGACAATCTTGGCTTCCAATCCTAACCTATCTACTAGGTCACTAGATATGAAGGAACGGGAAGCCCCAGTATCAAACAATACTCAAACAGGAATATCATAAACAGAAAGCATACTTTGAATGATGACATTCTTTCCTTTCTCCGCCGCAGTTGGGGCATTTGATGAAGAAGGAACATCATTAATAACATTTGCTTTCACAATCTGCTTCTCTTTAGGGGGTTGAAGACATTTATCCTTATGTTGTCCCACTTGGCCGCAGTAGAAGCACTTCCTGTCTGCTGGCTTTGCTCGACATTCTTTGGCATAGTGGCCCTTCTTGCCATAGCTAAAGCACTCAACATCTTTCTTATCTTTCTTTTTCTAACCTTCTTTGGTTTGACTCTGCTTCCTTTTATTCTGAGAATTATTCTTGCCTCCACCACTTGCCTGCGGCTTTGGCCCCTCTGCAGATGCAACAGTGACTTCAGCCTTGGGCTTAGGATAAAGGCTCTCCGATCTCAATGCTTTTCCAACAATCGAGTCAAAAGTCTCATCAATATGGTTTATAAGTGTAATGACTCGCATTTTTAGCAGTCGAATAATTTATTTATTTAATTATTAATTATCGATTTAACGATATCGGTAAATGAAATTAAATAATATTTATATTTACATAATATAAACAGTAGAAAAAATATACTTTCGAAATAATCGGAAATAACAGAATTCATGATATGGTCTGAATTGGATGATATAAAATATATAATTCAGTTTATATTGAATTATATTGACGAATATATTATTTAAACGAAGTCTGAACGTATAATATATATTATAATTAAAATCGAGCTCGAAATGGCGCGGCAGTTCGCGATTTGGCGATTTGAACTTCAACTGGAAATACTGGATCCGTTTTAGGTCGGATTTCTGTGAAACAAGAAACGTTCGGAGCTGGTGAAGTATATTTTTCTAATGGAAGAGAAAAATTGGGATTTCATTGTGTAGATTTTGATTTATGTCCAAATCAAATTTTAGAAAAGTCGCTATGGAATTCCTTTATAATTTATAACGATATATATATAAGGAATTTCAATATAAATTTGAATATCGATTCAACAGGTATTTGAATATCGAGTGTAAATCCCAGTGGAGCTGTATGATATTCTATTGTGAATATATACGATATTATTTATAAATATTTAATTTAATTATATTTAAATATATTTATATATTTAAATAGGTTATTTAGAGCTTTAAAAATAGCCACTTTTGCAAACGAAGTCGGAATTCGACGAACTAATTTTGTTGGATGCGCAACATCAAATCATTGCTAGATTCCAAGTTCTATGATTTTTAGAGTCACTGTGTGGCCGTACGGGA
Source organism: Allium sativum (assembly GCA_030737875.1). NCBI lineage: Eukaryota > Viridiplantae > Streptophyta > Magnoliopsida > Asparagales > Amaryllidaceae > Allium > Allium sativum. The sequence continues at coordinate 24,458,809 of CM060923.1, read as the reverse complement.
TTTTAATGTTAAAAACAACCAGTATTTTGACGGTTAAAAATACGCTGTGTGAGCAAACGGAGTCGGAATTTGACGAAACCAGTTTCATTGGGACCTTAATGTCGAACTCTAGTTGTATGTCCAGTTTCATGATTTTTGGATGTTGTATGTGATTGTAGGAATTTTTACACGATGAATTAAGATAAAATTTAAATATAAAATTAGTTAAACTTCCCATAAATACCACATCTTCCTAACCCTTATTAATTCTCTGATCAAAGAAAGTCCACGGTACCTCATTTCTTCAGCCGCCAGTCATGGCCTTCTCCAAAAGCAAATCCGATACTTCAGAAATTCGTAGAAAATCGAATTAAATCCCTCAAATCAAAACACTCGCAATTATGAATTCGGAGGTCAGTTCTTGTCGACTCCGTACCATCTTTTTGTGGTGCGAACCATATTTTTCCACTATCTATTTTACAACCTTAGTTTTAGGGTTCGTGATTTCTTGAAATTTAAGCACTGATTTGTGAATTGATGAGCGTATTCATGTTGAGGATGTCAAGGAGGTTTGATTGTGGTGTTTTTGGGAGAAATGGTGAAAAATTTGTTCGATACCTGTACGGGTTCATCAGAAAAGGGCTCGACATCAGGATTTTCTAGGGACCTTGAGTTCAATCCGATGGGTATGAGATGAGAGAGCAAGCGTAGAGATGAACGACGGTGTAGTCGAAATTTGTTTCGGTTGAGAAAACAAGTTGAAGTGATGAATTGAAATCATGGCAATGGTTAGAGTTTTACAGGTGGAGCTTACGGGTGTTTGATTTTGAGGGAGGACGCACTATTCATTATGGGTTTGGGCCATTGGAAGAAGGGGTGAGACCCGTTTAAAATATAAACTTAAGTTTTGTTTAATTAAATTGTATATTTACTTGTTAACGCGATAACTTGAGCATACGATATCGAAATTCTGTAAAACAAGATCCGTTGGGATCGTATGGACGGGAGCTCCATAATGGAACTGACTGGGAGTGGATTGGAGCTCGTTACAATTTATAGCAAAATAAATTGTCCGTCTGAATCAAGCGATGGTTATCGTTATTAACGATGATCATCCAAGGTGAGTAAAACTCACCAACTCTGAACAGTTATATTTTTATAACGCATTCTTAGAACTTATAATTATCTGTTGTTTGATGTGTGTTAACTGTTTGGTTGAATTACTTAAGTATTGGTTAAAATTATAGATAACGATATATATAAATCGTTAATCGAATATTGATTCTGTTTATCAGAATATTTTATATTCGTGTTATTGGTGTTTATTAACATCTGTGATGCAGGGAAACAGGTTGGAGGAATCCAACTGGATTCCTCAACATTTATTTTACTGTTTTCATATATGGTGATATATGATGTGATATGTATAATCTGTTGTTGATTATGTGTGTTTGAATGATATCGATCATTATGAATTGGTATTTTAGATACCGTAAGAAATACTGGGATGTAGAAAAGGGGATTTTCAAAGTGTATTTTGAAAGAAAATTATTTATGTAAAATCAATGGGTTTTATATATAAAAGAAAAAGGATTTTATAAGAGAAAATAGTTATAAAATCAAAAGGGTTTAGGAAAGGAAATATTTATGGGAAATAAATATGTTAAAATAGAATTGAAAGTGTATATTTGTAAACCATTTACAAATAGATTTGGAAAGGGAATATTTGTAAAACATTTACAAATAGAATTGGAAAGAAAATATTCATTTGTTAAATAAATAGAAAAAGAAAATATTTATTTGTTAAATAAATAGGAAAGATAAAGGAAATATTTGTTTGTTAAATAAATAGAAAAAGAAAAAGGAAATATTTATTTGTTAAATAAATAGAAAAGATAAAGGAAATATTTATTTGTTAAATAAATAGGAAAGATAAAAGAAATATTTATTTGTTAAATAAATAGAATTTGAAAAGGGAATAGTTATTTGTTAAGTAAACAAATAGAAAAGGAATAATTCAAAGGAGATAATTCAAAGGAATAATTCAAAGGAATAATTCGAGGGAATAATTCAAAGAAATAATTCAAAGGGATAAATCAAAGGAGTTAATTCAAAAGAGTTAATCGAATAGGGTAAATTAGATAGAGTTAATCAGTTAGAATTTATCAGTTAGAGTTAAATCGATAGTGTTAATTAAATAGAGTTAAAAGGAGTTATCGAATATTAGTTATTCAAATAAAGTTAAAAGGAGTTATCGAACATTAGTTATTCGAATAGAGTTAAATAGAGTTATCGAATATTAGTTATTCGAATAGAGTTAAATAGTGTTATCGAATATTAGTTATTCGAATAAAGTTAAAAGGAGTTGTCGAATCTAGTTATTCGAAAGTAGTTAATCGAATATAGTTTATTCGAGTAGAATTAAAGGAGTTAATCGAATATAGGTTATTCGAGTAGAATTAAAGGAGTTATCGAATATAGTTTATTCGAAAGGAGTTAAGTGAAAAGAGTTAATCCAATAGAGTTAATCAAATAGAGTTAATCGATTAGAGTTAAATCAAAAGAGTTAATCCAATAATAGTTAATCCAATAAGAGTTAATTGATAAGAGTTAACTGAATAGAGTTAATCGAATATAGTTTATTCGAAGAAAGGTTTTCGAATCTAGTTATTCGTAAGAGAGATTATCGAATATAGTTATTCGAAGGGAGGAGTTATCGAATAGAGATTATTCGAAAGAGAGTTACGTAAGGAAGATCGTTAAAGGTTTAAAAGATAAATTTTGACTATTTCGAAGTTAAAACATTGTTTAGTTAAGGTCTGAGAGGTAATTATACCCCCAACTTGATTGACTTCCTTCTTAACTAAGGAATGGTAAGGTTTGATAGTGAATGATGGTTAAGTGAATTTAGTAAATGGTTTAATTTGGCATAGCGATGTTTTATTTAAACATCTGTTTAAATCCAATAAAGGAGCTTTGGAAATGTTTTCCAAATAAGAGATCAGAAATGTTTTATAATATAGAAAACAGGAAATGGAAATGTTTTCCATTGTTAATAACGTATATTTTCTAAAATTTGAAAATAAGAAATGTTGAATATATGGAATCGGGAGATAAGTAAAGTACTAAACTAAAGAGATAAATGTTAGATGATGATTGATCGATATAATTTCCATCTAGAAATAATATCATTGTTTGCACACGTGTTTTTCTTCGATAGTTAACTCACCGACTATCGAAGTTTTTGACCATTTTAACGTTGTTAATATGGAGAGACCGGTTGGATTATTATCCAAAGAACCACTTCGTATTGGCATAAGCGTTACGAATCATATATGCCAAAGATAACTGAAGGTGGAGTAAAGTGCAAGGGCTGTTGTATAAATCTTAGGTAAAGATTGCCTAAGATGGTTGTACTGAATAGTGCCTTCGGTTTGTCCAGTCCCAGGATGACCTGTATGGAAGAATGTCTGACACAGTATATTTAATAGATCGCGTAAGTTGATCTCTTCAAACGTATTTACGTTTGGTGGCGGAGGAATTCATTTCTCTTAGCTGTATACCCGTTGTATTTTTAGGGAAATCAATTTGTGATTTGGCGGGTATGACGATGTGACATTCAAATTGAATAAATGGGTGATCTGTCAGAGATAAGCGTGGCCTCTAGCCTCACAACCGGGAAATGACAAAAATCGGGCAGGCAACATGGCTATGTGGGTTGCACCTATTAGGGTGTATAATCACCTGTTCTAGAGTTTCATTTACTTCTAAAAATCGATTGTCGATGCTGTGCCATTTGGGAAACGGTTGCTGATCCCAACCGTTAGTGATATACATTCGATACACTCAAGCGAAATGAGTGGTCGGTCATGTGTGGCTGGGTTGCAAGATTTTCTTGTTGAACCCAGTGTATTCCTCTCTAGAGGTACACTAGCGAAAGGTGGTTCCATACCTTGTCATAGTTGGAAATCCATTACCCAATACGTGCTTGTGGTTTTGATTATATACTATATATGTAGAACGTGAGATGAAAGCGTTTCTGCTAGATGACTATGATATTGTGGTTGATAGACATTATCATAATATCAAGGATTTTGATATAAAGATTAATTTGGATTCTCATAAGGGAAAAACCCGTTCCGTTATACGGTGTGGTCTTATGAGATATCATTTAATGGCTCAAACTGTTTTAAACTGTTTTACTCATACCAGTCCCATTACTGACCCGGAGTTTATTTTGTTTTGTTTTCCCTAAACACTTGGGTACCCAATTTTGTATAGGCAGTCAAGTAGTCGGGATTTACAGATATACTGGAAGAGCTTGGAGCAGGAGGCTTCAGGATTATATTGTTATAGTTATTTCCGCTGTGTTGTAAGTGTTGTACTCTAATAATGTTATCGTATACATATACTGATTTTATTTCAAGGATATGTTATCTATTATATGTTATTCGTTCCGCTGTGAGGTTCGTGTTACTCTGATGTTTTGTTCTTCTTCTTCTTCTATTCTAAGTTTCTATCTTATCTATCCTCACCCTCTAACTTCTTTCTATTAACTTTTCGGTATTTTTCGATTTTGGTTAGTCAACATTGAGTTTATGGCGATAACCAAAGTCAACCAAAACTGGGTCGTTACAATAAGCCTTTCCTCTAAGTATTAATCTAAGCTTGTTATGAACTTCTCATTCTTCTTCTCGGGAGTGTCAACAAGGGATAATCCATACTTCGATAAAGTATCGAACTCAGAAATATACTCCGAGACTTCCCTACCCTTCTGCTTAAGCTCCAAGAACTTCCTAAACAATTCTGATTTATGAGTAGCTGGGATAAACTTATCACTGAATCGGGCCTTGAACTGATCCCAAGTAACTTGATCCTCAGGTGTAGCTACCTTAATAGCATTCCATCAATTCATAGCCCGTCCTTGCAGTTGACGCGATGCTAGCTTTCTCTTCATCTTGTCATCGGTCCCTAAGTCTCGAAGATGCGCTCACAACTATCGAGCCAATCTTGATCTTCTGTAGCCGATTCTGTTTCGTGAAACGGCTTCCCACCAAGACTAGTGTAGTCCTTACAGAGCTTGGCAAAATCAGCCCTAGGCGCCTGCACCGCTGCACCACCACCATTTGCAGCATTAGTAGCTGCCCTCTGAACATCCCTAAGCATCTCTCTCATGAAGTTAGTCAACATCGTCCTCATATCAGGAGCATTCCTATTGTTGGCCCCTGAACCCGTATTCCTCGTATATCAGCTCATCGTTCAAACTGTAAGGAGAAAACGATTAACCATCTCTTCAGTGGTGCCAGTGCAGTGCGACTCCATCCTTAGATATACTAATAGTATATATATATATATCTTTTGAAAACCCAAAATATAACAAATACGCACTCTTATATACATACTCTCTCTCCCTGGTGTCTTTCCCTAGGTTAACTACGAAACCTAGAGCTCTGATACCAAGTGTGACGGCCCGCCCCACACAACCGACATTTCCAATGAAACGCACTGTGCAGACATCCAACCAGCATGGGACGGTCGTCAAAAGAAAGGAAAAGGGAAGGAATTTGAACTAATAAGGAACCTGTAGAATGTCTCACAGCGCATGGGATAAAATATAATAATAACATAACTTGACATAAAACAGGAAAGACAGTGAATAAGCTGAAAACTTAACCATCATAGCAGCGGAAATCCAAAATACAGCTTATCATCCAAACCAGCATTATTACAACTTAGAAATACTGTCTCTAAAGCCAAAGAAAGAGGTACACTACTAGTGCCCAAAGTAGTGACCAACAACAACACAGGGAGAATATATATATATATACATACATACATATATATATATATATATATATATATATATCATACGTGGGAGCCTCCTGCTCGTCTCCGGTACAGCTGCTCGTGCATAGTCACCTGACCTGTCTCTATTCTGCCCGTTTAAGAGCACCCAGAGTAATAAGAAGAGACATAAAATTATCGGTCAGACAAAAGTCTGGTATGAGCGATAAGCAGCAAAATAGAACAATAACAGTTATACATAACCATACCTGAACCTGGACCTGCAACCAAAGAGTTAGCACAACAGGATGTACAATACTGTAAAGTGACACTAACACATGGTGTGAAAATAATGGGGAGGGGTGTGCATGACATGGTGATAGCAAACGTCAACATAGCAATCATCCTCACATCTCTCACTCAGTGCATAAAGCATACAATATCTACCACTTTGATCACCCAATCCTTTTCTATGATCACTTTGCCTCATGGAGTCACGATGACTCCACTGCACTAATCCATAGCCGCTAATCCTTTGCTATGTCCACTCTGCCCCATGGAGTCATGACAACTCCACTGCACTGGCTCATAGCCTTGTTACGATCATTCTATCCCATGAAGTCATGACAACTTCACTGCAATGATCCATAGCCAATAATCCGTTCCTCAGTGGTGAGTCAAAGCTATAGACATCGATAACACCTCTGCACACATCCCGCAGAAAAGTCAACTTCATGAAGTTAACTCGTTGGCTCCCATCTGGATCCTGAGTTACAACCTCCTATTTGGACTACCTTTGCATCCCGGGTTTGGTCTCCTCCTGATCGGTTCGGAATACAGCTCCATTCGGTTCGGTTTGGTCCTCCTGAAGTAGTACGATTTGTGATCATCACTATCAGGCTGGGTCGGCTTCCCCATCCAGGTCGGTTCGTGATTCCTACGCTAGATCATCGGATAGGTTCGGTGGTGCAACCATGGTTCGTGGTCCACTAAGCTGTTCAGGTCGTGCTCCCTAGAGTGGTTCGGATCGGTTTCTTCTCCTTCCACCGGGTCGGGTCGTGCCACCATGCTAAGGTCGGATCGATTCAGAGAACTCCAGATGCGGGCGAGTCGGGGTCGTAGGGTGCTCCACAAGTGAGTCGGTTTGTGCTTCCTCTCCCACGATCTGATTAGGTTCCCGCGCCATTTCCTACAACTTTTTCAACGACTGTTTTACGCCATACGATGGCGTTTTCGACCAATCTAACTTTGCTAAGCAATCACAAACATTCCAAACAATCATATCAACATGTATAATCGACCATAACACCAAAACAACAATTTAACATGTCAATATGGACCAAACATACCCCAAAAACCATGTTTTTCCCTTAATCCCCTTAATCATGATTCAACCAAACGATCAGCAAAACATGTCCAAATTAACCCAAATTTCTAACAGAGGCACAAAATAATATTTTATAATTATTACATACTTTTCCAGAATTTAACCATGCATGATTTCGCTAATTAACACTAATCACCCCTAATTAGCCGAAATTAGTGAAACACAATGCAAATCACTCACCTTAGCCACAAATAAAACTTTAGATATGAAACTCTACTGTTTTGGGGCGTTTTCCTATGCAACACAGCAGCTCCAACTCTGACTTGGTGTTGAGTTGCCTTGATTTGATGTAGATCTTCTTAATTAGTGATTAGAGGGTGATTTGTGATGATTTTAGAAGATAGAGGCCATTACTAAGGTTTCAAGGATGAAAAGTGGCAGCTGAAAATGACAAAAACTGAATTCCCTAACCCTATCAGCCCTTCCTTAACCCTAATCCCGAAATGGGTTATGGGCCTTGTTGCTAATCACCTTAACTAGGCCTGGTTAAGCTGTTTTTCACCTTCTAAACCTTATTTCAGCCATATCTCCCAAACGGTAAGTCTGTTTGGCTAATTTGACCACTCTACGGAAAGGTAAAACATCATCCAAATTCAATGGAAGTGGTATCAGGTCAAAACTCCTTACCAATCAAAAGTTATGGACAAAACAACATTCGCCAGGAGCAAAATAGTCATTTAAAAATCGGCAAAAATCATGAACATGGAAAATGACCCCAATTGTAACGTCCCGCATTTTGAACGGTTTGAATTTGAATATTTAAATCAGTTTAAATATTGAATTTCAAATATAAATGGATTTATATATTAATTAAAACGAAGTTGAATGAATAAAAATATATTTTAAATATAATCGAGCCCGTAATATCACGGCAGTTCGTAATTTAACGTTCTGAACTTCAACTGAGTGTACCAGACTTATTTTGAATCGGATTTTTTCGAAACGAGAAACGTTGGAATCTGTTGAACTGTATCTTTCTAACAGAAGTGGAAAGTGGAGATTTCGTCGTACAGACTGCAAGATATGTCCAAATAAAATATTCAGAAAAGTCGCTGTAAAATCGTATATCGACCGTAACGGTCATTTGAATATAACTTGATATCGATTACAAAATCGAGACAAGGTTCTTTTGAGGTGCAGCGATAATTTAATTTTTAGAATTTTACTGTAATTTTTAAATAATTAAATATGCAACTTTTATTTGGAGTATTGTGTACCCTGTATCGGTATTTCGGGGTTTCAAAATATGAATCAATATACCGGTATTATTATATTTTTGGGATCGTGGCACCTCATTGGGCATGACTGTATTTTTATTCTTGTCCATAGTAGTCCGTAATAAACAAAATACAGTATATCATATATTGGGTATAACCTTCGGATTGGAAAAGGAAATATCAAATATATAGATGGACGTTAAAACTCTTTGCATTTCAATGAGCTAATGCCTTGTCCTTTCCAAGTCCTTATCTACATTAAATGAACTAGGGAGAACATGCTAATCTACCCTTAGGCTAAAGACTTAATATGCAAGGAATAGCCATTATCCTACCAACGTGGGAGCCTAAACTTAAACAAATAAAAACACTACCCTAGCCTACATCTTGGAAATGAAATCTACTCTACATATAATATAAACGTTGCTTCCTTTGTTTCAAAACACAACAAATATATTAACAAGGACAAATCAAATAAAGCTTGTATATGTAAGTAAACCTATGCATTAGATTAGCACGTCCCTATACCTTCACAAAGTGAGTAAACGCAGACCATACCCTACCCCTAATCTATACTAGAGAACGTGCGTGCCCATCTCCCTAAAACCATACCCTATTGCTTACCTTTTAAGTTATTTACTCCACTTATATATACACGGCATATCGTTCTCATTTTCGGAGCAAACAAAATAAAATATGAGACTGAATTCTTTGAGCTTGAATTAATGAGATCCTCATCTCAGCGGACATAGCATCTTTTTCGATGCTGTTTTCAGCACTATGGGAACACAACAACTGTATTTAAGTTATGACGAGGGTCTCTCAGTCCAAACATGGTGGACAGCAGGGTTGCCGACAGTCGATGGGCGAAACAGTGGAGCGAGATTGGAAGTACAGGGAGATCCATGCTTGTCTAGGGTTTACATGCGGTTCATAGTGGGATGCAGATTTGCATGGAAAATGGACTTCGGTCCTGAAGTGCTACTGAAATGGGGACTGTTTAATGCAAGAAGGGTGGGATTTGCGTGAGCATTAGGTGGGATGTTGGAGCCGTATCAAACAAGAAAGGCCAAAGAAGTGAAGGCTGCGTTTGTGGGCATGGATGCTACTGAAGTGGGATCAAAACGTGAAGATGGAATGAAGTAAGGGATGTTTAAATTTAACCATGGTTTTGTTATATAATGAAGGGTGGACACTGCGTTTTTGTTAGTTTCAGTAAGAAGTTGGTAAATGAAGTCACTGAAAAGAATAAGGGATGGTTTTGTGTTGACCGTGTCTGGAATGTTGAGGATGTAAGGGAATTGAGTCATTTGAAGACACGACAGTAATGGTAGCAGGAAAATATTGGTGTTGTGTTCATTTCATATTGGCAATGGGATGGATTATATATGGAACAACATATTTTCCTTGCACTTGAAAGTGGACGTTGTTCCTTATAGCAGCGAGCGATAGAAGCAGGCTACCACGATTTAAGTTGGCATCAAGCTGAATATTTTGGCGAGGAGATGTCAGGAGGTTTCAGGCGGTTCCATGGTGAATGGAGGAATTGAGAATGGAGCAAGTCACGGCACTTTAAGGAGTACGCACGGCGTGTTGAAGACGCCGTGAGTTCATGTTGTCTGTTCGAAGAAGAGAAAGAAAAAGTCAGGTTTGGTTTTAGCTGTAACAAAGGGGGCGAACATTTAATTAACGATAATTGAAGGATTATATCTTAGTTAAAGTAAATAGGTAGTTTCAATATGTTGGAAACATCCCTGCAGCCAAATTGGAGCCAAAAACCATGGTGGTGAGTGGGGTATTAGTTATATTACTGTAGTGGAGTTTATATTTTGAGAAATACAGAGTTCAACTGCGATGATGGTGTAAACATACTGACAGCATGTGTATGTTGAAGGAAGAAGGGTTCCCGGCAAGGCGAATGATGTAAGCTCTGGTAATCGGTATAAGAAGCAGTGACGAAGGGTTAAAGGGAGAGTCTGAGTATCGGATTCAAATTACGATAAGTAGGACAGTGGAGAATTTCCAAAAAACAAAGGTATGATTGGGAAAAGAAGAATTGAACACGACTGGAGCCGTTGGGACCATAACAACGCAATAAAAGCAAACGGTCAACTGACGCAAATCTTTATTTAACGGCTAACGCGCCAAGGTGAGTAAATTCACTAACTCTGATCTATTTTAAAATATTTTAATTATATTTTAATGTTGTTTGAATGCTGTGTGATGGTCGATTAGGTGGATTACAATTAATTTGGTTGAATATTATATACCGTTACATATGTACACATCATCGGTTGGACACTGATTCCATCGATTAGAATATCCCCTACTATAGAGTTAGTGTAAATTGTGTTGACTGACATCTGTGGATGCGGAAACCGGTTGGAGGAATCCGACCGGATTCCTCGATATTTGTATGTACTGTGTGTTTTGTATGCACTGTTTGAACCCGAATTATATTTAAACCCCATGTGAATATTGATGTTGAACGGAAAATTCAACATCTGTTTCGATAAATCAATAAACGATATCAATTTAGGAAGTGATAACAGTCGACCGTAAAACCATCGTTTTGTTAAGGAGTTGATTGGCCGTCAGGCAAATCAACGAAGATAATTATAAAAATTATATTTTTATAATTAAAAAGAAGATTTAAATTTATAATAGAAGTTCTATTATAAACCAGTATTTTAGAGTTCGTTTTTATAAAATAAATAAAAACGATTGTTGATATTTAAATAAGTTTATAAAGTAGAAATTATCCGATGATTAAGTATTTGGATAATTATATTTAAGATAAACAATTTTAGAAATATTATTAGATTAATTATATAAATCAAATGAGAAGTAATTAAGATCAGTTAACGAATTTACTGATGAAATGAAGTTGATTTAATCAACTGTTATTCGGAAAATGATTATTAGATTAATTGATCTTTAATTAATCTAATGAAACAGTTTAGAAATAAATTAATCAAAATTTATAAGATGTAATTACCTTTTAGTTTAAGAAGTTATAAGTAGAACCTTGGAAAGGGCAAAGCAAAGATTTAATGTTTAAAAATATATAATCATAAACAACCGAGATTTCAAAGTAAGAATATGGTGTTATAAAAAAACCATAGTCAAAATTAAACAAGAAAATACGGTCTGATAGGTATTATAAGTAATAAGGAATTAGAGTACAAACTTATATCTGTTCTAAAGTAAGAACGTTGTCGATCAAGGTCTGAGAGGTAAATAGAATACCCCAACTTGAACGGCTTCGCTATTATCAAGGAACGATATCAGTTTGTAATGGAAAGAGATGTCAAGATTTTTGTAACAGAAAGAGATGTCAACATTTTTGTAACGGAAAAAGACGTCGAGATTAGTTATAAAGTGGCTTATAGTAGCGTATTGCATGTTTGAACTATAGCGATAAAATAAACGCTGTTGATTAGGCTTAAGTGTGACTGTATGTCAAGATTAGTTATAAAGGAGAATATTACAACGTATGGCTAGTTTAGAACTATAGCGATAAATTAACGCTGTTAACCAAATTTAAGCATGATTTGTATATATGGTAGAACTTCCTAGGAAATGAAGCAATTTAGTGAAATCCACTTATTCGAAAGTGATAAATAACGATGTCGTAAGAATATATAAGAATCAGTTTTAGAAAGAGAAATTGGAGGATCGTGTTAGAAAATGATGACAACATTTCGATGTTCGAAATGTGATTAGAATTAAGCCATTAGGATTTGAAACTAGAATTCGACAATGTCGAATGTATTAGAAGTAAACTATTTTTAGGGATTATAATTTGATAGGATAATTAACATTTACTTTTAATCAAATAAATGTTAATAGGATAGGAATCAGTATTTAGTTATCAACCGGATATTATTTTGATAAGAAGTTGACTAAGGAATAGAGTTTATAAAGTGGAGTAGAAATATAAGTTATGAAAGAGTTTTCGGTAAACAAGTTAAGGAAAAGTAGTTCATGAATAAAGAGTTATATGATAAAGTTGTTCAGATTTCTATAATAAGGGAGGATATTCACATTTCAAAGTGAATAATGTTTTAAAAGTGAACGTAGGACCGATTAAAGGGTCAAAAGGAGATTGGAAATATTTTCCAATATAAATAGGGTAGATTATCCAAGTATAGAAATAAAGAAGGTCAATTTTATGAAAATAGTTCGAACGTAATAACGTATGTTTCTGGAACATGGAAGAATAAGAGTTTATAATAACTGGAAATGTTTTCCAAGAAGTATGAAAAGGCTAAAACGGGATTTGAGAAATATCTGGTAAGATATAGGAATTCGTATATAAAAAACGAATGTTAAATAAAAAGTGCCTATGGTTGTGTGATGTTTAGTTATACATTAGAATGGATGTTTGTTTTTACTTCGATAGATAAATAACCGACTATCGGAGAGTTTGACCATCGTTGTCGATATGGAGAGACCGGTTGGATACATTATCTGAAAACCACTCCGTATAGGCATAAGCGCTGCGAATTAGATATGCTGAAGATAATTGAAGACGGAGTTAAATGCAAGGGTCGTCCAGTTCCAGAATGATGTTTTCTGTTTGTCCAGTCCCAGGACAACTTGTATGGACGAGTGTATGATAGAGTATTTCCAACGGTCTTGCCGTTGGTTTTACGAATATACCAAGTTGGTGGGGAGAAGGTAACTTCTCTTTATTCTACACCCAGTGTGCATTTGTGTAATCAATGTGTGATTACGGATTTGACGATGTGACATTCAAAGTGAATGGTGATCAAATGTTCTGAAGATAGACGTAGCATCTATCCTCACAACCAGGAATGACAAAAGTTGGGCTAGGCAGCATGGCTAGTTGGGTCATCCCCAAGCAGGGTGTATTGTCAGCGATCTAGAGAAAATTCATATTTATACTTCTTTTCGATTCTGTATCTTCGGATGACGGTTGGATGGTCTACAACCGTGGTGGCAATATATTCGCGACACTCAAGCTAAATGAGTGAGCGGTCATGTGTGGCCGGGTTGCAAGACGTTCTTGTTGAACCCTGAGTGTATCTCCACTAGAGTACACTATTCAGAAGGTGCTCCCATACCTTGTCTGTTGAAAACCATTCTCCGATAAGTGACCTGCGGTTTATGATTTTATACTATATATATGTAGAACGTGAGATGCAAGCGTTCTGCTACTTGGATAATTATTTGTTTAGACATTATCATAATATCACTGTTTTTGATATCAAAGTAATTTGGGTTATAGTAAGGTAAAAGCCGTCCATGTTTATGTGTGGGCTGGTCTTACTATTATCCTTTTGTTTCAAAAGGATTTTCTTCAAAGTAAAACCGTATGGTTAGAATTTACTCACACCAGTCCCATGACTGACCCAGAGTTTATTTTGTTTGTTTTCCCTAAACTCTTGGGTGCCCAAATTTGTACGGGCAGTCAAGTGTTTCAGGCTTTGCAGATTTCACTTGGAGGAGCTCGAAGCAGAAGGCTCCACCCTTAGTCTTTAGAGATTATTTCCGCTGTGATAAGATGTATTGTACTCTGATAATGGTATGTATATACAATACAGTTTTGTATTCAAAGTTATGTTATATAATACATTTTATTTGTTCCGTTGTGAGTTTCGTGTTTTACTCTGATTCTGTTCAGTGAGTTCTTCTTCTATTCTATTAGTTCTATCTTTTCTTTCTCACCCTCTTAATTCTTTCAATAATGACACGGTTTTCAAGGTATCGAAAATCGCTCCATTACAGTTGGTATTAGAGCTGAAGGTTAAGTGATTACCTTGGCTCTGTGGCGTAACTCAGTAGAGATAGAGTTAGTAATACTCTAGATTGAGTTGAGTGTATATATATGAGCGCATATTTGTAAATCAATATAAAACTGTTTTATATTGTGTCGATTGATCTAGTGAGTGGTATATAAATTTCCGGTCGACCCGTTTAGCTGTCGAGGTCGATGGGGATTTATAAACACTTGGGTAGAGAAATTTGACATAGTATCGTTTCGAAAGCTGGGGAAATGAAATAATTTTACCCAAAATATATTTTGATATATAAAAAAAAGCATATATATTTGAAATTATCTAATATGTATGGAATAAGTTGGTTGAAATTATGATCGAACAAGATTTATAATTGAGTTGGTTATATAAATAACCAATCGAAATATTATATAAGGATAATATGCAAAAATCAGAAGGACTGAATCTGAATTTAAAGCCAAAATTGAAATAAAACTCTAGAAACTTGGAAAAGAATTGAAATTGAATTTGAATGAAATATACGGAATTTTAAGATCCTGGGTGGATTCAAAGATGTTTTTCCAAGCATTTTGGAAAAAATATTTTGATGAAATTTCAAAATAAAGTGTTTAAAAATGAGTTCTGAAAATAATACAGTATTGAACTCACTTAGATCGCTGGAAAGTAACTCTGATGATGAACCATGGCATCATCAGTGTAATTTTCGAGTTGGTAAGTGGCGGATTACTACCAAAGATTTTGTTTTGGATTGTTTTGTTTTGAAATAAGTTGTTCAGAAATTCAAATGTTTTGAATTGCTATGTTATGAATATATATGTATATAATTTCAAACTGATTTGAAATGGAAGAAAAACCCCAGGAATTTGAATTTTGAAATTTAAATAAATAAAGAATTTAATTAATTCAAATAAAATTGGAGTTGAATTGAGGCCAAGTAAGTGGAAATCGTACTGGAATAAAGATTTGATTTGGTAAAGTAATTGAAGTAGTGAAATAGGATTTTGAATTTGAGCCGAACTTGGTTATGAAATTGGATTACTAAGTAAGAATTTGGAATTTGAGGATTGAAACTGGAGAGTGAAAAAGGGATTTGGGTTGGGATGTAGGGGAATTACTGGTGGAGGATAAACTGACTGGAGATCAGTTGGAAATTCGCTTACGTATGCTGAATGGATTTACAAATGGAAACAATAGAGTTGAGTGCCCGACCAAGAAGGTACACGGTTATATTTTAATGGAATATGTGATTTATCATCCCGTTTGGCAAGATGCTTAGTTATTGATTTTCTTTTGAGTTGGAGACGGTACAGAGTGGTAGGTTGTTGTAGTACCGAGTGAGCCGTGCAGAGGAGATGCTGGCGAAATTCTCTGGAAATTTAAGCCGTTAGGAAATTTTGATAATATTCGAAATAAGGAATTAATATTGGAATTAATCAGTTCAGTTGAAACTGAAATTATGAAGTAAACCAAAAAGATTTTAAATCTGTTTTTAACAGAGATTGTAGCATTTTCCCTATCTTAGCAATTTCGAGGACGAAATTATTTTAATGGGGAAGGACTATAACGTCCCGCATTTTGAACGGTTTGAATTTGAATATTTAAATCAGTTTAAATATTGAATTTCGAATATAAATGGATTTATATATTAATTAAAACGAAGTTGAACGAATAAAAATATATTTTAAATATAATCGAGCCCGTAATATCGCGGCAGTTCGTAATTTAACGTTCTGAACTTCAACTGAGTGTACCAGACTTATTTTGAATCGGATTTCTTCGAAACGAGAAACGTTGGAATCTATTGAACTGTATCTTTCTAACAGAAGTGGAAAGTGGAGATTTCGTCGTACAGACTGCAAGATATGTCCAAATCAAATATTCAGAAAGTCGCTGTAAAATCGTATATCGACCGTAACGGTCATTTGAATATAACTTGATATCGGTTACAAAATCGGGACAAGGTTCTTTTGAGGCGCAGCGATAATTTAATTTTTATAATTTTACTGTAATTTTTAAATAATTAAATATGCAACTTTTATTTGGAGTATTGTGTACCCTGTATCGGTATTTCGGGGTTTCAAAATATGAATCAATCTACCGATATTATTATATTTTTGGGATCGTGGCACCTCATTGGGCACGACTGTATTTTTATTCTTGTCCATAGTAGTCCGTAATAAACAAAATACAGTATATCATATATTGGGTATAACCTTCGGATTGGAAAAGGAAATATCAAATATATAGACGGACGTTAAAACTCTTTGCATTTCAATGAGCTAATGCCTTGTCCTTTCCAAGTCCTTATCTACATTAAATGAACTAGGGAGAACATGCTAATCTACCCTTAGGCTAAAGACTTAATATGCAAGGAATAGCCATTATCTTACCAACGTGGGAGCCTAAACTTAAACAAATAAAAACACTACCCTAGCCTACATCTTGGAAATGAAATCTACTCTACATATAATATAAACGTTGCTTCCTTTGTTTCAAAACACAGCAAATATATTAACAAGGACAAATCAAATCGAGCTTGTATATCTAAGTAAACCTTTGCATTAGATTAGCACGTCCCTATACCTCCACAAAGTGAGTAAACGCAGACCATACCCTACCCCTAATCTATACTAGAGAACGTGCGTGCCCATCTCCCTAAAACCATACCCTATTGCTTACCTTTTAAGCTATTTACTCCACTTATATATATACAGCATACCGTTCTCGTTTTAGGAGCAAACAAAATAAAATATGAGACTGAATTCTTTGGGCTTGAATTAATGAGATCCTCATCTCAGCGGACATAACATCTTTTGCGATGCTGTTTTATGCACTATGGGAACACAACAACTTTATTTAAGTTATGAAGAGGGTCTCTCAGTCCAAACATGGTGGATAGCAGGGTTGCCGACAGTCGATGGGCGAAACAGTGGAGCGAGATTGGAAGTACAGGGAGATCCATGCTTGTCTAGGGTTTACATACGGTTCATAATGGGATGTAGATTTGCATGGAAAATGGACTTCGGTCCTGAAGTGCTACTGAAATGGGGACTGTTTAATGCAAGAAGGGTGGGATTTGCATGAGCATTAGGTGGGATGTTGGAGCCGTATCAAACAAGAAAGGCCAAAGAAGTGAAGGCTGCGTTTGTGGGCATGGATGCTACTGAAGTGGGATCAAAACGTGAAGATGGAGTGAAGTAAGGGATGTTTAAACTTAAACATGGTTTAGTTATATAATGAAGGGTGGACACTGCGTTTTTGTTAGTTTCAGTAAGAAGTTGGTAAATGAAGTCACTGAAAAGAATAAGGGATGGTTTTGTGTTGACCGTGTCTGGAATGGTGAGGATGTAAGGGACTTGAGTCATTTGAAGACACGTCAGTAATGGTAGTAGGAAAATATTGGTGTTGGGTTCATTTCATATTGGCAATGGGATGGATTATATATGGAACAACATATTTTCCTTGCACTTGAAAGTGGACGTTGTTCCTTATAGCAGCGAGCGATAGAAGCAGGCTACCACGATTTAAGTTGGCATCAAGCTGAATATTTTGGCGAGGAGGTTTCAGGTGGTTCCATGGTGAATGGAGGAATTGAGAATGGAGCAAGTCACGGCACTTTAAGGAGTACGCACGGCGTGTTGAAGATGCCGTGAGTTCATGTTGTCTGTTCGAAGAAGAGAAAGAAAAAGTCAGGTTTGGTTTTAGCTGTAACAAAGGGGGCGAACATTTAATTAACGATAATTGAAGGATTATATCTTAGTTAAAGTAAATAGGCAGTTTCAGTCAGTTGGAAACATCCCTGCAGCCAAATTGGAGCCAAAAACCATGGTGGTGAGTGGGGTATTAGTGATATTACTGTAGTGGAGTTTATATTTTGAGAAATACAGAGTTCAACCACGATGATGGTGTAAACATACTGACAGCATGTGTATGTTGAAGGAAGAAGGGTTCCCAGCAAGGCGAATGATGTAAGCTCTGGTAATCGGTATAAGAAGCAGTGACGAAGGGTTAAAGGGAGAGTCTGTGTATCGGATTCAAATTACGATAAGAAGGACAGTGGAGAATTTCCAAAAAACGAAGGTATGATTGGGAAAAGAAGAATTGAACGCGACTGGAGCCATTGGGACCATAACAACGCAATAAAAGCAAACGGTCAACTGACGCAAATCGTTATTTAATGGTTAACGCGCCAAGGTGAGTAAATTCACTAACACTGATGTATTTTAAAATATTTTAATTATATTTTAATGTTGTTTGAATGCTGTGTGATGGTCGATTTGGTGGATTACAATTAATTTGGTTGAATATTATATATCGTTACATATGTACACATCATCGGTTGGACACGAATTCCATCAATTAGAATATCCCCTACTATAGAGTTAGTGTAAATTGTGTTGACTGACATCTGTGGATGCGGAAACTGGTTGCAGGAATCCGACCGGATTCCTCGATATTTGTATGTACTGTATGTTTTGTATGCACTGTTTGAACCCGAATTATATTTAAACCCCATGTGAATATTGATGTTGAACGGAAAATCAACATCTGTTTCGATAAATCAATAAACTATATCAATTTAGGAAGTGATAACAGTCGACCGTAAAACCATCATTTTGTTAAGGAGTTGATTGGCCGTCAGGCAAATCAACGAAGATAATTATAAAAATTATATTTTTATAATTAAAAAGAAGATTTAAATTTATAATAGAAGTTTTATTATAAACCAGTATTTTAGAGTTCGTTTTTATAAAATAAATAAAAACGATTGTTGATATTTAAATAAGTTTATAAAGCAGAAATTATCCGATGATTAAGTATTTGGATAATTATATTTAAGATAAACAATTTTAGAAATATTATTAGATTAATTATATAAATCTAATGAGAAGTAATTAAGATCAATTAACGAATTTACTGATGAAATGAAGTTGATTTAATCAACTGTTATTCGGAAAATGATTATTAGATTAATTGATCTTTAATTAATCTAATGAAACAGTTTAGAAATAAATTAATCAAAATTTATAAGATGTAATTACCTTTTAGTTTAAGAAGTTATAAGTAGAACTGTGGAAAGGGCGAAGCAAAGAGTTAATGTTTAAAAATATATAATCATAAACAACCGAGATTTCAAAGTAAGAATATGGTGTTATAAAAAAACCATAGTCAAAATTAAACAAGAAAATACGGTCTGATAGGTATTATAAGTAATAAGGAATTAGAGTACAAACTTATATCTGTTCTAAAGTAAGAACGTTGTCGATCAAGGTCTGAGAGGTAAATAGAATACCCTAACTTGAACGGCTTCGCTATTATCAAGGAACGATATCAGTTTGTAACAGAAAGAGATGTCAAGATTTTTGTAACAGAAAGAGATGTCAAGATTTTTGTAATGGAAAAAGACGTCGAGATTAGTTATAAAGTGGCATATAGCAGCGTATTGCATGTTTGAACTATAGCGATAAAATAAACGCTGTTGATTAGGCTTAAGCGTGACTGTATGTCAAGATTAGTTATAAAGGAGAATATTACAGCGTATGGCTAGTTTAGAACTATAGCGATAAATTAACGCTGTTAACCAAATTTAAGCATGATTTGTATATATGGTAGCACTTCCTAGGAAATGAAGCAATTTAGTGAAATCCACATATTCGAAAGTGATAAATAACGATGTCGTAAGAATATATAAGAATCAGTTTTAGAAAGAGAAATTGGAGGATCGTGTTAGAAAACGATGACAGCATTTGGATGTTCGAAATGTGATTCGAATTAAGCCATTAGGATTTGAAACTAGAATTCGACAATGTCGAATGTATTAGAAGTGAACTATTTTTAGGGATTATAATTTGATAGGATAATTAACATTTAGTTTTAATCAAATAAATGTTAATAGGATAGGAATCAGTATTTAGTTATCAACTGGATATTGTTTTGATAAGAAGTTGACTTAGGAATAGAGTTTATAAAGTGGAGTAGAAATATAAGTTATGAAAGAGTTTTTGGTAAACAAGATAAGGAAAAGTAGTTCGTGAATAAAGAGTTATATGATAAAGTTGTTCAGATTTCTATAATAAGGGAGGATATTCACATTTCAAAGTGAATAATGTTTTAAAAGTGAACGTAGGACCGATTAAAGGGTCAAAAGGAGATTGGAAATATTTTCCAATATAAATAGGGTAGATTATCCAAGTATAGAAATAAAGAAGGTGAATTTTATGAAAATAGTTTGAACGTAATAACGTATGTTTCTGGAACATGGAAGAATAAGAGTTTATAATAACTGGAAATGTTTTCCAAGAAGTATGAAAAGGCTAAAACGGGATTTGAGAAATATCTGGTAAGATATAGGAATTCGTATAATAAAAACGAATGTTAAATAAAAAGCGCCTGTGGTTGTGTGATGTTTAGTTATACATTAGAATGGATGTTTGTTTTTACTTCTATAGTTGAATAACCGATTATCGAAGAGTTTGACCATCGTTGTTGATATGGAGAGACCGGTTGGATACGTTATCTGAAAACCACTCCGTATAGGCATAAGTGCTGCGAATTAGATATGCTGAAGATAATTGAAGACGGAGTTAAATGCAAGGGTCGTCCAGTTCCAGAATGATGTTTTCTGTTTGTCCAGTCCCAGGACAACTTGTATGGATGAGTGTATGACAGAGTATTTCCAACGGTCATGCCGTTGTTTTTACGAATATACCAAGTTGGTGGGGAGAAGGTAACTTCTCTTTATTCTACACCTAGTGTGCATTTGTGTAATCAATGTGTGATTACGGATTTGACGATGTGACATTCAAAGTGAATGGTGATCAGATGTTCTGAAGATAGACGTAGCCTCTAGCCTCACAACCAGGAATGACAGAAGTTGGGCTAGGCAGCATGGCTAGTTGGGTCATCCCCAAGCAGGGTGTATTGTCACCGATCTATAGAAAATTCATATTTATACTTCTTTTCGATTCTGTATCTTCGGATGATGGTTGGATGGCCTACAACCGTGGTGGCAATATATTCGCGACACTCAAGCTAAATGAGTGAGCGGTCATGTGTGGCCGGGTTGCAAGACGTTCTTGTTGAACCCTGAGTGTATCTCCTCTAGAGTACACTATTCAGAGTTGCTCCCATACCTTGTCTGTTGAAAACCATTCTCCGATAAGCACCCTGCGGTTTATGATTTTATACTATATATATGTGGAACGTGAGATGCAAGCGTTCTGCTACTTGGATAATTATTTGTTTAGACATTATCATAATATCACTGTTTTTGATATCAAAGTAATTTGGGTTATCGTAAGGTAAAAGCCGTCCATGTTTATGTGTGGGCTGGTCTTACTATTATCCTTTTGTTTCGAAAGGATTTTCTTCAAAGTAAAACCGTATGGTTAGAATTTACTCACACCAGTTCCATGACTGACCTAGAGTTTATTTTGTTTGTTTTCCCTAAACTCTTGGGTGCCCAAATTTGTACGGGCAGTCAAGTGTTTCAGGCTTTGCAGATTTCACTTGGAGGAGCTCGAAGCAGAAGGCTCCACCCTTAGTATTTAGAGATTATTTCTGCTATGATAAGATGTATTGTACTCTGATAATGGTATGTATATACAATACAATTTTGTATTCAAAGTTATGTTATATAATACATTTTATTTATTCCGCTGTGAGTTTCGTGTTTTACTCTGATTATGTTCAGTGAGTTCTTCTTCTTCTTCTATTTTATTAGTTCTATCTTTTCTTTCTCACCCTCTTAATTCTTTCAATAATGACACGGTTTTTAAGGTATCAAAAATCGCTCCATTACACCAATAGTCGTTCCCCAAAGTTACACGACCATACGACCTCATACGAAAATGAAATAAATATTCTACGATCCTCCGATGCGTAGAATGCGGGTCGTTACATAACTGCTTTCCAATTCATGAATATGATCTAGAACTAGCATTCCATGGCTCTCTTAAGTAGATCTAGAATCAAAGTAACCATGGATTCACAACTCTCAGTCTGAAAGAAAAAGGGGAAAAGAAGAGAAATCTAAATTAACCAGATCCAAGAATTTACCATGCTTCGAACAGAATTCTGAACACCCTCTTTGTAAATATACATTCTTTTCCTCTAGATCTTGAATCTGATTCTCCTTAGAATAATTATTCTATTTTTTGAAGATATTTGAGGAGGAAGAAGAATGGAAGAGTCTAGACATCCTCTCAAAAAACATGAGATTTAGGCTAGGCTCTGCCAGCCTATTTATGGGTGTTCAAGATCTTATCGTACACGGAGCGCTGAATCAGCAACAAACGTGGTTAGAAAAACAGTCTAGATTCATCAAACGAATCTGCCCAAATTAGGGGTGGGTCGACCCACATACACCCTAGGTTGACCCAAGGGGGGTCGACCCATAAGTCAACCGAAGCAAGCGTGGGTCGACCCACTTGGATCCAACGAGAAGAAATGGGGCGCAGTTGTTTATTTGTTAACGTTTATTGATTAAACGTTGATTAATTTCTTGTTATACCTCCCTTAATTTATTTACATATAAACTCCTTATATATAAAAAAAACATCAAATGCCCAATTTACATGCATATATATTTATACATACATACGACTTTTATTTCATTTTCAAAATTCAAATGGCGTTATGCCGTTATTTAATTCTTACCAGATTTCTTTGATTGCAACCTTATTTTGGACTTCTCTCTTGTATATATATGTATATGCACATATGTATGCATATACTTACATATCCATGTAAGCATATATTTTTATTCTTCCTTATATGTATAATTTTCCTTACATGTCCATATATACCTATTTTCTTCTTAGAACATGTATTAATTTAGTCATTCCCCTAAAACAAAAATATGGCGCCAGCGTGAATCGAACTCGCGCCACTCTCTTGAAAGTAACATGCTCTTTCCAACTGGACTACCTAGGCTTTTGTTAACAAGACTAAAAACAATGGGGGTCATTGTTCCTTTTCTTTTACCTTCTTTTCATATTTGTTACAATATTTCATTTAAAGGTATCCCTTTCATCTTAAATCAGTTTTCTGCAATCTGTAGGTCTAAATTGACCAGAAAACCGCCACGGACGGAATGACGCTAATCCCATGACCAAATTCTGGAAGTACTTCAAATTTTATTTTATTTTACTTAATCAAAAATGCAGGGTGTTACATTCTTCCACCCTTTAGGAAATTTCATCCCCGAAATTTGGTAAGGGTAAAATCAAGTAATTCCTCGCATAAATCACAAACGTCATGTGTGCATCCAATTTTGCAGCCATTTGTGTACTGTGCAAAGCGTAATTCAACGTAATAATACATGAATGAAATGAATGCTTTAGAGGTGCCTCATATATGAATGCAAATTTTTCTTGAAAATCTCTTTGAAAACATGATGCACACGTCCTAAATATACTGGAAATTTCTACATGAATGCTGTATTTGAAAATCAAAATACATTTTCATCCTAATTTTCCCATACTCTTGCGGAGAAAAAGCGCAGTTCATCCAATTGTTGCATCCAAAATCCTACCAACCATCTTTGTTTTTCGAATTTCAGAAAAATCTAAATTTTCTAAATTCGGTTTCTTATGTTATAAAAAGGTAGAAAACAGAAAGCTTTACATCCTCTGTTTTTCTTTTAGTCACCTTTTCTATCCGTACTTGGATTTTATGTAACTGTTTTAAAGATTCCCACATAAGAAAACTTTCTTTATTGCAGATTTTCTTTTTCAACTTATCTTGGAAAATTTCACTCTTATTCACCTTTTCTCAGAATTTTCCATTTTTCTTTAACTGTCATGTTTGTTTCTTTATTGAATTTGTTGTTTCCTTTTTATTTGTACCATTACTCTTTTCTTAGCTTATTTAACTTTATCCTCTGATCTAAGTTTAGTTTCAAATAATCCTTCTAGTCCTTCAACTAAAGCACGAAAACAAATTCTCTACACAGCTAGTACTAAGGGCCAGGAATCTCAGGACTATTTCCCCCTCAAACAGAAAAGTTCGAACAATGGGATCAATGACAGGTTTAGGTGTTACACTAACTACACAATAGGAGCAAAATAGAAGAACGATCCCAATAGAAATGTGATAATGGGTTTTACCCCAACAGGAAAATTAGCAACACCACTTACTTGCCCTTCACTATCTAGTAGTCACCACTTGTCCTAGTTGTGTACCAACAGTCATTTTCAAGCAACACCCTAGTTTGTTCAATGCTTACGCATTCTGCGGGAACTTACCATTATTCTACGATAATTTTCGCTATCTACTTCATAGCCTCAAAACTTTTCCCGTCTTCCTTAGGCACTAATCCTTACCTACTCCATACTTTTTAAAACACGGTTTGGCCTTTTTATTTCACTTTTCTTCCAGAAGTTAAAAGTATCAAAACTTTATTTTCCTCGCCAAAACTTACTTTTTCCAAACCATGAAAACATGTCATCTCATAAAAATGTAAAACATTTGTTTTTCATATCACAAAAACCGGAGTAGACAATGACAAATATTAGTCAATCAGGTTTACAACTAGGTGCAAGCATCTACTCTATTCATAATTTCTACAACTTATTTTGTCTACCCAACAAAATTTTATGTCAAAACAATTATCAAAAATTATTGTTAAAAGAATGGAGATTTCAAATCTTGAAAACATCATAAACCATCTTCCAAAAGCTTTTACAATTTCAAGTTCTTAAAAGTTAACCATGGGGATAGACTGAAAGTGGGTTTCCAACTTACCTAGGCTTTCCTAGACACTCCCACAAAGTCAATTCTCTCAACTATATATATTCCTAATCCATTTTTCTCTTTTCACCCTTTTTAAATTTATAAGATTTTACTGCAAAACCCACTAATCTGAAATACTAACATATGGGATTCACCTTTCTTCCATACAAAGTATATTGTACAACTCCTACCCAAATTACCTAAGGGTCTCAGATTTTCACTGTTCATTCCTTTAGTGTATAAAACAGACATCCCAACTTTTATCACATTTTTTCCCCTATTTAGTGGGTTCCTCTATGGATCTAGGTATGTATATAATAATATATTTATATTTTAAAAATCCAAATATGTTCACTCACTATCTATACAGGGATCCTAAACCTAGGCTCTGATACCAAATGTAACAACCCGAATTCCGATATGCCATTTTTTTTCAAAAATTCAAATCGATCGAAACCCGTATTGGTTTTTCTGGTATCCTGCAGAAAAGACAGAGATAATAAACATATTAGAGCTCAGAAAACATCTCACGGCGGAATGGAATAAAATATAATATAATCAAAATATAGCCTTACCCAGATAATAATACTACCTAATCAGTATCCAAGCTATCATATCTCTACCACAAATCTAACCTGCGAGTATGTTATGAGGAGGGGGTCGGAACACAATTTCTGGTGACTGGATTTAAACTACACATTTTGGATAACCCTACATATACCGTTCAGTTACATTTTCTTATTTATTACGTTACTTGGGTTAACCGCACTCAAGGCTTACACACTCGTCATACCCATCTACTTCTCAGTGGATTAACCTAATATAATATATATGTAGCTACCCCCAACATTAAGGTACACCCCATGGTATTCCACTTGCACGGTCTCCGCCGTAAAGCCATAGAAATATACGCAGTCCCTCATCCTACGCCAGAACGACATACAGATCTATGTATAACAACGCTACATTTTGCATAGAACCACCATCGCTATGCTACGTAAGCATATCGACTTCCACCTTCGATCGATTCCGATTCCATCACGCCCTTGAGTCTGCGATACACCACCCAGAGCAAACATGCATGTTTCTAGACTTTTTCACGTACGCATCATCAATCGTACTCGATGCCTTAGCCTTTACGATACACCATCCGGAAAGGGCATTCTTCTATCGACACATATTATCTATTGTGCACCGAGTTCTGTAACAGGGTTATATCAGAAACATGGAACTCGGTCGGGAGCTTTTTTCAGATATCTGTATACACAGATGACATGATCCGCATTTTCAGTGGCTATGGACCCACCCGACCCCTCCCTACACCAGTGAAAGAAAAACAGAATTGAGAGCTAGTGACGTGGCCCAGAGAAACAACAAACAATAAATTCTAACTGGTCTATCCCTCACCCTAGTCCTTGATAGTAAGAGGTCGATGGTCTATTGGTTTGGCTCTCCGTCTTTCTGCATCACACATTACGTTGACTGTCGATGACCGGTACCTGACAATTACTATAAATCAGATGGTTATACCCGCCTAAGGCAAATAGATGAGATGGTCGTAGCCCGCCTAGTCACAAGGCAACATGTTCTTCGAATCACCAGTGCCACCCTACAATCTTCTGACTGGCCCTATTGTGGCACTCATAGTATACTCACCAGGTAGTAACACGCAGACCTAACCTCCGTGAGCATAGCCTAAATGTTGTCACCGCACACAGGACAACCAGAAGTACCCTCTACGTCCCAGGAAGTCGCATGCCTCCCCTTCCTGTCCTTCGAAGCCAGCAGAATATGAGCAGAAAAACAGATAGTGCAAGCATAATAATCAGATGGACGTGCGCTCCTCTTCTGCCCCATGGCACCACAGTGATCTATCATGTTGGATTATTCACCTTCTGACATACAGACTGGTCCAAGTTCCTCAGGTTAATGTGTTATTAGACCCTACGTCTAACCGTTTAATTACGCGCTTGCTCTACCTAATTAGATTTCCAGTTAACTTGGTTATTTCAGTTCATTTTGACTTCTTATTCAACTTACCAAGTTCACTTCGAACCCCTTCGACGTGTTATTCTTATTAGCAGATTTCAAATTTCAGGCTTTCAGATTACATAATTTATGATTAAATACAACTTATTGCATTTCATAAGTTTTCCGCTCGTTTCTCTACTTATTACAAACAACAGATTTCAAGTTTCCAGATTTATAGGTTACTTAATTTATAATTCAAGACAACTTATCTCATCACATAAGTTTTCTCATTCCCCTTATCGTTTATTATAACCTAAGTTATAATTTCCACTTGTCCCTAGGTCAAGTCTACTTATTATCTTTCCTTGTCTCCTTTCACTTTTATTTATGATAGGTTATTATCATTCCCCGTTCAATCCAATTATCTTACTGTTGTAGGGTTCACTCAATTCCATTAATTTCAATTAATGCAATTTATTTATATCCTGTTATATACATATATTCATATATATGTTTATGCACTAAACCTCTCACATTAAGCCGACCACTTGTGGATGCTGGATTTGTCAGGCGGTTCCGGGAAGACTTCTACTACAAGTTTGACTTAACCTCATATCTTAGCACCGTTATATGTATGTTTACGCTCCAAACCCCTCACATTAAATTAACCACTTGTGGATGCTAGATTTGCCGAGCGGTTTTAGGCAGACTTCTACCACAAGTTGAACCTCGTGTCTAAGTGCAGTTACGATTTTTCTATTTACCGTAAATTTAGGCATATTCATTCTTCCAAATTTTACTGTAATTCTTGTTTACAACTTTTTAGCACAATAATGTTCTTAACAAATATTCATTGTAAATTTCATAATTACAGTGTTATTAGAAATTCTCAATTCAGACAGGTGGTTAATGGAAACAGGCTTTAATATAATGCCAATAGATTAAATAGGTTAAGTATTACAGATTAGCAAGTTCATATAACCCCAGTAGATTAAACATATTTACTTAACCCCACAAATTCAACAGGTTTACTTAACCCCGTAGATTTAACAGATTTCACAGGCTACTCATAGTTTCATTAACATTTTCACTTTGTCTTGAATTAAGCCTACAGATTTACATGTTCATACAACCCCAAATTTCTAGTCATATTCCACAGTAAAAATTTCAACAGATTTCAGCGAGTTTATAGTTCAGCAGATTGATCATTTTAATAGAATACAATAGGTTAAACATTTCAGCAGATTTATTATACATATTAACGGGGAATGCCAAACGATAAATATACCATTATCAAAAAGGCATAACTTAAATACACTCACCTAATTGCTTTCCAATTCATGAATCTGGTCCAGACCTTGCATTCCATGGCTCTCCTAACTGGATATAGAATCTAAGTAACCATGGATTCGCTGTTCTCAGTTCAAAAGAAAAGGGGGAAAAGAAGAGAAATCTAAATCAACAAGATCCAAGAATTTACCTTACTTCGAACAGAATTATGAACACCCTTTTCGTAAATATACATTCTTTTCCTCCAGATCTTGAATCAGAATCTCCTTAGACTAATTATTCTATTTTCTGAAGAGATTTTAGGAGGAAGAAGAATGGAAGAGTCTAGACATCCTCTCAAAAAATATGAGATTTAGGCTAGGCTCTGCTTGCCTATGTATAGGTGTTCAAGATCTTATCGTACACGGAGCATTGAGTCAGCAACGAACATGATTAGCAAATCTGTCTAGATTCATCAAATGAATCTGCCCAGATCAGGGGTGGGTCGACCCACATACCCCCTGGGTCGACCCTAGGGTCGACCCAGCCCCCCTTGGGTCGACCCAAGCAAGCGTGGGTCAACCCACTTGGGTCCAACGAGCAGAAATGGGGCATAGTTGTTTATATGTTAACATTTATTGATTAAAAGTTGATTAATTTCTTACTATACCTCCCTTAATTTATTTACATATGAACTCCTTATATGTATACAAAATTTCAAATGCCCATTTTACACGATATATGTACGCACAACTTTAATTTCATTTTCAAAATTCAAATGGCATTATGCCGTTATTTAATTCTTACCAGATTTCTTTGATTGTAGCCTTATTTTGAACTTTTCTCTTGTGTGTGTGTGTATATATATATATATATGCATATTGTAACAACCCTGAATTTTGGGGCTAATTTAAAATTTATTTTAAGTTATTTTAATGAGTTTTGACTATTTAAAATAATTTATTTAGATAATAACGAAAAAAATAATCAAAAATGTCGTTTTGTGATTATACATTGGATGAAAACAAATAAATGTTCTTTATTTTGATATTAGGATATATAGAAAAATGTGAACATGTTAATTATACTTTTATATGATAATTAGACTGCATAGAAAATGTAAACAAACAGAAATATCCTTTCATATGTCATTAGTATTCATAGAAGAATGTGAATATATAAAATTTATTTTTATATGTCATTCATTTTAGCACAAATTTTTGTCAATTATGTTAGGAGTTAAATTATGTCATTTATGATAGAACATACATTTACCATTTATGTTATACATGTTGTATTAGTATAAAAATGTCAAGCATGTCGTGTTAGAGATGTAGAATAAAAATACCCTTTGTGTTAAATTATGTCATATTAGA
The DNA here is from genome assembly GCA_030737875.1 of Allium sativum. NCBI lineage: Eukaryota > Viridiplantae > Streptophyta > Magnoliopsida > Asparagales > Amaryllidaceae > Allium > Allium sativum. The sequence goes on along the minus strand of CM060923.1, from coordinate 24,429,327 downwards.
AATAAAATATAGAAAAAGAATTATTTTTTATTTATTTTTTATGTTATTGTGAACATACATTAGAAAAGAGAAGAAAAAGATTACATTAGGAAAGATTATATTTTTCATGTAATTAAGGTAAGAGAGAAAATATTACTTTTCTTTTACAGTGTAATAAAAGATAAAAGTTACATTTTGCAATGTAATTAAAGAAAGATATAAAGGTTACATTTTGCAATGTAATTAAAGGCGAAATGAAAGATTTCATTTTGCAAAAGAAAATGAAAGATTTCAAAAGAAAGGAAAGGAATACATTTTCATAAATGTAATATAAGAAAAGAAAGGATTACATTTCTTTGTAATGTAATATAAGGATGGAATTTTTTTTATTTTTATTGTAATATGAAATATTAGAAAAGTGAAGACAATAAATATTATACTTTTGTTGTAATATAAAACATTAGAAAGTAGGAAGACAATGGAAATTCATTTGTATGTAAAATGTGACACTGGATAAGAAATTACATTTTTTTCTTTAATGAAATCAACAGAAGTTAATAGGATTTTAAATCTTAGCAAGTCAAAACATAAGAATGATTTTTCTAGTAAGTAATTTGGACTGGATTATAAATAAATTGAAATTAACAAATTTTGTAAAGGAGTAAATATAGAAATTTAGAAATAAGCATACACGTAATAAGTACATTAAAAATATATATATTGATACTATATCCATCCAAAAACACAAGTAATCAATGCTAGTTATTATTAATATTAGATAAACGTTAAATGTAGTTTTGAATTTGAAACGTTCTTCGATACTCATGCATATTAATTAACTCTACTTATAATAAAAGGAAAATTTACAATTGTAATCGTTGGTGTTAATGGGAAATAAATGTGGAAATAAATGGTAATGAAGCCAGAAAGGTTGCAATTAGTACAAATGAGAATTAAATATTGTAACTCTAAATTAGGGGAAATTAATATAACAAATATATACATATATATACACACACATATTAAAGAACTAAAATAAATGACAGTGTAATAAGTGGAAATTACAACAAATTGAAGCAATGAAATCATATTCTTTTATTATATAATTAATATGTGTTAATGAAAACCACGTTTGGGCTGATTTTATCTGTTAGTGGTATGTTTGTTAAATTGTTGAAATTAACAGTTATGTTAATTAGAGGACTGTTAAATTAAATATATATCATGTTTGTTATGAAATAGATGTAAACATATATTTCATGTTGAAATAAATTTAGCATCTTTATTCTGCTAGGTGAGATTAGAAATTTGTGAATACATAAAATTATCTTTTTATGTTAACATAAACATGTCATATTAATTGTCAAAACTTGGTTAGTGAATAGAAGAAACATTTTTTTTAGGAATGTTAAATATGTTAAAACAAAGATCACATTTTTGTTAAGAGAATATATGTTAAAACAAAAATCACATTTTTGTTAAGATTTGTGTTAAAACAAATTATCACTTTTGTCAAATAAGATTTATGTTAAATTTAAAAACTCATTTTTTTATGCATATAAATTGTTAACATGTAGAATAATAAAAACATAGAATATTCTTTTAGGTGTTATTAGAACGTTTTTAGCGTTATTTTGTTTTCAACTAAGAAGAATATATTTTAGCATCAAATTGTTTATGCTAAGAAGAACCTATTTGTAATGTGAATTTGTTTCAATGAAACGATTAAATTTTTGATTTTGTTAGATTACATGAAAAGGCTATAATGGAAAGTTGAATTTTGTTTGTATTTGTAATACGATAAAAAGATTAAAAGTTACATTTTAAATCTTAATTGGAGTTATTTAGGGAACTCGGATTTTTGTGTAAAAATTGACATTAAAAAAACATTATAAATATAGTGGCCATCTAAACCTAATCTATCTCTCCTCATTTTTGATAACCGCAACTTCAAAAAAAGAAACAAAATAATCAATGGCCCCATCGCTTCAATCTTCTTCTTCTTCTTTCTCCCAATTCGTTCAATAATTCCAAGCTCAACAATAATTCCAAGCTCAACAGCAAAAATGTAGCCAACAACGAGATGGACAAACTCAACAATTATAATGGAGAATCGTGTTGTGTGGATGAAGAATTTGTGGCGCAAAGAAGCTTATAGGTTCAACGGGTTTTCACATTTCAGAAGAGAAGAAGATGGAATTCAGAAAGACAACGGCCTTAATTCTAATTGGGAAATGTAATTAAAGTCTTAATTATATTTTTTATATTGTAATTAAGTGTGTGAACAACTATAACTTGTTCATACAATTTCAGAATCAAGAAATTTCAGTTGCGTTGGAATGAGGAAAACGAGATCTACGCGGTGGAATTGACTAGAGATGAAACCGAGCAAGGTGAGAATTCTGATTTAATAATTAAATTTTAATTACTTTTCTTGCTTTTATAATCTTATCACTTTTGTGTTATATTAGAATTGTTGTGTTAACATATAACTTATATGTTATGTGAGAATTGTCCTACGAATATTTCACTTCTATGTGAATTAGAATTGGTAAAATATAAACATATCACCTTTAAGTGATATTTCTAGATTTAAAATTAAACTAAAATTATATAAAAATATAAATATTTATAATTATATTGATTGTGATGATGGTGATTTGCTGAATGATATTGTTGTATGATAGAGATAAAATCTTTGATGTGTTAGCAGGAAAATATCATTTGGTTTAATCATGTTGTATTAACATGATATGTCACCTTGTTTAATCATGTTGTATTGACATGAAATGTCACCTTGTTTAATCATGTTGTATTAACATGAAATTGTTTGATCATGTTGTATTAACACGAAATGTCACCGTGCTTGATCATGTTGTATAAAAAAATGTCATTATCGTATGAATTGTCATATTAGTGTAAATGCCATTATAGATAGAAATGAATGTTAGTATAAAATTATATTTTAATTAAAAATGTTATGTCAAAATAAAATAACATTTTATTAGATAATGTTATATCAAAATAAAACTAACACACATAGGAAATTGTCTATAGATAAAATGTGCATTTATGTGTCATTAACACAACAAAGAAGTTTGATTGCAAATTAATGACCACTTATTTGTCATTGTGTACACATTAAAATACCATTGTTATGTTTCATGTTAAAAATAAAATCGTCATACAAATAAAACATTAATTTATTTGTCATGTAAATATAATTTGTAGTCATATGAAATAGCATGTTTATGTTACTTGTTAAATATGATTTGTTAACAAACAAAATTATCATTTTATTAGGATTGTCATGTTCATGTAAAATTATCATTTTAGTGATAAATTGTTAGGTTAGTATGGAATTGTCATTTTGGTTATAAACATCATTGTTAGAAACATGTTATGTTAGAAATAAATTTAAAAAAAAAATCATTTTTAGAACCATTAGATTAGAAATTAAATGCGTCATTTATATTAGGGAATAAATGTGCCATTTATATTAGAAAATAAATGTGTTATATTAATATAGAATGGCCATTTATTTAAAAATGTCATATTAATATAGAATGGCCATTTATTAAATGTGTCATATTAATATAGATTGGTCATTTATTGAATATGTCATGTTAATATGGAATTGTCATTTATTAAAAGTGTCATTTAAGTTAGAATTATGTCATGCAATTAAAAATGCCATTTAAATTGGAATTATGTCATGTAATTAAAAATGACTTTTTGTTATAAAATGTTGCCTTAGAAGAGAAATAACATTTTTGATATAAAATGTTATCTAGAAAAGGAATATTTTAGAAAAAGAATATTTTAGAATGAAAAAATAATAATTTAATTAAATAATAGTTTAAAATAATGAATGTTACAGTGAAATAATTACAATTATAAATCATAATTGTTCTTGGACACGAGGTTAGGTCACATTTGTGGTGGAAGTCTGCCCGGAACCAACCGGCATGTCCAGCAGCCACAAATGTTAGGACTAATGTGAGAGGTCCAAGTGCACAAAATTGAATTGGGCCAAGACACGAGGTTAAGCCCAACAAGTGGAATAAGTCTGCCCGGAACCAACCGGCATATCCAGCATCCACAAGTTGTAGGCCTAATGTAAGGTGTCTGACCTATTATAAAACATAAATGGGTGAGAAACAATTTAATATGAATTTCATTTATAAAATAAAGATTTCTTAGGAATTTACATTTTCCTATGTAAATAAAGAATGAAATGAAAATTTTCATTTTTAATGAAATCAAGGGTTGAAGTAAAAGATTTCATTTTAAAATAGAAATAATGCATTAAAAGAAAAGAGTACATTTTTTTAAATGTAAGTCATGAAACTAGAAAGATGATCATATTTTTGAAATAAAAATATGTTTACATCAAACACCACATTTTTGATATAAGATAATAAAGGAAAGTGAAAAGTTACATTAATAAAAATTAGAAAAGTTACAATTTTATGTAATTAAGTCAATTTCCATGTGAATTAGATTAATAGTGAAAAAAATTTACATTTATCATGTAAATTATGATAAAGGAGGAAAATTACATTTTTAATATAATTTAAAGTTACAGAAAGAAAAGTACATTTTCTATTTAAAGGAAGAATTTCATTTTCATGTAATTAAGATTTAAAATAAGAGTTACATTTTCATGAAATTAAGATTAAAGGTAAAAGTTACATTTTTCAGGTAATTTAATAAAAGTAAAGGTACTTTTTTTAGGAATAGGTTTTTATTTAAAAGGAATAAGGATTAGAAATGTACACTTTAATGAATGGATCTTCATTAAAAAGAATAAGAAACAAAATATACATTTTGTGTGATTTGAAAGATGAAAGAAAAATGTACATAGTTGGGTATAGTATGTGTATATGAATTGTAATAAAATAAACATTATTATGTGTCATGTTATACCTCGATACAATATCCACAAATAGGGATATTTGTTGCTAGCAAAATTATAGTGGAATGAAAATTAACTATTTTTATCAAAATAAAAATAGTAATAAATAATAATGTTATGAAATAATTTAAAATGATAATTATTCGAGGATTATTTGAAAAGACCAACTTATACTCATTTCAAATAATCATACAACGTTTAAATGGAAGATATGGAAGATGGTGATTGAAGACCGACGATCTTCACATCGAATGGATGTGTTGCTATTGAGACCCATGATGGGAGTAGCTACCTTGAAGGGACGACAGTAGTAGCCGTCCGGACGTAGTGTTGATTGCACGGATTTGGCTTTCGCTCAGACCTAGAGCATAAGCTTATAAATGGATTGTATGTCCGACATTGTATTCTTTTATACTGTATTCGTTGATCTCTGCTAAACATATATCTGTTTGGTGTTTCACACCCTTCTCTGAGATGTACGAGCTTAGAGGCTATATGTTGGTAGAAATCAATGGTATGGTATGGATTGACGATATGGCATGCTAAGATGCATATGATCAAGGTTTTGTTGAAAAGAAGGCCTTATGGGATGATCAAAGCATATCTTGTTTAGGCATAGCTTTGTGTATAGCGTGACTTCGCGAGCCTCACAACCCGGTGGAGTCTAAAACGGGAGAAGGAAACGCAGGGAGAGCAACACGTTTCTTTCTAGCTAGAAGTGGTGTCACTGCTTAAATTGACTGACATTTTACTTATGTGGATGATGGAATGAGGCGCCTCGGATGATAGGTCCTATAGGACCGAGAAACGTGTGTTCAGGCATAACTAATCCGCAACTCGTATGGTGGACTGGCCCTGCAGGATCCAAGGGTTAACTGCGGGGAATCCTGAGACTTTAGCTAGAGTGTCTCGAATTGGTAAGGAGCTCCTCCCTAGCCTTGACTCATGATGGAAACCCAATTTCCAATACGACCTCATGCGGTTTTAATTGTATTACAAGTATGGAAGCATAGTATTATGGTATCTATGTGTCCTAGGAATTATACATTATGATTGAACTGTTTTTGAAACTTATATACACTAATAATAATATCAAATTCGTTTCTATCGTATCAAGAATTTTGGACCATTATAAGGTAAAACCCTATCCTTCGGTTTGTGTTGCACTGTGTGATGGGACTTGGGTCTTATGATGGTTTCATTTTTCTAAAAAGCATTGCGTTGTTTTACGATTTACTTTTAGTTATGCACGTCAATCCATTGGAGTGAACCCGTTCCGCGTTAGCGGCGTGGTCCTTGGATTTGCTTTATTACTATTAGTTAAATTAGTTAAGAATTCTCACACCAGTTCCATGACTGACCCATTGTTTGTTTCCACCTTTGCAAACTCCGGTGCCCTCTTTTTCCACATGGGCAGTAAAGTAGCTTTTTGCAGATATTTACTTCTTGAGCAGGATTCTGGATTGAAGCTTAAAGCTGTGTCCAGAGCATAGTTGTCTTCCGCTGTATCTATTTTATTTCCGTTGCACTGTATTGTATTAAATTTATTGTAACATTTTCTTCCGCTGTAATTTTATTCAATATACTCTGATATTCTGTACTCTGATGTAACATTATTATGATGTTTATAAAAGTCTGCTGTTGTTGTTCTGATGTGTTGTAGCCCAAAGTAAGCGTATCTGGCAATTTCCCGCAAGGGCGATTTTCGGGTCGTTTCATTTGGTATCAGAGCTTTGGTTAGCTCAAATATTTAGGGTACAACTCGTTAGAACTGAACAAAAGACTCACCAGGGATTGGATTAGTAATATCCAATAAGGATACTCATTAGAGATTGGATCAGTAGTATCCTAGAATGAGAAATCTCATTAGAGATGGGGTTAGTAATACCCTAGAATGAGTCCAAAGTGATAGGCTTATAATTAATGTATTTGTGATTATATAAAATCTATTTTAGAAAATATGATTTTTGAATATATAAAAGTTATATATTTGAAAGTTAATCAACTAATAAAATTATTTAAACCAATGGAAAAAATATATATATATATAAATTAGTTAGTTAATTAATCAACTTTTAGCGTCGTTCCTTTTCGAGGACGAAAAGATTTTAAGTGGGGGAGACTTTAACAACCCTGAATTTTGGGGCTAATTTAAAATTTATTTTAAGTTATTTTAATGAGTTTTGACTATTTAAAATAATTTATTTAGATAATAACGAAAAAAATAATCAAAAATGTCGTTTTGTGATTATACATTGGATGAAAACAAATAAATGTTCTTTATTTTGATATTAGGATATATAGAAAAATGTGAACATGTTAATTATACTTTTATATGATAATTAGACTGCATAGAAAATGTAAACAAATAGAAATATCCTTTCATATGTCATTAGTATTCATAGAAGAATGTGAATATATAAAATTTATTTTTATATGTCATTCATTTTAGCACAAATTTTTGTCAATTATGTTAGGAGTTAAATTATGTCATTTATGATAGAACATATATTTAACATTTATGTTATACATGTTATATTAGTATAAAAATGTCAAGCTTGTCGTGTTAGAGATGTAGAATAAAAATACCCTTTGTGTTAAATTATGTCATATTAGAAATAAAATATAGAAAAAGAATTAATTTTTTATTTATTTTTTATGTAATTGTGAACATACATTAGAAAAGAGAAGAAAAAGATTACATTAGGAAAGATTATATTTTTCATGTAATTATGGTAAGAGAGAAAATATAACTTTTCTTTTACAATGTAATAAAAGATAAAAGTTACATTTTGCAATGTAATTAAAGAAAGATATAAAGGTTACATTTTGCAATGTAATTAAAGGCGAAATGAAGATTTCATTTTGCAAAAGAAAATGAAAGATTTCAAAAGAAAGGAAAGGATTACATTTTTCATAAATGTAATATAAGAAAAGAAAGGATTCCATTTCTTTGTAATGTAATATAAGGATGGAATTTTTTTTATTTTTATTGTAATATGAAATATTAGAAAAGTGAAGGCAATAAATATTATATCTTTGATGTAATATAAAACATTAGAAAGTAGGAAGACAATGGAAATTTCATTTGTATGTAAAATGTGACACTGGATAAGAAATTACACTTTTTCTTTAATGTAATCAACAGAAGTTAATAGGATTTTAAATCTTAGCAAGTCAAAACATAAGAATGATTTTTCTAGTAAGTAATTTGGACTAGATTGTAAATAAATTGAAACAAATTTGGTAAAGTGGTAAATATAGAAATTTAGAAATAAGCATACACGTAATATGTACGTTAAAAATATATATATATATTGATACTTTATCCATCCAAAAACACAAGTAATCAATGCTAGTTATTAATAATATTAGATAAATGTTAAATATAGTTTTGAATTTGAAACATTCTCCGATACTTATGCATATTAATTAACGTTACGTATAATAAAAGGAAAATTTACAATTGTAATCGTTGGTGTTAATGGGAAATAAATGTGGAAATAAATGGTAATGAAGCCAGAAAGGTTGCAGTTAGTACAAATGAGAATTAAATATTGTAACTCTAAATTAGGGGAAATTAATATAACAAATATATATATATATATATACACACATAATAAAGAACTAAAATAAATGACAGTGTAATATGTGGAAATTACAATAAATTGGAGCAATGAAATCATATTCTTTTATTATATAATTAATATTTGTTAATGAAAACCACGTTTGGGCTGATTTTATCCGTTAGTGGTATGTTTGTTAAATTGTTGAAATTAACAATTATGTTAATTAGAGGACTGTTAAATTAAATATATATCATGTTTGTTATGAAATAGATGTAAACATATATTTCATGTTGAAATAAATTTAGCATCTTTATTCTGCTAGGTGAGATTAGAAATTTGTGAATACATAAAATTATCTTTTTATGTTAACATAAACATGTCATATTAATTGTCAAAACTTGGTTAGTGAATAGAAGAAACATTTTTTTTAGGAATGTTAAATATGTTAAAACAAAGATTACATTTTTGTTAAGAGAATATATGTTAAAACAGAAATAACATTTTTGTTAAGATTTGTGTTAAAACAAATTATCACTTTTGTCAAATAAGATTTATGTTAAATTGAAAAACTCATTTTTTTATGCATATAAATTGTTAACATGTAGAATAATAAAAACATAGAATATTCTTTTATGTGTTATTAGAACATTTTTAGCGTTATTTTGTTTTCAACTAAGAAGAATATATTTTAGCGTCAAATTGTTTATGCTAAGAAGAACCTATTTGTAATGTGAATTTGTTTCAATGAAAAGATTAAATTTTTGATTTTGTTAGATTACATGAAATGGCTATAATGGAAAGTTGAATTTTGTTTGTATTTGTAATACGATAAAAAGATTAAAAGTTACATTTTAAATGTTAATTGGAGTTATTTTGGGAACTCGGGTTTTTATGTAAAAATTGACATTAAAAAAAACATTATAAATATAGTGGCCATCTAAACCTAATCTATCTCTCCTCATTTCTGATAACCGCCACTTCAAAAAAAAAAAATCAATGGCCCCATCGCTTCAATCTTCTTCTTCTTCTTCTTTCTCCCAATTCGTTCAACAATTCCAAGCAATTTCAACGGCAAAAATGTAGCCAACAACGAGATGGACAAACTCAACAATTATAATGGAGAATCGTGTTGTGTGGATGAAGAATTTGTGGCGCAAAGAAGCTTATGGTTCAACGGGTTTTCACATTTCAGAAGAGAAGACGATGGAATTCAGAAAGACAACGGCCTTAATTCTAATTGGGAAATGTAATTAAAGTCTTAATTATATTTTTTATATTGTAATTAAGTGTGTGAACAACTATAACTTGTTCATACAATTTCAGAATCAAGAAATTTCAGTTGCGTTGGAATGAGAAAAACGAGATCTACGAGGTGGAATTGACTAGAGATGAAACCGAGCAAGGTGAGAATTCTGATTTAATAATTAAATTAAATTTTAATTACTTTTCTCTCTTTTATAATCTTATCACTTTTGTGTTATATTAGAATTGTTGTGTTAACATATAACTTATATGTTATGTGAGAATTGTCCTAAGAATATTTCACCTCTATGTGAATTAGAATTGGTAAAATATAAACATATCACCTTTAAGTGAGATTTCTAGATTTAAAATTAAAACTAAAATTATATAAAAATATAAATATTTATAATTATATTGATTGTGATGATGGTGATTTGCTGAATGATATTGTTGTATGATAGAGATAAAATCTTTGATGTGTTAGCAGGAAAATATCATTTTGTTTAATCATGTTGTATTAACATGAAATGTCACCTTGTTTAATCATGTTGTATTAACATGAAATGTCACCATGTTTAATCATGTTGTATTAACATGAAATTGTTTGATCATGTTGTATTAACACGAAATGTCACCGTGCTTGAACATGTTGTATAAAAAAATGTCATTATCGTATGAAATGTCATATTAGTGTAAATGCCATTATAGTTAGAAATGAATGCTAGTATAAAATGCTATTTTAATTAAAAATGTTATGTCAAAATAAAATAACATTTTATTAGATAATGTTATATCAAAATAAAATTAACATACATAGGAAATTGTCTATAGATAAAATGTGCATTTATGTGTCATTAACATAACATAGAAATTTGATTGCAAATTAATGACCACTTATTTGTCATTTGTGTACACATGAAAATACCATTGTTACGTTTCATGTTAAAAATAAAATCGTCATACAAATAAAACATTTTTTTTGTCATGTAAATATAATTTGTAGTCATATTAAATAGCATGTTTATGTTACTTGTTAAATAGGATTTGTTAACAAATAAAATTATCATTTTATTAGGATTGTCATGTTTATGTAAAATTATCATTTTAGTGATAAATTGTTAGGTTAGTATGGAATTGTCATTTTGGTTATAAACATCATTGTTAGAAACATGTTATGTTAGAAATAAATTTAAAAAAATCATTTTTATAATCGTTAGATTAGAAATTAAATGCGTCATTTATATTAGGGAATAAATTTGCCATTTATAATAGAAAATAAATGTGTCATATTAATATAGAATGGTCATTTATTTAAAAATGTCATATTAATATAAATGGCAATTTATTAAATGTGTCATATTAATATAGATTGGTCATTTATTGAATATGTCATGTTAATATGAAATTGTCATTTATTAAAAGTGTCATTTAAGTTAGAATTATGTCATGCAATTAAAAATGTCATTTAAATTGGAATTATGTCATGTAATTAAAAATGACTTTTTGTTATAAAATGTTGCCTTAGAAGAGAAATAACATTTTTGATATAAAATGTTATCTAGAAAAGGAATATTTTAGAAAATGAATATTTTAGAATGAAATAAAATATTTTAAATAAATAATAGTTTAAAATAATGAATGTTTACAGTGAAATAATTACTATTATAAATCATTATTGTTCTTGGACACGAGGTTAGGTCACATTTATGGTGGAAATCTGCCCGGAACCAACCGGCATATCTAGCAGCCACAAATGTTAGGCATAATGTGAGAGGTCCAAGTGCACAAATATTAATTGGGCCAAGACACGAGGTTAAGCCCAACAAGTGGAATAAGTCTGCCCGGAACCAACCGGCATATCCAGCATCCACAAGTTGTAGGCCTAATGTGAGGGGTCTGGCCCATTATAAAACATAAATGGGTGAGAAACAATTTAATATGAAGTTCATTTATAAAATAAAGATTTCATAGGAATTTACATTTTCCTATGTAAATAAAGAATGAAATGAAAATTTGCATTTTTAATGAAATCAAGGGCTGAAGTAAAAGATTTCATTTTAAAATAGAAATAATGCATTAAAAGAAAAGAATACATTTTTTTAAATGCATGTCATGAAACTAGAATGATGATCATATTTTTGAAATAAAAATAAGTTTACATCAAACACCACATTTTTGATATAAGATAATAAAGGAAAGTGAAAAGTTACATTAATAAAAATTAGAAAAGTTACACTTTTATGTAAATAAGTCAATTTCCATGTGAATTAGATTTATAGTGAAAAAAATTTACATTTATCATGTAAATTATGATAAAGGAGGAAAATTACATTTTTAATATAATTTAAAGTTAAAGAAAGAAAAGTACATTTTCTATTTAAAGGAAGAATTTCATTTTCATGTAATTAATATTTAAAATAAGAGTTACATTTTCATGAAATTAAGATTAAAGGTAAAAGTTACATTTTTCAGGTAATTTAATAAAAGTAAAGGTACTTTTTTTAGGAATAGGTTTTTATTTAAAAGGAATAAGGATTAGAAATGTACACTTTAATGAATGGATCTTCATTAAAAGAATAAGAAATAAAATTTACATTTTGCGTAATTTGAAAGATGAAAGAAAAATCTACATTGTTGGGTATAGTATGTGTATGTGAATTGTAATAAAATAAACATTATTATGTGTCATGTTATACCTTGATACTATATCCACAAATAGGGATATTTGTTGCTAGCAAAATTATAGTGGAATGAAAATGAACTATTTTTATTAAAATAAAAATAGTGATAAATAATAATGTTACGAAATAATTTAAAACGATAATTATGCGAGGATTATTTGAAAAGACCGAGTTATACTCATTTCAAATAATCATACGACGTTTAAATGGAAGATATGGAAGACGGTGATTGAAGACCGACGATCTTCACATTGAATGGATGCGTTGCTATTGAGACCCATGATGGGAGTAGCTACCTTGAAGGGGCGACAGTAGTAGCCATCCGGACATAGCGTTGATTGCACGGATTTGGCTTTGGCTCAGACCCAGAGCATAAACTTACAAATGGATTGTATGTCTGACATTGTATTCTTTTATACTGTATTCGTTGATCTCTGCTAAACATATATCTATTTGGTGTTTCACACCCTTCTCTGAGACGTATGAGCTTAGAGGCTATATGTTGGTAGAAATCAATGGTATGGTATGGATTGACGATGTGGCTTGCTAAGATGCATATGATCGAGGTTTTGTTGAAAAGCATGCCTTGTGGGATGATCAAAGCGTAGCCTGTTTAGGCATAGCTTTGTGTATAGCGTGACTTCACGAGCCTCACAACCCGGTGGTGTCTAAAACGGGAGAAGGGAACGTAGGGAGAGCAACACGTTTCTTTCTAGCTAGAAGTGGTGTTGGTGCTTAAACTGGCTGACATTTTACTTATGTGGATGATGGAATGAGGCGCCTCGGATGATAGGTCCTATAGGATCGGGAAACGTGTGTTCAGGAATAACTAATCCGCAACTCGTATGGTGGACCGACCCTGCAGGATGCAAGGGTTAACTGCGGGGAATCCTGAGACATTAGCTAGAGTGTCTCGAATCGGTAAGGAGCTCCTCCCTAGCCTTGACTCATGATGGAAACCCAATTTCCAATATTACCTCATGCGGTTTTGATTGTATTACTAGTATGGAATCATAGTATTATGGTATCTATGTGTCCTAGGATTGATGCATTATGATTGAACTGTTTTTGAAACTTATGTACACTAATAATAATATCAAATTCGTTTTTATCGTATCAAGCATTTTTGACCATTATAAGGTAAAACCCTATCCTCCGGTTTGCGTTACATTGTGTGATGGGACTTGGGTCTTATGATGGTTTCATTTTTCTAAAAAGCATTGTGTTGTTTTACGATTCACTTTAAGTTATGCACGGCAGTCCATTGGAGTGAACCCGTTCCACGTTAGCGGCGTGGTCCTTAGATTTACTTTATTACTATTAGTTAAATTAGTTAAGAATTCTCACACCAGTCCCATGACTGACCCGTTGTTTGTTTCCACCTTTGCAAACTTGGGTGCCCTCTTTTTCCACACGGGCAGTCGAGTAGCTTTTTGCAGATATTTACTTCTTGAGCAGGATTCTGGATTGAAGCTTAAAGCTGTGTCCAGTGCATAGGTGTCTTCCGCTGTATCTATTTTATTTCCGCTGCACTGTATTGTATTAAATTTATTGTAAAATTTTCTTCCGCTGTAATTTTATTCAATATACTCTGATATTTTGTACTCTGATGTAACATTATTATGATGTTTATAAAAGTCTGCTTTTGTTGTTCTGATGTGTTGTAGCCCAAAGTAAGCATATCCGACGATTTCCCACAAGGGCGATTTTCGGGTCGTTTCACACATATATATATATATATATATATATGCATATATATATTTGCCTATACTTACATATCCATGTTTACATATTTTTTTGTTCTTCCTTATATGTATAATTTTCCTTATATGTGCATATATACCTATTTTCTTCTTAGAACATGTATTATTTTAGTCGTTCCCTAAAACAAAAATATGGCGCCAGCGGGAATGGAACTTGCGCCACTCTCTTGAAAGTCACATGCTCATACCAACTGGACTACATAGGCTTTTGTTAATAAGACTAAAAACAATGGTGGTCATTGTTCTTTTTTTTAACCTTCTTTTCATATTTGTTACAATATTTAATTTAAAGGTATCTCTTTCATCTTAAATTAGTTTTCTGCAATGCATAGGTCTGAATTCACCAGAAAATCACCATGGATGCAGTGATGCTAATCCTGTGACCAAATTTTGGAAGCTCTTCAAATTTTATTTTATTTTACTTAATAAAAAATGTGGGGTGTTACAGCGGAGCATCAAGTTGAAGTGGAGAGGCTCGAGGATGAAATTGAGGATGTCGTGGCTAGGGTAGAGGAGTATCTAGAGCCATACATCCGGGGCATGTACGTCAAAGCACTTTGATTCCACGGAATCTCGTGGGTCAAAGATTATCCTCGGACTATGGCTCGGACTTGGGATAAGCTGGTGTAGTTTCAACCTCAGTCCCAGTAGGTGCACTCAGTCGATGAGCTTAACTTAATTTTTGCACATTTGACCGAGGAGGAGTGCATGGTGTTGGAAGTAGGGAGAATGTTGTTAAGAGAGGAAGGAGAGGATGGTGAAACTTAGTGCTGCAAAGGAAAAGACAGCGACTACCGAGAGCGTGAAAATCGCTAATGAGTTCATAAGAGGCAGTTCTTATCAACAACAAGTTGTGCCATCCGCCTCTATAAGTAGTTCATTCGTACCAGCCCCCATCACTACCGAGTATGATCCCGATTATCCAGGTTGGGATAGGGAAGTTATGTCCAACTAGCGATCGAAAGCACCATGCCTGCCGAAACCACCCCGCAAGTGTACCGCAAGTGTTGGAAGGTAAAGTCTCAATATCAAGTATGCTCATAAGGATGCAAACACAAAGTTGAAGTAGGCTAATTCCTCTTCTTTTACATCATTCAGGTTCCTTCGCGGTAGAAGTAACGATGGCCTTTGTGCCAACATTGCTCGGGTTTGAAGTGGGTATGCAAGGTAAACATCATGGATAGGGAGGCAGTCACTTAGAAATATTCTCTGTTATGTATCTCGGTGATTTCAGAGACTTTCTAATAGAAGGGTAAGGAAAGGATGGAGAGGATTTTCAAGTGACCGGGTCGATGGAGGCGGGCGTCAAACAAAGCTTGACCTGGTTGTATCACACAAGGCCTAGTTGCTCGACAAGTCTAAGGTGAAGGAGGAGGAGAAGAAGGTGGATGAAGTGGCTCTGTAAACGGCTCAGGCAGAGGTTAGAAAGAAATCTGAGGATGAGGCTAAGTATAAAGTGTAGGAGGCGACGATGAAGGCTAATGATAAAGCCTCCAAGAAAAGAGCCGATGAGGCCACTAAGAAAAGGGTCGACAATGAGGAATCCAAGAAGAGAGCTGATGCTGAGTTTATGAGGATGCAGGATGAAGAGGCCAAGAAACATAGAGCTTAGCAAGTGGCCGAATAAAAAGCGGCCAAGTAAGCTAAGAAAAAGGCTGAGATGGAGGTGAAAAAAGCCAAGGAGGCTGGGAAGGAGGGGGACATCTTGGCAACACTTGCGCTCGCCACCAAAGTCACTCCTAAAACCTTGCACGTGATCACACTAGTTGACATGCTAGTCACCGAGATCTTGAGTGACGAAGATGAAGAGGGGAAGTTCAAGGTGGTACCCCATGGGTCAACTTCTTCGACTGAAGGAAAAAACGAAAGAGGAGGGAGAAGCTTTGGAAAAAGGAGGAAGAAGGTTGGCGACGGGCCATTCAGTGCTGAGTCAGACAAGAAGAAGGGCGGCTTGTCCAAGTGTAGGTTATAGAAAGTTTATTGGTTATGTAAGATGATAGGATACGCGAGTACGAGAATCGCTTTTGGAGGCATGATGTGATTTTCATGTACATCACGTTGTTAGAAAAAAATATACATTTGTAGTTTTCTTCTGTGAATGAAAGTTATAGTTGATTTTGCTTATATCACATGTTGTATTTAGTGTTTGAACTTTCGTCTATGCTTTCCAATATCTGTACTTAACTAAATGTACTCGTCTTCAAACATGAGCAAATGTTGTATGCGGTTTAACTCTTGATATTCTCAAGTCGTAAGTTTTGTATGTGCTTACCCTACCCTCTAGATTTCCCTTCAGTTCGGAACCTTGAGTCGTGTGGAGCTTAAGTATGTGAACTTCGCTCTCTAGACCTCCTTTCTCTCATTGGTCTCAAGTCGTATGGAATTCGAGTTTGGTGTCTCCAGTCCCGAGATCTCCTTGCGGTCATTGATATCGAGTCATGAGGAGGTAAGGTGGATGTCGTTCTTTCATCCTTTAGACTCTCCTGTTGTTTCTTTTGGGTTAGAGTTTAAGGGCATCATTGGTTCTTTAGTTTGTACTCGGATCTGGACCTTCTGGGACGGATGGATCCGAGCGAGCGGTCGATGTCACACTCACCCGGCTGGTGGGTTGCCCAAAGTCTAGAGACCCAGGAATGGGGTTGGACACTCAAGTTAATGAGTGTCCCGAGTAATTTATACTCAGCCTCGTCATTGGTTTGAGACTCAAGTTTACTTGTGAAGGGTAAGCTGCATCACAAGGTTTGAGTCTTTATATAGACTCAAGTAGGTGGATCAATGCCAAGCTTTGAGATGCCGATCCAGTGTTGTGCGCTCGAGTATGCAAGTCGGTTTTTATTATTGCTCAAACACAATACGCAGAAAGTAAACACACCAAGTATATGGGCATCTGAAATTTCTTTACTGATAACTTTGGCAGTAATGGCCTTTTCTTTACGATGCTTTGAACTTTGAAAATAAAATATCAGTGGAAAGCGGTAAATCTATACAAGCAAACTAAGTAAAGTAGCGGCGGAGTTGTTCGATGTTCCATGCTCTTGGTAGTTCGGTGCCATTAACGGTCGTTAGCTTGAAGGTTCAATCTCCAAGCCTATGTTGTATGACATACGGGCCTTCCCAACGAGTATTGAAACTGTTCGATGTGGGAAGGATCCGCTTCAGGACAAGGTTGCCAATGTCAAAGTACTTTGGGTAAACTTTGGAGTTGAAATATTGGGCGACTCGTTGTCGTTGAGCGGTGGCTCTGAGTTTAACTTCGTCTCTCTTCTCTTCGAGTAAGTCAAGTGATTCCAAGAGAAGGTCTTGGTTGTCTTCGGATCATAGTAAGTGACTTTGTGAGATTGGAGATTAATCTCAATGGAGATGATGGCTTCGTATCCATAAGAGAGAGCAAAGGGAATGCGGCCAATCGCTGAATAATAAGTAGTTCGGTAAGCCCAAAGGGCTATAGGGAGTTCATCTACCCATAAGCCTCCAACCTTCTCCAGATGATTCTTGATGATGGACTTGATCACTTTGTTGACAGCCTCGACTTGTGTATTGGCTTGAGGGTGAGTTACTGTCGAGAATTTCTCAGAAGACCTTAAAATCATTACTTTAAATTTGGGTCCCATTATCGGAAATGATAATCCTGAAAACTCCAGAATGGTAGATGATGTTGTGAACGATGAAGTTGATCACTTTCTTGGTAGTAATTGTAGTAAGAGACTCGACTTAAGCTCGCTTAATGAAGTAATCAACTGCGACAATAGCATACTGTGCACCGCCACTGTCCATCGGAAGAGTTTTGATGATATCGATTCCCCACATAGCAAATAGCCAAGGACTGACCATCTACGTTAGGTCGGTAGGCGGGGCTCTTGGAATTTTAGGAAACCTCTGGCATTTGTCGCACTTGCAGGTGTAGTGTGCTGCATCCCATTCAAGTGTTAGCCAAAAATAGACGTATTTGAGAATCTTCTTTGCCAGAGTTTGCCCCCCGGTGTGGTCACTGGACTTGCCTTCGTGCATATCTAGTAGTACACAGTCAGCGTCTTTATGGGCTACACATTGGAGTAATGGAATAGATAATCATCTTAGGTGAGTACTCCATATATTGATTGATGTAAAGTGATGATTTGCGGATGATTTCTTGTTTCTCCTTTGAGTAACTGGGGAGGATTCCATGAAGCAGGTAGTTCTTAATTGGTGTTATCCAAGATTTTGGTTCAGGCTCGGTCTCCATCCTTGATATCGATTTAGTTTGCATCTGGTCGTTACTCGAAGATTCGAATACTTCGACTGGGACAAGTCCTAAGAGTTGTGTATCCCCAAAGCTTGTCTACTTAGCTACTGATTCATCTTTCTCATTATGCTCTCGAGGGATGTGATGATACAGTGGTCAAAGTTTGTAAGCTGTTCGTGGACCCGAGCAATGTAGGGAGCAAGTCGTGCCCCCTTGGCTTGATATACACCCTTCACCTAGCTTACGATGAGCTGTGCGTCAGAGTAAATTTGGATAGACTTGATTAGGAATGTAAACGGGTCGGACCGGACCGGACGGAAGTGCGTCCAAGCTCTGTCCTATAGGAATTCGGACGGACACGGACCAGACATCATATAGCCTCAGACCAAGCCGGACAACGGACTGTCTTGTCCGATATAGCCTTGGATAATAAAAAATCATCGAACAATTTAGATCGCATCGAACACTAGTGCGTCCAAGCTCTGTCCTATAAGAGAATCGGACGGACACGGATCAGACACCTTATAGCTTCAGACCGAGCTGGACAACGGACTGTCCTATTTGATAAACAGCCCTAGACTTGATATTGAGTTTGACTGCAATTCTAAGTCCAACAATCAAGGCTTCGTATTCTGGATCGTTATTGGTGGCAAGGAAGGTGAGCTTTGGAGCATAACAGATCAAGCGTTCCCCAGGAGAAATAAATACGATTCTGGTGCTATAACACTGACAGTTAGATGATTCATTCATGAATAGTTTCCACCAAATGTAGGGAGGCTTATGGTCTTTTGTAGGATGCTCTTCTAGAATAGTGAATTCCACTATGAAGTCTGCAAGGGCTTGTCCCAGGATGGATCGACATGAAGTGGAAGTAATCTCAAACTGGCTCGGTTTTATGCCCTACTTCAAAAATCACCCAAAAGCCTTAGGTCATTGCAGGGCCTATCGTAGAGGATGGTCAGTGTAGACTTTGATTGGATGGGACTGAAAGTATGGTCATAGCTTCAGGGAAGAGATAAACTGGAAGTAAGCAAACTGTTCAAGTTTTGGATATTCTTTTCTGCACCTGTCAATCTCTTGGTGATGTAGTTAACAGACCATTGGACAATATTTTCTCTGTGCACTACCGCCAAGCTAATTTCCTGCATAGAAAAAACCAAATAGATGTATAAGTCCTGTGATCCACAGGTTTTGACAAGATAGGTGGTCGCTTTAAGTGATTCAAGAGTCCTGGGTTACAAAAATGCACTCCGGTATCCATGTAAAGTTATGCTTCCCTTTTCTGAGCAAGTCGAAAAAGGAATGTACTTATCAGTAGCCTTTGAGATAAATCGACTAAGGGAGGCCATAGATTGTTGGGATGACAGGGGGTCTATTTTTGGGATTTCAATTCCCATAGACTCTCTCTTGTTGATAACAACATTGTCTTCCGAAGCTTTACCGAGATGGATTCGCCCTAGGTGGAGCATGCCTCTTTGCGAGCATGCTTGATGGAACTGGCGTATTCTTCCATATGTCGAAAACTATCATTTTCGGGGTGTGTCCTACCATAGATGGTGTTGATCACGATACCATGTGGTCTATAATTGGACAACCTTAAGGTCGTATTACCCGAAGGAAGTGCGGGCGTTGATGGGTCTTCGGCTGTTTCTTAGGCAGCATGAAACACCCCACCTCCGTTAGGGTCACTCACAAAGGGATTGCCCTAATTTTGGTGGAGGTTTATAAGTATAAGTCACAGATACACAAGACAGATATAAATACACATATTTTTAAACAGCGGAAACAACAACAACTTTTATTTCATCAAAATACGTGTTACATAAACCATACCATAATTGTCTTACAATACTTCCAAAAACATTACATTTCCATAACTGTCTTGATTTCATAACTTAAAGAAGCATAAAAACATAAGTAAACTGCATAAGTCCCCATAATTGCTATCCAAAGCCATAGTTCAAAACGAAAGAGATCCAAGCAATACATTCTCTCTCTTCAAGCTGGATGTGAAACTGGTCAAGCTGCGGTATTCCCTCCCTGCAGACCTGAGGGGGGGGGAACGAAAGAAAAGAAGACGAAAGAAAAGTAGAGGCAGACATAAAGCCTGAGTAAGTCTAGGACTATTCAGTCTATGAATAAGAAAAAGAGCATGATAAGTACAAACTGGAAATGAGAAAGCACCATAAACTAAGTTAAGTTGTCTAGAGTCGAATACACTATCGTACCCCATATTAATCTCTGTACCCCCTTTAAACTAGTTCCCAACTGGGGCCCCACAATCAGGGTGAAGTGATCCTTTTTAATGATCGGCTCCTACTCGCATAGTTACATGTGTCTTACGGCCCCCGATGTTGTAGCTACCTATGTTGGTCCCACCATGGGGTGTATCAAGTCCCATGGTGGTGGCCTGACATAATTCTAGAATGCACATGTATACTACTGGTGCCCAGTGCCTAATTTTTCTGAGCCGGAGTGTGTGTACGCCCGCACCCCGTTAGAACCTACACTGCTGCACCACCGCCATCGATTTGACCTCTTACAGTCAGCCCAGTAATCGTGCCCCACCCTTCCTAGTTCAGGGTATCCTGATACACCTTGTAGGGTTACTGCTGAAAAGGGTCCCCCGCTACTAGGTTTTCTATTTCTAGCCAACATGTTAAGTTGGTTAAGTGTTCCGTATAAACCTAACCCCCAATCAGTCTGTATAATTTAGCATGTTGTATTTGATTAAGTATTAATTCAATTTACTTAATCCTATCACTCCTGTCTTAGCCTTAATTGTCTTATTAAAGCTCCAACCACTCACATTAGACAGGTATTGTTGTGACTGCCTGTTTCCCGTTGGGTCCGGGCAGTCTTACGTCACAACTCAGTCTAACCTTAGGTCTTTATTGGGCTCAATGCTTAACCACCCACATTGGATAGGTATTGTTGTGACTACTGGACAGCCGGGCGGGTCCGGGCAGGTTTATGTCACAACGCAATCCAACCTCGGGTTAAGCATGTCGTATTTTCTAAGTTTACATATTTTGTCTCTTTTTCTTTTATATGTAAATATTTGCGGCCCATTATTCAAATTCATTATTCTTGGGTATAATAATTTATACCATTTAAAATGTCATGAATCGTTGGCATGTGCCAAACATGCCAACACATATACTTTAATTAACCCCAACGTATTCCCCCGTTTGTACGTAATAATATAACATATGTTGGGCTTCAACATTTTAGCCCAACTTAGCCACATAAAAAGGGGAGGCTTAGAACATAATGTATATACATCCTAAGTAACATCAAAAAAAGGGTGTGTTAACGCATGAACTTGCAACATAGCGATCTAATTAACATAAATTAGGCACTTGTGAACTTGCATTGTAATAGCATATAATCTTGACATAAAACATACCTAAACATGAATCATGGTTTTAATCTAATCATGTAAACTTTTATTTAAAGTATGAATCTAACTTAATTATGTGCCACATATATTATCATTTGTTTTTTTTACAACAACCTAAGCCTAAAACATATTTTGTTTGGGCATAAAGTTAAACATAAACTAATCATGTTCATAAAGTCAACACAAGTTCACAAAGATGCTTACTTTTGTCACTAATACAAAAGTATGGTTTTCACTTGAATCATGATGCCTATTCCAACATAAATTCATATGAATCATAATACCCAATTGGATCCAACTACACTAAAAATGATCATAAAAATATACATAGAAGGATCAAAAATCATGTTGGCATAATAGTGAATCATATACTTGCATAAGTCTTAACTTGGTTGCAACGAAATATATACAACTTCTCATTAACCACAACGTATCAAATTTCCAACATGAGTTATATACTTGTATCGCAACTATTCAATAGATCTAATATCATGTTAATTACACTACCACATCCCAAATCAATTCATAGCCAATCATAGCAACATATAATTATGAATTAACATTATTATAATTAAAGTACAATCCCATTTCTTATTCTACACAGATCAAGTCTCAATTGTTCATTCACATCGGAATAGCACTCTACTTACAACGTATGACGAATCTTGTATTCAGGATTATGAATTTGGTGATGCTATCCTTTGTTGTAGGCGTTGTTTTGATTTAATTATCGTGGCTTTAAGCTTTTGAATCAACTCCTAATTGTCTCTTGATTTGACGGCTACTCCTAGTCTTTATTCAGCAGCATGACAGCTCCATACTCATTTTTATTTGTGTGAATTAGGTGGAGTCTTAGGTCCTTTTTATAGAGTTTGTGAATTGATTAGAGTCGTCGATGGAGCCTAGATTAATATAAGCCGCTCGTTTTAAAGAGAAACCAATCAAGAGTTGACACATAAGCCCTAGTGACAAGACCACCCAGTCGACCTGGGTCTTGGGCGGGAAAATTCCCGCCAAGCCCAATCTGGGTCCGATTTTGATTTTGAATTCGCTTTTCTGAACTGTTTCTGTCTGTTTGAATTTTAAATTGAATTCTGAAACTTCCGGAGGTCATATCTCCCTCATACGGAGTCCGTTTTACGCAACCTCGGACTCTATCTCAAGCAGAATTCCGAGACGAACGAAATGGCTATCCCGTTTCCCTTAATTCTTTGATTTGAAATTAATTATACTTTAATATGTTCACCTTACAGTTACCGGAAGATTCGGGGTGTTACATTCTCCCCTCCTTAAAGGATTTCGTCCCCGAAATCTTCGAGTCTAGGAGAATGCATATCCTAACATCCAAACGTCCATCTACTCATCCATCAAACACGAGCGTCCATTGTCCCTAAAAGACTTCTAATGCTTCATGATCATATGCAAAGTGTGTGTACATGTACTTATCTAATGCAAAATCAGTCGGTCTACTGATTCAGTTGACCTCCTTAATGCAAATTATGTAAGTGTCATGAATCCATTATGTATGCAAACCTTCCTATTCATGATTCTACATGAGTGCACAATCATTCATATAAATGCAACATCCAAATGACAACACCATAAACTTCAACCATATAAGGATGTAAATACATATATGCATATGCAATATGAAGTGACTGAGCCGATCTAAAACCTAGATTGTGTGTGTATATGCAACCACGAGCAATCACTAGCAATCACTTGCAACCACTTGCAACCATCATCCATAACATGTTTTCAATTACATGTTTGCATCCATTTGTTTTCTACCTAAAGAGTTAAGGAGAAAGGGTCGAGGAAATATGCCTAAAAGATCGATAAAACATAACTTAAGGAAAAGGAGAGATCAAAGATGTACCCTCAAAAAGAAAAGGGTAGGCTGCGCGTATTCTACCTCAGTTTCCCAAGTCGCGTCTTCCTCGACGTTGCTCCATTGAACTTTGACAAGCTTGACTTCGCGGTTGCGTAGCTTTTTCACTTCCGTTCCTAAGATGCATGTTGGAAGTTTCCTAACGGTTGCTTCGCGTTCCACTTCGGCTTCTTCAAGGATGTTTGGCTCTACCACTTCAGCAGATTCATGTAGACATTTTCGGAGGTGCGAAACATGAAAGACGTTGTGAACTCCAGCTAGTTTTTCAGGTAGTTCTAATCTATAGGCCATTTTCCCAATTCTCTCGATAATAGGAAACGGCCCTACGAATCTTGGTGCTAGCTTCCCTGTGGTTCCAAAACGAACGACATTCCTTAGAGGAGATACCTTAAGGAAAACTCTGTCCCTAACCTCAAACTCAAGGTCAGTCCTTCTCTTGTCCGCGTAGGATTTTTGTCTATCTTGGCCTGTCTTCATCCTCCTTCATATTAAGTCTACTTTTTCTGAAGTCTCTCTGATCATATCTGGTCCAAGAATAACCTTATCTGTAGACTCCCACCAACAAGTTGGTGACTTGCACGGTCTTCCATACAATGCTTCGAAGGGTGCCATGCCTATGGTAGCTTGGAAGCTATTGTTGTAAGCAAACTCAACTAAGGGAAGGTGATCCTCCCATTTCCCTCCAAAGTCTAGAACACAAAGTCTCAAATGATCCTCTAAAACTCTATTCACCCTTTCTGTCTGGCCATCGGTCTGAGTGTGATAGGCCGTGCTTAAACATAACTGAGTGCCTACAGCTTCTTGCAAACTTCGCCAAAACTCGCTTGTGAAGATAGGGTCTCGGTCACTAACAATGCTGGAGGGTATCCCATGGAGTCGAACTATCTCCTTGATGTAAAGAGACGCTAAAGATGAGGCGGTCCTTCTACTCTTGACAGGTAAAAAGTGGGCGCTCTTAGTAAGCCTATCCACTATTACCCAAATGCTAGTATTGCCTCTTCTGGACCTAGGCAGCCCATCAACGAAGTCCATTGAAATGCTATCCCACTTCCACTGTGGGACCTCTAGGGGATGAAGTAGTCCTCCAGGTTTCTTCTGTTCCGCTTTAACTTTTTGGCATA
This sequence comes from Allium sativum, assembly GCA_030737875.1. Classification (NCBI taxonomy): domain Eukaryota; kingdom Viridiplantae; phylum Streptophyta; class Magnoliopsida; order Asparagales; family Amaryllidaceae; genus Allium; species Allium sativum. Next base: position 24,404,538 of record CM060923.1, on the reverse strand, counting down.
CCATACACTTAGAAACGAAATCTGCCATCTTTCTTCATGCCGTTCCAAAAGAAAACTCTTTTCATGTCCTTGTACATTTTGTCTCCGCTTGGATGTATTGTCATCTTGGAACGATGTGCTTCCTCGAGAACCTTCTTTACCAATTCTCTCACTTGTGGGACGCATAGTCTTCCGTCGCGTCTCAGCCAGCCTTTATCATCGATAGAGTATCTACTGAGGTGACTAGAAGTCTCACCCCTAACTAGCTTATCAACCACTTCAACTAGCTGAGGGTCCTCATGTTGTGCCGTCCCTATTGTGTCCAAAAGAGTAGGGCGCACCTCAAGAGATGCTAACAAACCCGGTACGAAATCAGAGGAGGGCCTGAAGTTAAAACTGGCTATATAATCTAGGCTTTGCCTTTCTACAAAGAGTGGGCTTAGGGTCAATTTCTTTCTACTCAAGGCGTCTGCCACCACATTGCCCTTGCCCGAAGTATAGGAAATCTCGAAGTCATACGAGGCAAGAAACTCCATCCATCTCTGTTGCCTCAAGTTAAGATCTTTCTGCGAGAAAAGATACTTCAAAGATTTATGGTCAGTATACAGTTCGAATCTCTCACCTAGGAGATAGTGGCGCCAAGACTTTAGCGCAAAGACGATGGTGGCCAACTCGAGATCATGGGTTGGGTAGTTCTTTTCATGAACTTTCAATTTCCTTCCACCATAAGCTACTACCCTTCCTTCTTGCATCAAGACAGCGCCTAGCCCTGTCCCACATGCATCTGTATAAACTGTGAACATCTTGCTTCCGTCTGACAGAGTCAGGACTGGGGCTGTTGTAAGAGCCCTTTTTAGGCGTTGGAAAGCCAACTCGCAATCCAAGTCCCAATTGAACACTAGATTCTTCTTTGTCAGCCTTGTGAGTGGAGCTGAGATTTTCGCAAAATCCCTTATGAATTTTCGGTAGAAACCTGCTAGCCCTAGAAAACTTCGGACCTCAGTTGCATTCTTTGGTGCCTTCCAGTCTTGCACCGCAACTACCTTCGCGGGGTCTACGGCCAGCCCTTCTTTAGATACTACATGCCCAAGAAACCTTACTTCTTCTCTCCAAAAGTGGCATTTTGAAAATTTTGCCTTTAGCTGATGTGCTCGGAGAGTATCCATGATTTCCTTCAGATGTTGAGCATGCTCTTCCTCACTCTTTGAGAAGATCAAGATATCGTCTACGAAGACTACCACGAACTTGTTGAGGAATTCTCTGAACACCCTACTCATCAGGTCCACGAAGTAAGCGGGTGCATTTGTCAAGCCGAAAGGCATGACAAGCCATTCAAAGAAGCCGTCTGGGGTTCTGAATGCTGTCTTATCGATGCTATCTTCAGCCACCCTTAGCTGATGAAATCCAGTCGCCAAATCGAGTTGGGAGAAAACTGACGCTCCTACAAGCTGATCAAACAGATCGTCAATTCTGGGGAGAGGGTGCCTATTCTTTTTCGTTCGCTTGTTGAGCTCCCTATAGTCAACACATAGACGGAGTGAACCATCCGCCTTTGTAGCGAACATCACTGGAGTGCCCCTTTCTGAAATGCTCCTTCTAATGAACCCCTTCTCTAGAAGCTCTTTAACCTGCTTACTGAGCTCTTTCCTTTCCCGTGGAGCCATGTGTCTAACGGGCAACGCAACGGGCTTTGCGTTACCTACAAGATATATGCGGAAGTCTATCTCCCGCTTCAGAGGTAAGCCCTTCACCTCTTCGAAGACATCCGGATATTCACGGACCACTCTAACCGATTGCAAACTCTCAACAGAAGCATCTAGCGATTCAAGATAACTAAGCGTAACCGCATACGAGGGATTACAAGTAATTTCCAGAGTGTTACTGAGTTGGATCAGAAGCCTAACCACCCTTTTCTAACAATCAAGGATGGCACCATTACTGGATAGCCAATCCATGCCCAAAATGAAACCATATCCCGAGAAACCCAAAACAAAGGCACTACATCTAAATTCAATGCTTAGAATAGAAATTTTCAGTCCCACACAGATCATAGACAAATGAGCTAGGCCCCCGATTGGATTTGAAACAATTAAGGGGTCCTCTACCATACTAGTTTCTAGGTGTAGAGATTCTACTAAAGCAGATGAAATAAAGGAGTGTGATGCGCCAGAATCAAATAAAGTGCGAACCGGGTGATCATAAAGATAAACTACACTTTCTACAGAAGTATTTATACCTCGTTGTTGCATAGGTGGTGCTTCTAGCGCATGAACCTGTGCCCCTGAGGTGGATCCAGCCTTCTGCCCCTGCCCTCGCTTCTTTGGGCAATCCTTAGCCATGTGGCCTGTCTCACCACAAGAAAAGCACCCACCATTCAACTTGGCCTTCTTCTTCCAGCAGTCTTTCACTAAGTGCCGTACTTTGCCATAGAAATTACACTTCCTCTTCTCTTGGGACTTGTTGTCTTTCCCGCCCTTCTTAAAGTCTGTCTTCTTAGGCTGTAAACCCTCTTTCTTCCCTTGAGAGCCTTCTGCCTTTGTCTCCTTCTTGCCCTTATCCTCTTCGTTCAGCAATGCCATCTGCACCAACCTTTCATACGTAGCTCCCATAGGTATATGGGTCATGGCCAAGCTGTGTAATGGCTCATTCAATCCTTTGACAAAGCGGAGAGCCTTCTTGTGCGGAGTGTTGACTAGGTCCAGTCCGAACCTAGCCAGCTGATCGAACTGATTAACGTACTCCTTGACTGTCATATTCCCTTGCTTAAGAAATAAGAATTTTTCCAATTGAAGGCTCCTTTCAGCTTCCGAGAGAAATTTAGCCTCAAACCTCGCCCTAAAGTCCTCCCATGTTTCCACTGGTCTTTCTGCATTGGTAACTTCCCACCAGTAGGAAGCCTCGCCTTTAAGTAGCCATACTGCCAGTTGTACCTTCTGCCTATCTTCTACCTCAAAGATGACGAATAAGTCCTCGGTTTCCTTCAACCAGTTCCTGGCTGCCACGAAGGACTCGGTTCCATGAAAGTCCTTCCCTCCCATAGTTTTGAAATCTTTATATGTCTTAGCAAAAGCATTACCACGCGGAGGAGGTGGAGGAGGAGGTGCTGCTGCAGCTGGGAGAGGAGGATGATTTTCTGTAGCTGGGGGAGGAGGAATAGCGGGGCCTGGCTAATTGGCCCTTACTTCTAGGAATCGTCTGAACCAACCAGGTATTGGTACATCCTCTGGCAAGTTAAGTTCTGCGGACATGCTGAAACAAAAAGGACGGATTCAAAACGAAAGATAAAAGGTAGTACTTATGGCTTTGGCGGACTATGCCTTTTTAAAATAAAATAACATTTTATCTTTAAAAATGCTTCTTTAAATTTTCTTTTGAAAATAAATTTTCAAAACTTTTTATCTGATCTGGTTAACCTATGCTCTGATACCAAGTGAAACACCCCATCTCCGTTAGGGTCACTCATAAAGGGAATGCCCTAATTTTGGTGGAGGTTTATAAGTATAAGTCACAGATACACAAGACAGAAATAATTACACATATTTTTAAACAGCGGAAACAACAGCAACTTTTATTTCATCAAAATACGTGTTACACAAACCATACCATAACTGTCTTACAATACTTCCGAAAACATTACATTTCCATAACTGTCTTGATTTCATAACTTAAAGAAGCATAAAAACATAAGTAAACTGCATAAGTCCCCATAATTGCTATCCAAAGCCATAGTTCAAAACGAAAGAGATCCAAGCAATACATTCTCTCTCTTCAAGCTGGATGTGAAACTGGTTAAGCTGCAGTATTCCGTCCCTGCGGACCTGGGGGGGTGGGGGGACGAAAGAAAAGAAGACGAAAGAAAAGAAGATGAAAGAAAAGTAGAGTCAGACATAAAGCCTGAGTAAGTCTAGGACTATCCAGTCTATGAATAAGAAAAAGAGCATGATAAGTACAAACTGGAAATGGGAAAGCACCATAAACTAAGTTAAGTTGTCTAGAGTCGAATACACTATCGTACCCCATATTAATCTCTGCACCCCATAAACTAGTTCCCAACTGGCGCCCCACAATCAGGGTGAAGTGATCCTTTTTAATGATTGGCTCCTACTCGCATAGTTACATGTGTCTTACGACCCCCGATGTTGTAGCTACCTATGCTGGTCCCACCATAGGGTGTATCAAGTCCCATGGTGGTGGCCTGACACAGTTCTAGAATGCACAGGTATACTACTGGTGCCCAGTGCCTAATTTTTCTGCGCCGGAGTGTGTGCACGCCCGCACCCCGTTAGAACCTACACTGCTGCACCACCGCCGTCGATTTGACCTCTTATAGTCAGCCCAGTAACCGTGCCCCACCCTGCCTAGTTCAGGGTATCCTGATACACCTTGTAGGGTTACTGCTGAAAAGGGTCCCCTGCTACTAGGTTTTCTATTTCTAGCCAACATGCTGAGTTGGTTAAGTGTTCCATATAAACCTAACCCCCAATCAGTCTGTATAGTTTAGCATGTTGTATTTGATTAAGTATTAATTCAATTTACTTAATCCTTTCAATCCTGTCTTAGCCTTAATTGTCTTATTAAAGCACCAACCACTCACATTAGACAGGTATTGTTGATCCTTCTATGTATATTTTTATGATCATTTTTAGTGTAGTTGGATCCAATTGGGTATTATGATTCATATGAATTTATGTTGGAATAGGCATCATGATTAAAGTGAAAACCATACTTTTGTATTAGTGACAAAAGTAAGCATCTTTGTGAACTTGTGTTGACTTTATGAACATGACTAGTTTATGTTTAACTTTATGCCCAAACAAAATATGTTTTAGGCTTAGGTTGTTGTAAAAAAAACATATGATAATATATGTGGCACATAATTAAGTTAGATTCATACTTTAAATAAAAGTTTACATGATTAGATTAAAACCATGATTCATGTTTAGGTATGTTTTATGTCAAGATTATATGCTATTACAATGCATGTTCACAAGTGCCTAATTTATGTTAATTAGATCGCTATGTTGCAAGTTCATGCGTTAACACACCCTTTTTTTGATGTTACATAGGATGTATATACATCATGTTCTAAGCCTCCCCTTTTTATGTGGCTAAGTTGGGCTAAAATGTTGAAGCCCAACATGTGTTATATTATTACGTACAAACGGGGGAATACGTTGGGGTTAATTAAAGTATATGTGTTGGCATGTTTGGCACATGCCAACGATTCATGACATTTTAAATGGTATAAATTATTATACCCAAGAATAATGAATTTGAATAATGGGCCGCAAATATTTACATATAAAAGAAAAAGAGACAAAATATGTAAACTTAGAAAATACGACATGCATAACCCGAGGTTGGATTGCGTTGTGACATAAACCTGCCCGGACCCGCCCGGTTGTCCAGTAGTCACAACAATACCTATCCAATGTGGGTGGTTAAGCATTGAGCCCAATAAAGTCCCGAGGTTAGACTGAGTTGTGACGTAAGACTGCCCGGACCCAACCGGCACCAGGCAGTCACAACAATACCTGTCTAATGTGAGTGGTTGGAGCTTTAATAAGACAATTAAGGCTAAGACAGGAATGATAGGATTAAGTAAATTGAATTAATACTTAATCAAATACAACATGCTAAACTATACAGACTGATTGGGGGTTAGGTTTATACAGAACACTTAACCAACTTAGCATGTTGGCTAGAAGTAGAAAACCTTGTAGCGGGGGACCCTTTTCAGCAGTAACCCTACAAGGTGTATCAGGATACCTTGAAATAGGCAGGGTGGGGCACGATTATTGGGCTGACTGTAAGAGGTCAAATCAACGGCGGTGATGCAGCAGTGTAGGTTCTAACGGGGTGCGGGCGTGCACACACTCCAGCGCAGAAAAATTAGGCACTGGGCACCAGTAGTATACCTGTGCATTCTAGAACTGTTTCAGGCCACCACCATGGGACTTGATACACCCCATGGTGGGACTAGCATAGGTAGCTACAACATCGGGGGTCGTAAGACACATGTAACTATGCGAGTAGGAGCCGATCATTAAAAAGGATCACTTCACCCTGATTGTGGGGCACCAGTTGGGAACTAGTTTATAGGGGGTGCAGAGATTAATATGGGGTACGATAGTGTATTCGACTCTAGACAACTTAACTTAGTTTATGGTGCTTTCCCATTTCTAGTTTGTACTTATCATGCTATTTTTCTTATTCATAGACTGAATAGTCCTAGACTTACTCAGGTTTTATGTCTGACTCTACTTTTCTTTCGTTCCCCCCCCCCCCCCAGGTCCGCAGGGAGGGAATACTGCAGGTTGACCAGTTTCACATCCAGCTTGATGAGAGAGAATGTATTGCTTGGATCTCTTTCGTTTTGAACTATGGCTTTGGATAGCAATTACGGGGACTTATGCAGTTTACTTTATATTATCGTATGTTTTTTTACAACAACCTAAGCCTAAAACATATTTTGTTTGGGCATAAAGTTAAACATAAACTAGTCATGTTCATAAAGTCTACACAAGTTCACAAAGATGCATACTTTTGTCACTAATACAAAAGTATGGTTTTCACTTGAATCATGATGCCTATTCCAACATAAATTCATATGAATCATAATATCCAATTGGATCCAACTACACTAAAAATGATCATAAAAATATACATAGAAGGATCAAAAATCATGTTGGCATGATAGTGAATCATATACTTGCGTAAGTCTTAACTTGGTTGCAACAAAATATATATAACTTCTCATTAACCACAACGTATCAAATTTCCAACATGAGTTATATACTTGTATCGCAACTATTCAGTAGATCCAATATCATGTTAATTACACTACCACATCCCTAATCCATTCATAGCCAATCATAGAAACATATAATTATGAATTAACATTATTATAATTAAAGTACAATCCCATTTCTTATTCTACACAGATCAAGTCTTAATTGTTCATTCACATCGGAATAGCACTCTACTTACAACGTATGACGAATCTTGTATTCAGGATTCTGAATTCTGAATTTGGTGATGCTATCCTTTGTTTTAGGCGTTGATTTTATTTAATTGTCGTGGCTTTAAGCTTTTGAATCAACTCCTAATCGTCTCTTGATTTGACGGCTACTCCTAGTCTTTCTTCAGCAGCATGACAGCTCCATACTCATTTTTATTTGTGTGAATTAGGTGGAGTCTTAGGTCCTTTTTATAGAGGTTGTGAATTGATTAGAGCCGTCGATGGAGCCTAGATTAATATAAGCCGCTCATTTTAAAGAGAAACCAATCAAGGGTTGACACATAAGCCCTAGTGACAAGACCAAGCCCAGAAATTCGGCCAAGCACAGACCAGGCCAGCCAGGAGGGGCTGGGTTCGACCTGGCTCAGGGGCCAGCTCGACTACCCAGTCGACACCCAGGTCGACTGCCCAGTCGACCTGGGTACCCCAGGTCGACTACCCAGTCGACCTGGGTCTTGGGCGGGAAAATTCCCGCCCAGCCCAATCTAGGTCCGATTTTGATTTTGAATTCGCTTTTCTGAACTGTTTCTGCCTGTTTGAATTTTGAAACTTCCGGAGGTCATATCTCCCTCATACGGAGTCCGGTTTACGCAAACTCGGACTCGATCTCAAGAAGAATTCCGAGACGAACGAAATGGCGTATCCTGTTTTCCTTAATTCTTTGATTTGAAATTAATTATACTTTAATTTGTTCACCTTACAATTACCGGAAGATTCGGGGTGTTACACAGCAGCTTCTTAAACATACTGTTCCAAGCATTTATTTTGGATGAGCTTCTCTATTGCATTCTTGAGCTGGAGACATTCATTCGTATTATGGTCGAACATGTCGTGGAATCTGCAGTATTTTCCAGAGTTCTCACGGTCGGTAGATTCTCTCGTGTCTGGTTCCTAGTAGTAAGATGGCAATACAGGTCTTAAGATAAATTTTCACCAGCTAGTAGTTGAGTAGAGTGTAATCCCCATAAGTTGGGTAGTAGTTGCATTTCTTCGGATATCCAAGTGACTGGATGTTGCGGGCGCTTTGCTTGCTATTGTTTGGCTTGAGCCTGAATGGGACAACCCCCTTACCCTTATCAGAAGACATTGCACATGACAATGCCCAAGTGTGGGTTGTGAAGATGGCCGCATTGAGCTGCCCTATTTTTCTGTGCTTCCCCTTGGCATAAAATGTGATTGGCCTTCTTGTAGTAAGCTTTCAAGATCTTAGGTTTTGTCGATCCACACTCCAAATTCGAAGTTGGGCAGAATGCCATTAGCAAGCTAGATCAAAACCGAGTGTGGCTCTAGATCGTCAACCTCAGAGAGGGATGTACTGAAGCATTCGAGGTAAATTTTGAGAGTTTCCTCCATGCCCTGGTAAAGGTTTGAAAGAGTTGGAGTATCCTTCGTCCTTGTGACATGCATTCTAAATTGCTTCAATAATTCGGAAGTGAGTTGGTTGAAGGTAGAAATGGATCGAGCTATTAGTCGGCAAAACCAGAGTAGACCTTCATCTTCTAAGAATACCGGGAAGCACATGCATTTGACGGTGTCAGTTGCTCGACTTTAGTCCATATGCCATTCATAATGGTTTAAAAAGTTGTAGGGATCAGTCTTTCCCACGTAAGCTGTAAGCTAGGGCGTATTGAAGCATTGAGGCCATTCTTCTTTGTGGATGGCCCGAGTGAAGGGGTTATGCCTCATATTGGTTTCCTATATGTCAGTGAAATTTCACCATGTTTCTATCATGATACTCTAGATCATGTCAGTAAGAAACATAGGCTGAACCTCTGATGGATTCGGACGGTCGTGGTTCAGCTCAGGAGGTTGGGACCATGGATATCTTCTCGGATGAATATTTACATCATCTTCATCCATGTCGTCACCTAGGCTGCTAGATTCTGTGGAGGTTGATTAGATTGAACTTAGGCCTGTTGAGATGCTGGACGCGTAGGCACGAAGTTCAGAGCTACGACAATTAGATTCTATCTTGAAGGGGGTCAGTTACTAGGTCCTGTTTCATTATTAATAATCAACCAGGAAAGGTCGCGTAGACGCATTCCCTCACTGAACGTCGTTGTAGTTCCATTAATGCTTTCATTGCCATGGACATTATTATTGGCGATGGTGTTAGCATTAGCAATAGTCCACCTCTTTTGGCTTCGGTTCCCATGGTGGGTGCCAAAAGAAGAGCTATCTGAGACATTAGATAAAGGACTAGTGTTTCATTTGAGTTCAAGGCGAGCGACGTTCCGTTGGCTTACTTGAATTCGCTGCATCAGCTCTGTATTTGTTCTCAACTGGTCGTTAAGTTCCCGAGTCCTTCCTTCCAACAACTTATTAGGCTTGAAGAGTTAGCCTTGGGTTTGCCAGAGCGTTAGGATTATAAGGAGGAATTATTTCCATATCGACTAGGTGTTTTGAGGGTAGGGGTTGAGCAGAAATCGTAGTGTCAGCCATTGTGGAAATTCTGATCATTCAAATCTTTCTTTTCATAGCCGTTGTAAACAAACCCAGAAGGTAGGTTGAGAAAACTTAAGAAGTGCACCATGTTGAGATGGAAGTCGGTCAGAAAGAAGCAAGTAAATCTCTCAATAAAAGAACCAAAGTTTTAACATGTAAAATTGTCATCACACTCGAAGATTCTCGATTATACAAGAACAAAGTTTTGCGTATAGAAAAGTAAGTGTACCAAGCAAAGAACACAAGAATTTATAGTGGTATGATTAATATTGAACCTACATTCATTTTGAAACATCTATAGACTTATATTCATAACTGAAGGTTAGAAGTATTCCACGTCATCATTACAATTATCTACAAAATTTGGTTAAGTATTCGGGAGTAATATTTTTCATATAGGAAGTCTTGGAAAAAAAATTAGTTGTTCTTCTTCTTCCTTATGGATTAGGCTACCATTAATGATGTCTATTTGACACTTTCTATGAATTAGAAAAGTGGAAATTTATTATAAATTGATTGCAAGCACATAGGTGTGTAGTATGCAGGTCGAACACAGGGAGGAAAATTAAATTTTACTATTTATATAAATTCACGAGCGAGTTAGACGAATTTGGAGGATTTGGTTGAAATAAAAATTGAAATTACAATTTCATTTAGAACAAATTTAATTGAACCAACGACCAAATCACATTTATTAATTGAAACAGGAAAAACAATAAACTACTACCGAATTCACTACAGATTCGAATCTAATCAAATCTATATTAAATTTAGTACTATCTGGGAAAGCTGAATAAAATATAGAAATTAAAATTGCATAATAAAATAACACACAAAAAGTAAAATTAGAATTACCATTGAATCTAATTGGACAGTCAATCACTAATGAGAAAATTAAATTGCAATAGCAAATTGTGCTCTATCAAATGTAATTGAATAGACAACACAAATTTACTTGACCCAAGAGGAGTATAGAAAAGAAAAGAAAGACCTCTCAATTCTTTGATGAATTTTAGAACGAGAATACATGAGTATTTATAGGATAGATTAGCCAACCTAAACCCTAATACAGTCACAAATGGGCCTTATTTAAATCCGGTAAGTTTTGACCTTTCCTCTTGCTTTCTTAACAGGTCTTCCATGATTTGTGGTCTGCATATTCTTTCTAACAATTATTTTCTTGTCCAAAAAGAAATTTGATGTGAGATCTTCATCAGCAAGTCTTTATATATATATATATATATAAACAACAATTTAAACTCTATTTTCTATTTTTCTGAAAGCATGTGGCTTAGTCGGCATATCTATAAAAAAATGACAAAATAATACCCAAGTAATTTATTATACGCAAAAGATAAAATATAAGAGCATAAAATAAACATATTTTCATGTTTAGTTAATACCCCCACACTTTTCTTTTACTCATCCTTCATGAATGAAAAACTAAACTAGGTATGTCACACTTTCATAGGAAACACGATTGCATTATGCGTAGCAACAAACCGTTAAACCTCTAGGTGTCTCTAGTAGGACTAGTGGTGTCTCATGAGGGTTTTCAGCGGATACTACCCACAAAATCCGAATTTAATATGCTATGGTTATAATGAAACTATATGAATGAACCCGACATACAAAAATGAAAACAAGAATGAAAACATGGCTTTTTTCAGAAAAGTTAAAACTTAGCAGTAAACACGTCGAAATCAATCTATAGAAATTTTTGGTTGCTCAACTTGTCACAAATTTTCAACTTCATATGTTAAATTCTAGTTTGGATAGTTGGTCTGATTGATAACACAGTGGAGCTATGAAATAAATTCTTGTTTTGCTCATCACAGTTTGCAAAGTGATATACTCATTTCCATGTGTATGACTAGTCAAACCTATAAGGTCAAGAAGTGCTTGGGCATCATTTTTTATTCTCTGTCTCTGTAAAAAAAAAATATAACTAATCACGCACGCCTAACTTAAAAAACAAAGGTATACTACTCATGCACTGCCTTGCGGGCTGATGTTAGAATTAGGGACAGAGCTTGATGAATTATGCAGACCAACACTGACTTTTTCAACAAGATGTCGGTAATCCTTAGGTGTCTAACTCATAAAATGAGACCAAGGTATACCACCCATGCACTACCTTACGGGCTAGCATGAGAGGTGGGAAAGAGCTTGGTAGGTTCACACACCAACGGTAGATTTACATGCAATGTGGTGTGACACCCCACCTCGAGACCTACCATTATAACGAGAATTAACAAGTAATGTCGTCTATTAGAGCAGAGAATAGGGATGGTTAAGGGAGGCTATCCATAATTTAATACTAATCAAGTATTAAAAACATCGATTAGGTGAATAGAATTTCTTTTTCTTAAGACAAGTGGATCGATGCACCCAACACTCCTAATAAGAAACTACGATGGCTAAGGATTACTTCAGAACAATATATGATATATCATAGACATAGAACACAGAACGGTTACATATAGATACAATCACAAAAATACAACTTATACATGTGTTATAATTAAATATACAACACAGATACAACAAGGACTAAAATACAACAACACAATGAACTGACTATTGAACAACACAGAAAAAGTCTTCAGAAGATTGTCTAAGTGATGACAACAAATCCACGAGTCAACGGCTACTAAACCAAGAACAACTCGGTATGAACCGAGCATTACATACACCGATCAGTCTGGTTTACATATCAGTAATGATAAAAGATTAGATAAATATTAAAAAGACACTAATTCCTTTCCTAAAAAAGGATATTAAAACATGGATTCATGCAGAAAGTCTGATATAGCAATTTTCTTTCCTTCAAAAAGGAATGACATACACTCAAGATCACAAACGCTTCATTTACGAGTCCACGATATTAATATATAGCTGTATGCGAGAAACATGAACATGGACTTAAACATTCTCTTAGCACGAATTACCTGAATTCGATGATTAGGGTAATCAACACCAGGAATCACATAACGCGAAGGGAAGACCCTGAAATCACATGGTGATATCACAAAACCACTTAGTTTGCTGAAACACTAAATCCCTGAATCAGTGAGTCACAAAGTCAACGGATCACAAAATCACAAAATTACTAAATCACCGAAACTCTATAAAGAGTCAAAACCACAAATGAAGTCTCCACAAATAATAGTACTCACTATGGTGAAATCAATGAAAAACATGAAGCATAAAAACACAGAGTTTGGTCCAACTTAGAGTGGCAAGCTGAAGTCATGCCTGCACGTGTTATCACACAAGATGGCGTGAAGCCATAGCCAGTATTATATCACACGAAAAGGGTACCCGAAAGACTCGAGGGTCCACAAAGCCTCAAAGGATTGACCCGAAGGTCTGTATAGAGTTCACACAGGACTAGTGGTCAGAAAGGAATGTGTCACAGACCCTCAGATAGTGACCCGAAAAGCGATAATCGTGCGTCATGTACCACACCTTTTCACTTAACATTTCACACATTGCACCTCAGCTCCACACTAGAAAACACATGAAATCATTAAAAACGCAGAGAACAATATAAATCATAGAAAACACTGAGGATAACTGAGCATCATGAAGAATCATTGAGAGGCACTATGAATCACGAATTTTTTTACTTCGATCATACGGATCTAGGATTAATTGATATGATACACCGATGCGTCCTATGCTACGCGGTTTACGATACCATAAATCACCAATATGCCTTCTTGAAGGGTGCAAATAAGTGTAATTTTTATATTAAAAATATATTTAAGAAAATAGTTTGAAAAATAGGTTCTTGGAAAAAATCTTTAAAAACCGTAAAGTTTGGAAATACTTGTTAAAATAAGATTTCCATTATATTTATAAAACCTTGTCAAAACAATACTTTGTCTTAAAACTATGTTTTCATACTTAAAACATTTCAAAAGAGATTTCTAAAACTTATTCATGTGTCAAGGAATCTATAACGACCCAAGGATTTTCGACTCTGTATATCGACACAGCACACCATGTCGACAATTCAAACATCGAAAATACTGGACCATTAATAGAATGAAGTTAGAGGTTGAGAAACAGAAAGAAAGAAAAATTAGACTAGAAGAAGAAGAAAACAACATAACGGAATCAAAGTAAACACGAATCTCACAGCGGAAAAAATAAAATATATGATATAGCATCTTTGAAATACAAAACTGTATTTATACTTAAATATATCATCAGTGCACATCGCGTACATATCATAGCGGAAATAAACTCTATATATATCTAACTCTAAAGCCTCCTGCTCCAAGCTCCTTTAAGTATATTTGTAAAATCCCGACTACTTGATTGCCCGTACAAAATTGGGCACCCAAGAGTTTGGGGAAAACAAAACAAAATAAACTCTGGGTCAGTCATGTGACTAGTGTCAGTAAACTCTAATCAATTGGTTTAACTTTAAAAATCCTTTTAAAAGAAATGATAATCATAAGACCGATCCACACATAAACACAGTTGGTTTTTACCTCATGATAACCCAAAATATTTCTTAAGATCAATATTTTCTAATATTATAATAATGTCTAAATCAAGTAAATAACAATATATCAGAACGCTTCCATATCACGCTCTACATATATAATATACAATCAAAAACCGCGGGCTCGTATTGGGTAATGGATTTCCATCTATGACAAGGTATGAAATCACATTCCGATCAGTGTACTCTAGAAGCGATACGCTAAAGATCAATAAGAACATCTTGTAACTCGGCCACACATGGCGACCATTCATTTCAGTTGAATGTTCTGAATATATTATCACCTTACGGTTGGTATACCATCGTAACCTTTCTCGGGAGATACACAAGCGACAGAAGTAAAAAATATGAATATTCTCTAGACGGTGACAGTATACCCTAATTGTGTACGACCCACTTAGCCATGCTGCCAGCCCGGTTTTTGTTATTTCCTGGTTGATGAGGCTTGAGGTCATAACGACTATTATACATATCACATCTTCGGTATATTTGATTCGAAATAATAATACCCATACGGAGTGATTTCAGATAATAAATCCGATCCCGATCTCTCCGTATTGACAACGGAAATGGTCAAAAACTATGATAGTTAGTGATTTAACTATCAAAGAAAAACATGTGTAAAAACTAGGTCGTATTTCCAAATGGAAATCTTACCAATCAATCATCAATCAACACTGACCTCTTTTAATAGATTTATAAATAATCATTTCATTTCCTAATTCCCCTTCAATATCTTTACCCAAATATTTCTCTAACTCGTTTGGCTTCTCCCTATCCTTGGAAAACATTTCCATTTATTTTAAACTATTTAATTTATATATCTCAGAAAATATTTCTTGTTGACATCGGAAAACATTTCCATCTCATTCGTGCATCACTATCCTTCGATGTCCATCAGTCCCTAACCATAAATTTAGTAAGAGAACAATTTCCCAAGTATCAACCCCGAAGGCTGAAACCAACATCAGATCAATACTTAGAAAACCATTCAACATAACAAATCTCCAATCAGTTTCTAATGTTCTTAACCCCATTTCCATATTTCTTATTTTCAAAACTGTTTACACAACTCTCTATTTAGTTTATGAATCCACTTCTTTACGAAAATCTTTGATTATAACGATAACCTTAAAATCTCTGCTTTTGAAATATTTAATTTCAAAATATAACTTTTATTTAAATAAATAAACGAATAATTAATTTTCTTGATAAATGAATAAATCTTGATTATAACCGAAAAGTATATGGTACTTTCCTAAATTCGATAGAATTGAATTCCATCGTATAACTCACTTCTGAATAATCCCTACTCAATTATCGTTCAGAACGTCTGAATAAACTACCATTTCAGGTCAACTCCATTCCTAAATTCATTTCTTAATTTATCATCTTTAAAACATTTATCAATCTCCTTCTATAACCATTCTAAATCTTCAAACCGTTTTCTTTTATATCATTATTCACTTTGAAATGTGAATATTATTTCTTTACAGAAATCTGGACTCATTTTATTAAATCAAATCTTGATTTAAGTATAAAATACCACTACAGTTTTGTAATTCCATTTATCTAGTTATTTTATAAATTCATATTTCATTCCATAAACTCATTTTATAAGTTATAACTAGGATAAGACTCGTGCTTCGCACACGGCGGTTGGTGCTGGCTACAGACTTTAAGTTATAATATAAATCATGATTTCCTATTTGCTAACAAATCCAAATATTAATTATCCAGTCAAATCCTTAATTTCATTTTGTATATATATAAAATAAATTATTCTAATAACATTCGATATCATCGAATTAAAATTGTAAATCCTTACCGATTTATTTAATTTCTATTCATATTTCGAACATCGAATTAAATTCATCATTTTTCCTTCTAACCGATTTCCCCTTTCCTTTATATGTAAATTCATTTCTTAAATTATATTTCCAAACTGTTTAATAAAAAATAATTTCGCTTCATTTATAAATATCGTTTATAAATCAAATTACTTATTTTATATAATCAAAACAAGTTATTATGTTCTAACTAATCAAAATTCCATTTCTATTTAAAAACATAAATTCCCTTTTTAATACCCCAATTTCTTTTCCAATATATTCAAATATATTTTATGGTATTTTTTTATACCAATTATTTCAGGTCAACGTTGTTCCAATATCCCAACCATACAATAATCAACCATGGATTATTCATCACATTATATAATGTAATATATGAAAATCAATAATAAAATTGTTGAGGAATCCAATTGGATCCCCCCAACCTGTTTCCCTACATCCACGGATGTTAATCAACATAATAACACCGATTTCATATTAATATGAAATACGGTAATAGACGGAATCAATATTTAACTAGCAGTTCATATATATATATATATATATATATATATATATATATATCTAAAAGTTCAACCAATTAATAAGCAATCCATCCAAACAACCATCACACAAAGCATTCAATCATTTTTATCAAAATTAAATAACCATTATGGCTTAAAACGATTCCATAGCGATTGTTTGAAAATTTGATTTGGACATTACTTACAATCTATACGACGAAATCTCCATTTTTCTCTTATAATCGAAAAATACGGTTAAATAGATTCCAACGTTTCTTATTTCACAGAAATCCGACTTATAATGAATCATGTATATTCATTTGAAGTTCAAATGCTCGAATTACGAACTACCGCGACGTTATGGGCTCGATTATAATTATATTATAATTAATACGTTCAACTGTCGTTTTAAATAATATATTCATTATTAAAATTCAATTCTAAACTGAATTAAATTCCTTATATTGAACAACTTACACAAAACTATTATTTCTACTATTTTCGACAATTTCAGAAATTAAATATATTATCACATTATTTGTATTTAAATTAAATATTCAAAATATTTGAATTTAAAGCATTTATATTATAAAACCATTATTTAAATAATTAAATAAATTATATCATTAAAAATATGGGTCGTTACATACTTTCCCCCTTAAAAGAACTTCGTCCCCGATATTACTAAGTCGGAAAATTGCTATAAACCCTATCTTAACTAGATTCAAAATTATTTGTTTCGCTTCTAAATTTCAGTTCTTAACTGAACCAATAAATTAAAATATTAACTTATTCTTATTAACAAAAAGTTTCAAAAATTATGAAAAATTTTCTAACACTCCAAATTTTCGAAAAATTTCGCCACCATTTCCTTTGCACGGCTCAATTGATACAACTACAACTCGCCTCTCCAGGCCTTCTCCAATCCTAAAGAAAATCAACCAGCAAAGCGGCTGGCCAAATAGGCTCATATAAATCTCATACTCAAATATAATAAAAACTTGTCCAATTTTATCGGGCATTCAACTCTATCTCTTCCATTCCCTATCCCTCAGCGTACAAAATGTATTCCCCATTTGATCTCCACTCAATTCATTCTCAGACCAAACCATTTTCTTATAACCAAGTCAAATTCCATCCAAACTCTGATTCTGTAGCGACCCGGATTTTTTGCGACTTTAGTTATCGATATAAACACGATGATGACTAACCAAACATCGAAAAATCCTGGTAATTAATGAAAGAAATTAGAAGGTGAGGATAGATAAGATAGAAACTTAGAATAGAAGAAGAAAAGAAGAACTTACATCATCAGAGTAACACGAATCTCACAGCGGAACGAATAACATATAATCGATAATATGACTTTGAAATATAACAGTTATGTATACAATAGCACTTATCAGAGTACAACACTTACAACACAGCGGGAATAAACTATAGCTATATGATCCTGAAGCCTCCTGCTCCAGCTCTTCAGATATATCTGTAAATCCTGACTACTTGACTGCCCGTACAAAATTGGGTACCCAAGAGTTTAGGGAAACAAAACAAAATAAACTCCGGGTCAGTCGTGGGTCTGGTATGAGTAAAACAGTTTAAAACAGTTATACAGGTATATGATATCTCATAAGACCACGCCGTGAATACGAAACGGGTTTTCCCTTATGAGAATCCAAACATCTTTGAAAAGCAATATCATTCTGATATTATAATAATGTCTATGTACAAATAGCTATCAATTTAGCAGAACGCTTTCATCTCACGTTCTACATATATAGTATACAATCGAAATCGCAAGCACGTATTGGATAATGGGTTTCCAACTATGACAAGGTATGGAACCACCTTCCGATCAGTGTATTCTAGGAATGATACACTGGAGTTCAACAAGAACATCTTGCAACTCAGCCACACATGACCGACCACTCATTTCGCTTGAGTGTATCGAATGTACATCACCAACGGTTGGGATCAGCAACCGTTCCCGTATATATATATATATGGGACAACATTGATAGATTAAAGAAGCAAATGAATATTCTCTAGATAGGTGATTATACACCCTACTTCGGTGCGACTGACTTAGCCATGCTGCCTTCCCGACTTCTGTCATTTACCAGATGTGAGGCTAGAAGCTACGCTTATCTTTTACATGCCACATCTTCATTCACTTTGTATGTCACATCGTCATACTCGCCAAATCACAAATTGATTTCCCCAAAAATACCATGGGTATTCATCTAAGAGAAACAAATTCCTCCGCCACCAAATGTGAATACGTTTGAAGAGGTCAACTTACGCGATCTATTAGATATACTCTGTCAGACATTCTTCCATACAGTTCGTCCTGGGACTGGACAAACTGAAGGCACTATTCTGTAAACAGGATAGCCCTTTCATAACTCCGTCTTCAATTATCTTTGGCATATATGATTCGCAACGCTTATGCCAATATAGAGTGGTTCTTCGGATAATAATCCAACCGGTCTCTCCATATTAACAACGTTAAAATGGTCAAAAACTTCGATAGTCGATGAGTTAACTATCAAAGAAAAACACGTGTGCAAACAATGATATTATTTCCAATTGGAAATTATAACGATCAATCATCAACCATATATATGTATATATATATATATATATGTTCACATTTCCTTATTTTCTTTGTTTAGAAAATATATGTTATTAACACTGGAAAACATTTCCTTTTGTTTATTTACACATCGCTACCATTCCACAACTATTAGTCCCTAACTATAAACTAGTATGAGAACGATTCCCTAAGTATAAACCCCGGAGGCCGAAACCAACATCAGATCGATACTCAGAAAACCATTCAACTTACTAATCTCTAGTCAGTTTCTAATTTTGCTTAACTCTATTTCTTTAATCTCAAATTGAATAACTCTATTTGTTTAACTCCTATTCGAATAACTAATATTGAATTTAACTCCATTCGCTTGACTCTAGATCGCAGCGATCACAATGGTTACGCCTGATTCCCTCAGGAAACATCCGACCGCCGTAGGCTATCTGCAGCCCTGCGAATTACGCTAGCAGTCGTGCTAAATGGTAACTTATCCTGAATAACTATGTTTGACTAACTATATTCGACTAACCATATTCGATTAACTCGATTTCGAATAACTAAATTCGATTAACTCTTTTATATCTCGTCAATTTCCTTTTTATAGTTCTATTTATTTTCTAAGTAAATATTCCTTTATTTACTCTATTTAATTCCTAAATAAATATTTCCTTTATCAACTTTATTTATTTTCTAAATAAATATATCCTTTATAAAATCCTATGATTTTATAAATACTTTATTTTCAAAATATTTCCTTTATAAAATCGGTTGATTTTATAAAGTTCCTTTATTCTATTTACATCCCAGGGTCTTTTATGATATTTAAAATAGCAAACCCCAATGATCGATATCGTTTAAACACACAAAATCAAACAGATTATATATCACATCATATATTACAATATATGAACAGAACAGTATCATAAATATTGAGGAGTCCAGTTGGACCCCTCCAACCTGTTCCCTGCATCACAGATGTTAAACAATATAGATAACATCACTTTCAGTCCATATGATATATTCTGTTAAAAAGAATCAAATATAGAAATTCAACTAACTGACTAGCAGTTCAATCAAACAGTCAACACACAATCAAACAGACAATATTTAACAGTTCTAAGAATACGTTGTAAAAATAGAACGGTTCAGGGTTGGTGAGTTTTACTCACTTTGGCAGTTCATTGTTAAAGAACGATAAACTGTTGTTTGATTTGAATCAAACGGTTTATTTCGCCATAAATCGTAACGAGCTCGGATTCACTCCCAGTCAGCTCCATGGTGTAGTGTCCGTCCATACAATCTCGTCGGATCCAACCGTTTGGAATTCTGATGATGTATGTAATAGATATTGAAGTTACAAGTTAAATCAATATTTAAATTAAAATGAAAACCCAATTCTTTTTATAATATTTAATTGGGCTTTCCACCATTACAAGGCCCATACTTACTTGCCACATACAAGACCAACGTCCAACCCTCTTCTCCAAACACCAAGTCGATTTCCAGTATTCACCCAACAGTCATTTCCACACTTTATGCTCACCATTCTCCTTCCACACACCATCGTTCTTCAAACCGACTTCATGTATGAACTTCACTTCTTCTCCTCTTCGATTCCATCACACAAACAACCAACTCGGTCCTACTGCTCCAAACTCGACGAAGTCCCAGTTCGACGATACCTGGTGTCGCGCATTTCCTAAGGTTGCCGAAAACCACCAAACTCTCAAGGATGATGCTAAATCGAACCATGAACTCAAATCAATACTCGAAAATCAACATAAATGATTCAATCTCCAAGTAATTGTAACCCTAGATCCACAGTTCATATTCTGAACCCGAGTAACTTGCGTCGAGTTCTTCCAAAGAGGTACCAAAATGAAGCGAAATAATACATGATTTCAAATATACATGTATACTCATTTATAGATTTCATTTGAATTCTCTTTGAATTTTATTTGATCGAACTTTAGCTGTAGAAATGAAGTGGATGGTTTATAAGGTGGTGTGGGTAGGTATCGTTTGTGGTTGTGGAGACCTGAGGCGTGGCCTTCATATTGTTCATAAGAAAAGTTGGGATATTTTTATTTATTGATTTTCTATTTTATTTTAATGATTTTATATTCGTTCTTGATCCTTAAAAATCACTGCGACCGCATACGATACCCAAAAATCACCAAACTGGACATGCAGCTAGAGTTCAACATTACGATCCCAACGAAACTGGTTTCGTCGAATTCCGACTCCGTTTGCTCACACAGCGTATTTTTAACCGTCAAAATACAGACTGTTTCTCACTCTAAAAATCCTTACGGTCACACAGTGACTCTAGAAATCACCAAACATGGAATCTAACAATAATTTGGCATTGTGGATCCAACAAAATTAGTTTCGTCGAATTCCGACTTCGTTTGCAAAAGTGGCTATCTTTAAAGCTCTAATTAGCCTATTTAAATATATAAATATATTTAAATAAAATTAAATTAAATATAAATAAATATATATTGTCGTATATATTCACAGTGGAATACCATACAGCTTCAGAAAAATTATATACTTGATATTTCAAGTCCAGGTTGAATCGAATTTCAATTTATATTGAAATTCTCTTTTATAACGTATATAAAGCGTTACGAATTATAAAGGAATTTCACAGCGACTTTTCTGAAATTTGATTTGGACGTAAATCAAAATCTACACGACGAAATCCCGAATTTTCTCTTCCACTAGAAAGATATACTCCACCAGCTCCACACGTTTCTTGTTTCACATAAATCTGGCTTAAAACGAATCCTGTACATTCAATTGAATTTCAAATCGCCAAATAGCGAACTACCGCGCCATTTCAAGCTCTATTTTAATTATATTAAAATCCAACGTTCAAACTGACGTCGGTTGAATATATTCGTCAATATAATTCAACTCTAAGCTGAATTAAATCTTAGGGATGACCCAGTTCTTGTGATTTCCAATATTTTTGATTATTTCTGAATTAAATATATTATTCTATTATTTAATTTAATTAAATATTCACTATAATTTAATTAACGACGATTTAATTCCCTAAATCACTATTTATATAATTAAGTAAATTAATTATAATACCTCTGGCAATGCGGGTCATTACATTCTTCCCCACTTAAAATAATTTCGTCCTCGAACTTGCTAAGTTAGAGGACGACCCTATCTATTGGAATTCCTAAGATTTGTTTACCCCTTATTTCTGATTTCAACTGAACCAATTAATATCGACTAAAAAATTAATTCCTTCCGACTAACTAAAATTTCCAAAAATTTTGAAAATTTACTAACACTTTAAATTCTCGGAAAATTTCGCCATAACCTCCTTTGTACAACCCTATCGGTAAAACTCCAACTCGCCTCTCTAGGCCTTCTCCAACCCAGAAGAAAATCAAACAGCCAAGCGGCTTGCCAATTCGGCTCATAAATCTCATGTTTATATCAAATATAAACTTGTACCTTTTTGTCGGGCATATCAACCTTATCACTTCACCTGTCATCAATTCAATATATACCAATGCAATTCCAACTTGATCCCAAATCAATTTATCCTTAACCCACCCATTCGCTTATACCTAAGTCGAATTTCATTTCAAACTCAAGCACTATTCTTGATTTCAAATCCATAACTCACCAGTTCAATATAATTCCAGAATATCTTTAATCAAGTCTAATTCCACTTGACATCAATCTATTTCAATACGATTTTCACTTAACTGGCTTTTAGTTCAATCTCCATTCTATTGGATTTTACAAATTCTACTCTAATTTGTTTTGATTCAAACAACCTTTTCTTCCTAGGAGTTTTTAAACAGTTTACCTCTTTCAAAAATTAAATTTTCCTTTTTGAAATTCAACACAACTTATTTTCCCAAAACAAATTCAAAACAAAATCCTTGGTAGTAATCCGTCACTTACATACTCGAAAATGAACACCGATGATGTCATGATCAACATCGGAATCTATTTTCCAGCTACCGAAGTGAGTTCAATACTATAGCATTTTCAAAACCCATTTTTAAACATTTCCACCTTGAAATCAATTCCAAATATCCTTTTACAATGTTGTAAACAAATTTAAAATCTCCCAAGATCTTAAAATTCACATATATTAAATCCAGATTCATTTACAAACACCTTTCCCATTTCTGGGATTTTAAATTCCAATTTTGATCTAAATTCAGATTTAATTCATTTCAATTTTATATAATTCACTTGTATGAATTCTGATTGGTTATATATAACCATTTCACATTTTATAATCTTATCTGATTATAATTACTAACAACACATCCTATATATGATAATATGTCACATATCCATACCGTGTCAGCCCATCTTATTCAAGTGTTTATTTACTCCTGCCGATACAGTGGATCAAACTGATCGACCAGAACTCATAAACAACTCAGCCAATGAATCTCCACAATAAAAACCATTTTTATATCAAATACAAATATGCACTCGTATATATACACTCAAACTCAATCTAGGGAATTACTAACCCTATCTCTACCGAGTCACACCACAGAGCCAAGGTAATTCTTAACTCAAGCTCTGATACCAACTGTAACGACCCGGATTTTTTGCGACTTTGGTTATCGACATAAACACGATGACAACTAACCAAACATCGAAAAATCCTGGTAATTAATGAAAGAAATTAGAGGGTGAGGATAGATAAGATAGAAACTTATAATAGAAGAAGAAAAGAAGAACTTACATCGTCAGAGTAACACGAATCTCACAGCGGAACGAATAACATATAATAGATAACATGACTTTGAAATATAACAGTTATGTATACAATAGCACTTATCAGAGTACAACACTTACAACACAACGGGAATAAACTATAGCTATATGATCCTGAAGCCTCCTGCTTCAGCTCTTCAGATATATCTGTAAATCCTGACTACTTGACTGCCCGTACAAAATTGGGCACCCAAGAGTTTAGGGAAACAAAACAAAATAAACTCCGGGTCAGTCATGGGACTGGTATGAGTAAAACAGTTTAAAACAGTTATACAGGTATATGATATCTCATAAGACCACGCCGTGAATACGGAACGGGTTTTCCCTTATGAGAATCCAAACATCTTTGAAAAGCAATATCATTCTGATATTATAATAATGTCTATATACAAATAGCTATCAATTTAGCAGAACGCTTTCATCTCACGTTCTACATATATAGTATGCAATCAAAATCGCAAGCACGTATTGGATAATGGGTTTCCAACTATGACAAGGTATGGAACCACCTTCCGATCATTGTATTCTAGGAACGATACACTGGAGTTCAACAAGAACATCTTGCAACTCAGCCACACATGACCGACCACTCATTTCTCTTGAGTGTATCGAATGTACATCACCAACGGTTGGGATCAGCAACCGTTCCCGTACATATATATATGGGACAGCATTGATAGATTAAAGAAGCAAATGAATATTCTCTAGATAGGTGATTATACACCCTACTTTGGTGCGACCGACTTAGCCATGCTGCCTGCCCGACTTCTGTCATTTACCGGATGTGAGGCTAGAAGCTACGCTTGTCTTTTACATGCCACATCTTCATTCACTTTGAATGTCACATCGTCATACCCGACAAATCACAAATTAATTTCCCCAAAAATACCACTGGTATACAGCTACGAGAAAAGAATTCCTCCGCCACCAAACGTGAATACGTTTGAAGAGATCAACTTACGCGATCTATTAGATATACTCTGTCAGACATTCTTCCATACAGTTTGTCCTGGGACTAGACAAACCGAAGGCACTATTCTGTAAACAGGATAGCCCTTGCATAACTCCGTCTTCAATTATCTTTGGCATATATGATTCGCAACGCTTATGCCAATACATAGTGGTTCTTGGGATAATAATCCTACCGGTCTCTCCATATTAACAACGTTAAAATGGTCGAAAACTTCGATAGTCGATGAGCTAACTATCAAAGAAAAACACGTGTGCAAACAACGATATTATTTCCAATTGGAAATTATATCGATCAATCATCAACCATATATATATATATTCACATTTCCTTATTTTCTATGTTTAGAAAATATATGTTATTAACACTGGAAAACATTTCCTTTTGTTTATTTACACATCGCTACCATTCCACAACTATTAGTCCCTAACTATAAACTAGTATGAGAACGATTCCCTAAGTACAAACCCCGAAGGCCGAAACCAACATCAGATTGATACTCAGAAAACCATTCAACTTACTAATCTCTAGTCAGTTTCTAATTTTGCTTAACTCTATTTCTTTAATCTCTAATTGAATAACTCTATTTGTTTAACTCCTATTCGAATAACTAATATTGAATTTAGCTCCATTCGCTTGACTGTAGATCGCAGCGATCACAATGGTTACGCCTGATTCCCTTAGGAAACATCCGACCGCCGTAGGCTATCTGCAGCCCTGCGAATTACGCTAGCAGTCGTGCTAAATGGTAACTTATCATGAGTAACTATGTTTGACTAACTATATTCGACTAACCATATTCGATTAACTCGATTTCGAATAACTAAATTTGATTAACTCTTTTATATCTCATCAATTTCCTTTTTATACTTCTATTTATTTTCTAAATAAATATTCCTTTATTTACTCTATTTACTTACTAAATAAATATTTCCTTTATCAACTTTATTTATTTTCTAAATAAATATATCTTTTATAAAATCCTATGATTTTATAAATACTTTATTTTCAAAATATTTCCTTTATAAAATCGGTTGATTTTATAAAGTTCCTTTATTCTATTTACATCCCAGGGTCTTTTATGATATTTAAAATAGCAAACCCCAATGATCGATATCGTTTAAACATACAAAATCAAACAGATTATATATCACATCATATATTACAATATATGAACAGAACAGTATCATAAATATTGAGGAGTCCAGTTGTATCCCTCCAACATGTTTCCCTGCATTATAGATGTTAAACAATATAGATAACATCACTTTCAGTCTATATGATATATTCTGTTAAACAAAATCAAATGTAGAAATTCAACTAACTGACTAGCAGTTCAATCAAATAGTCAACACACAATCGAACAGACAATATTTAACAGTTCTAAGAATACGTTGTAAAAATAGAACGGTTCAGAGTTGGTGAGTTTTACTCACTTTGGTAGTTCATTGTTAAAGAACGATAAACTGTTATTTGATTTGAATCAAACAGTTTATTTCGCCATAAATTGTAACGAGCTTGGATTCACTCCCAGTCGGCTCCATGGTGTAGTGTATGTCTATGCGATCTCGTCGGATCCAACCGTTTGGAATTCTGATTATGTATGTAATAGATATTGAAGTTACAAGTTAAATCAATATTTAAATTAAAATGAAAACCCAATTATTTTTATAATATTTAATTGGGCTTTCCACCATTTCAAGGCCCATACTTACTTGCCACATACAAGCCCAACGTCCAACCCTCTTCCCCAAACACCAAGTCGATTTCCAGTATTCACCCAACAGTCCATTTCCACACTTTACGCTCACCATTCTCCTTCCACACACCATCGTTCTTCAAACCGACTTCATGTATGAACTCCACATCTTCTCCTCTTCGATTCCATCACACAAACAACCAACTCGGTCCTACTGCTCCAAGCTCGACGAAGTCCCAGTTCGACGATACCTGGTGTCGCGCATTTCCTTAGGTTGCCAAAAACCACCAAACTCTCAAGGATGATGCCAAATCGAACCATGAACTCAAATCAATACTCGAAAATCAACATAAATGATTCAATCTCCAAGTAATTGTAACCCTAGATCAACGGTTCATATTCTGAACCCGAGAAACTTGCGTCGAGTTCTTCCAAAGAGGTACCAAAATGAAGCGAAACAGTACATGATTTCAAATATACATGTATACTCATTTATAGATTTCATTTGAATTCTCTTTGAATTTTATTTGATCAAACTTTAGCTGTAGAAATGATGTGGGTGGTTTTATAAGCTGGTGTGGGTAGGTATCGTTTGTGGCTATGGAGACATGTGGCGTGGCCTTCATATTGTCCATAAGAAAAGTTGGGATATTTTTATTTATTGATTTTCTATTTTATTTTAATGATTTTATATTCGTTCTTGGTCCTTAAAAATCACTGCGACCGCATACGATACCCAAAAATCACCAAACTAGACATGTTGCTAGAGTTCAACATTATGGTCTAAACGAAACTGGTTTCGTCGAATTCGGACTCCGTTTGCTCACACAGCGTATTTTTAACCGTCAAAATACTGACTGTTTCTCACTCTAAAAATCCTTACGTCACACAGTGACTCTAGAAATCACCAAACTTGGAATCTAATAATAATTTGACATTGCGGATCCAACAAAATTAGTTTCGTCGAATTCCGACTTCGTTTGTAAAAGTGGCTATTTTTAAAGCTCTAAACAGCCTATTTAAATATATAAAAATATTTAAATAAAATTAAATTAAATATAAATAAATATATATTGGTGTATATATTCACAGTGGAATACCATATAGCTTCAAAAAAATTATATACTAGGTTGAATCGAATTTCAATTTATATTGAAATTCTCTTTTATAACGTATATAAAGCATTACGAATTATAAAGGAATTTCACATCGACTTTTCTGAAATTTGATTTGGACGTAAATCAAAATCTACACGATGAAATCCTGATTTTTCTCTTCCACTAGAAAGATATACTCCACCAGCTCCACACGTTTCTTGTTTCACATAAATCCGGCTTAAAACGAATCCTGTACATTCAGTTGAAGTTCAAATCGCCAAATAGCGAACTGCCGCGCCATTTCAAGCTCTATTTTAATTATATTAAAATCCTACGTTCAAACTGACGTCAATTGAATATATTCGTCAATATAATTCAACTCTAAGCTAAGTTAAATCTTAGGGATGTCCCAGTTCACAGAATATTGTGATTTCCAATATTTTTGATTATTTCTGAATTAAATATATTATTCTATTACTTAATTTAATTAAATATTCACTATAATTTAATGAACAATGATTTAATTCCCTAAATCACTATTTATATAATTAAATAAATTAATTATAATACCTCTGACAATGCGGGTCATTACAGATTCCAATCTCAATTCCAAACTATGAACTTATCAATTCAATTTCATTTCAGATTACCTCGAATCCAAATTCTCTTTGTTAAACTTAGTTTCATTTTAAATATCAATTTATTTATGCACACTTACTAGTTCAAACTATTTAACTTCATAAGTCAAATTTTATATTTGAGAATTTTTAAATTTCAGGTTTTATTTACAATCAGTTTGAAATCATATATATAATAATAATAATTTAAAACACTTGAATTTCTGACCAGTTGTTTCCTTAAAATAATTTAAATCCAAATCTTTGGTAGTAATCTGCCACTTAGAAACTCGAAAAGGACGCTGATGATGCAACCATCATCATCAGAATTATTTCCCAGCGATCGAATTGAGTTCAATACTATATCACTTTCAAAACTTATTTTCAAACACTTCCATTTTTGGAATTACTTTAAACTATACTTCACACTGCAAGGAAAATATTTTAAAAGTTTCTCCAGGATCTTAAAATTTCCATATAATTTAAGTCCTGAATCCTTTTACAACACCTTTTCAAGTTCCCAAAATTTTAGTTCCACTTCTGGTTTAAATTTATATTTAACTTATCTGATTTTATATATTACTCTTTCATGAATTTTGATTGGTTATTTATAACCATCTCAATTATAATCCCATTTGATTATAACAACAACCAAAACATCCACCATATTATAATAATTCCCATATAAATAAATAAATATATATATATTCTCTATATCAAAATATAATTTGGGAAAAATTATTTCTTTTACCCTCTCTCAAAAACATACCGTGTAGATTCATCATATTCGAGTGTTTAGAAACCCCTATCGACATCGTGGTGCCGCACCGTCGGCCAAAATTCATAAGCCACTCAATCAATAAATCTTCACAATATAAAAACATTTTTATAAAATTTGGAAATACGTTCACTCGCATATATGCACTCAAACTCAATCTAGGATATTACTAATCCCATCTCTACTGAGTTATGCCATAGATCCAAGGTAATCACTTAACCTTCAGCTCTGATCCCACTGTAACGAGCCAAGGATTTTCGACTCTGAATTTTGACACAGCACACCATGTCGACTATTCAAACATCGGAAATACTAGACCATTAATAGAAAGAAGTTAGAGGGTGAGAAATAGGAAGAAAGAAAAATTAGAATAGAAGAAGAAGAAAAACACAACAGAATGGAATCAGAGTAAACACGAATCTCACAACGGAACGAATAAATATATTATATAGCATCTTTGAAATACAAAACTGTATTTGTACTTACATATATCATTAGTGTACATCACGTACATATCACAGCAGAAATAAACTCTATATATATCTAACTCTGAAGCCTCCTGCTCCAAGCTTCTTTCAGTATATCTGTAAAATCCTGACTACTTGACTGCCGGTACAAAATTGGGCGCCCAAGAGTTTAGGGAAATCAAAACAAAATAAACTCTGGGTTAGTCATGTGACTGGTGTGAGTAAACTCTAATCACTTGGTTTAACTTTAAAAATACTTTTAAAAGAAATGATAATCATAAGACTGATCCACACATAAACACAGACGGTTTTTACCTCATGATAACCAAAAATATTTCTTAAGATCAGTATTTTCTGATATTATAATGATGTCTAAATCAAGTAAATAACAATCTAGCAGAACGCTTTCATCTCACACTCTACATATATAATATACAATCAAAAAACATGGGCTCGTATTAGGTAATGGATTTCCAACTATGACAAGGTATGGAATCACCTTCTGATCAGTTACTCTAGAAGCAATACACTAAAGTTCAATAAGAACATCTTGTAACTTAGCCATACATGACCGGCCATTCATTTCGCTTGAATGTTCCGAATATATTATCACCTTACGGTTGGTATACCAACATAACTATTCTCGGGAGATACAGAGGTAGCAAATATGAATATTCTCTAAATGGTGACAATATACCCTAATTGGGTGCGACCACTTAGCCAAGCTGCTAGTACGATTTTTGTCATTTCCTGATTGATGAGGCTTAAGTCATAACGTACTATTATACAGATCGCATCTATATTTACTTTGATTGTCACATCGTCATACCCATCAAATCACAAATTGATTTCCCCAAAAATACCATGGGTATAAACTAAGAGAAACAAATTCCTACGCCACCAATGTGAATATGTTTGAAATGATCAACTTACGCGGTCTACCAGATATACTCTGTCAGACATTCGTCCATTTAAGTTGTCTTCGATTTCCATAATAACCCTTGCATAAACTCTGTCTTTAGTTGTCTTCGATATATTTGATTCGAAACGATAATACCCATACGGAGTGGTTTTCAGATAATAATTCTGATCTCGGTTTCTCCATATTGACAACGGAAATGGTCAAAAACTTTTTTAGTCGGTGATTTAACTATCAAAGAAAACATGTGTACAAACAACGGTCATATTTCCACATGGAAATCTTACCGATCAATCATCAATTGACACTGGCCCTTTTTAATAGATTTATTAATAATCGTTTCATTTCTCAATTCCCCTTCAATATCTTTACCCAAATATTTCTCTAACTCGTTTGACTTCTCCTTATCCTTGGAAAACAATTCCATTTATTTTAAACTATTTAATTTCTATATCTTAGAAAATATTTCTTATTGATATCGGAAAACATTTCCATCTCATTCGTGCATCACTATCCTTCGGCGTCCATCAGTCCCTAACCATAAATTTAGTAAGAGAACAATTTCACAAGTATCAACCACGAAGGCCGAAACCAACATCAAATCGATACTTAGAAAACCATTCAATATAACATATCTCCAATTAGTTTCTAATGTTCATAACCACATTTCTATATTTCTTATTTTCAAAACTGTTTACACAACTCTCTATTCAATTTATGAATCCACTTCTTTACGGAAATCTTTGATTATAACAATAACGTTAAAGTCTCTGCTTTTGATATATTTAATTTCAAAATATAACTTTTACTTAAATAACTAAACAAATAATTAATTTATTTGATAAATAGATAAATCTTAATTATAACCGAAAAGTAAATGGTACTTTCCTAAATTCGATAGAATCGAATTCCAACGTATAACTCACTTCTGAATAATCCCTATTCAATTATCGTTCTGAACGACTAAATAAATTACCATTTTAGTTCAACTCCATTCCTAAATTCATTTCTAAATTTATCATCTTTAAATCATTTATCAATCTCCTTCTATAACCATTCTAAATCTTCAAACTGCTTTCTTTTATATCATTATTCACTTTGAAATGTGAATATTATTTCTTTACAGAAACCGGGACTCATTTTATTAAATCAAATCTTAACTTAAGTATTAAATACCACTACAGTTTTGTAATTCAATTTATCTAGTTGTTTAATAAATTCATATTTCATTCCATAAACTCATTTTATAAGTTAAAACTAGGATAAGACCCGTGCTTCGCACACGGCGGTTGGTGGTGGCTACCGACTTTAAGTTATAATTTAAATCTCGATTTCCTATTTGCTAACAAATCAAAATATTAATTATCTTGTCTAATCCTGAATTTCATTTTATATATTTATAAAATAAATTATTCTAATAACATCCGACATCATCAAATTAAAATTATAAATCCTTATCGATTTATTTCAATTCTATTTATATTTCGAACATCAAATAAGTTCATCGTTTTTCCTTCTAACCAAATTCCACTTTCCTTTTTATGTAAATTCATTTCTTCAATTCATATTTCCAAACTGTTTAATAAAAATAATTTTGCTTCATTTATAAATATTGTTTATAAATCAAATTACTTGTTTTATATAATCAAAACAAGTTATTACATTCTAACTAATCAAAATTCCATTTCTATTTAAAAATAGAAATTCCCTTTTTAAAACCCCAATTTCTTTTCCAATATATTCGAATATATTTTATGGTATTTTTAATAGCAATTATTTCAGGTCAACGTTGTTCCAACATCCCAACCACACAATAATCAACCACGGATTATTCGTCACATCATATAACTTAATATATGAAAACCGATAATAAAATTGTTGAGGAATCCAGTTGGATCCCTCCAACCTGTTTCCCTGCATCCACAGATGTTAATCAACATAATAACACTAATTTCATATTAATATGAAATACAATAATAGATGGAATCAATATTTAAATAACAGTTTATGTATATATATATATGTATCTAAAATTTCAACCATTATTATGCAATCTATCCAAACAACCATCACAGACAGCATTCATTCATTTTTATCAAAATTAAATAACATTTATAAAATAATAAACTGGACAGAGTTAGTGAGTTTACTCACCTTGGTCGTTAATCGTTAAATAACGAATAACGTTCCATTGATCCATTTAGGTGTTAAATTTTTCCATACATTGAAACGATCTCCAAACAGTTCCAATTCGGCTTCATCGCGTAGTCTACGTTCACACGATTCCAACGTGACTGACCGTTCGTCATTCTGAGTCCGTATACACAAGATATTACATTTATAAGTTCTAACGTGAATTTATATTCCAATTTAATTTTGTTTAATTAAATAAATGGGCTTTACCATCATTAACACGTCAGCCCACTGCAAAATGTTCAATCCACGAAGTGCCACACTGTCATCTTCTTCATTTAAAAAAATACCTGATGCCTGCACTATATAAACCTGCCTCATCCTTCATGTTATTTATGAGTTTTAACCAGCGATGTTGTACATATATAATTCATTTCTAAAAGGGCCTCACCATTATTTTCCATCAGCCCGCATGGATGCTTAGGACCCTAAACCCGCGTATACTATAGGCATTCTTCTTCTTTACAACACAAAGAGAGCCGCATGCTTCAATTTCCCCCATTGTCGTGATTCCCTCTTCAACTACACCTCCATATTTCATAAAAATAAAAATAAAATAACAAACACTCCTCTCATCTCCTCCTTAACCCGTCCATACCGAATACCATGATTACGCACTCCTCATAGTGACCACTTTCTCCACGTCAGTTGTAACCACCGCCATGCTTTCCAGTCATTCATGTATTTCACCAAGCCGTACTTCGCTCCCTTATTTCTCAACAAAAACCAACACCGACCTCACCATTAATCCTCAACGCTTCTGAACAAAACCCACCGTTCCAACTTGTAAATCACAAAATATCAACTGAGTTGATATAGACTGATTCACTTAGATCATAACCAACAATCTGTTTGTTCAGTAATTCTCTTTTTTTTTTTTTTGCAATTGGTCCAACGAGCCGAGCAACTAGAAGGGCGGAAGCAGCCGCGGGCTAGCCACAGAAGGGTTTACAACGACAAAAAGTATGTCGTTATAAGATTACAACGGAAAACGCTTTGCCGTTGTAACATTATAACGGCAAATACTTTGCCGTTATAAAGTTATAACGGCAAAGTGTTTGCCGTTATAAACCCAAACCCAGAAAGCCCCCCCTTCCCTACCGCCCCCTCCTCTTCATTCTCCTTCCCCAATTTCCAAACCCAAAAAAACCATATCATCCCCCATTTTCACCCAAATTTTTCCACCAATTCACCAATCCGTCAGCTTTTAACCAAATTAACTACCGTATTTGAGATATCCGTTCGAAAATATGGCTAGACTAATAAAAAAATCACCAAAAAATTCATGCATAGAGAAGATGGTCGCACCGGGGGTAGTGGCACAGGCAGGAATGGTGCAGGGGGTAGTAGTGAACAACCGGTCGCACCGTACATGCCCGGAATAGAAGACTTGCTTGCAGCCGCCGAAAACATGGAGAACCAAGAAGTAGGGGCACACGAGGAAGGCGGCCGTCGTGGATGCGGCGACCGTAGGGGCGAACAAGCGGGTAGGTCGCGTAGGGGCGTGGGATCGGTTTCCGCTAGACAGGCCGATCTCGATGGTTGTCTGGATATGAACCTCAGCGCCGCGAAGCTTATTCAACTTTCGCAATCTTCCAGAAGGCTAAGTACACGTTAGCACGCAATCGAGTTTGGCTGTAAGTATTTTAGTATTATTTAAATAATATTATTTGAGCATTAGACATTAAGTAGGTAGTATAACATTTTATTGAACTATTGACAGTCGTGGAATATACGTTCACGTGGTTCGTTAGCGAACACACTTAGATATTATCATGCACACTTGGTGGGTAAGGAGGGGGTCATAGCACTGTTACATGCTCTTTGATTTCATTTTTTTCTAGGTAATATTAAAGACCTTTTAATGAAACAAGTGGATAATTTATTAGTCCTAGTTTATCTTATTGTGCGCTTTACAATTTTAGGAATAAACTATGTTATAAATGCTGATGTTCAATTGTGTGTGGCCATTGCTCTACGGTGGTACAAAACCACCCACACATTTCACTTTCCTTGTGGTGAGTTAGGACTTACACCGCTTGATTTCTCCACGCTTACTGGTATTAGTATTGGAGTAGCTTCTTATCCCTCACTGCCTTTTGATTATTGTCGATGGCGTGATCGTGCACTTCTTCATGATCTACTATCTCATTTTGACGTTTCTAATGCGTCGTATCAGGAAGAAGGCGCTATTAGAGTGAGCGCCATCCTTGCAGCCATGGATATCATACTCGCTCAGTACTCTGTTGATGACGTCTTGGAGCTTGCTCGATTATTTGTGTTATACCTTATGGGTAACCTATTCTTTAGTTCTACGAGCAGTATTTTGCCTGTCGGATTTGTTGCGACCACGGCTGAGTTAAATCCCGATGGGGCGATTTTATATGATTGGGGCACACCTATCCTTGCATACCTATATAGATTTCTCGACGTGCAGTGCACCATCTCTGATTCTCAGGTTTCTTTATAGGTTTTCTGGGAGTTGTTACAGTATTGGTATTTTGAGTACTCTAGTAACTTTCATTTTGTCATCCATACATCTGACCCGTCGACCTTTATCCCCCGTATAAACTTTTGGACTGCGGATAACTGGGGGTCCAAGGATAATGAGTCACGCCATGTGTATCCAGTTGTCCACAACCAGATCGACCTGAGGATGAATAGGGATCAGATTATATGGCATCCATTTGAGCAGAGTACATCATTTGGTCCTGATATTATACAGATTGCTAGGAAGCTTGCCGGATGGAGATTTCCACTTATATCTTATCCCTTGGCGGAAGGTGCTTATTGGTTTCTTGGTGAGAGGTATTGGAGACAGTTATATGACTTCGACGCTATTCCCGATGATCCACACGCGCATACTTATCGGTGTATGATTTACCCGACCGATCAGCTAGATATTGTCAGAACAGCAGGATGTTGGACGGCCGAGAGCTTTGTTATCACCAGAGAGTCATACGTTGATTTTTGGCGTAGATTTTTCACCGGGTCCTCAGACACAATTACACATGTAGCTTCGATTGATTTAGTAGGGCCATCTGCTATATGACACGGCATACTTCCACCTGTTATCGAGGATATTACCCAACCCAGCCAGGGTTTTCGTGCACCTGATCATGTGGCGGCCACTGGTCATTTTGGTTGGACCATGGCAGTGCCCACTATTGGACCAGATCGTTACGTTGACGTGTTTCATCCTCCGGTCCATGATGATTACCTCGATTCTTCACAGATATCATATGTTGATCTGTATGACATGCAGATGGGGATTAGGCATAAGAGCTACGTAGAGCATAGGCGTAGCCTAAATTACTATGATGCTGAGCTGCGTCATGTTGCAGAGGAGGCACGACGGCATCTAGCGCATTTAGAGGCCCCGCTTGAGGCAGAGTGCGAGAGATTTCAGGACATACAGATGCATTACCAGCAGTTGCATGGTGCTGGGTCGAGTTATCCTCCAGATGATGATGATGATGAGAGACGTCGTCGGCGCCCCACACGTCCACGTACAAATGGATCGGACCAGTGACTTACTACCACTATTATGTACTTTCGCAGTTGTCAGTTGTATGTTCCTATTTTTTTAGTAGACGTTCTGTATTTGTTGACTACCACTATTATGTACTTTCGATGTATTACGTTTTCGCAGTTGTTAGTTGTATGTTCCTATTTTTTTAGTAGACGTTTTATATTTGTTGACTACCACTATTATGTACTTTCGATGTATTACTTTTCGCAGTTGTCAGTTGTATGTTCGTATTTTTTTAGTAGACGTTTTGTATTTGTTGACCACCACTATTATGTACTTTCGATGTATTTTGTGTACGTTCTGGTTATGTTTCTGTGTAGAGACTGTATTTGGTTCTGGTTATGTACTCCCGATATATTTTGTTGAACAAGATTATTGCAGAGGCAGCTAGAGCCGGTATGTTCTGTTCTAGTTCTTGTAAGTGTTGTTTGGAATGTATTAACGTTTGAATTTGATGTTGAACAAGATTGCCCTCTTCTCGTTTAGAAATACAAAATTCTTAAATAGCATGCCAATGTAACAAGGTTTACAGATAACTCCATATTCTACGTACAAACATCAAATTAAATAGACAGTAAAACAACAATAAAATCATAATACCATAAGCCTACTCAGTTCCATAGCAGGTCAACCAACAGTAGCGGAGTTTATACGCTTCGTAACCAACAAATTCCTCACCATACTCGAAAAGGTAAGGAGAATCATATGTTGCTTGATTTGTTTTAAATATGTTCTCGTCTTCAACCGTTTCGATTATCTTTTTGTATCGATCACAAGCGTCTGCAAAATGACGATTAGCCATTTGGATTTCAACTGATGTTCATCTAGTGGGCCGGGAACAATGGTTGTTGTATAGCCTTGTGATCATTGCCCATCTTTCTTCATATGTTAAACCCCCTCCGCTTTGCATTAGTAACTCATCTCTCTTTTCGACCTCAATATAGGCTTTTACGAGGGCCAACAAATCCTTGGAAGAAAATTCTTGAGTTGGAGAATTCAATGTATGAACACTATTACCAGGTCGTTGATTTACTGGAGAAGGACACAGAGCTGTAACCGCTCGATGCTGAATTGCGACAGGCACCTCTTCAATTTGTGTATCGTGAACTAATCCAACTTCGTTATCGTTGACTAAGTTCCGTTGGTACTCATCAAAAATCCTTCCCATTTGTTCATCACTTATTTTTGAATCGTCCATGTAACCTATGCATCAGTAGAATAAGTAGAGTTACTGGAAGTACAAAGTTTGTTGATAATAAACGTTACCTTTAAGAAAACAAGAAATAAATTTTCTCACCTAAGCCTGGAACGATGCTGCTTGAAGCTAGAAAAGGTATGAGATGGATTATCAAATATGCAATACTTATAAGGGTAATGTACGACCAACAGTTACAATTCAACATAGTAGAATACTCATTACAGAGTTCTCGTAATATTATGTTAGATTCTGTGCAGTGAGCGTTCACATCATTGCAGTACGAAAAATGTTGGCATCACATGAAATGTTGGCATGTACTATTAATCTCGTGATATTATGTTAGATTCCCTACAGTGACTTTTCACATCACAATAAATGTTGGCAGTTAAAAAATAGGGGTCGTCCTCGGGTGCATTAACCATTTCAATTCACGGAGGAGTTAAGAAAACTGGGTCGTTCCCAAGTGCCTTACATAACTTAGAAGCTTACATGACTTGACAATTATAACAACTACAACAATTGAGCGATTATAACAACTGCAACAACGACAACTAGAACAATAGAAAGAAATGTCAAACCATAATCATACAAACTACAACAACTGAGCACACAAGCATCAAATTCAAACACATACACCTACCACGGCCTAGGGAAAGGACCATCTCTATTTTTACCGGCAACAATCTTGCTCAAGCGTCTTATTTCGGCTTGCGCTTCCAGTGCATACTGACATCCACGTTCGCACATGGGAGGTTCAATCCACTTCTTAAACAAACAACAATCAATTTCATCAGGATAATTCTTGTTGTCGTTGTAGGCTTGACAGCCGAAAAATCGACGACCGACATTTGTTTCCATCTCGTCAACAACTACGATCGATTCTTGTCCACAATGGCAAATAGGGTTGGATCCATTCGTCCGTATTGGCTTGGAAACCTTCCCTTCAAGTACAATTTCTTTTCTAGATCTTTGATAAACGGAAGAGGCATCGTCATTTGAATACAGCGAGTATCCGTATTCGTGAGATGGATGAAACAATTACTGGAGATGGACTGGACGTTGCAAGGCATATGATGACGAGTGCGCTTGGGATATGGGTTTCTTGCTTGCAGTTTTTTTTTCGGTTCGCTTAGGTGCAGAAGAAGACATTTTTTTGGTTGTACAAGTTGAAGTTGAGAAGGTGGTGTGGTTGTGGAGAAGAAGGAGGAGGTAGGTTGGTATATAAGGGAGGGAATGCGACCATTTCAGTAGCCGTTGTGGTGCAACGGCTATAAAATATAACGGCAAATAGTTTGCCATTATATTATTATAACGGCAAACTCTTTTCCTAGAGTGTACTCACGTCACTCTTTTTCTATAGTTTTCGGACTAGAGTGTAGTCCTTAGTCCATTGTCCTGTTTGGGTCATCATCAATATACTAACCATGTTACTCCTATTTCTAAAGTTAAGAACGCATTTTCCAACGTAGCTACAGAATAAAGTGCACAGTATACAATATACAGTGGACAATATACAGTAAACAATGCACAGTATTCCGTAAATAGTGCATAGTATACAGTATACAGTGCACAGTCCAATGTAAACATTACCCGTTCTCAATTGGTCATCACATTCCGTGTCTTTTGAAAACGGGAAGTAATTTCCTTATGCACTGGTAACTAAATCTCCTCCTATATATATCTAACATTGTTTCAGTAATACCCGATCCATACAGAGTCAAAATTATATCTTAACTAAGAAAAATGCCAATTTCGTATCCATCTTCTTACAATTACACGGACCATCTCTCTGGACCATCAGATCCTAATCCGTCCACACCTAGAGAACCAACTAAGTGGTATATCGAAATTGAAGAGTGACACAATGACAAGGTGCGACAATTAGAACTTGAAGTAGGAATGCATGAAATGGAAATACTACATCAGCAAGACAATCGAACTCGACAACGTAACCACGGGTCTAACCTTGTAATTCCTCGTGTTAGAGCCACAGTTGAAGAAGGCGAGGTGAAATCCGCAAATATTGTATGCTTTTGTGGTTTTGAAGCACCGCAATTAGTCATCCGTCGTGGAAACGACGTTGGACGTCGATATTATACTTGTCCAGTACGTACCAACGGATGCGAGTTTGGACAATGGATAGATGATCGCTTTCCCGTCGAGCAAATACGTATGCTTTGTAACTAGAGGAAGAAATAAGAAAGCTGCGAAATCAAGTAAATGACCTAAGTGATGCAAATTATCGCCTGCAACGTGGATTAAATTAGGATTTAAATATTTTATGTTATGCGTACTATGTACTATATTGTTACGCGTCGTATCACTTGTATCGTTATGCTTTATTATAATTGAAAACTTTCACTAAAGTTCGAACGAAGTATGTAACCCAATAGCTGTGTAACGTTCAGGTTATGTCCGCTGATTTTATTTATGGAACCTATTGTTTGTCTAATCTACCATTTGTGTAATTTATCATATTTGTAAATTATTATCACTTGTGTAACCTATGTACAGGTCGTTCCCAGGTGCTTCAAACAATTCGATACAAGTACGAGTTAAAAAATATGGGTCGTTCCGCAGGTGCAGTAAACATTTCAGTACAAGTATGAGTTAAAACCTATGATGGTGTACACTGTAGCCATGACGGTGTCCTTAAAGTAACTATTGTGAAAAATTCATCTTTGAAGTCAATTATATATTGGTGCTATAGTGTATTAGTAGATTGTAGTGAGTGATGCGCATTGACTAGTCAAGTATTGCACAGTTCCCATAGTGCAATCATGTTTTATGGCAGAGTGGAGTCATATCACTCTTTTTCGAGAGTTTTCAGATTATAGTGTTAGGAGTTAAAATATAGGGGTCGTCCTCGAGTGCATTAACCATTATCTTAATTATGTTACTGATAAAGTTGATGCATTATATGGAAACAGTGATATAGTATACAGTGCAAACTGTTGTCCCTTGTTAGTCTATAGTGTAGATTCCTTTCAAATAATTATGATATCCCTTTCTGATTGTTTTACTTTATTAATTAGTCGTTGTATCACTACCATAAATTTGTCATGGGTATCACCTACTTTGTGTCTATGTTGAGAATTGCAACATTTCTTTTTACAAATCTAGCCTTGCTTTGTGTTCAAACGCAGCAATATATATGCACCAGTTTTATATCTCTAACAGAACAGAAATTCCATACACTTTGTATTCATTTCAATTTTTTTAGGTTTTGTTTTCAATTCCAGCTATGGACAACTTAGAGATTGACGATGAAACAATGAATAATTGTTATGAAGCATTTGAATGGTCCAGGAATAGTATACAACACAACAAGCCCTACGTTGGAATTCGGTGAAGGAGCACAAGTTCATTCTAAATCAGTGAAGCTGAGAACAAAATCTTTGAATGCTCGATTGCGCGAAGTTGTAGCAAATCAAAGACCTGGTAAGCAGATCGTATACGAAGGACAAGTAATCGAGCCCTTACATCCTATCGGTCCTACACTACCTATTGGAGCTTACCCTATTTGTTGTTGTGGAGATGAATCAGTCGTTGTTGTTGTCAAAACTAAAAAAAAATGCTGGATGCCGATTCTTCAGATGTCCTGCCTTCGAAGACCATAGGTATTACCCCAATGATGTTCAATGTTGTAATTTTATGCAGTGGATAGACCCCCCGATGTGCCAACGTGGACTTCAATATGCACTAGAAGTGCAAGCCGAATAAGGCGGTTGAACAAGATTGTTGCGGAGGCAACTAGAGCTGGCTATCTCAAAAATCATTAGTATTTGGTTTTTCTTAGAATGAAGTTTTATTATTGTAGTTTGAATTTGATGTTGCTATGTTCTGTTGTTCTAGTTCCTGTAAGTGTTGTTTGGAATGTATTAACGTTTGAATTTGATCTTGAACAAGGTTGTCATCTTCTCGATTAGAAATGCAAAAATTCTCAAATAACATGCCAACATAACAAGGTTTGCAGATAACTCCATATTCTACGTACGAACATCAAATTAAATAGGCACCTGTAGCGGAGTTTATACGCTTTGTAACCATCTGTAGCGGGTCAACCAACTATAGCGTAATGACTACTCAAGTCTTGCACAGTTCGCATAGTGCAGCCATTTTTTCTGGCAGAGTGGAGTCATGTCACTCTTTTTTGAGAGTTTTCGGATTATAATGCAGTCCTTAGTCCTTTGTCCTGTTTGGGTCGTCCTTGATATACATTATCAATCAAAAGCAGATTCCCTACAGTGTTCCCTATAGTCGTACCAGTAACCGGTTACACCAGTCCTTTTTTTTTGCTGCCGACACAAGCTTTGAAAATCACAAAACGTAAATCAAAGTGTAGCTAGTGACCGTTCACACCATTACCAATCTGGCTGCTATATATATATATATGTTAACTTACTCACAACTTACCAAACATAAACAACTTCGTTCCCATTCTTAGAGCACATCCTTCTATTAGCACTCACTGAAAATGTCTTCGTGGTCATTATCTACAGATTCCGAGGAACAGGAGTATGAATACATGAGGCTACAGGAGCTTGAAGACAAATTCCAGTTCCTAAACCAAATGAGACTGCAAACTGAACCGTCGTACGAATAGGTGAACGTTCAACCTCCACATGAAACGCCAGTACCACCTGTTCAAGTATCATCTGAACAGGCGGTCACTCAGTCAATGCAAGATGTAGAGTTCTTTCATGTACCACTGCATGAACATGTAGTTGATTCCTACCCAGTTCGTTGCTACTACGGGTATGCGGTTGAAGTTGTGGTTCGAGTAGAGGGAAACAATATAGGATGGGGCATGCGGCGATATCCAGCCTATCCAAATGTTTGCAATTACACGGAATGGATAGACCAACCTTTGTGTCCTAGGGGAATAGCATATGCTAACGAACTCGAATGAGAGAATAGACGTGTTCGAAGTGATAATAACCAGTTGCGATTGAATATCATACGACTCCCTTAAGACTAAACGTAAAATGTAGTTTACTGAAGTTGCTAATTCCTACTTCATGCTTTGATTGAGCTAGTTCGCATGTACTATCGTTAGTTGTTGTATCTTTATAAAATATTGAATCTTTATGCTTATTGTTGTATCTTTATAAACTGTTGTATCTCCTTATCCTACTCTACTGTGACAAATTACTCTCCTGTAGCATACACTGTAGCCATGATGGTGAACACTGAAGCCATGATGTTGTCGTTAATATTATATTGGAGATATAATGGATTTTATATCGAGTTTATTATATAAAATGAAGTTTGGATATATATAGTTTATAATATAATTAAAACGAGCCCAAAATGCCGCGGTAGTTCGAAATTTTCAATACGAACTTTAACTGAATATACCGGATCCAATATAGGTCGGAATTTTATGAAACAAGAATCATCCGGATTGATTTGATTAAAATTTTCTGTTGAGGGGAAAAATTGAGATTTCATGATATAGATTTTTAGTTATGTTCAATTTAAATTTTTAAATAGTCGCTATTGAATTTCGTT
Source organism: Allium sativum (assembly GCA_030737875.1). Lineage (NCBI taxonomy): Eukaryota > Viridiplantae > Streptophyta > Magnoliopsida > Asparagales > Amaryllidaceae > Allium > Allium sativum. Next base: position 24,361,865 of record CM060923.1, on the reverse strand, counting down.
AATAAACGATAACGTTTATTAAATAAATATAAAGGAATTTCTATATATTTGGATATCGTTTTAATCCGAATTTTTGAATATATGGATATCATTTATTAAATAAATGTAAAGGAAATTCTCCATTACCCTATCCCATATTGAAGGACATACCGCTACCTAACCTACAGGTGAAAATGACAGAGATATTATATTCTCCACTATCTCGTGACATTATGTTGATTCCCTACACTGACGGTTCACATCACAACAAATGTTGGCATTCACTATTAATCTCGTGATATAATGTTAGATTCCCTGCAATGACCATTCACGTCACAATAAATGTTGGCATTTACTATTAATTTCATATATTATTGTCATTTATTTCGGAATTGACTACTCAATGCAGTCTGTGAATGATGGAGACGGTTACGGGAATCCCAACTATGACTGAAGGAGAAGCTTACGACTATATTGAAGGACATACCGCTACCTAACCTACAGGTGAAAAAGACAGGGATATTATATTCTCCATTATCTCGTGATATTATGTTAGATTCCCTACACTGACCTTTCACATCACAACAACTGTTGGCATTCACTATTAATCTCGTGATATTATGTTAGATTTCCTGCAATGACTGTTCACATCATAATAAATGTTGATTTTTACTATTAATTTTGTATGTTGTTGTCATTTATGTCGGAATTGACTACTCAATGCAGTCTATGAATGATGGAGACGTTTACAGGAATCCCAGCTATGAATGAAGGAGACGCTTACGACCATATTGAAGGACATACCGCTACCCTACCTACAAGTGAAAATGACAGAGATATTATCCCAACCATTCTTGCCTATATATATCTTTCCTACCTCTACATTCCGGGAGAACAACGAAACTAAATTTATAGAAAAGAAAGCAATGGATCCAAATCTATACTACCATTACTACGAAGTCATGAATCAATCCGACGATGCGGAACTAGAAATGGAGGAAGAGATGGAGGAGGATCTGGAACAGCACGCCATGGTTGGGTATTCCAATTTTTTTGCTGAAGGCTCAACGAACAACCGTCGAGGTAGTATGCATGGCCGGATTGACCGGCGGTATAAGAGAGACTACAAGGATGGACATGAAAGACTAATGAGGGATTACTTCTTTGACAATCCAACCTACGATAAAACTTTGTTCCGCCGTCGTTATCGTATGAGTCCAGCAATTTTCTCAAAAATTTATCTTAAACTTCATCAGTCAAACCCCTATTGCACTTATATACTGAACGGAGCACAAGAAATCGGCCACTTACCCCGCATCAAATTTTCATCAGCGTTGAGGATGTTAAGCTAAGGAACATCTGGTGACCAGATGGATGAATATTTCAGAATCGCAGCATCAACAGCACTAGTGTGTTTGAAAGAATTCTGTAAAACAGTTGTTGAACAATTCGGGGAGGAGTATCTACGGACGCCTAGACCAAATGATATAAGCAGGATAGTACGCATGGGAGAAGCTAGAGGATTTCCAGGTATGATTGGAAGTTTAGATTGCATGCATTGGCCTTGGAAAAACTGCCCAACGGAATGGAAAGGAATGTTCACCGAACATAAAAAAGTGCCGTCAATGATCCTTGAAGCAGTAGCAACAGACAATTTATGGGTTCGGCATGCTTTTTTTGGAGTCCCAGGTTCATTGACTGATATAAATGTTTTAAAACAATCATATTTTTCACAGAACTTGCTAACAGACTGTCAACAGATGTTTCATATGAAGTTGGTAATATCGAACACAAAACTGGATACTACCTAGTGGATGGAATATATCTAATGTGGAGAACTTTGATGCATGGATACAGAGTAACATCAAATGACAAAGAAAGTTATTTCACTGAAAAAGGTAGCTAGCTATAGAAAGGACATCGAACGTACGTTTGGTGTTTTACAAGTCCGATTTCATATTTTACGAAATTCTACTTGTTTTCATGATGCAAGAGTGCTTTCAGAAATCATGTATGCTTGTATAATAATACATAACATGATTGTGGAGTCTGAAAGAGGCGGATATAAGAATCAAAAGTCTAATTATCCTGACATATTTACCGGGTCAAATTCAAAACCCCATAAAGATATAAACTCAATGGGAGAATATGTTGATATGGTTCAACACATTGAAGATCAATCTGCGCACTTCCAATTGCGTGACCAGTTGGTGGAACATTTGTGGGCGCATAAAGGAAGGAATAGTCGGAATCATTAGTTGGTACTAGAACTTAAATATTAACTTAAATATCTCCTCAGTGTTGGGTCAATTCAAGTCGTGTACAATGTATCAGTGTGTAGTCGTGTACTATGTATCAGAGTACTATGTATCAGTGTGTAGTTGGGTCAATAAATCTAGTTTCCAATCATATTGTTAATTGTATCATTATTACAACAACTAGTACATAAATACTACAAATAGGTCACAATCATATTACAACTCAACCCAACATACACAGCTAGTACATAACCATCAACTACTACATAAATACTACAAACAGGTCACAATCATATTACAACTCAACCCAACATACATAGCTAGTACATAAACACAAACTAGTACATAAATACTACAAACAGTTCACAATCGTATTACAACTCAAACCAACATACGTAGCTAGTCCTTATACGAACTACTACCACTTCCGCTTACGCTTCCTTTTTTTGTACTCTCCAAGCTGCTCGGTTAATAGTTCTTGCTGTAGAGGGGAAAGCTTACTAAAATCACATGTAATCATTTTAATATAATTCTTCTCTCGCGGCATAGCTTTCTTCTCCTCCTACTTCTCTCGTAGCATGACTTGTTTCTCCGTCTGTGCTTGTCTCATCCCTAACTGCCGTTTGGAACTCCTCGTCGCTGCGGTTTCTTTGCACCGAAAATTGAACTTTATGCTCTCATGTCTCCTTAGCTAAATTCTCCATTGTTTACATAAATATAGATAACTCTGCACCGCGTTGCTCTATCTGAACTGACTTGGCTCTGCCAATAGGTCGTCCGTCACTAGTTCCAAATAAAGGGTTTCTTTCTTGCGAACTCGGGTCACCTCTTAGACTAGAATCAGAGTAGTTCATCCTTCTAGCTTTGTTCTGCTGCTCAAACATGAATTTGCTTGGGTTCTTCCACTTCGGCAAACTAGATAGAGGCTCAAAGGAGTCATGAAATTTAAATGGATGTCCATACTGTTGTTGGTAGGCCTTTCATGACTCCTCAATCTGTAACACAAAGTCGAAATTGTATGAGTGTATGACACTTCTAAGTAATCATAGTATAGTATGATATTTTTTCAATAATCTATGGTACTTACAATGTCATAAGGTATAACACCACTTTGCTGCCTGTTCTGCAATCTTGTCAGTATTGCCATATAGTTCTGACATGCGGCATTCATAACTCTATAACCGCCTCTAAGTGATCCCCATGTTCTACTCATCGCTCCCAACAAATTGTAAAACTCTGCAACTCTTTCCCAAAATTTCTGACCTTTCGTATTATTCCCAAAATGTTGTCCTGTGAAATGCGTATCCACAATCTAGCAAGTAAAACGTACTGCTTGGAATTAACTTACATTGTTTTTTTTCTTCCATCCGCTGTTGTTCCTTCCCCTTCAGCATGTTCATCCTCAATTTCTTCTATTCCGGGATCCGCCTCCGATTCAACTTCGGTTTGGTGTCATTTACTAAAAATGCCGCTTAAAGACTTCCGCTTCGTCTTCTTTTGGTTATATTCGGGACTGATAGGTGCAACGTATTCTTGATTACATTCTTCAGAATTTGTAACATTTGCATCCTCGTTTGCATTTTCCTCCTCCGCCTCCTCCGTTGAAGTTTCAACATTTTCTTCGTTAGTAGGAGAGACATACCCGTATGAAAACTGTCTTTGCAGATTTTGCATACATTTGCGGTCACAAACCTTGGTCTGTTGCGGAGTTAGGTGAGGTTGTTGACTTTGATCAGTCTGCATCATCATTGACATATACGACGAATGATCGTCGTACATGCCTACCATGGGTTGTCGTTGGTAAAACTGCGGCGGGGCGGTAGAATGGATGGGAGGAAAATTAGGAGGAGCGAGCGGTTGGTAAGGTGGTCGGTATGGATAATTTGAATATGGTGAGTGGCCATATTCGTGAGATGGCTGCAACAGTAGCTGCTGTTGGACTAAACGTTGCATCGATATGATGACGAGTATGGTTGGGACTTGGGTTTCTTCTTGATTATAGTTTTTTCTCCGATTCGCTTGGGTGTCGAAGTAGACATTTTTATGGTTGTAGAAGTTGAAGTTGAGAAGGTGGTGTGGCTGTGTGGAAGAAGAAGGAGGTAGGTTGGTATATAGGGGAGGGAACGCACTAGTCGTTGGGGTGCAACGGCTGTAAAATATAACGGCAAAGTGTTTGCCATTATAAGTTTATAACGACAAACTCTTTGCTGTTATAAATTTATAACGGCAAAGAGTTTTCCGTTATAAACTTATAACGGCAAACACTTTGCCAATATATCCACCAACCCTTGTCCAGTGAACTAGCCACCAACGAGCTCCAGAGCAGCCATAGACTAGCCACGGGTGACTGAACAAGCCACACCTGGTTGCTCCGTGGCTTGTTTAGTAACTGAACAAGCCATTATTGGTTGTGCTCTTCTGGTGAATGAAAAGTGGAAATGTGTGAAACCATTATTTTGGTTCGATCTGGGGAGTTGTTCATAAATCAAGACAACCAATATTTTGTTATTTCAATGCATTTTGCTTAATTTCAAAGCCAAAATTTCGTAGTTATCTTATTTCGCACTATTTATAACTTTGTTTTGAATTAGAAAATGCTGTTTTATATTTCTTTGAACTTAGCTATGCAGGATCGAAGCCTTTCTTTTGGTTTCTTTGCTTCGAAAGGTTATGTCAACTCCATGTTGGTCTCCCAGAAATACGCAATAGCAGTACACGTCTCTTACCCTTTAGTAGAAGGCCCATGCCAATTCAAACAGTTGTTTCCTTCTCCAACTATCCACCGCGTCTTCCGGTGTCATTCCATGATCCTTGCCATCCCATATAAACTTCGAACTGCTCCTCCCCGCTTCACCACTGCAAAAACCCATTGGCAGTTAATCACGTTTAGCTCCACCATCCACGAAATAATGGCAACGCCGAGCCTTGAGTTATAGAACCGCACGCCGCCTCCGTTTCTTGAAGATCAATAAATGGTGACATCTGACTTATAATGAATCATGTATATTCATTTGAGGTTCAAATGGTCGAATTACGAAATACCGCAACGTTACAGGCTCGATTGTAATTATGTTATAATTAATACATTCAACTATCATTTTAAAGAATATATTCGTTATTAAAATTCAATTCTAAACTGGATTAAATTCCTTATATTGTTATTTCCACTATTTCCGACAATTTCATAAATTAAATATATTATCGCATTGTTTATATTTAAATTAAATATTCAAAATATTTGAATTTAAACCATTTACATTATCAAATCATTATTTAAATAATTAAATTAATTAATTATTATATCGTTAATAACGGGTCGTTACAGAATCACTAGAAATGCACACTCGCAAAAAATAATAAATATCATAAAAACTCGTTATAAAGGTCTTGTGATTGTTGTTTGGCTCTCGAGACAGCAATAAACAAGCATAATTTTGATAAAGCCGGCTTTAAAATTTTGGAAGAATTAAAACATGAAACTTTTGGACTCTGTCTAAGCTATCTAGAACGTACAAAATTATCAAATTCAGTGAAGAAACGAAAAACTTATGGCTAAAACATCTTTCTGGTCTGAAATCATTACTAATGTCAATTTGCTCTTAGGACAGCAGCAAAGAAGTACAATTTTGGACAAGTCAACCTCAAAATCATAGAAAACTCAAAACGTGAAACTCGTAGAACATGTTCTAAAATTTTCAGAACATCTAAGATAATTGAATTCTATTGAGAAACGAAATAGTTATGGCCAAAACACTAACTCAGATCCATAACAATTCACTCTGAAAACTCTAGTGACTGAGCAGGGAGCTAGCATCAAGTATTTCAACACTTTAATCATAGAAATTTAGAAAATGGTCAACATGAAAGTTGTCACATACTTTTCGGGCTTTCCAGAACTTCAAAAAAATCATATTTTCAATTTAAAACGAAAGTGATATGCCTAATTTACGAACAACAATTTATAATTGAATATGAAAATAAAACAAAATTGAGATCTCTAACTTAGAAATCTCAATCTAAACTAGAAAATATGAGTTTTAAAACCCACTTCGTTTGGATTATTGACTAAATTCTCTTCAATTTAAGGCTATAAAAGACCAATTAGTAGCATACAATAGCAAAGGAGGAACATGTAGCATCCATAACTTTTAAAACTCACCGACTTTGATTTTCTCTTCACTGGAGATGGATTAAGGCTTGAATTGACTAGGGAATGAATTGGAGAGTAGCTAAATTCCATTAGAACATGAGATTTTAGCATACATGGAGTTGGTTAAGGGAGGAAATGGGATCATCCATTTCCCTTTTGTTTTGTTTCTCCTAATAAGAAAAAGGAGCTAGGAGGAGACAAAATATGTCGTTTTTTCTTTTCCCCTTTCCAAAAAACGGTAAAGGATGAAGGAATAGGCTAATTAATCCAGAAAGACCCAAAATCATGTTTATCTAAGATAATTAACATAAATTATCCAACTTTGGAACGAAATACATGTTTAAGACTTAATTAAACACACCCAACAAAACTTAATCCACTTAATACACACAAACACTAATCAATGTTGTGATAAATTTTATAACTCAACATCTAAATTAAAACACACAAACATATCTACACTATATTTAGATATTAATTCAGCATAATACATACCAAAATGAAAGTATTTGACAAATAATCACTTTTACTTATATTTGAGTAAATTTGGTACACAAACAAAATGAATATCGCACATGCCTTATTTTTAACAAAATAAATCATCAACATGTTAAAACACATATTAAATTTATTATTTATTTACAACAATATTTTATAGGTTAACATTACAATAATTTTTTTGCTAATTAAATATTTTCAATTATTGTTATCAAACAATAATAAAATGGTTTTAACTCAATAATTACTTCATAAAAATACTTTTACTCCTTTTGTTTCAATTCTACAATTCACACATATATTTATAAGTATTGTAGGAATTCAAAAACACAAATATCCCAATTTATTATTACAATAGTGTTGTTGTACTTCATTGACTCAACAATTAAAACTTATTATCAATGATAATAAAATACACCAATTCCATAAATATTTATTCACAATCAATATTTATATTTTTCAAACAAACAACAAATAAATTATTTCATTGATTAATATTTTAAAAGCCACATGTACGCTTTAAATTCGTTATTGTAAATTTAAACATAATTCCTCTACTGATATTATTATCAAAATTTATCTTTTACTTTAAACCCCAATTAATAATTTAATAATTCTAACCAATCAATTTATCTTTGATTTTGAAAATATAGTTTCCCTTTTAAATATTCATTCTTAGTCAATGTTATATATTTTCACTATCCCTCTTAATTATTTAATTACAAGCTTAAGATTATAGATTGGAATAAATTTCTATTATAACAAAGTTATATAATTTATTCCACCACTTAGATTTAGAAATACTCATACCCCTCTTTTTTATTTAAGCGCTATACGAGTTGGTCTTGCTAACTCGTATCACCACAAATTATCTTCAAAATCACAAAACACATTAAATCTGTACCTTCCAGTTATCTGAAAATTTAGGTTGTTACATACTTCCCCCTTAAATAAATTACGTCCTCGTAATTTGTTAAGATCAAATCTCATCAATTTATATTCTTCAATTTGATTATCTTAATTTATTTCTTAAGAGCTTCACAATTTAAGAAACTACCCCATGGAACTTAAATTTTTCCAATACTTTCAATTTCAACATTAAAATATCCCAGTTGAATTTACCCAAATCTTAGACATAGCTTTAACCACTTTCATTAACTCATTATTATTCAAGCTTCAAACAACTCAACTTACCCTTAACAAGGCGTATTTCGAAATACACACTCAATATTTTTGCTTTCGATCCATACTTGACGCTATGAGCCAACGAGGTTATTTTATATTTTCTCAAATTAGGTCTGCTACTTGGATTTTTCAATCATCAAATAGCCTCACCATTCCACGTGGTTTATATCTAATCCAATGGTGGCAACTTATCAAGTGAATATAATTATGAATGTGTGTCCCAAAAGTAAAGCAGTCGTTTCAAAAAGTGGTGCACTTAAAACATTTTATAACCAACACACTTTAAATTCTCATTTATAATGAGATCGGAATAGCATTAAACAAATATTTTCCATCAATCCTTCTTAGCACTTGGCTGCAATGTCTATCATTGCCATCGCCTCGCCAAAGTCAACATACTCTACATCCCACATAGTGGTTTAACACTATCCCAAAGTGATAACCTCATAATTTATTTCCATCAAAATTCACTTTTACTACTCATCTTAAGTCTTAGATAGTCTCATGTAGGTGTTTAAGAATTTTGATCGATATCTCTTATCAGTCGTATCGACCAAAACCCTTAAGACACTCATCAAACCATTCAACACATAAAATGGTCACCAAATTAATTCAACTTAAGGGTTGTTTTTATTATTTACTAAAACAATTATTTTCAAAACAAGAACAACCCACCACTACTCTTCATCACCATTTCACTTAATGGATATTTACGAGGTGATTAACTCTTAACACTAATCACCAATATTTAGTATCCCTTAATCCTAATTTACTTAGAATAACAACTGATTAAAACACCATAAGGGATGAGTTCAAATTATCCTAAAAATTTGAACGCAAGGTGAAAGCGCCGAAAAGGACAAGGGAAGGGATTTTTTTCAAGATAAGACAATACATATAGGATATCACACATGGAATACCATGGAATAAGATTATTCCCAACGTATTCCAAAAGCTTGGACTACACACAACTTGATTGGTAAAAATCTAGAGATAAGGATGATGATTAGAAAGAAATAGTAAACACATGTGTTATCCATCCGTGTTGTAACACATGCACTTTTCTGGTTATGTTCTACGTTTTATTGTATTTTTTCTGAACTTTAGATCTGATACCAAATTTGACACCCCACGCCGAGACCCACCTTAATACAGAGCATTAACAATTAATGTTGTCTATAAGAGCGGAGAATAGAGGTGGTTAGGGACGACTATCAAGAATTTCATACTAGTCAAATATTGAATGCATCGATTGGGTGGATAATTTTTTTTTTCTTAATACAAGTGGGTCAACATACCAAACACTCCAAATAAGAAACTATGATGGCTATAGATCATTTCAGAACAATATACGATATATCACAGTCAAAGATCACAGAATAGTTACATATAAATACAATCACAAAAATACAAACTATAGATTTGCAATACTTAAATAAACATACAACACGAATACAACAAGGTATGAAATACAACAACACCATGAATTGACTACAGGATAACATGGGAAAAGTCTTTGTAAGATAGTCCAAGCAACTACAGCGAATCCACGAGTCAACAGCTACTGAACCTGAAACAACTGGGTCTGACCCGAGTATTACATACACGGATCAGTCTGGTTTACATATCAATAATGATAAAAGATGAGATAAATATTAACAAGGCACTAATTCCTTTCCTTAAAAAAGGATTTTAAAATATGGATTCAACGAAAAGTCTGATATAGCAATTTCCTTTCCTTTAGAAAGGAATGACATACACATAGGATCACAAACGCTTCATTTAAGAGTCCACGATATCAATATATGGTTTTATACGAGAAACATGGACATGGACTTAAAAATTGTCTTAGCTTGAATCAACTAAATTCTACGATTAGGGTAATCAACATTAGGAATCACATAGCACGAAGGGAAGACTCTTAAATCACAAGGTGCACAAAACCAATTAGTTTGCTAAAGCACTATGTCCTTAAATCACTGAGTCACAGAATTACTGAATCACAAATAACAAAATGACAAAATAACAAAATTACTAAATCACTGAAACTCTATAAAGAGTTAAAACCTTAAATGTAGTCTCCACAAATAATAATTATCACAATGGAGAAATCAATGATAAACATAAAGCACAAAAACACAAAATTTGGATCCAACACAGAGTGGCGGGCCAAAGTTATACCTACACGTGTTATCACACAGGATGACGTAAAGCCATAGCCAGTACTATATCACACAAAAATGGTGCCCTAATGATCCAAAGGTCCACAGAGCCACAAAGGATTAACCCGAAGGTCCACACAAAGTTCACACAAGATTGAACCGAAGGTCTAGTACTGGCGGTCACATCGGAATGTGTCATAGACCGTCAGATAGTAACCCGAAAAGCGATAATCTTGCGTCCCATCCCACATGTTTTCACTCAACGGTTCACACACCGCACGTCAGCTCCACACTAGAAAACACAGGAAATCATAAGAAATCATAGAGAATATAATAAATCATAGAAAAAGCACAGAGAAACGCCGAGGATCACTAAGAATCACTGAGAGCCACTATGAATCACAAAAATTTATTACTTTGATCGGACAGATCTGGGATTAATTGATACGATACACCGATGCATCACATACCATGCGGTTTACGATATCATTCAATCACCAACACGCCTTCCCAAAGGGTGCAAATACGTGTAATTTATATATTAAAAACATACTTAAGAAAATAGTTTAAAAAAAATAGGTTCTTGGAAAAAATATTAAAACCGTAAAGTTTGGAAATACTTGTTAAAATAAGATTACTAATATATTTATAAAACCTTATCAAAACAATACTTTGTCCTAAAACTATATTTTCTTACTTAAATTATTTCGAAAGAGAATTATAAAACCCGTGCATGTGTCAAGGAATCATAAGAAATATCACTAGAAATGCGCACTCGCAACAAACAACAACTATCATAGAACTCGTCATAAAAGGCTTAAGATTATTGTTGCTGTTGATTTGCTCTCGAGACAGCACCAAACAAGCATAATTTTGATAACGCAAAATTCAAATATTATTGAAAATTCAAAACCTAAAACTTTTAGATCTATGTCTAAGTTTTTCAGAATATACAAAATAGTCGAATTTGGTGGAGAAACGAAAAACTTACATCTTTCAGGTCTGAGCTCATTACTACAGTCGATTTGCTCTCGGGACAGCAGCAAAGAATTACAATTTTGGACAAGTCAACCTCAAAATCATAGAAAATTTAAAATGTGAAACTTGTGTTCTAAGATTTCTAGAACATCTAAGATAGACGAATTCAGTTGAGAAATTAAATAGTTATGGCCAAAAAACTAACTCGGATCTATAACAATGCAGCCTGAAAATTTTAGTGATTGAACAATGAGCTTCCTTCAAGTATTTCGACACTTTAATCATAGAATTTCATAAATTGATCAACATGAAAGTGGTCACATACTTTTCAAGCCTTCCAAAACTTAAAAAAAATCATGATTCCGACCAGAAACGAAAGAGATATGCTTAATTTACTAACAACAATTTACAATTTAATATGAAAAAAAATCAAAATTGAGATCTCTAACCTAGAAATCTCAATCTAAACTAGAAAGTATGTGTTCTAAAACTCACCTTGATTGAATTATTGACTAAATTATCTTCAATTTAAGGCTATAAAAGATCAGTTAGAAGCATAGAATAGGAAAGGAGGAACATGCAACAACTATGGCTTCTTAAAACTCACTGACGTTGATTTTTTCTTCACTAGAGAAGGATTAAGGCTTGAATTGACTAGGGAATAAATTGGAGTGTGGCTAGATTCCACTAGAACATGAGATTTTAGCATGCATGGAATGGAGGGAGGAAAGAGAATCAACCATTTCCCTTTTGTTGTGTTTCTCCCAGTAAGAACAAGGAGGTAAGAGGAGAAAAAATATGTCATTGTTTTCTTTTTCCCCTTTCCAGAAATTGGTAAAGGCTGAAGAAATAGGCTAATTAACCTAAAATGGGCCAAAATCATGTTTAATTAAGATAATTAATATAAATTCTCCAACTTAGGAAAAAAATACATGTTTAACACTTAATTAAACACACCACACAACTTAATCCACTTAACACACATACAAACACAAACACAAACACTAATCAATGGTGCGATAAATTTTATAACTCAACATCTATATTTAGACACACAAACATATGTACACAATATTTAAATATCAGGTCAACATTACAATAAATTTTTTGCTAATCAAATATTTACAATTATTGTTATCAAACCATAATAAAATGGTTTTAACTCAATAATTATTCATAAAAATACTTTTACTCCTTTTGTTTCAATTCTACAATTCACACATATATTTATAAGTATTGTTGGTTTTTGAAAACACAAATTTCCCAATTTATTATTACAACAATGTTGTTGTACTTCATTGACTCAACAATTTAAATTTATTATCAGTGATAATAAAATACACCAATTCTATAAATATTTATTCACAATCAATATTTATATTTTCATACAACCAACGAACCAGTTATTTCATCGATTAAAATTTTAAAATCCGCATGTACTCTTAAATCCATTATTGAATTTAAACACAGTTCCTCTACTCATATTATTATCAAAATACATCTTTTATTTAAAATCCTAATTAATAATTTAATAATTCCAACCAATCAATTTATCTTTGGTATTGAAAATATATTTTCCATTTTAAATATTCATTCCCAATCAATGTTACATATTTCCAATATAGCCCTTAATTATTTACTTATAAGCTTAAGATTAAAGATTGGGATAAATTTCTATTACAAAAAAGTTATATGATTTATTCCAACAGTCAAATTTAGAAATACTCAAACCTATGTTTTCTTATTTAAGCGCTATACGAGTTGGTCTCGCAAACTTGTATCACCACAAATTATCTTCAAAATCACAAAACACATTGAATTTGTACTTCCTGGTTATTCGAAAATCCTGGTTGTTATAGCTGGATACCTTAGGATTACTATTATTATTGAACATAAGTAGAAGAGAGAGTTATGCAATTTCAACTTAACACAATTTAATTTTGAAAAGTCGAAAAGCTAATACAAGTACTTTAATTCCTCCATTCATCAAACAAAGACTACAATTTAAAATAGACTTCATGGCCATTTCCTATGAATCTTCCTATGTAACAGTTAGGCTATTATTACTCATAATTCAACTTTTCATTATATTTCTTACATGATATTAGATGGAAAAAATTACCATTAACAGACAAAAAATTGTTATCTTACTTCGTTGTACCAATCGAAAATGAGTCATTTTTCTAAAAACATTTGGCATGTTACTACGATCTAAAATGCATGATGGACCAATCTAAATGCATGAAAGTGAAAAGAAAATTTTAAATAAAAATAAAAATAATGCAATGCAGACTCCTCCTCCCCCAACACTTGGTCAAAATAGTGTCCACACTGTAAACATGTTTCCTAAATTTGAAAGATGGTACCCAAAGGTGAATGAGATGCAAAATGATTTGTAAAATGAAATGCAGTTTGACAACTACATGCGATTGCAAATCATATGCAAAAAGAAATCTATGGTGATGATGAATGTTCAACGATGAATAATGCTTCTTTCCCCCTACCCCCTACTTGTATCTATCGAAAATAATGGACGATGATTTATTATATGATTTGTGAGGTAAAATAGGCATATTAGTGAATTCTGAAATAAAAATACTTTGTATGAAAATTATGTCGTGCCAAGGGTTTGTACTATTCAACTGAGATTATCGTAATCCCATAAACTTGAGTATTTAACAATAATTTCATTCGATGGTATGGGATTAAGATTATCTTCGAGATTTTCCCTGGATTCATTCTCATCATTTAAAAATTTAACCTCATCTTCGAATAATTATTAAAAATACATAGTGGACACGTCTATTAAGGAAAGTGAAGTTTTCTAAGGAGATAAATCAGATGTCTGGTCTAACTATTTATATTATGTCGACTTCTCTTATTTCAGAATCTGTGGGTTGATGAAAAATATTCAATTCAAAGGTTAAGTGCCCAAACGATAGACGAAGTTAGCCGCTTCTACAATTTATGATAGCATTCGCGGTGGCTAAGAAGGGACAACCCAAAATCAATGGAATTTGACTATAGGATTCGAAACAGGCTTGGTTTCAAGAACAATGAAGTTGACAAGGAAATATAATTGTCCAATTTGATTCAAAACAACTTCAGTTATACCCAATGGCTTTTTAATAGATTGATCGGCCAGTTGAATTGTTATGTTCGTGGGTTTCAATTCCCCTAGTCCAAGTTGACAATAAATAGTGTAGCAAAGAAGATTGACGCTTGCACCAAGGTCAAGTAGGGCATGGCTGATGTTAGTATTTCCTATTTTGCAACCGATTGTAGGGAAAACAGGGTCCTTATACTTGATTGGTGAATGAGCCTATTTTGCAACCGATTGTAGGGCAACCGGGATCCTTATACTTGAATGGTAATGGATTTGAGAAAATAGAGCTAGTATTCGCAGTCAAGAAGGTCGTTTTAGGAACATTAGTGGCTCGTTTTTGGGTTCATAGCTCTTTGAGATGCTTGGCATATTGAGGAATTTGTTCGATAGTGTCTAAGAGTGGAATATTGACATAAACTTGTTTGAAAATTTCAAGATTTTTTTGAAATTTGCAACCATCTTCTTATGGTTGAGTTTATGAGGATAAGGAGCAACTGGTTTATAGACATTTTCGTTGATTTGATAGTTCGAAGAAGGTTTCGACAAGGGAAGCAAAGGATGTAAAGGTATATAAGATAAATGGTTTGGATTGCCAACATTTAGGGAAGAGATATTACCGGGGTTGTCGACATCAGAAGAAGAGATGTTGGATTGCCAACATTCGAAGAAGATGGAGATTTGGAAGGTTCAGAACAGTTATGGTTTTCACTCGTTTTTCTGGACCTAAGAGTAGTGACCGAGTTGGCCGAATTATGGTTTTCTTCCTCACAAGAGTTCACAGTACAAGAATTATATTTTGGATTCCCCTTGGGTTAACTAGACAATTTCCCTTTCTCATTGCTTTTCATTAGTTCCTTCATCGTATTCATCACTTGTTCGAGTTTAGCATCTTGATTGTTTATTTGTTTATCTAATCAAACAATTTCTTGAGAAGACTGAGGATACCGAGTTGATGATTGGAAGTTCGAATGCCCATATGGTCGACTTGAAGACCTAAATTAAGGTGGAATTTGATAAGTTTGAGGACTTGAATAAAATTGGTATGGAAATTCGAATTCGGTATTATGTGAGATGGATTCACAACATTATTAGGATTAAAACAAGAGAAATTTGGATGATTTCCCCAACTATGTTTATATGGATGAGTAAGGACTATTTCTATCTATGACATTGACTTGGTCTTAAGGTTAATAATAGGTGTGCCCTTTCACCTTTAATCTTTGTCCTGGTAGCAGATGTTTTTAATCGGATGGTGAAATTGTCTCTCGCTCACAACATTCTCTCAGGCATATCTCTACCAAATTCCAATCTAAGCACCACAAACCTACAATTTGCAGATGACACACTTCTCTTCACTGCTCCTACCCCTTCGAATATCCACTATCTCAAAGTCCTTTTATACAACTTCAGACTTATATCGGGTCTCTCTATCAACTACAATAAAAGTTCCATTATCATGTTGGATAATTACTCTAACCTTGGTCCCTCAATTGTTGAATGCCTTAATTTCAAGCTAGGAGCATTCCCCATCACCTACCTTGGCATACCATTGCGCCCCACCAAGCTCCATAAATCAGATTGGTTACCCCTTATCTCAAAAATCGAATCCAGACTTGCTAATTGGAAGGCAAACTCCTTATCCTCAGTTGGCCGCCTTGTTCTCGTCAAGAATGTCCTCTCAGCAATGCCAACCTACTGGATGTCTTTTCATAAACTACTCATCTGGGTTATCAATAAAATTGACTCTATTAGGAGTTTTTTTCTTTGGAATGGTGATAAACTGAAAAGACTTGTCAATTGGCAAACAATATGTCTACCTTACTCTCATAGGGGTCTGAATGTCCCTCAGCTTGCCTCTTTCAACCTCGCAATCTTATTTCAACCTCGCAATCTTAGCTAAATGGATATGGCGTACTCTCTCGCTCCATCACTTCATTTGGAAGGATTGGATCTTGTTACGACTCTATAATGCAAATCCATTCTTTATCCTTCACTTCACTCCATCCTCAAGACCATCGCCATTCCGGATGGGCGTTCTAGCCTCGCTTGCTAGGGTTAAATCTCTTTTTCATGTAAGAGTAAACAGTGGAGAATCGTGTTTATTTTGGCAAGACATTTGAAATAGGCAGATTCCCCTCTCCTCTTTATTACCTAATCTTGGTTCATTTAACACTTCTAGCCCAATAACAGTTGCAAAAGTCTTTAATTTGGGCCTATTGGGCCTTTTCCCTCATTCGCTGTTTGGGCTTAGCTCTCTTCAATAACTCGTTTCAATCGGAGAAATCATGAACTCTTTCCAACTTTCCAATGGACCAGATTCGTTTTATTGGGCTTTAGGCCCTTCAGGTAAATTTTCGGTTGGAGCTTGCTATAATCACCTTATCCATACTGGTCGTTGCTATTCTTTCTCTTATATCTGGATATGGCATCTCCCTCCATGCATAATCTTCTTCCAATGGCTACTCATCCACAACCGCATCAACACAAAAGACAGACTCCGTCGTTTCAATGTTAACGTTGATCCAGCCTGTGTTCTCTGCAACCTTAATAACGAATCCTTAACCCATCTCTTCTTCGAATGTATTTTTCCTTCGCTGTTTTGGCTGCTATAAGTTCATTCATTCTCAGTTTTATCTCTTCATTTCGATCTTTCTTTGATTATTGGCAGCATAACCCCCCTAAACCATCTATGGATTCCATGGTGGCAATCTTTTCTTAGTGTATTTGGTTAGAACGTAATGCGTATGTCTTCGGCAAACCCAAAAAGCTTTTGATGGGAACATGTTACCAAATCTTGCATCAATTCGAACTATGGATAGGCACCGTCAGGCATGCTAGATTCAGACTCTCCCTCCCCAGGCCGCATTCTCTGGGTACTCAGGGTAGCAGTTCGTTGTTCCCGTATTAATGTGGCTTGTGGTGCTCAACAAGTTGTTTTATTTTGGTTGTATATAATTCACTAATATGTAAAGTAGCTACTTAATGTATATATTATCATTACTCTTTTGACTGCCTATTATGACCTCCTTGGTCTAAACTATTCTTGCTACTGGTTGGGCCTGTCAACTAGGTATTATTATTAGCTTTATATGCATCTACGCGTAACCGGCTGTGTAGTGGCATGCTACACACCCGTCTTCCTCTAAAATAATAATAATAGGGGTGCCCTTCTATGATTTTGGGAGTTTTGGTTTCTAAACGAAGATGTATTGGATCCACGACATGCACCCCTTTAGTAGAAGCACAGATGGGAACATGAATTGATTCCCATTGCATGTCCTTTTTAGAATAATCTTCTCAAAATTCCCAAGCTTCATTAGCCATTTTAGACAAAAATTTTCCTCCATACCTTGATTCTAGTTGTGTTCTAGTTTGATAGTTTAGCCCTTCATATGCAATTTGACATAAGTGATGTTTTGGAATTTCATGATGTGGACAACTATATAATAATTGGTTGAATGTAACAACCCGGAATTTTGGGGCCAATTTAAAATTTTAATTTTAGGAATTTTAATGGATTTTAATATTTAAAATAATTTATTTTAAATAAGAACGACTAAAAATTTATTCAAAACGAATAAATTTAATTTAATTATAAAAGGAGTTTAAAACAGCGCCGTAGTTTGAAAATTTGAATTTGAACTTTGACTGACTGTACAGGATTCATTTTAAATCAGAATTGAGCGAAACTAGAAATATTTAAATCTGCTTAATCATATCTTTCTAATGAATCTGAAAAATTGAAATTTCACTTTATAATTTGAAAGTTATGTCCAGTTTAAAATTAAAAAAAGTCGCTATAGAATTTATATATATTTTAATTAAATATATTGGCCTTGAAAATAGTCATTTTTCAAACGACCTCAGTTTTCGATGAAACCACTTTTGTTGGAACCTGAATGTCAAATTATTGCTAAGTTTCAATTTTCATAATTTTTTGAATTAGTATGTGAGCATGGTAAAAGAAAATGTGTTTTGACTGTTTCAGTCAAATTTAATCGACTCGAAAATGGCCATTTTTCAAACAGTCTCAGAATTCGCTGAAATTAGTCTTGTTAGAACCGTATCATCAAAACATAACTAGAAATAATTTTTCTGTAATTTTTAGAGTCCGTATGTGGCCCCGGTAATTTAAAATGTACGTTTAAATTTAATATATAACGATTTATAATTAAATTTAAAGAAAAACATATCGTAACAGGCGAATTGGGTTACGAAACATATTCCATTGTGTCCGGGATGGGGGTTATTAGCTAGGGACGACACTTGTTAGGCTTGATTTGGAGTTAAGAGTGATGTAGAAATTAAAATTGAATTTAAATGAAATGAAATTAAATAAAATAAAATACGGTGGTATACGTGTATAAATACCTAACCATATATGCTAACCCTAAACTCTACCACAGCAGCCGCCAGAAAGAAATTGATGGCCGATTTTGCCCCATAAATAAAACCTAATTGCCCTCAAAACAATTCGAATTAAACCATCATTCCAATTCGAGAATTCAAAAGCGAAGTGAGAGCAACAAATCGGTACGGATGAGATTGGGTTTCGAGTTCTGGATTGTGTGGAATTGGGGCTCAAAGCCGCCTGGTTTGTGGTGATTTTCTGGCGTGGAGGTGGCCTCGTGTTCACCGAAGTTCATGGCGGAGGAAGGTGGTGCGTCGGCGAGCGGTGTGGTGGTCCTGGATTGATGGCCGATCACCTGTAGCGGCGGCGGGATGGAGGAGTTCAAGGTGACGTTGATGGGTTTAAACGATACAGAAAGAAATAAACGGGAAGAAAGGTTATTAAGAAGGATTGGTTTAAATTTATTAATTATTATTTTATTAATATTATCAAATCTTTAAAATCCTGTAACTCATCCATACAGCAACGAAATCGAACGAAACTAAAAGCGTTGAAATCGTGAAGAGGAGATCTACGACATGACGCTGATGAGAACTGAAACTGAGCATATCAAATTTTGATCAAATTCTAGTTCTGAACTGAACAGAATTTAAATCATCGGTGAGATTTCTATTTTTGAAAATTTAGTTTTATTCCTTGTTGTTTGAATTTCATATATACATATGTATTTAATCGTATCTGCGATTGTTGTAATTAAATTTTATTATTTGTGGTTGGTGAATGTTTGTACTATTCATGTGTGATAGATCTGGTCTTGTAAAACTAGAGTTCCCCTTTTTGATTGAATCTAAGTTGTGGATCTAAATTCTATTCTGAATCCATATATGAAAAATATTCGTTTTGTTTGTAAACATAAAAAGATTGCAACTTTTGTTGACAATTAAAAGATATCACCTTTTGTTTGTTAAATAAAAGATATCACCTTTTGTTTGTTAAATAAACGATTTCACCTTTTTTTTTGTTAAATTAAATGATTTCACCTTTAATTGAAATACAAAGGTTGTAACTTTGTTTGTTAATTAAAAAGATTTAACTTTTGTTTGTTAACAAATAGAATTCACTTTAGTTATTAATATAAAGAATTTACATTTGTTTATAAAAAGAGAATTTACTTTTGTTTGGTAAATTAAAAGGTTTCAACTTTTTTTTAAAACAACACTTTTTTTTGAAAGGTGTAGTGCAAATCAAATTTACATTTTTGATTAGAAACTAGTTATGAAAATAAAAACAACACTTTTATTTGGATAAAAACAACATTTTTTATTTGAAAAGTATTATGCAAATCAAATTGACATTTTGATTTGAAATTGGTTAGACAAATAAAGATTACATTTTTATTTGAAATGTGTCATGCAAATAAAAATGACATTTTTGATTAGAAATTTGTTATGTAAATAAAAAGAAAACATTTTTTGTCAAAATATGCTTATAGAAATAAAAAGAAACATATTTTTATCAAAATATGTTAAGTGAAAAAGACGACTTATTTTTTTTCCAAAATATGATGAGTGAAAAGTAAAACATATTTTTATCAAAATATGATTAGTGAAAAAGAATAACATATTTTTGTCAAAGAATGATTTTTGAAATAAAATACATATTTCTGTCAAAGTAGGATTTGTGAAATAAAATACATATTTTGTCAAAGAATGATTTGTGAAATAAAATCACATTGTTTTTTTTTCAAAACTTGATTAGTAACAAAATTAACATTTTGGTTTTGTACATTTAAAAAGAAATGAACAAAATCAATATTTTGATTACATAAAAAGGATTAGTACAAAATAAAATGAAAATGTATATTTTTATACATTAAAAGAATGAACAAGAAAATGTATATTTTTATACATTAAAAGAAGGAACTAGAAAATGTATATTTTTATACATTAAAAGAATGAACTAGGAAATGTATATTTTTATATACATTAAAAAGAATGAATTTGAATGGACACTTTTGTCACGTTAAAAAGAATGAAGTGAAAATTCACATTTTATCAATTATAAGGAATGAAACAAAAATAATTATTTTTGGTCATAATAGAGAGTTTAACCAAAATATATATTTTTGTCATTATGAAGGAAGATTACATTTTTGATCATTAATAAGGATTAAAACCAAAAATACATTTTTGGTTCACAAAGAAGAAAGAGTACATTTTGTGTAATGACCCGGATTTTTGAGACTTTGGTTATCGCCATAAACACGATGACGACTAACCAAAACATCGAAAAATCCTGGTAATTAGTGAAAGAAATTAGAGGGTGAGGATAGATAAGATAGAAACTTAGAATAGAAGAAGAAAAGAAGAACTTACATCATCAGAGTAACCCGAAACTCATAGCGGAATGAATAACATATAACATAACTTTTAAGTAAAACAGTTATATATATACAATAGCACTTTATCAGAATACATCACTTACAACAACAGCGGAAAAAAACAATAGCTATTAAATCTTGAAACCTCCTGCTCCAAGGTCTCCAAGTATATCTGTAAATCCCGACTACTTGACTGCCCATACAAATTTAGGCACCCAAGAGTTTAGGGAAAACAACAAAGTAAACTCCGGGTCAGTCATGGGACTGGTGTGCGTAAAATAGTTTAACACAGTTTAACATATATATGATATCTCATAATACCACGCCGTGAATACGGAATGGGTTTTTTCCTTATGAGAGTCCAACATCTTTGACAAGCAATATCATTCTGATATTATAATAATGTCTAAGTACAAATATATATCAATCTAGCAGAAACGCTTTCATCTCACGTTCTACATATATAGTATACAATCAAATCGCAAGCACGTATTGGACAATGGATTTCCAACTATGACAAGGTATGGAACCGCCTTCTGCTAGTGTACCTCTAGAGAGGAATACACTGGGTTCAACAAGAACATCTTGTAACCCGGCCACACATGACCGACCACTCATTTCGCTGAGTGTATCGAATGTATATCACCAACGGTTGGGATCATCAACCGTTTCCCGAATGGGACAACATCAACAATAGATTTTTTTAGAAGTAAATTGTAACAACCCGTATTTCGATAACATGTTAAAACGAGAATCAAGGCAGAATTTAATTTTAAATTCTGAATCAAGTAAAAAGGGCTATGCCATTGCGTTCGTCTCGGAAAAATACGCGAAATAGAGTCCGAGTTTTCGAGAATCGGAGTCCGTATGACCAAGTTATGGTCTGGCGAAGTTTTCAGAAAATTCAAGTTCAAAAACGAGTTCTAATTTCAAAAATTAGGGCTGGAAGGCTAGGCGGGAAGAATTCCCGCCAGGCGCCCCAAGTCGACAGGTCTGTCGACTTGGGAGTCGACCTGTCTTGACCCAAGTCGACAGCCCTGTCGACTTGGGGGTCGACTTATGGTGGCCGGGCAGTTTTGCCTGGTGCACCTATTTTCTATCTTGGCTAGGTTTTTGGGCCTGGTTCTTAATCTGATGGTTCAGGTTGATCCTAGGGTTAATCTAAGGGTCCTAACTAATCCTAATCTCTATAAATAAGCCCCTAACCCTCTCCTAAATCCTCATTATTCATTCATGCAACTAAACTATGGCAAAATTGCTCCTCTCATGGCCTCCACTAAAAATCCTAGCCTCCACTTCATTTCTATGAGAGGTTTCATGATCATGTGAGTGTTAGAGAGTCCCTATGTTAGTATGAGAGCTTCTCGAGTTGATTTCAAGGCTAAAGCTTTGATCTTTGTTCATAAAGATGGGGTTTTTATTTATTTGGAGTGTTCATCTTTGGGTTTTGGGTGATGGCATGCATAGGCTTCATCACAATCTTTAATTCAAATCGATTTGTGCCTTCATAGCAATGTAAGCCCTTTCCCTACTCTTATATATTAACTATGAAGTTAAATGTTCATGTTGCAAGTTTGGGTTTGATCATTGAGAATGATACATGCTATCATGTCATGCAAGTTTATGATGTCATTATCTTGATCTTATGAGCTAAAAGCTACAACCTTTATGTTGAAATGTTGCATTATGCAACATGAGAACCTTCATAATCCTTATGTCAACTTGCATATGAGGTCATAACCCTTATATGATGATATATGCGAGTTTCTAGTCATCATTCCACGTCTTTTGTCACCATGATTCGCTTATGTGCCAAGTTTGGGTTTATGCATGTTTTTGAGGCTTAAGAATGTAACATGCAAGCTAATGAACACATTTGTGCCTCATTTGCCACAATGATTAACTTGTGGCTTAATATCCATTTTTGTCATGCCTTTGCCAAGTCTCTTCTTTTAATCCATTACGTTGTTGCAAACGTATATGCGAGTTTAAAAGCGTTGGGTTATGTTATGGGTAATTTCTAATGACATGAAAATACAACTTGAAAACATGACTTGAAATATAACATGGAAGTTGACATGTAAGTATGCTTGAAAACATAAGCTTGGGAATTTACCTATTAAGTTAGGTCTACCCATTGGGAATTTACCTATTAAGTTAGATCTACCCAATTGCTTGAAAACTTGAATATGAACATGACACTAGACTAAACATGAAAATGGCCAACTCGAGGTTGGGTTGAGTTTGCAACGTAAAACTACCCGGAACCGACAGGCCTAACTAGTAGTTGCAAACAATAGGACCCAATGTGAGAAGTTGGTCATGTTGTGCTTGGACCCGAGGTTAGACCAAGTTGTGGTGTAAAGCTACCCGGAACCGACCGGCTTAACTAGTAACCACAACAAAGTCTAATGTGAGAGGTTGAGGTGCATTAAGTAATTAATGCCACATGATAGGGTTAAGTTAATTTGATTAATGACTCTTAACCAAATATGACATGGACAAGTGGGTTAAGTAAATTGATTAGGCTAATGATACTTAACAAGACATGACAAGGTTGGGTAGGTTAAGTAACTTGATTTGCCTAATGACACTTAACCATATTTATACGACTAGTGGACGGGGTTAAGTTAACCAACACTTAACCCAACCAACATGTGAATTTGATACGGTTAATTAAGCTTTCCCAATTACACTTAACCGTATAATACAGTTAGGGGATTTGGTTAAGTTAATCTAGACTTAACCCATCCAATTCGGTGATTTTGAAATGGTTAAGTTAACCAACACTTAATCAATCCAACACGATAACTTGGTAAGGTTAAGTAAGTTTTCTTAATGACGCTTAACCGAAAAATACAGTTAATGGATGGGGTTAAGATTAGACTCAACTAGTCTAAATATGGAAATCGGATGGGGTTAAGTTAGCCTAGACTTAATCAGTCCCACTTGGCAGTTTAATGGGGTTAAGTTAAACACTTAACTAATCTAACATGATGATTTGATGTGGTTAAGTGACCTATACTTAACCAATCTAACTCGTTAATTTATTGAGGTTAAGTTAACCTATACTTAACCAATCTAACGTGAAAACATGATAAGGCTAAGTCACGAATCGCTTGAATACATTTGACCGATTTGACTAAGTAAATTGATAGGGTCAAGTTAATATATACTTGACCTATCTAGAATGATAATTGGACGAGGTTAAGTCGCGAATTGCTTAATATACTTAACCAACTTGACACATGGTTTGTAGGGTTAAGTCTTGGACTTGTATACTTAGCCAATTTTGACATGATTTGTAGACGGGTTAAGCCATGAACTTAAGTGACACTTAATCCATTATGTAAACCCTAGTTCTGAGGATTAGGTGGATAACCGTGGTTAACAAGGATAACGGGAATAAGGCTAAGTGGTAAACCTTAGTTGAAGAATAACTAAGTAATGATTCTTAGTCAAGGAAATTTAGACCAGTTCATAGATAGATGAGTAACCTGATACGGTAGGTCATCGTTTAAGTATACGAGTAGGAGCAAGTATCTGATTTAGATAAAGGCTCCAGCGAACTGGGTAACGAAGCAGCGGCTTCGGGGAACGTGAGGATATTCTTGGTATCCCTCTGTGAGCTTCCAGGTGATCATACTAGGCTCATGAGAGGTTAAGGTCTGCGTTAGAAGAACCAAGAGTATGCCTTGGTTGCTATACGAGCGACCTAAAGACGGGGATGGATAGGGGATAGTCGACGATACACGGTCGTACCCTAGATAGCATTTTCGTCAGGCTACCTACCATCTTTGATCAAGCGTGTACGTACGGAAAGGCAGAGAACACCCAATAGACCATAATTGCTATCTAATTATGGTTGCGGTAAGGCTAGGATTGTGGGTTGGCCAGTAGTGTGTTCTCATACAGGATTTATCCTGTCTTGTCTTTCGCTAGTTGAGGGAGTGGTCTCGTGGGACCATAGCCACGTATAGAAAAAAACAGACCTTAGCATCTGCATCGGCAGATAAATCGAAAGCTCCCGACCGAGTCCTGTATTTCCTGGTCTGCCCTGTGACAGGACTCGGATGGCACGATGTGATACATGTGCATACAGTCATGGAAAAACGATTCACGATGAATGCATGGGAAAAAGGGCGCGGTTGACGGTTAGCGTAAATCCTAGTGGCCCTGGGTGGTTGAACCAGAACCGAGATACGAAAACGTGCAATAGGTAAGCATAATCCCTAGTAGTCCTAGGTAGCATAAGTCCTAGTTGTACAAACAATGATTCATGTTGGAAGACCCTAGTTAGATATAGGGTGACAGTCCAAAACGATCTTAGGGATCACGAAACTATGTTAAAGTAGTATAGAATCTCTAGGGAAAGCCCGTATGGTCTACGGCAAGGGACTGAACACTTACATGGAATAAAACATACGAGTTGAGTAACCTATATATGCGATATATTAGGTTGACATGGGCCATTACACGACTTTTGAGTAAGGGTCATTCATGGTTAACACATGATACGGTGGGGATACTAGTACGGTAGGTGCAGAGCTAAAAGACAGGGTAGATATCATGGGATGTTATACGTGATAGATATCTTGGGGATATTATATTTGATAGGAACTTGACGATGGGATACCTTGTTTTATCTTGACACCGTAATGTATCATGACACCTTAGTTCATCCTGTTATTCTGATTTAGCTTATCTATCTTGTCATCATGCTTATGTTCATCTCAGTTTCTCATGTCAGTTAACTTTACTAGTTTTTATACTGATAGTAGATAGGGCTTACTCAGTCTTTTTGACTGACCCGTTTTGTTTCGCCTCTTTTCTTCCGTTTCCCCCCAGGTTACAGGGAGGAAATACTGCTGTTTAGTTCGGACTTCTTCTGCTTGAAGGTCATCATGGATGGCTTGGACTTTTCTTGGCTATGGCTACTTTACTGGTTTTACTTGGGGAATAATTGATGAAAAAGTCTTTATGCTTCTTTACTATTGCAAGACAGGTTTTGATGTACTCTGATGTAAAAGGCTTTAGACCTTAATTATTAATGTTTATGAAAGTTCAGTTTTACTTCCGCTGTTTTATATGTTCTGTCTTGTGATATTTCTGTGCATGTTCACCAATAATGCCTCTCTAAAGCTAGTGCATTCCTTTGCAAGTGACCCTAGCGGAGGCGGGGTGTTACATAAATGAAACTCTAGATCAGGTGATTATACACCCTAATAGGTGCAACCTACATAGCCATGCTACCTGCCCGATTTCTGTCATTTACCGGATGTCAGGCTAGAAGCTACGCTTATCTACACATCAGATTCACTTCGAATGCTACATTGTCAAATCCATCGAAATCACTAATTGACGTTCACAACAGTACATTACGTGTCAGCTAAAAGAAGTTTCCTTCTCTGCTTCCACTCTTGGTACGGTTGAAGAAATCAATGTACGTGACCTTTCTGGAAATACTCTGTCAGACATCCATCTTCATTCACTTAAAATGTCAC
This sequence comes from Allium sativum, assembly GCA_030737875.1. NCBI lineage: Eukaryota > Viridiplantae > Streptophyta > Magnoliopsida > Asparagales > Amaryllidaceae > Allium > Allium sativum. Next base: position 24,335,314 of record CM060923.1, on the reverse strand, counting down.
ATCGTCATACCCGCCAAATCACAAATTGACTTATCCAAAAATAACACGGGTATACAGCTAAGAGAAACGAATTCCTCTGCCACCAATATAAATACGTTTGAAATGATCAACTTACGTGATCTACCAGATATACTCTGTCAGACCTTCGTCCATACAAGTTGTCCTGGGACTGGACAAACCGAAGGCACTATTCTGTAAACAGGATAGCCCTTGCATAACTCTATCTTCAATTATCTTTGGTATATATGATTCGCAACGCTTATGCCAATACATAGTGGTTCTTCGGATAATAATCCAACCGGTCTTTCCATATTAACAACGTTAAAATGGTCGAAAACTTCGATAGTCTGTGAGTTAACTATCAAAGAAAGCAAGTGTGCAAACAATGATATTATTTCCAAATGGAAATTATGTCGAACAAACATCATTTAACATTAATCTCTTTAGTTCATTTTTCATCTCCTGTTTCCCTATATTCAACATTTCTTATTTTCTAGATTTGGAAAATATATGTTATTACCATTGGAAAACATTTCCATTTCCTTGTTTTCTATATTAGAAAACAATTCTGATACTTCTTTGGAAAACATTTCCAAAACTCAAACATTGGACTTAGACAAATGGTTAAACAAACCATCGCGATGCCAACTTAAACCATTATACTTATTAACTAAATTCACTTAACCATCACTTTACTGCCGAACCTTAACCATTCCTTAGTTAAAAACGAAGCCAATCAAGTTGGGGTAGAACTACCTCTCAGACCTTAACTGAACAACATTTCTAACCTTGAAGTAGGCAAAGTTCACTTTATATTTCTTTAACTAACTTCCTTACTTAACCTTTCTCTCGAATAACTATATTCGATTTACTCTTTGTAATTAACTCTATTTGCTTAACTCTATTCACTTAACTCCCGTCGAATAAACTATATTCGATAACTCCTCTCTCGAATACACTATGTTCGATTACTCTTCTCTCGAATACACTATATTCGATAATTCTACTTTGAATACGTGATATTTGATAACTCTACTCGATTAATTCTATTTGAATAACTCAACTGGTCAACTCTAACTCCAACTGGTTAACTCTAACTGATTAACTTTGACTGATTATCTCTAACTGATTAACTCTATTTGTTTAACTCCTATTCGATTAACCAATATTGAATTTAACTCCATTCGCTTGACTCTAGATCGCAGTGGTCACAATGGTTACACCTGATTCCCTTAGGAAACATCCGACCGCCGTAGGCTATCTACAGCCGTGCGAATTACGCTAGCAGTCGTGCTAAATGGTAACTTATCCTGAATAACTATGTTAGACTAACTTCTTCGAATAAACTATATTTGATTAACTTATTTTTGATAACTCTATTTGATAACTCAAATCGACTAACTCTTTCCTATCTCGTTAATTTCCTTTTATCCTATTTATTTTCTAAATAAATGTTCCTTTTACAATTCCATTTATTTTCTAAATAAATATTTCATTTACTTCTATTTATTTCCTAAATAAACGTTCTCTTTTATAAAATCCTATGATTTTATAAATACTTTATTTTCAAAATATTTCCTTTTATAAAATCGATTGATTTTAAAAATAATTCCTTTATTCTATTTACATCCCAGGGTCTTTTTTGATATTTAAAATAGCAAACCACAATGATCGATATCATTTAAACACACATAATCGAACAGATTATATATCACATCATATATTACCATATATGAACAGAACAATATCATAAATATTGAGGAGTCCAGTTGGACCCCTCCAACCTGTTCCCCTGCATCACAGACGTTAAACAACACATATATAAAATATTCTAATAAAACAGAATCAATATTCGATTAACGATTTATATATATATATATATATATATTGTTATCTATGATTTCAATCAATACACAAACAACTCAACCAACAGTTAACACATAACAATCAGTCATCATTTATCAGTTCTAAATATACGTTATAAAAATAGAACTGTTCAGAGTTGGTGATTTTTACTCACATTGGACGATCATCATCAATGATGATAACCATCGCTTGATCCAGACAATTTACTTCGCCATAACTTGTAACGAGCTCGGATTCACTCGCAGTCAGTCTCATTGAGTTGCTCCCGTCCATACGATCCTAACGCAACTTACGATTCTCGATTCTGACCTCGTATCGATGAGATATCACATTTACAAGCTAAACATATAATTGAATTAAAATAAAACTAAACTTGGGTTTTAAATTCCTATTGGGCTTTCACCTTCCTTTAAATCTCCGGCCCACCCAACATTAAAATAATAGACCCGAACCCCTCAATAGCTTCTCCCCCATTTGGACTCACGGCTTCAGGAACATAAAACAAACGGAAATGGTGACCATTGACCTCCATCTTCTCCTCCGTTCCATCACAAAATCCACCTCCGGCAACACCAACGAACTCCGCGTCCAAAGCTCCACCTCCCCATATCCTCGAAATCAAACTCGAGCCACTCCCACTGTATTGCGTCAGACGAGGAACCCGCGAACTCCAACACATATTGCGACCCAGATCAGAACGGAATCCATCCAGACTTCTTCGAACCTTGCGTCCGTCCACCTCAAACCCATTTCCGACCTCAGAATAGCCTCCGATCTCCTCATGATCGAGAAATTATCAACCCTAGGCGGCACTGCCTATTTCCAGCCTTTGCAAACATGTATCAAACTCAACAAAAAATATGGATGAGAAGCTCGTATCAAAAGGAATCCAAGGAATTAACTCTTGTAATTACTAGCATTTTTATTTGATTTCTTTGTGAATTTCTTTTGAGGATCCTTCACGTTTTTGGTTTCCTAAGTGGCGGCTCATTTTACAGAAAATTGGAAAGATGATTTAGGTCTTAAGGGAACCGGTTTAAAGGGGTATTTATAGAGAACATAAATATCGAGATATTTTTATTTTTATATTCAATTTTTGCTTTCTAAATTCGTGTGGTCACACATGATACCCAAAAATCACGAAAATGGACATGTAGCTAAAGTTCGACATTACGGTCCCAACGAAGCTGGTTTCGTCGAATTCCGACTTCGTATGCAAAATCGGCTATTTTTAAAGCTCTAAATGACCCATTTAAATATATAAATATATTTAAATATAATTAAATTAAATATAAATAAATTTATATTATCGTATATACTCATATATGATATCGTACTACTCCAGAATATCATATCAGAATTTACAGCTTGATATTTCAGATTCCAGATTATCCCGATATTCAATTTATATCGAAAACCCTTCTATAACGTAAATAAAGCGTTGCAAAATATAAAGAAATTCCACAGCGACTTTTTTGAAATTTTATTTGTATATAAATCAAAATCTACACGACGAAATCTAGATTTTTCTCTTCCACTAGAAAGATATACTCCACCAGCTCCACACGTTTCTTGTTTCACAGAAATCCAGCTTAAAACGAATCCTGTACATTCAGTTGAAGTTCAAATCGCCAATTTACGAACTGCAGCGCCATTTCAAGCTCGAATTTAATTAAAATATAATTATACGTTCAAACTGTCGTTCAAATAATATATTCGTCAATATAATTCAACTCTAAGCTGAATTAAATCTAAGGGACGACGCCGTTCACAGAATATTTTGATTCCCAATATTTTTGATTATTTCTGAATTAAATATATTATTTAGTTTAATTAAATATTCCATATTATTTAATTAAACCTCTATTTAATTCACTACATCACGATATATATAATTAAATAAATTAATTATAATACCCCTGATAATGCGGGTCATTACATTCTTCTCCACTTAAAATAATTTCGTCCTCGAAATTGCTAAGTTAGAGGATGACCCTATCGACTGGTTATAACACATTTGTTCACTTCTTAACTTCAGTTTCAACTGAACCAATTTAATTTCAATTAAATTATTTATTCATTCTTATCAACGAAAATTTCCAAAAATCCTGAAAATTTTCTAACACTTTAACTCTTCGAAAATTTTTGCCAGCACCTCCTTTGTACTGGTCAATATCTCGAACTCCAACTCGCCTCTCTGGGCCATCTCTAACCCAAAAGAAAATCAAATAGCCAAGCGGCTTGCCAATTCGGCTCATAAATCTTTTATTCAATAGAAATATAAACTTGTACCTTTTTGTCGGCATATCATTATATCCTTTCCACCTGTTATCAATTCAGCATATACCAATGCCATGCCAATCAAACTCCAAATCAGTTTTTATCTCCAACACAACCATTCGCTTGTATCCAAGCCAAATCCCATTTCAACTCAGGTTCAATTCTTGATTTTCAATTCCTTAACTCCTCAATCCAATACCATTTCGGATTCTAATTTCACAAATCTAATCTTATTCGATTTCAACTCAACTTCAGTTACCACTTAACCGACTTTACTTTAATTCAAATCTGCTTTCACAAATTTCTGTTAAATTTGTTTTTAATTTAAACAGTCTTTCCCTGGGAGTTTTTAAACAGTTTACTCTTTTCAAAAATCAAATTTTCCCTTTTTGAAATTCAACTGAGCCCATAATCAATATCCCATTAGTTAAATCACTTCTCTATTTCTTTATCAATATTTGTTAACCAAATATTTTCAATAACCATATTGGCTTTTTATGTTATTTGGAAAACATTTCCGAATATCGCCTTCCTTTATTTTCTAAACTTTTTAGAAAATATATGCTATTTGTAATTGGAAAATATTCCAATTACTTATTTTTTTTTCCGATCTCGTTTATTTCTATACTTAGGAAATATTCATTACTCTATTTCCAAGTTTACACTTATTTGGGTTAAAACGGATGTTGTGTAAAACATCGTTACGACAACCCAAATACTATATTCAACTAACTCTTATCCAACATTAATCTTCGAGCCTGGAATCTTACCATTTAATTGTTAATAATGAAATCAATCAAGTTGGGGTATAACTACCTCTCAGACCTTGACTGAATAACATTTATAACGTCAAAACAGATATGACTACTTACTCGAATAACCAATACCATACAACTACTTATTCACTTTTAAACACGTATACGCTTCCTCTTTCTATTTTTACTAGATTTTATTCTTAGTCTTCCTTTTTGATTTTACTACTCTATTTCTAAGTTCGTTTCCTTATCGACTTTTATATATATATCGATACGTTGATTTCTAACTATCAGATTATCTTAAAAATATTCTAACTCCTTAAATTCTCGGAAAAATTCGCCATAACCTCCTTTGTATCGGGAGCATCGGGATATTTCAAATAGCCTCCCATGGCCCTCACCAATCCAAAAGAAAAAGAAAAAGAAAAAGCCAAGCGGTTAGCCGATACGGCATATAAAATCTCATATATGAATTAAATACATACCTTTTCGTCGAGCATTCTATTTATATACCTTCATACCTTATCCATACCTATCTCATGTATATTTATACCTGCCCAATCTATTTTAACTATACCCGATCGTTTTAACTCAATTCGTTAATTAATTTGTTAATTAACTCTTTAGTCTATTTCACTTTTATATTTGAACATGACATGTTCAAATATATTTTAACTTGCTTATAAACTAATCAAATTCTACTTTTTCAAACTCAGGTTTTATATACGATTTTAAATATCCATTTACAAATCCAATTCACCTTTCAAAGTTCAACTTCAAATTCAAAACTTGATTAACTAATTCCTCTTCGACTTAGTTAATTCCATTCCATTTCTATTCAAATTTTATAGTTTAAATTCCATTTGAATTCTATATTCAAATTCCATATATTCAAATCCTATATTTGAATTTCATTTGAATTCTATATTCAAATTCTATATATTCAAATCCTATATTTGAATTCCATTTGAATTTCTATATTCAAATTCAATTTGAATTTCTATATTCAAATTCTATATCACTTCCATTGAATTTCATATATTCAAACTCCCTTGGAATTTCTATATTAAATTTCTATTTGAATTCTCTTTATTCAAATTCTATATTCAATTCTATATTAAAAATCCCATTTTGAAATTCAACACAACTTGTCTTTCCCAAAACAAATTCAAAACAGTATTTTTTGGTAGTAATTCGTCACTTACAACTCAAAAATGAATACTGATGATGCAGCTGTCATCATCAGAATCTATTTTCCAGTGATCGAACTGAGTTCAATACTATAAAACCATTTCTAAACATTTCCACTTTGAAATTCATTTCAAAATATAATTCATACTTCTTGTAAAACAATTTAAAATCTCCCAGGATCTTAAATTTTCCTTATTTTAAATTCAAATCCATTTACAAACACTTATCCAATTTTACAGAATTTTAATTCAATTTCTGGTTTAAAATTTCAGATTCAACTCATCTGATTTCATGTATTTCACTTATATGAATTCTGATTGGTTATTTACATAACCGTTTAATGTATAATCTTACTCGATTATAATATCAACCAATATGTCCATGATATTAAAATTTATATATATATATCTTCTTATATCAAGATATACCTTGGGTAACTTATTTTAGTTTACCCTCTTTTCAAAACATATCGTGTCGACCCATCATATTCGAGTGTTTATAAACTCCTACCGATACAGTGGATCAAACTGATCGACCAGAACCCATAAACAACTCAACCAATGAATCTCCACAATATAAAACAATTATTATATCAATAACAAATACGTTAACTCGTATATATACACTCAACTCAATGTAGGGTATTACTAACCCTATCTCTACCGAGTCACGCCACAGAGCCAAGGTAATTCACTTAACTTAAGCTCTGATACCAACTGTAATAACCCGAATTTTTGAGACTTTGGTTATCTCCATAAACACGATGACGACTAACCAAAACATCGAAAAATCCTGGTAATTAGTGAAGGAAATTAGAGGGTGAGGATAGATAAGATAGAAACTTAGAATAGAAGAAGAAAAGAAGAACTTACATCATCAGAGTAACCCGAATCTCACAGCGGAATGAATAACATATAACATAACTTTTAAGTAAAACAGTTATATATATACAATAGCACTTTATCAGAATACAACACTTACAACAATAGTGGAAAAAAACAATAGCTATTAAATCTTGAAACCTCCTGCTCCAAGCTCTCCAAGTATATCTGTAAATCCCGACTACTTGACTGCCCATACAAATCTAGGCACCCAAGAGTTTAGGGAAAACAACAAAGTAAACTCTGGGTCAGTCATGGGACTGGTGTGAGTAAAATAGTTTAACACAGTTTAACATATATATGATATCTCATAAGACCACGCCGTGAATACGGAACGGGTTTTTCCCTTATGAGAATCCAACATCTTTGACAAGCAATATCATTCTGATATTATAATAATGTCTAAGTACAAATATATATCAATCTAGCAGAAACGCTTTCATCTCACGTTCTACATATATAGTATACAATCAAATCGCAAGCACGTATTGGATAATGGATTTCCAACTATGACAAGGTATGGAACCGCCTTCTGCTAGTGTACCTCTAGAGAGGAATACACTGGGTTCAACAGGAACATCTTGTAACCCGGCCACACATGACCGACCACTCATTTCGCTGAGTGTATCGAATGTATATCACCAACGGTTGGGATCAGCAACCGTTTCCCGAATGGGACAGCATCAACAATAGATTTTTTTAGAAGTAAAAACTCTAGATCAGGTGATTATACACCCTAATAGGTGCGACCTACATAGCCATGCTACCTGCCCGATTTCTGACATTTACCGGATGTGAGGCTAGAAGCTACGCTTATCTTCACATCAGATTCACTTCGAATGCTACATTGTCAAATCCATCGAAATCACTAATTGATGTTTACAACAGTACATTATGTGTCAGCTAAAAGAAGTTTCCTTCTGCGCTTCCACTCTTGGTACGGTTGAATAAATCAATGTACGTGACCTTTCTGGAAATACTTTGTCAGACATCCATCTTCATTCACTTAAAATGTCACATCGTCATACCCGCCAAATCACAAATTGACTTATCCAAAAATAACACGGGTATACAGCTAAGAGAAACGAATTCCTCCGCCACCAACGTAAATACGTTTGAAACGATCAACTTACGTGATCTACCAGATATACTCTGTCATACCTTCGTCCATACAAGTTGTCCTGGCACAAGACAAACCGAAGGCACTATTCTGTAAACAGGATAGCCCTTGCATAACTCTATCTTCAATTACCTTTGGTATATATGATTCGCAATGCTTATGCCAATACAGAGTGGTTCTTCGGATAATAATCCAATCGGTCTTTCCATATTAACAACGTTGAAATGGTCAAAAACTTTGATAGTCTGTGAGTTAACTATCAAAGAAAGCAAGTGTGCAAACAATGATATTATTTCTAGATGGAAATTATATCGAACAAACATCATTTAACATTAATCTCTTTAGTTCATTTTTCATCTCCTGTTTCCCTATATTCAACATTTCTTATTTTCTAGGTTTGGAAAATATATGTTATTACCATTGGAAAACATTTCCATTTCCTTGTTTTCTATATTAGAAAACAATTCTGATACTTCTTTGGAAATCATTTCCAAAACTCAAACATTGGACTTAGGCAGATGGTTAAACAAACCATTGCGATGCCAACTTAAACCATTATACTTATTAACTAAATTCACTTAACCATCACTTTACTGTCGAACCTTAACCATTCCTTAGTTAAAAACGAAGCCAATCAAGTTGGGGTAGAACTACCTCTCAGACCTTAACTGAACAACATTTCTAACCTTGAAACAGGCAATGTTCACTTTATATTTCTTTAACTAACTTCCTTACTTAACCTTTCTCTCGAGTAACTATATTCGATTTACTCGTTTCAATTAACTCTATTTGCTTAACTCTATTCACTTAACTCCCGTCGAATAAACTATATTCGATAACTCCTCTCTCGAATACACTATATTCGATTACTCTTCTCTCGAATACACTATATTCGATAATTCTACTTCGAATACGTGATATTCGATAACTCTACTCGATTAATTCTATTTGAATAACTCAACTGGTCAACTCTAACTCCAACTGGTTAACTCTAACTAATTAACTCTGACTGATTAACTCTAACTGATTAACTCTATTTGTTTAACTCCTATTCTATTAAATAATATTGAATTTAACTCCATTCGCTTGACCCTAGATCGCAGCGATCACAATGGTTACACCTGATTCCCTCAGGAAACATCCGACCGCCGTAGGCTATCTACAGCCCTGCGAATTACGCTAGCAGTCGTGCTAAATGGTAACTTATCCTGAATAACTATGTTTGAGTAACTTCTTCGAATAAACTATATTTGATTAACTTCTTTTTGATAACTCTATTTGATAACTCAAATCGACTAACTCTTTCCTATCTCGTTAATTTCCTTTTATCCTATTTATTTTCTAAATAAATGTTCCTTTTTCAATTCCATTTATTTTCTAAATAAATATTTCATTTACTTCTATTTATTTCCTAAATAAACGTTCTCCTTTATAAAATCCTATGATTTTATAAATACTTTATTTTCAAAATATTTCCTTTTATAAAATCGGTTGATTTTAAAAAAAAATCCTTTATTCTATTTACATCCCAGGGTCTTTTATGATATTTAAAATAGCAAACCATAATGATCGATATCATTTAAACACACATAATCAAACAGATTATATATCACATCATATATTACCATATATGAACAGAACAATATCATAAATATTGAGGAGTCCAATTGGACCCCTCCAACCTGTTCCCCTGCATCACAGACGTTAAACAACACATATATAAAATATTCTGATAAAACAGAATCAATATTCGATTAACGATTTATATATATAAATTGTTATCTATGATTTCAATCAATACACAAACAACTCAACCAACAGTTAACATATAGCAATCAGTCATCATTTATCAGTTCTAAATATACGTTATAAAAATAAAACTGTTCAGAGATGGTGAGTTTTACTCACATTGGACGATCATCATCAATGACGATAACCATCGCTTGATCCAGACAATTTATTTTGCCATAACTTGTAACTAGATCGGATTCACTCCTAGTCAGTCTCATTGTGTTGCTCCCGTCCATACGATCCTAACGCAACTTACGGTTCTCGATTCTGACCTCGTATGGATGAGATATCACATTTACAAGCTAAACATATAATTGAATTAAAATAAAATTAAACTTGGATTTTAAATTCCTATTGGGCTTTCACCTTCCTTTAAATCTCCGGTCCACCCAACATTAAAATAACAGACCCGAACCCGTCAACAGCTTCTCCCCCATTTGGACTCACGGCTTCAGGAACACAAAACAAACGGAAATGGCGATCGTTGACCACCATCTTCTCCTCCGTTCCATCACAAAATCCACCTCCGGCAACACCAACGAACTCCGCGTCCAAAGCTCCACCTCCCCATACCCTCGAAATCAAACTCGAGCCACTCCCACCGTATTGCGTCAGACGAGGAACCCGCGAACTCCAACACATATTGCTACCCAGATCAGAACGGAATCCGTCCAGACTTCTTCGAACCTTGCGTCCGTCCACCTCAAACCCATTTCCGACCTCAGAATAGCCTCCGATCTCCCCATGATCATGAAATTATCAACCCTAGGCGGCACTGCCTATTTCCAGCTTTTGCAAACATGTATCGAACTCAACAAAAAAATATGGATGAGAAGCTCGTATCAAAAGGAATCCAAGGAATTAACTCTTGTAATTACTAGCATTTTTATTCGATTTCTTTGTGAATTTCTTTTGAGGATCCTTCACGTTTTTGGTTTCCTGAGTGGCAGCTCATTTTACAGAAAATTGGAAAGATGATTTAGGTCTTAAGGGAACTGGTTTAAAGGGGTATTTATAGAGAACATAAATATCAACATATTTATATTTTTATATTCCATTTTTGCTTTCTAAAAATTCATGTGGTCACACACGATACCCAAGAATCACGAAACTGGACATGTAGCTAGAGTTCGACATTACGGTCGCAACGAAACTGGTTTCGTTGAATTCCGACATCATATGCAAAACCGGCTATTTTTAAAGCTCTGAATGACCCATTTAAATATATAAATATATTTAAATATAATTAAATTAAATATAAATAAATTTATATTATTGTATATACTCATATATGATATCGTACAGCTCTATAATATCATATCAGAATTTACAGCTTGATATTTCAGATTCCAGATTATCTCGATATTCAATTTATATCGAAAACCCTTTTATAACGTAAATAAAGCGTTGCAAAATATAAAGGGATTCCACAGCGACTTTTCTGAAATTTGATTTGGACATAAATCAAAATCTACACGACGAAATCTAGATTTTTCTCTTCCACTAGAAAGATATACTCCACCAGCTCCACACGTTTCTTGTTTCACAGAAATCCAGCTTAAAACGAATCCTGTACATTCAGTTGAAGTTCAAATCGCCAATTTACAAACTGCAGCGCCATTTCAAGCTCGATTTTAATTAAAATATAATTATACGTTCAAACTATCGTTCAAATAATATATTCGTCAACATAATTCAACTATAAGCTGAATTAAATCTAAGGGACGACCCCGTTCACAGAATATTTTGATTCCCTATATTTTTGATTATTTCTGAATTAAATATATTATTTAATTTAATTAAATATTCCATATTATTTAATTAAACCTCTATTTAATTCACTACATCACGATATATATAATTAAATAAATTAATTATAATACCCCTGACAATGCGGGTCATTACATTTTGATCATTAAAAAGGATTAAAGTAAAATTAGTATTTTTGTTTACTTTAAAAGAATGAAGAGAAAAATAACATTTTTGTTTACTTTAAAAGATTTGACAAAATTATCATATTTTGTACATCAGAATTGAATTTGACAAAATTATCATATTTTGTACATTATAATGAATTTGACAAAATTATCATGTTTTGTACATCGAAAGGAATTAGACAAAATTTCAACATTTTTGTCACTTTAAAAGAATTAGAATAAAAGAGACATTTTTGTCACTTTTAAAAGAGTTGAAATGAAAGAGTAGATTTTTATTGTCATTTGTTCACAATAAAAAGAATTGAAATATATGTCTGTGATGTTGAAATGTTTGATGTGTTAAATATATTGCTAGTATATTCAAACTGAGTATTACACTTCCATTTACAAGTCATCCGACTTGTTTATGTGATTGGGTCGATAATTTTTACACATCGCCCAAGTGCACAAATAATTTGTTATTTGATTGTTGGATGAAACCCCACACGGGTGTTGGGATGATATTTGACCAACACTTATCCCATGTAACAACCCAGAAAATCTGAACCAATTTAAAAAAATTTAATTGGCTAAATAATGGATTTTAAATATTTAAAATAAATATTTTAAATAATGGCAATGGAAAGTGAGTTTGAATCGACCATTGAAAACGAATATAATTAATTATAATTATAAACAAGGCCTGAAATGGCGCTGCAGTTTCAAAAATTGAATTCAAACTTTGTCGGACTGTACCGGGTGCAAAACAAAACGGATTTTAGTGAAACCAAAAATATTTAAATCTGTTAGTGAATACCTTTCTAACGAATCTGAAAAATCGAATTTTCATAGCGGGAAGCAAAAGTTATGGCCAAATGAATTTTCAGAAAGGTCGCTATGGAATTCATATAGCCCGTGAAATTGGCCATTTTGCATACGACCTCGGAATTCGACGAAACCACTTTTGTTGGATCCGAGATGTGAAGTTATTGCTAGGTTTCAAATTTCATAATTTTTGAAGCTAGTATGTGAGCGTGGCAAAGGAAAATGTGTTTTGGTCAATTACAGTTAAATTGGATCGACCAGAAATGGGCCTTTTTGCAAACGGTCTCAGAATTCGACGAAACTAGTTTTGTTGGGGCCGTATCATAAAAACATAGCTAGATTTATTTTTCTGGAATTTTTCGAATCAGTTTGTGGCCCTGGCAAATTGAAATGCACATTCAAATCAATATTGAATGTTTTATATTTTAATTTGAAGGAAAACTGACTGAAACAGTCGAATGGGCCTTTGAAACATATCCAATTGTGTTCGGAATGGGGGTAAAACGCTAGGGATGACAGTCGTTGGGTTTCGATTGGTGGTCGTGTCAGAAAACCCCTTTAAAACTCCACCGGCCAATAAGAATTTTTATAAAAAAAAAGAAAATCCCTCGTTTCTCTCTCCCTGATCGAAGGCGGAAACCATTCAAAACCTTCCCCCTCATTTTCCGATCAATCCACACAAAATTAGCCCCTCCTCCAGTTGAAGATTTTGTAGAGCTAGGAGAGATCTTCAAATCCATATAAGGTTTGGATTTTTTCATTGCGTGGTTTGGGAGAACGGACGTCGAGAAGTCACCGCGTTCAAGCCGCCGCCGCCTCAGGCGATCAAACGCCACCGCACCCCCCTGCGCTGAAAGCTCTCTCCTTCCCCTTCGACACTGCGTAGGCCGATCGAGCTATCGATTCACGGATTTCACGAAATCGCGTGACCTAGTTTTGAACATTTCAGAAAGGTATACGGCTTGTTTTATTTTCAGCTGTTTTAACACCTTTAAACCGTTGCAAACTTTGAAAAATCATATCTTTTTGCTTTGTTGATGAAATTCAGTGAAACAAGAGACAGTGGACTCGTGTGGAAGTCTTCTACCTTCTAGAAGAGACCGCATATTTTTCTGAGCCTTCTGCTATTTTTGGTGGAGTGGAACCCAATGTGAGATTTCTAATTTATAAACGATATGGAAAACGACGATGTATAAATTATATATTCGATGTATGAGCTATATAAGCGTTGTACACCTCATGTATAAGCGTTGTATAAGTCGTATGTTCGATGTATAAGTTGTATATGCATTGTAAAAATTATATATGTGTTGAAATAGAAGTGAATTGCAATATATATATATATATATATATATACGCCCCTCGTCCACAAACCATGGACGATATTTATTGGTTGTGATTGGTGTGAAAATTGATTGATAGCGAATGGTTGTTTGGGATTGTTTGTGGTTGATATTGATTGATTGTGGTTGAAAAATACCCGTTTGTGGTTGAGAAATATTTGGTTGAAACCACATAGCATTAGTTTGTGGAAATGAAATAAATATATACATGTCGCCTGCGTGCGAACTAGATGCATGATCCCCATTGTCAAAAACCGCGAGGTTTTAAGGTAGAGCGAGGAACCGTACTAGGGACGGTCCTGGTTTTAACTACCCTGCCGTTATGCTGCCGAAATTTTGAATAATATTCATGTGTTTGAATTATTTTCATTTGCTGAAACTATATTTATTCGTTGAATAGAAAACCTTCATGTGTTGAATCGATATTCATTCGTTGATTAGAAATTCATGTGTTGAATGGTATTCGTGTTTTAAATGTAAAAATCACATTTTTATCTATATATAGAAACTATAGAAAACCTTCATGTGTTGAATCGATATTCATTCGTTGATTAGAAATTCATGTGTTGAATGGTATTCGTGTTTTAAATGTAAAAATCACATTTTTATCAATATATAGAAACTATAGAAAACCTTCATGTGTTGAATCGATATTCATTCGTTGATTAGAAATTCATGTGTTGAATGTTATTCATATTTTGAAATAAATTGTTTCATAATAAAAATCACCTTTTATCAACTATATGGACTAGGTAAAATAATCTCGTTTTAAAAGAAATTGTTTTACAATAAAAATCCTATTTTTATCACCTATATAAACTATATAAAATAATAGTGTGTTGAAATGAATTGTTTTACATATAAAAATCACATTTTTATTACATACATGAATTGTTGAAATGTGAAGTGTTAAAAATAGCAACTCGTTCAAATAAATATGCATGAGTTGAAATATTCATTAATTAGCTAATGATATGATTTTGCCTATGCATGCAACATTAGAATGAATGGTGTTTTTTTAAACCAAATGGAATCAAATATGAAGTTGAATGGAAAATGTTAAGTGATAAGAACTGTATATATGTACATGCATATTTATTGAACAGGTTATAGCAAAGTGGCTAGAGAAGAGGAATAAAATTTTGTGCCCGACAAATAGGTACGCATTTACTATTTTGTTTGGGTGACGATTTTATGAGCATGTTGGCTAGCCGCTTGGCTTTTTCTTTTTCTTTTTGACATGAGACGTCCATGTGGCTATTTGGGAATTTTCCCAGCCCCTCCCGTACAAAGGAGGTTATGGCGAAATTTTCCAAAATTTAAAGGCGTTAGTGAAATATTTGAAGTGAAAACGATATTGAAATTGTTGAATGAACTATATTTATATAAATATAAATAAAATTAAAACGAAACGTGGCCGTGCAGTTCATGTTTTGAAACCGTGATTTCAAACAACTAGTGCGGGAAATCCGACCATTGGATTTTCCCGAAACCGCAACCGTTGGGTTCGCCTTGGAAATATCTTTCCAAGGGCACCAACTTTGTAAAAATCCAACGGTTGGATTATATGGAATGTTTAATTCAAATCTGAAGAAAAACAGTGCCAGAAACGATTATATTTATATATATATCTAAATATAATTATATTTAATCGAAAAACGACGCTGCAGTTCGTATTTTGAAATCGAAACTTCAAACGATTGTACCGGGAGATACGACCGTCGGATTTTCCCGAAACTAGAACCGTTGGATTCGTTTTGAAAAGATCTTCCTAATGAAGTAAATTTTGTAAAGATCCAACGGTTAGATTTTCATATATGTGTAAATCAAATCTGAAGAAAAACAGCGCCACGGCCGCGTTATGGCCCGAAGCGTCGTTTTGACTAAATTGGCTATTTTAAAATAAATAAAAATAGCGATAAATTGTTATAAAATATCATAAACGATATGGAATGGAAATAAACTGAATTTGCTCGATTTATGTGGCTTTTGATGGTTGAATGTGTTTGGTGTGCAAAATACATTAAAGAACAAGTTGGTGTTGTTGATTGATTTAACCATTGAAATAAATTGATTTGAAATTCTAAAAATACGTGAATTATTTGAAAAGGCCGAGTTAATTCTCATTTCAAATAATTGACCGATGATTGAAAGTCGAAGATGAAGACGATGGTCGAAGACCGGAGATCTTCACCTCGTTTGGATGGTAACCGAGGTCCTGATTGGGAGGCATCCCGAAATATGGATAATGAGTGGTGATCGTCCAGACGTACATGGTGATCGATGGGTTTGCGAGGTATTTAGTGCCTCCAGTTTCGTTCAGACCCAGAATGGACTTGTAAATGGACTGTGTGTCTGACATGGGATTTTATTCTGTGTTGATTGATCTCTATTAAATATACATCTGTTTGGCGGCGGAGAATTTATTCTTTTGCTTAACGCCCTTCTATGGAACGCACGAGCTCAGAGGTTGTATATCGATGGACATCAGTCGCATGGCATGAATTGCTAGTGTGGCATGCCAAAGTGGCAAATGAGCAGGGCTTTTGTTGAAAAGCAAAGTCTTGTGGTGATGATCAAAGCACCGCCTGTGTGGTGTAGCTTTGTGTATAACGTGAAATCGCGAGCCTCACACCCGGTATGAACCAGAAACGGGAGGAAGGACCTCAGGGAGGACATGCGTTTCTTTCTAGCTAGGGTGGTGTCAGTGACCTACCAGCCCTGACATTTATATACTTTTCACTTGTGTGGTTGTTTCTGTTGCGAGGCGCCTCGGTTAGATCGGACGATACGGGTCCGATGGAGTCATTCGTTGGCTCGTTTGCGCCCCCAAAGGGCGGGGAAACGTATTGTTCAGGAATTTTAATCCACATCGGTGGACCGGCCCTGTCGCTCCTAGGGTCACTCGAGCTCTGATCCTGAGACATGGTAGGCTAGATTGTCTCGAAGTCGGTAAGGACTATCTTTTGCCTTGGTTCATGACGGAAATCCAATTTCCAAATACGACATCGTGCAGTTTTGATTGTATGCCTATATATGGCGACATAGTGTTATGGGGCATTAATGTCGTCTATGATTGATAGTTATGATTTGAAATTGTTTTCAAAACATATAAACACTAGCAATAATATCAGATGCCTTTGTTTTATTCGTATCAAGCATATCTTGGCCGTTATAAGGTAAAAACTCTATCCTCCGATTTGCGTTGCATTGTGTGATGGGAACTGAGTCTTATAATGGCTTCATTTTTATAAAATGCATTGCGTTGTTTAAAAGAAAGATTTGTTTTAAAGCACTGGCAATCCAATGGAGAAAACTCGTTCCACGAAAGTGGCGTGGTCCTGTGATTAGCCAAATTATATATGTGCTGAGTAGATTTCTCATACCAGTCCCATGACTGACTCGTAGTTTGTTTCACTTTCAAACTCGGGTGCCCCTTTTTCTACACGGACAGCCTTGTATTCAGGTTTAGCAGACTTTATCCGGATAGCTGGAGCTGAAGATGGATTCTATTATTTATCTCTTTTTATGCTGTTCAGCTCCTATTGTACATATTTTGTTTGTTTCCGCTGTAGACATTTATGTATAGCTGAACTATATTTGTACTAAGTAAGATCCTGTATACTGTGTAACTCTGATGATTACTTTTATCCAGTATATTCTATTGTTCATTATCTGGTGTATTTATTTAATTATGTTCTGCTATTATCTGTTTCTGTGTTATATTCCAAAGATTACCCTTGTCTCCGTCAGTACGGGATTTAGGGTCGTCACATCCCAATATTTAGTGTAGAATCCACTTTGGTTGTTATTTGGATGTTTGATAATTATTCATCATGATTGTTGATTTCATGCAGTATATGGTTGTTGATTGAGTCACATTCCAACAAAGAATATTCTAGAAAAGGAATATTTTAGAAAATATCTTAGGAAAAAGAACATTTAGAAAAAGAATATATTTTAGAAAATATATTTATTGATATGAACTAGTTATTAACTAGAGTAAATCATTAAATTAAGATTTAATGTAGTTTTCCAATTATTTAATATTTAATTGAAATTTAATTAAATAATTTGGATTTTGGGTTTGTCGTGAATAGCGTCTTAAATAACACTGTTCTTAAACCCCGTATGAAAAGAATAATCTTTTAATTTAGATTATTAAAGTTTTCAATGATATTTAGTAATTGAAATAAGATGAAATGTGAGTTGAGTTTATTGTGAACTGTGTTTTTAAGTGACATGTGTTCTTTAACCCAATTGACAGTAAAAATATGATTTGGAATTTATAAATCTTTTATTAAGATTTAAATGGGAATTTTTCCAATTTAATATATTAAATTGGAGTTGAATGGAATTTGAATTAATAATAACCGAGATAAGCTTTTGTAAAAGAAGACCGATACTACATATGGAATTTAAGAGGCTTTGCCGTTATTCCATTTATATTATTGGTCGGATACAGAAATTTGTAACGATTATATATTGATTTGATTTCTGTGAAGATTCCATATTTTATGGAAGATGATTTTGAGTTTACCGTGAACTATGTTTTAAATGACATTAGTTCTTTAACCCAGTTAAAGATAAGATTAATTTTTTAAATTTAAATAATCATTGAATAGAGATTTTTGGTATTTAAAACCAAATTGAAGTTTTGATAAATCTTTAAAGAAAAGATTTAAGGATAATTTAAAGAATTTATCTTTGAAAAAATATTGCGAATATTTTATTGGAAAAATATTCTAAATTGGAATGAGGCGTTGGATGTGTTTTTACAGTACTTGATTTTTAATTATAAAATACGCGAATTATTCGGAAAGACCGGGTTTAACCCATTCTGAGTAATTACTACGACGATGAAGAGTCGAAGATGAAGACGGTGATTGAAGACCGACGATCTCCACATCAAATGGATGTGTTGCTACTGAGACCCTTGATGGGAGTGGCTACCTTGAAGGGGCTTCAATGGTGGCCGTCCGGACTATTGTTGATTGTTCGGATTTGGTTTTCGCTCAGACCCAGAGCATAAGCTAGTAAATGGATGCGTGTCTGGCATTGGATTTTGTTCCATGTGAATTAAATCGATTTCTATTGATGTATGTCTGTTTGGTGGTGGGGAATTTATTCTCTACTTATCACCCTGGTATATATTAATAGTGATTGATCGCATGGCGTGAATTATCAATGTGGCACGCCAAGATGCAAATGATCAAGGCTTTTGTTGAAAAGCAGGGTCTTGTGAGATGATCAAAGTATAGCCTATTACGGCATAGCTTTGTGTATAGCGTGACTTCGCGAGCCTCACACCCCGATATGAGTCAAAAACGGGATATGGACCGTAGGGAGCGCACACGTTTCTTTCTAGCTAGGGGTAGTGTCAGTGCTTAAACTGGCTGACATTTTACTTATGTGGATGATGGATTTTGAGGCGCCTCGAATTTTTATAGGCCGTTAGCGGTCATACTATAGGTTAAAAGGAACCATGAAACGTGTGTTCAGGCATAACCAATCCACTGCCGATAGGCGGGGACCAGCCCTACCGCTCCAAGGGTTCACTGCAGGGGATCCTGAGGCATTTGCTAGAGTGTCTCGAATCGGAAAGGAGCTTGCCCCTAGCCTCGACTCATGATGGAAATCCAATTTCCAATACGACCTTGCGGTTTTGATTGTAGAACTAGTATGGCGACATAGTAGGATGAGGTACTATGGCGTCTATGATTAATACATTATGATTGTAATTGTTTTTGAAATATGTATATCCACATATATACACACTAAGACTAAATCCGGTTTATCGTATCAAGCATCTTTTGAACATTATAAGGTAAAACCCTTTCCTCCGGTTTGCGTTGCATTGTGTGATGGGACTTGGGTCTTATAATGGTTTCATTTTTCTAAAAAGCATTGCGTTGTTTAACGTTTTACTTTATTTTATGCACTGGTAATCCAATGGAGTAAACCCGTTCCGCGTTAGCGGCGTGGTCTTGTGATTAGCCTCATTATTAGATAAGTTAAGTTAGATTTCTCATACAAGTCCCATGACTGACCTGTAGTTTGTTTCACTGGCAAACTCGGGTGCCCATATTTTCCACACGGGCAGTCGAGTAGCTTTTTGCAGATATATTTACGGGATCATGGCTTACAGCTGAAGCGGTATTCGGAAAGCTCTGTATCCGTGTATTTCTTCCAGTTGTATATTTGTATTATTTTCCGCTGCTATTTAAATGAAATTTCAAACTCTGATATTATTGTATTCCTATTATGTAATAAGTATTCATACTCTGTTACATTCTTGTGCTCTGATGTAATTGTTTTAATCAGTAATAAAATGTCCTTCAGTTTGTGTTTTGATGTGTATTGTTCTCAAAGCAATCCGGACTTTCCTTTACTGGGAAGTTTGGGTCGTTTCATTTGGTATCGGAGCTTTGGTTTACAGAGCTCGAGAACAAGACACATTAGAACCGAACGAAAGAATTTTTCAGAGATTGAATTAGTAATATCCAATAAGAACAACTTGTTAGAGATGGGATCAGTAGTATCCTAGAACAAGTGTGAAGAGTATTATTTTCTTTAAAAATAAAAATTAAAACAAATTTAGTTTTCAAAATTTTGTCTAAATATACGTATTTGTGTATATTATTATATTTTAATGTGGACAATCGAGTATATAAGGATTTCGAATATACGAGTAGTTAATGGATATTCGAAGTTTTAATATACTGGATAGATATAGAATAACACTCTAGTCACCCGGAGATGATTCTGATGGTTGCTAGCGTCATCGGAGTTTATGTTCGAGTCTCGAAATTGGTATATCTATATATTTCCATTGACTAGTATGAGAACCAACACTTAGTAAGTACACATTGCTGTGATTTGCACTAAAATATGATTTTTGGCTATATATAAAAGTTGTATATATTTGAAAAGTTAATCACCTAATGGATTGCTGGTTGTGACGTTTGATTATTAGTTTAACTAATAAAAGTATAGAAATGATAATTAATTTAACTAACAAAATTATGGAAACCAATAAAGTTGATTTGGTTAAATTAAACAACTTTTAGCTTCGTTCCTTTTCGAGGATGAAAAGATTTTAAGTGGGGGCGATTGTAACAACCCGGAATTTTGGGGCCAATTTAAAATTTTAATTTTTGGAATTTTAATGGATTTTAATATTTAAAATAATTTATTTTAAATAAGAACGACTAAAAATTTATTTTAAAACGAATAAATTTAATTTAATTATAAAAGGAGTTTAAAACAGCGCTGCAGTTTGAAAATTTGAATTTGAACTTTGGCTGACTGTACAGGATTCATTTTAAATCAGAATTGAGCGAAACTAGAAATATTTAAATCTGCTTAATCATATCTTTCTAATGAATCTGAAAAATTGAAATTTCACTTTATAATTTGAAAGTTATGTCCAGTTTAAATTTAGAAAAGTCGCTGTAGAATTTATATATATTTTAATTAGTGAAAATTAGGCACACATCCCTATTTTCAAACTTAATTAAAGCCACGTCCCCCCTAACTTTACATGCATTTCTGGTCCCTAAAATGAAGGTGCTGCCCAAAATTTTTGGTCCCCTCCGCCTCCTGCTGCTCCCCCTTCGCCTTTTCTCATTTATGACCAAAAAAAAATGCGCTAGCCACTAAAAAAAAAAAAAATCCTAAAATAATCCAAGGAGTCCACGCAAATTGAAAAAAAAGAGTTGCATACTTCTGTGCAACTATTGCCTATAGTAGCATACATATATTCATATATTCATATAGTGTATTTATGTTGAAAATCTGGACCAATATATGCATACATGTATGCAACTATTAGCAAATAACTGCATACATTTATGCATACAAAGTTGAACTGAGATTCACGTGTAACGAAAAGTTGCATACATGAATGCAACTATTCTGTATATATGCATGCATGTGCGCAATATTTTTAAAAGGGACAAAGGCTTGCGAATATACGCATGAATGCATGCATTTATTATGTACAAGAGCGTAAATGTGTGCAACAATGTCTGAAAATGGTGAATATTGAAAAAACATGTCAAATTTGTATATATGCATAAAAGGATGCATGAAATGCAGTTTAGCTGCATACGTGTATGCATTTATACTGCAGTTTGGGCGCAACACTGAAATATTAGCATGAATGTGTGCAACTATTTACAAATAGGTGCATCTTTTGATGCAAAAACCTGCTGTTTCGCTGATTTTGTGTTTTTTTGGATTTTGAGGTGGTTTTTGATTGTTTTTCCACCTGATTTTTTTGGCATGAACGTGTTATATTTAATAATGAATTTACGTGATTTTTTTATATTTTTTTTATATTTTTTTGAAAAATAGGGACCTAATTTACAATAAGTTTAGGACCGGATGTGAGCCTAATTTTGAAACTTAATAGGGACCTGTGATAAACGGACCCTTAATTAAATATATTGGCCTTGAAAATTGTCATTTTTCAAACGACCTCGGTTTTCGACGAAACCACTTTTGTTGGAACCGAAATGTCAAATTATTGCTAAATTTAAATTTTCATAAATTTTCGAATTAATATGTGACCATGATAAAAGAAAATGTGTTTTGACTGTTTCAGTCAAATTTAATCGACTCGAAAATGGCCATTTTTCAAACGGTCTCAGAATTCACTGAAATTAGTCTTGTTAGAACCGTATCGTCAAAACATAACTAGAAATAATTTTTCTGTAATTTATAGAGTCTGTATGTGGCCCCGGTAATTTAAAATGTACGTTTAAATTTAATATATAATGATTTACAATTAAATTTAAAGAAAAACATATCGTAACAGCCAAATTGGGTTACGAAACATATTCCATTGTGTTCGGGATGGTGGTTATTAGCTAGGGACGACACTTGATGGGTTTGATTTGGAGTTAAGAGCGATGTAGAAATTAAAATTGAATATAAATGAAATTAAATAAAATAAAATACGGTGGTATACATGTATAAATACCTAACCATATACGCTAACCCTAAACTCTACTACAGCAGCCGCCAGAAAGAAATTGGTGGCTGATTTTGCCCCAAAAATAAAACCTAATTGCCCTCAAAACAATTCGAATTAAACCATCATTCCAATTCGAGAATTCAAAAACGAAGTGAGAGCAACAAATCGGTACGGATGAGATTGGGTTTCGAGATCTCGATTGTGTGGAATTGGGGCTCAAAGCCGCCGGGTTTGTGGTGATTTTCTGGCGTGGAGGTGGCCTCGTGTTCTCCGAAGTTCATGGTGGAGGAAGGTGGTGCGTCGACGAGCGGTGTGGTGGTCCTGGATTGATGGCCGATCACCTGTAGCAGCGGCGGGATGGAGGAGTTCAAGGTGACATTGATGGGTTTAAAAGATACAGAAAGAAATAAAGGGGAAGAAAGGTTATTAAGAAGGATTGGTTTAAATTTATTAATTATTATTTTATTAATATTATCAAATCTTTAAAATCCTGTAACTCATCCATACAGCAACGAAATCGAACGAAACTGAAAGCGTTGAAATCGTGAAGAGGAGATCTACGACATGACGCTGATGAGAACTGAAACCGAGCATATCAAATTTTGGTCAAATTCTAGTTCTGAACTTATCAGAATTTAAATCATCGGTGAGATTTCTATTTTTGAAAATTTAGTTTTATTCCTTGTTGTTGAATTTCATATATACGTATGTATTTAATCGTATCTGCGATTGTTGTAATTAAATTTTATTATTTGTGGTTGGTGAATGTTTGTACTATTCGTGTGTGATAGGTCTGGTCTTGTAAAACCAGAATCCGCCATATTGATTGAATCTCAGTTGTGGATCTAAATTCTATTCTGAATCCATATATGAAAAATATTCGTTTTGTTTGCATACATAAAAAGATTGTAACTTTTGTTGATAATTAAAAGTTATCACCTTTTGTTTGTTAAATAAAAGATATCACCTTTTGTTTGTTAAATAAAAGATTTCACCTTATGTTTTGTTAAATTAAATGATTTCACCTTTAATTGAAATACAAAGGTTGTAACTTTGTTTGTTAATTAAAAAGATTTAACTTTTGTTTGTTAACAAATAGAATTTACTTTAGTTGTTAACATAAAGAATTTACAATTGTTTATAAAAAGCGAATTTACTTTTGTTTGGTAAATTAAAAGGTTTCAACTTTGTTTAAAAACAACACTTTTATTTAAAAGGTGTTATGCAAATCAAATTTTTATTTTTGATTAGAAACTAGTTTTGAAAATAAAAACAACACTTTTATTTGGATAAAAACAACATTTTTTATTTGAAAAGTATAATGCAAATCAAATTGACATTTTGATTTGAAATTGGTTAGACAAATAAAGATTACATTTTTATTTGAAATGTGTCATGCAAATAAAAATGACATTTTTGATTAGAAGTTTGTTATGTAAATAAAAAGGAAACATTTTTTGTCAAAATATGCTTATAGAAATAAAAAGAAACATATTTTTATCAAAATATGATGAGTGAAAAAGAATAACTTATTATTATTATTATTATTTTCAAAATATGATGAGTGAAAGTAAAACATATTTTTATCAAAATATGATTAGTGAACAAGAATAACATATTTTTGTCAAAGAATTATTTGTGAAATAAAACACATATTTTTGTCAAAGTAGGATTTGTGAAATAAAATACATATTTTGTCAAAGAATGATTTGTGAAATAAAATAACATTGTTTTTTTTTTCAAAACTTGATTAGTAACAAAATTAACATTTTGGTTTTGTACATTTAAAAAAAAATGAAAAAAATCAATATTTTGATTACATAAAAAGGATTAGTACAAAATGAAATGAAAATGTATATTTTTATACATTAAAAGAATGAACTAGAAAATGTATATTTTTATACATTAGAAGAAGGAACTAGAAAATGTATATTTTTGTACATTAAAAGAATGAACTCGGAAATGTATATTTTTATATACATTAAAAAGAATGAATTAGAATGGACACTTTTGTCACATTAAAAAGAATGAAGTGAAAATACACATTTTGTCAATTATAAGGAATGAAACACAAATAATTATTTTTGGTCATAATAAAGAGTTTAACCAAAATATACATTTTTGTCATTATGAAGGAAGATTACATTTTTGATCATTAATAAGGATTAAAACCAAAAATACATTTTTGGTTCACAAAGAAGAAAGAGTACATTTTGATCATTAAAAAGGAATAATTAGTATTTTTGTTTACTTTAAAAGAATGAAGACAAAAATAACATTTTTGTTTACTTTAAAAGATTTAACAAAATTATCATATTTTGTACATCAGAATTGAATTTGACAAAATTATCATATTTTGTACATTATAATGAATTTGACAAAATTATCATGTTTTGTACATCGAAAGGAATTAGACAAAATTTCAACATTTTTGTCACTTTAAAAGAATTAGAATAAAAGAGACATTTTTGTCACTTTTAAAAGAATTGAAATGAAAGAGTAGATTTTTATTGTCATTTGTTCACAATAAAAAGAATTGAAATATATGTCTGTGATGTTGAAATATTTGATGTGTTAAATATATTGCTAGTATAATCAAACTGAGTATTACACTTCCAATTACAAGTCATCCGACTTGTTTATGTGATTGGGTCGATAATTTTTACACATCGCCCAAGTGCACAAATAATTTGTTATTTGATTGTTGGATGAAACCCAACACGGGTGTTGGGATGATATTTGACCTACACTAGTCCCAATATTTAGTGTAGAATCCAGTTTGGTTGTTATTTGGATGTTTGACAATTATTCATCATAATTGTTGATTTCATGCAGTATATGGTTGTTGATTGAGTCATATTCCAATAAAGAATATTCTCGAAAAAGAATATTTTAGAAAATATCTTAGGAAAAAGAACATTTTAGAAAAAGAATATATTTTATAAAATATATTTATTGATATGAACTAGTTATTAACTAGAGTAAATCATTAAATTAAGATTTAATGAAGTTTTCCAATTATTTAATATTTAATTGTAATTTAATTAAATAATTTGGATTTTGGGTTTGTCGTGAATAGTGTCTTAAATAACACTGTTCTTAAACCCCGTATGAAAAGAATAATCTTTTAATATAGATTATTAAAGTTTTCAATGATATTTAGTAATTGAAATAAGATGAAATGTGAGTTGGGCTTATTGTGAACTGTGTTTTTAAGTGACATGTGTTCTTTAACCCAACTGACAGTAAAAATATGATTTGGAATTTATAAATCTTTTATTAAGATTTAAATGGGAATTTTCCAAAAGTAAAGTTTTCCAATTTAATATATTAAATTGGAGTTGAATGGAATTTGAATTAATAATAACCGAGATAAGCTTCTGTAAAAGAAGACCGATACTACATATGGAATTTAAGAGGCTTTGCCGTTATTCCATTTATATTATTGGTCAGATAAAGAAATTTATAACGATTATATATTGATTTGATTTCTGTGAACATTCCATATTTTATGGAAGTTGATTTTGAGTTTACCGTGAACTATGTTTTAAATGACATTAGTTATTTAACCCAGTTAAAGATAAGATTAATTTCTTAAATTTAAATAATCATTGAATAGTGATTTTTGGTATTTAAAACCAAATTGAAGTTTTAATAAATCTTTAAAGAAAAAATTTAAGGATAATTTAAAGAATTTATCTTTGAAAAAATATTGTGAATATTTTGTTGGAAGAATATTCTGAATTGGAATTAGGCGTTGGATGTGTTTTTACAGTACTTGATTTTTAATTATAAAATACGCGAATTATTCGGAAAGACCGGGTTTAACCCATTCCGAGTAATTACTACGACGATGAAGAGTCGAAGATGAAGACGGTGATTGAAGACCGACGATCTCCACATCGAATGGATGTGTTGCTACTGAGACCCTTGATGGGAGTAGCTACCTTGAAGGGGCTTCAGTGGTGGCCGTCCGGACTACTGTTGATTGTTCGGATTTGGTTTTCGCTCAGACCCAGAGCATAAGCCAGTAAATGGATGCGTGTCTGGCATTGGATTTCGTTCCATGTGAATTAAATCGATTCTATTGATGTATTTCTGTTTGGTGGTGGAGAATTTATTCTCTACTTAACACCCTGGTATATATTAATAGTGATTGATCGCATGGCGTGAATTGTCAATGTGGCACGCCAAGATGCAAATGATCAAGGCTTTTGTTGAAAAGCAGGGTCTTGTGAGATGATCAAAGTATAGCCTATTACGGCATAGCTTTGTGTATAGCGTGACTTCGCGAGCCTCACACCCCGGTATGAGTCAAAAACGGGATATGGACTGTAGGGAGCGCACACGTTTCTTTCTAGCTAGGGGTAGTGTCAGTGCTTAAACTGGTTGACATTTTACTTATGTGGATGATGGATTTTGAGGCACCTCAGATTTTTATAGGCCGTTAGTGATCATACTATAGGTTCAAAGGAACCGGGAAACGTGTGTTCAGGCATAACCAATCCACTGCCGATAGGCGGGGACCAGCCCTACCGCTCCAAGGGTTCACTGCGGGGGATCCTGAGGCATTTGCTAGAGTGTCTCGAATCGGAGAGGAGCTTGCCCCTAGCCTCGACTCATGATGGAAATCCAATTTCCAATACTACCTTGCTGTTTTGATTGTAGAACTAGTATGGCGACATAGTAGGATGAGGTACTATGGCGTCTATGATTAATACATTATGATTGAAATTATTTTTGAAATATGTATATCCACATATATACACACTAAGACTAAATCCGGTTTATCGTATCAAGCATCTTTTGAACATTATAAGGTAAAACCCTTTCCTCCGGTTTGCGTTGCATTGTGTGATGGGACTTGGGTCTTATAATGGTTTCATTTTTCTAAAAAGCATTGCGTTGTTTAACGTTTTACTTTATTTTATGCACTGGTAATCCAATGGAGTAAACCCGTTCCGCGTTAGCGGCGTGGTCTTGTGATTAGCCTCATTATTAGATAAGTTAAGTTAGATTTCTCATACAAGTCCCATGACTGACCTGTAGTTTGTTTCACTGGCAAACTCGGGTGCCCATATTTTCCACACGGGCAGTCGGGTAGCTTTTTGCAGATATATTTACAGGATCATGGCTTACAGCTGAAGCGGTATTCGGAAAGCTCTGTATCCGTGTATTTCTTCCAGTTGTATATCTGTATTATTTTCCCCTGCTATTTAAATGAAATTTCAAACTCTGATATTATTGTATTCCTATTATGTAATAAGTATTCATACTCTGTTACATTCTTGTGCTCTGATGTAATTGTTTTAATCAGTAATAAAATGTCCTTCAGTTTGTGTTCTGATGTGTATTGTTCTCAAAGCAATCCGGACTTTCCTTTACTGGGAAGTTTGGGTCATTTCATTGAATCTCTCAAATTATTTTGAAAAATTTTCACCCTCGTTTTGAGATAAAATGATTTATTTAAGTTTGGACTTTTAAAGTTTTATGGAATTGTAAAAGGTTTTTTTAAATATAGTGACAAATTCATCTCAACTTCTTATGGAATGTTTTAGAAGAGAATTTAGCCATCTTTTAGCGCTTTCACGTAGTGCAAATGGAATTATCCTTAGCTTGATTGATTCATTAGATAATTGTTGCATTTTAGTTATGGATGCATACAATTCAATTCACTAAGAAATTCATAAGAATTTTCAGAACCAATACATTTTGGTACAACTTGTATTATAGAATGTTTAAGCTCAAAATTTTCTTCAACTTGTGGAAATAATATAAGAGAAGGTTGAACATTCCTACTTGAGTAACATTGATTTCGAAGAGATAAGGGTCTATCCATTCCGACATTGAGATTTTGAAAGTTGTGATTAATTTGATTTTGTTCCATCTCGTTATAAAAGTTTTGATTCATTTGAGAATCCTAGGAGAATTATGGTGGCTAACACTTTTTTTGCTCAACGTTATTAAATGCATACATAAAAAACATCTAGACTTAAGGTTGACACAATTAGCTCTTATTCAAAATAAATAACGTACTCAAGTATATCTTATTAGTTGATAATCTCAATTTGAAGGGAAAGAGGGTCTTATGGACTTTCACGTAATAGTAAGGTATACGACCAATGTTTTACAGGTAGTATACAACCTCTTTAGCTAAAAGTTCAATAAATTAAACTAATATATATCCGCAATCAAACCCTTTAGAGAATTAATTTCACAAAATACACTCTTTATCGTGCTGGGTTGTGTAAAATTTGGGGTTTGATGACAATATGGCTGTGGTTGTCGATTGGCAGCAATTGTAGTGAAGGTAATAGGTGAATTGATGAAGTTTGAGAAGTGGATTGATGAAGTGTGATGAGTTGGGTTTTGGATGGAAGCACTGTTTGTTTCACTACAAGAAAAGCTGTATATAGCATCAGATTTTTAGCAGCGGAAAATTCCATCGCAAATTAGCGATGGATTTTCGTGGACTTTGTAAGGGATAATATTTTGGATTTTATATGTCAACTTGTTTTAAATTATTATCGTCGAATCTAATTTCTGTCGCTAAATCATTGGAAACTGCAGCACTTTCACATCATAAAAAATTTAATGCTAAATTCCGTTGCAGTTAGAGGCTGTTTACCGTCGTCAAAATTTTGATGCTATTTTTGCAGCAGTTTTTCAAGAGATTTGAAAAGGACTTTAATATTTATTATTTATAAAACTTTTTGCATTTGTGTTTTTACTTAGTAATTAATAAGTAAATATAAATTTTAAAAAATTAATGCTATATTAGTAATAAATAATTACTATTAAAAGTAAATAATATTCATAGTTAGTCATGAAGTAATAAATAATAAATAAGAATTCATATTTTAATAATTACAATTAAATAATTAATATTCAAAAATAATAGTTAATAGTTTTTAAATTTCATATTTAATCATTGATAATAAAGTTAAACAATTGTTATGTAATATTTCTATGTAGTAATTAACCATAAATGATTGTTAATTGATAAAGGCCATTAAAAAATTAAGAACCAATAATTAAGACAAATATTTAATGATTTGTAATAAGTAATTAAGAAGCAAATAGTTAATATTTAATATTTTATGCTTATATTTAATATTTATAAGAATTAGAATTCTGAAAGCATTTCTTAAACAAAATAAAAATACCTATGATATAAAATATAATTTCATATGCATTTAATATTTACCATTTAATTACAATAGTTGATAGTTATATAAAATACTTAATATTTAAAATACTTAATATTTAAAATAATTAATATTATATAAAATACTTAATATTTAAAATGTTATGATTAATAAGTACAAAATAATAAATGTATTTTTATATTTTTATAGATCTATAATTGCATTTTTCAACTAGCAGTATATTTTACAATTACGTATGACATAATATTCTGAGTTATAGAAGCCTAAACTCGGTCTTTTTAACTTCAAAACCAAAATATAGGCTCTAAACAAACATCCCGCTCTGTAATTTCACTTCCCTCTTCCTAAACACAAACCTAAAATATATTTTCCCCTAATTCCTCAGATCTAGTCTTCAAATTCACTCTTCAATGGCGCAACTATCAGACATATTCACTTCGTTCCCTAAACTTCTCCCACCGCCGCATAATTTCTATTGGAATAGATCCAGGTGAATGCTCCTCTTCTAGTTTCTATTACATAATTCTGAATATCTCTGATTTTTTTATCGCATAATTGTGCCTCAATCTGGTGCGGATTAGATCAAATTGGATCTTATTGCATGAATTAGATCCAATACGTTCAATGGTGATGGAATCTTTGCCTTTTGATGATTAAACCCATGAATATTTCTTCGATAAACTTGTTGGCGATGAGATCGAGGTTTCTAGATCCAGTAACCATTGAACAGCCTAGGAAAAAGTTTCGAAGCTTGAATCTTGTAAAGTTTGAAAGAGGAATCTTCCGTTATACCTAAAGATAAGGTCGAATCTAAAGACCAGTTTACATCAGAAAAAATAGATCTATTGGTAAGTTCTGAAATATAGTACAATTGTTGCTTTGCGTTATTTACATGCCAATTTTCCAGTACCACATGTATCTTTTGAAAACAAATTTATTATAAGCTCAAGTTTAGAATATGCATTTCTACTTTTGTTTTACAAATGTTTACTTCAGTTATTCAATCATAACTGCCAATATTTGATTCTAAATTTCCTTGTTAGCTTGATTAGGTAATCAACTTAGCCGTATAGTGATGAAATTGAAGATACTTTGTTGTTTTATTAATGTAGTTTCAGTTTATATATTTCAATTTGGATGTTTAAAGTTTAATGTAGTTTAAAGGTTAAATTTTGATGTAGTTTCAAGTATAAATATTTCAGCTTGACAGTTTAAATTTTTAGTATTTTTCCTTTAGTTTCCAATCTGCCATTTTAAGTATGGTCGAAACTTGGAACAAATCAACTTATCAACCATTTCAATTTGTACAGATTTATAAATGTCTTATCTTATTTTGTAAATGTCTTAATTTATTAAGTATGGTTCAACCGCAAATATTTCAATTTGTATAGATTTTGGAGTTGCATCATTTCTCAAAGTTGCTCTTTAATGGGATCTAGCAACGAGGGAGATGTAGAACCTTCATATTTACTAGGAACAGGTGTATTCCTTCTAGGCCGACGTTTTGTAGGAACATGTTTATTCTCATCTTAATGTAGTTTCAAGTTTAAACTATAAAGTATTACGTTTTATTAATGATAGTTTAAATTAAAGATATGGACACACAAAAGACTACATGATCGATCAACATGACCAAAAAGGCACATGCATAACATAGGCCAAGGAGGTAACATTGCTGTATAATGATAGCATAAGTGCTTTTACTTGCATCATCCATCCAGGTTGTGGGCAATGCAAATGCTCTGATTATTTATAAATGCACATCCTTGTTTTCTTTAAGAGTGTGTAACTAGAGCTTTCTTCATTTTTAAATGTACTTTATACATGATTATTTATATGAACACCTTTTCACATTTACTATAGGATGACCTGGATATGGAGCTGCTTCTCTTCATCTTTGGGTTTGTAGCAATTACTATAGGACCTCATCTACTTTACCATATGTCTGACAAACATGAAAACTTTGAGGAACATTACGGTTTCTTCTGTCAAAAGTGGAAAGTATGTTCAAGTTGCGTTTAATATAATTTAATATTATTATTTTTTGTCATAGATGATGTCATCTTTTTTAACCTTATGTTATTTTGTTAATAACATGAAGTTAATATTAAACCATAATTATGTGATTCTTTTCATATATTATATCATAATCTAATTGATTCATTAAATTCTAGAGGATTTTTTTTGAAAATGTGGCTGAGTTTCATTCAAAGGTTGGTTTGAATAATATGTGATAGTTATTGCCATCGTACCGTTGAATCGAGGATGCGGCAACTTCAAAAATCAACAAGTTTCAAAACTAGCAATAATCGAATTAGATGGAGATATCATGAGAGTCAGAGTTACTAAAGAAACATTGTGAATAGTAGTCGAGGGAGAAATGTCAAGAAACAAGAAGTACGAATGTTGTTCAAAAGATCAAGATACGCACAAACCAGCAAAATCTCACTAGGCAAATGCACAAGTGATTTACTGGATGTCTTTTTGACTCTTGATGCTAATCAAATTATATTTCACCATCCTAAAGTCGATGCAAAACTTCAGATCATGGAACATCCCGTATTTTCTGGCCAATTATTTAATTTATTTTATTATTTAAAATATTGATTTGGATTTAAATAATTGAATTTAACCATTTTATTTTAAGTATGTTATTACTATGATATAATAATATTTTAATTCCAAAATATTTGCAAAATGTTAAATTTGCTGTATAATGTGAATTGGCAATTTCAAATGGATTAACATTGTTTATATTAAATTTATAGTAGCGTATTCATTTATTATACGAAGTTAAAACGTATAATTTATAATTATATTACAAAAGGAGCTGCAGCGGCGCGATAGTTCGTAATATTGCATTTTGAACTTTAAACGGATGTACGGGATCCAATATAAGTCGGATTTTCTCGAAACAAGAAACGCCCGAATCTATTGGATAATATGTTTCGAATGAAAGAGAAAAATCGATTTTTCATGTTGTAGATTTTGTTTTATGTCCAAATCAAATTTTAAAATAGTCTCTATGGAATTCGTTTATAAATTATAACGTTATTTATATAAATAAAATGGTTTTTAAATATTTTTAATATCGTATTGGCTTGAACCTCAACCCGAAATAATTTATATTGGAAATGTAAAATAATCCTGTTTCGCAAACGAAGTTGGACTTGAACGAAATCAGTTTCATTTGATTCGGAACGTTAAGTTATAGACGTGTGTCTATTTTGAGTACGATTGGAGCTCGTCGATGGCAGTCCGAATTTAAGAACATCTAGTAACAGTTAACGGTAGAATTAAATGGCCGAGGAAAAAAAATATCGTACCAAGTAAAATAAAAAATAATATGTAAAATGTTGAATGTTATACAAGCCACGTGAAAAACTAGCCACTTGTTCTAAAATATCACTGCCCAAAAGTAAACAACGTACAACCTAATATTTTAAATTGGCACATGTTATCTGAAGAGATAAGCTACCCATCATGTAAATAAACAAATGAAAAGCAACCGTGCAGCTTGTATATTCGTATATACACGTGAAATTCGTAAAGAAAACAGTAGCCTACCCACGTGTGCAGTCGCTTTCCAAATAAATGAATTCACATGTTATCTTTGCTAGCCTACCCACAGATAGCACCATTACATTTATTTAGGGCATATGCAATTTCTGAAAATCATCCCATGCTAGTACCCTATAAACACATGCTACGCTACACCTAGTATGAAACCGTGCCGAGACATCACAATACCGTGCTACCCAAACAAATTTCCCCTATAAACATGTGACACTGTGTATGTAATATAGTATATATAAAATAAATATCGTTGGTCTAAATCTTTGGGAAAACATCTGCCAGCTGTAGGATTTCATGTGCATGTCTGAGAACAGTAAACATATATATATATATATATATATATATATATATATATATATATCTACAAATCGACTTTTCTTATATTTTCAAAGCCTATTCTCTCTTTACCCATGGATGGTTCAGATCTTTCTTTGCACATGGATGGTTCAGGAAAACATGTGTTTAAAAAGAAAAAAGAAAAAAAAAGTATCTCGATACTTGGCGCCCACATATTTCCCCTTATAAATATACCGTTGTTTCGCTCCTTTCTCACAACAAGATAAAATCATTTCTTTTCCTTTTTTCTAGTCTCTTTTTCCTTTTCATGCTCATTTGAAAACAAACTAAGGCCATCGTCCTCTTCTACATATCCATAAACTAACGAGCCTTCCCTTTCTCATTCGAGATAAAGGGGAACGCGTGAGTTTTTATGGTGAGTGTTGTAGTTTTGGGGTTCAGAGGGAACTGGTGAGCATGGAGAAAGGCAAGTGGAGGTCGATACAAGCTCAAGGTGGCTATGGTAGTTCTGGCGAAGGGATAGAGCAGATCTGAGATGATGACGGAGGTCCGGCGATCAGTCGTTGGGGGTGGCGATCTGGTGCAGGTCGGAGGAGGTTCAGGACGGCGGTGAGAAGGTCAGTTCTGGTGGTCTTCGTCGATGGTGTTGGCTGCTCGGAGGGGCGAGAAGGAAATAATGATGAAGGAAACCATCATAAAGAAGTCTAGGTTTGTATAGTGGTTCGCATGGGTTAGTGGCATCAGGTGCAGTGGGGGAGAAATGGCATTTGCGGTGGATTCACGGTTACTGGAGAAGAAGGGTACGTGGAATGGGCCAGTGGAGATTAGCTTGGGGCTTGGGCCTAACGGTCGGTAAAAAAAAGGAAAAAAAAATGAATTGGAGCACGCTATGAACTTCGGAAAAAGAAAAGATTGTGGAGTTTGGGAAGCATTTTCAAGGGACTAGACACCTGAATGGATTTAAGTCTTTGGTTATTGAGTCGATTACAAGGGTAATTATTTAACACCAATTATTAAATTAAATATTAAACCTATTTTAATATAAATTATAAAGTAACACGTATATTTCGTTCGTTCGTGATTAGATTGGAAAGAAACAAAAGAGTTGAAGTTGTAGAAGCGGAGGTCATGCAGTCGGACTGCATTGGTTGGAAACGGAAGCAATTGAAATTTTATTTAATTTTAAACGCTCATTTAAAATTAAATGAAAAAAATACGGCAATCGTGAATTGACAAAAAAATTGGTGAGTTGATTCTCACACTTTTCTGGACTGCTATGATGTGATAAATCCATATAATTTAAAATATCATTAAATATATATATATATATATATATTGGTTGATTGGCTGTCTGGTTGCTTATGGTTGATTTAATGGTTGTTGTTGATTTTATTATCATCGTTAATTTATTTATTTAAAATTTTATGCTATCATGAAGTGTTATAACAATCTGTAATGCAGGGAAGAACAGGTTGGAGGGATCCGAACGGATTCCTCAAATATTGTGTATGTGTTTTTATATAGTTATCTATGAACTAACTGAACCCTGAATGACATCAAAACCTGTTGGATTATATATGGTTGAATAAACGTTACTTGTTGCGGTGATTGTAATCAATCAACAGTATTGATTAAGTGTTTGGCTGTGAACGATTTAAAAACCTAATTTTTAAACATTGGTTGCCGTATGGTAAATTAACGTTAAAGTTCTAAAATGAACAACTGAAAACAAGTCTAAATTATATTTTATAAAATAAAAGTTATAAGTAAAATGATATTTTATTATAAGTTATTGGTTTTGGAAAATTAATAAGTCTATCATCTTGTGAAGTCAAAATGGTCGTGAAGGTTTGTAACAACCCGTATTTTCAATAACCTGTTATAACATAAATCGAGGCAGAATTTAATTCTAAAATCTAAATCAAGGGAAACGGGCTATGCCATTGCGTTCGTCTCGGAAAAATACGCGAAATAGAGTCCGAGTTTTCGAAAATCGGAGTCCGTATGACCCAGTTAAGGCCCATCGAAGTTTTCAGAAATTTCCATGTCAAAAACAGATTTGAATTTCAAGTTCAAAGTTGGAAATTAGGGCAAACTGGCGCAGGCGGGAAAAGTACCGCCAGGACCCCCATGTCGACAGGCATGTCGACAGGGTCCCCAGGGTGTCGACAGCCCTGTCGACAGCCCTGTCGACACAGGGTGGCCGGGCAGTTTTGCCTGGCGCACCATTTTGGGTCTGGGTCTGGTCTTGTGGCTTGGTTCTAGAGAATTCCGAAATCTGATGGACCTAATTCAACTAGGGTTTAATCCTATGGTCTAAATCACTAGCCTAATCTATAAATAAGACCCTAACCTACCCTAAATCATTCATTATTCATTCTAGCAACTAAACTATGTCAAAATCCATCCTCTCATGGCCTCCACTCTCTTCATACAATTCCTAAGAGATTTCCATGCATACAAGTGTATTTAGGCTTGTATGATCCTCTTTAGCTTGCATTAAAGTCTTGTTTCTCTATTGTCATCATAAAGGAGGAGTCTTGATCAAGTTTGCTTGCATTTTGGGGTTTTATTTTGTTGCATAAGGGGTTTCCTACATTTGCTATACTCATTTGAGTCCGCATAAGCATTGTAAGCCCTCTTACCTTCATTTTAGAAACTCTAAAGTTAATATGTGATGAAAGTTGGGATTTATGCATGTTTAATAAGTTATGCATGCTTATGCGAGTTCAATATGCCATGTTACACATGTTTGATAAGTTATGCATGTTTATGCAAGATCACTATGCCATGATTTGCAAGTTTATTGAGTTATGCATGTTTATGCAAGTTCACTATACCATGATTTGCAAGTTTAACAAGTTATGCATGTTTATGCAAGTTCACTATGCCATGATTTGCAAGTTTATTGAGTTATGCATGTTTATGCAAGTTCACTATACCATGATTTGCAAGTTTAACAAGTTATGCATGTTTATGCAA
This sequence comes from Allium sativum, assembly GCA_030737875.1. Classification (NCBI taxonomy): domain Eukaryota; kingdom Viridiplantae; phylum Streptophyta; class Magnoliopsida; order Asparagales; family Amaryllidaceae; genus Allium; species Allium sativum. The sequence continues at coordinate 24,298,342 of CM060923.1, read as the reverse complement.
GTTCACTGTGCCATGATTTGCAAGTTTATTGAGTTATGCATGTTTATGCAAGTTCACTATGCCATGTTATGCATGTTTAATAAGTTATGCATGCTTATGCAAGTTCACTATGCCATGTTATGCATGTTCAATAGGTTATGCATGTTTATGCAAGTTCCATATGCCATGTTAGGCAAGTTTAACATGTTATGCATGTTTATGGTAATATGCAAGTTCACTATGCTAAGTTATGCAAGTCTAACATGTTATGCATGTTTGTTGTGATATGCAAGTTCATCATGTATGTTATGCCAAGTTCCCTCTTCCTATCCTTTATGCGTTATTACTAATATGTAAGCGATAGAATGACGTTGGGGGGTTTGGGTAAACTTAAAATACATGAAAATATAAGATTGGGAATTTACCTATTAAGTTAGGTCTACCCCTTGGGAATTTACCTATTAAGTTAGGTCTACCCAAGTATTTGTTGACTTGTAATTATGTTTTGAAATAAAGTGGACATGACACTTAGAAAACATAAGTGTGGCCAACTCGAGGTTGGGTTGAGTTTGTAGCGTAATTCTACCCGGAACCTACCGGCTTAACTAGTGGCTACAAACAATAGGACCCAATGTGAGAAGTTGGTCATGTGGTGCCAAGACCCGAGGTTAGACCAAGTTGTGGTGTAAATCTACCCGGAACCCACCGGCTTAACTAAGTAATCACAACAAAGTCTAATGTGAGAGGTTAAGGTGCATTAAACTAATTAATGCCTCATGATTAGGGTTAAGTCAGGGTCCACTAATACTTAACCAATTTGGGGATTCGAGGGATTGAAATGGGGTTAAGTTGTAACCTATCGGTTACACTTAACCAATTTAATCCATTTGGGGGTTTGAGGGATTGAAATGGGCTTAACTTGTGAACTGTCGGTTACACTTAACCAATTTAATCCATGATTAGTGAAGGGTTAAATCACACTTAACCCTCTTAGGAAACCCTAGCAACGTGGTCTGTTCCAGCAGTAATCCCAGTTTGGTATCATCACAACCCTAGAGGCTGGGCTAGGGCGGGGCACGATTACTGGACGGATGTAAGCGACCAAAGCGACGTTTGAGTGGTACAGCGGTGCGGGTCCAGGCGGGCTACGGACGTGCACGTAGTCCGGTGTTGGACAAACTCGAGGCACGGGTACCAGTAGGTTTAGACTGTGCATTATTGCTTCAGTGTCTGGGGTTGACACCCGAGGGCTTGATACACCCAAAGGTGGACCCAGCACAGTCTGACTACAACCATATGTGGGCTGTATGGACACCAACACTTGACGTGTTAGGTTTATAGGGAGCCGATCGACTAGACCGTTTGGTTGGACCTTATATTAAGGTCACTTCATGTTATTGGGTCAAAGCTTGGGCCAAGGGATAAATATCTGTTATGTTGGTTTGCTAGTACACCGTGGTGCAAAACTTAACCTTGTTTATGCGATGACACCTCTATCTATCTTGTAGTTAATTTATCATGCCAGTATGTTGTTATCTATGATCATCTCAGTTTCCATCATGCTGTTAACTTTATTAGTTTATAGACTGATCGTAGCAGGGCTTACTCAGTCTTTTTGACTGACCTGTTTTCTTTCGCTTCTTTTCTTCCGTTTCCCCCCCCCTCCAGGTTCTCAGGGTGGGAACATTGGTGCTTAGCTTGGATCGCTTAGCTTGCTTGCTGGATTAGCTCATGTACATTTGGATATTGAGCCCGCTATGGTTTATCACTCTTATTTGGGGATAGTACTTATGTATTTCAGTTTATCAGATGATGTTTTTATCTAGACTTGTAATTTTGGGAAATTGACATTTTGATGTACCAGACTTGTGTTTTGAAATGGTTTAAAAATCTTCCGCTGTTTTATCTACTTACTCTGTTTATTTACATATATATATATGTCATGTCCTGCCTTGTTATATCATTATGCATGTTTACCTTGTTTTAAAACGCCCCACCAAAGTTAGAGTTGCTTGCAAGAGCCACCCTGGCGGAGGTGGGGTGTTACATTTGGTATCAGAGCATATGGTTTACGAGAAGGGATAAAAAGGTTTTTAAAACTTTTGAAAAACTATTTTCAAAACCAAGTATAAAGTATTTTCCAAAGAAAAGTCTAGTTATTTTTAAAAGGCTATTCCCCAAAGGCCATTAGCACTATCCTTTGACCCCTCGTTTGAACTCTTTTCTTTTCGTTTCCAGCATGTCTGATAATCTCATCTTGCCCGAAGGAGTAACAATACCCGATTGGTTTCGTCGGTACTTGAAAGTCACGGCACCGGTCCCGGGTGTCTCTAATGTTGTCTTTCCAGTCAAGGCCGTTGTTCCTCCTCCCCCTTCCGTAGCTGATGTTCCTCTCCTCCCTCAGCCTCCACAAGCGGATTTTGCGGAAACTTGTAAGAACTTTAAGATGATAGGTGGCAAGAATTTTAGTGGAACAGAGACTTTTGTAGAGGCAAGGAATTGGTTGAAAGAGACCGAAGATCTTTTAGCCACCTTTGATATAGGTGACCGCAGGAAGGTTTTATTAGCAGTATGGTTGCTAAAGGAAGAAGCTGCATGTTGGTGGGTAGTCACCACCGCTACTAGGCCAATTGAGACTTGGGATGACTTTAGAGGAAGGTTTGGACTGAGGTTCTTATCCCTGAGGCAAGGGGACATGACTATTAGGGAATACATAGATAAGTTTAATCAACTGGCTCGGGTCGATTTAGACTTGGTTAATACAGCTCAGAAGAAGGCCCTACACTTTGCTCTAGGATTAAACGAGCCATTACATGGTTTGGCCATGTCTCATATACCCTTGGGGGCGACTTTCGAGAATTTGGTGAATATGACCCTACTTCAAGAAGAAGATAACAATGACAAGAAAGAGGTCAAGGCGAATGAGTCTCAAGGCAAGAGGGTAAATTCCGGGAAACGAGGCAAGAATAACAACAACCGCAAGGACAAGCCAAGAGAGAATAGGAAATGCAACTTCTGTGGTAAAGTTGGACATATATCCAGGGAATGTAGGAAGAAGAAGAGAAAGCGGGGCGAATGCTTTCATTGTGGTGAGTTTGGACATCTCAGCAAGGATTGCCCGAGGAAACAAGGGCAAGGTCAGACTCAGTATGCAGGAGTATCTGGAGGGCGAGTTCATCCCCTCAACACCGTTCTTCCAGCTCATGATAGAGGTAGTGTTTCTGTGGGAAGTCTTGTTTACATTTTCTGATTTTCCCTGTTCGTACTTTGTTTGATTCTGGCACATCACATAGTTTTATTTCATCTGATCTAGTTGAAAGTTTGCACCTAAGTACTAGTCTAGTAGATGATCCCGTATGCGTTTCAAATCCAATTGGGGTTCTGCCCGTTTGTCTGTGGTCTGAGTGGATTTGAAAATTTCTATCTTGGGTATAGAATTCTAGTGGGATGTTTATATTCTCGGTTTCAGGGGATATGGGTTGGTTTTGGGCATGGAATGGTTGTCCTGTTTTGGAGCCATTCTTGGTTTTTGTATATAGGGTTGTGAGGCTCATGACTCGCCTCGGTAATACCCTAGAAATTTCTAGCAACCCTATGGGTCCCGTCATGTTATCTTGAATCCCTCAACTCGTCTATCGATAGTTTGCAATCTGTGAGGGTGGTCCGAGAATATCCTGATATCTTGGGGGAAGTAAAGGGGTTACCCCTAGACGTGGGATAGATTTCCGCATTATCTGGCTGGTAATACCAAGCCAGTTTCGTGGCCAGTTAGGCACATGACCTCACGAGGTGAGAGTTAAGAAAGCAAGTCAAGGAGTTGCTTGAGAAGAACTTCCTGAGACGAAGCATTTTCAAGTAGGGTGCTCCAGTAGTATTCGTTACTAATGTGGACAGTTTTCTTCGCTTATGTGTTGATTATCGTGAGAAGAATAGACAACCGTTACCAAGGATCGATGATTTGTTTGATCAGCTTGTAGGAGCATCTGTTTTCTTTTGATCTAGCTACCGGATTCCATCAGCTTAGGATGGCTGAGGATGGAATTGACAAGACTGCGTTTAGGACTCTAGATGAATTTTTAGGATGGCTAGTCATGCTATTTGGTTTGACTAATGCACCCGCATATTACGTGAACTTGATGAGTAGGGTGTTTAGGGAGTCCTTGAACAAGTTTGTCGTGGTCGTCGTAGACGATATTTTGATCTCCTTAAAAGAACGAGGAAGAGCATGCTAGACACCTCAAGGAGGTGATGGATACGCTTAGAGCCACCAGTTGAAGGTCAAGTTCTCCAAATGTCACTTTGGAGGAAAGAAGTTGGATTTCTTGGGCACATAGTTCCTAAGTAAGGCTTAGCGGTGGATTCCGCTAAAGTGGTTGCGGTTTAAAACCAGAAAACTCTGAGGAGGGCAATTGAAGTAAGAAGCTTTCTCCGTTTGGCTAGTTAGTTAGCATTCCCTGAGCTTAGACTTACTCTTCTGGATCAAGAAGGGGGTTTCACAGGAAGAAGACCCGCAGTTGGTCAAGAACATGGACCAGTTGATTCGAGGCGAGATGTTAAGTCACCTCGCTAGATATATTATAGATGACAAGGGATGACTAAGGCGCGATGAGAGATTATGTGTTCCTCGAGTGGAAGACTTGGTAAAGAAGGTTCTTGAAGATACGCATCACTCGAGGAGGTGGCCGAGTTGGTCTCAGGATGCATGTTGTGCCACCAGGTTAAGGCCAAGTCATAGAAGCCCGGCGGGCCATTACCTCCATTGGAGGTTCCGCAAGGGAAGTGTGAAAACATCTCGATAGATTATGTGGATAGACTACCTAGATTAAAGAAAGGGGATACGGGTATGTGGGTCATAATAGGTAGACTCACGAAGAGTGCTCATTTCAGTCCGGTGAAGAGCGAGAGGACTGCATCATGGTTAGCAACGGTTTACCCTCAAGAAGTTGGCCAGTTTTGAAATAGCCTACAGGAAGCCATGGGTAGGCAATTGAATCTAGGTATGGCCTATCACTCATAGGCGGATGGTTCATTTCGATTAAGCATGAGTTATAGAAAATCACGTTTATGAGGGCAATTGGCAACGTGGATTGGTATTTTCAAGAAAAGTTCTGCTGCGTGGAAAACTTTATAGTAAGTAGACGAGATCCAGGATTCACTAGTGAATTTTGGAGGGCTTGCATGAAATCATGAGGTTACAGTTATGTTTAAGCCAAGTATACAGAAAGAAGAATAAGTGGAAAAGGAAGACAAGAGGCGATAATGAAATGAGTTCCAACTCGAATTTGGGAAATAGGAGTTAGGAAGCCAAGAAATCATGAAGTAAAAGACGGTCAAAGCACAGTGGAGTTAAGCTCAAGGAAACGTGACTAAGAACAGTGAAGACTAGATACGCGCATCATATCTCTTTTTAAGAGTGCATCCTTGATCCTTGTTTTCCTGTGGAGCTTGCTTGCAAGTTAGCTTTTGTATACATCCTCTCGGTCCCATTCTCAATCTTATTTCTGTTGTAAACTCCATAAGGGGGGGTTATGACCCATCAGTTAGTACTATATGTCAGAGTTTGAATGGATTTCTTGTAATCCAAAAAGGAGTTTATCTTGCTTATCTTCTAAGATCTCTTTTTAGCATATCTCTCTATCCATGTTTATCTAGTTTATCTAGTTTATCGTGTTTATCTTGTCATGAGAACCTTAGGTAGAATCCTTTGGATGAAACATGTGTTTGAGACATGTTATGTTTGACGGTTGCAAGTGGTTGCAAGTGTTTGCAAGTGGTTGCTCGTGGATGCATTATACACAATTAGGCACTAGATCGGCTCGCACACTCCTCATATTGCATATGCATGAGTGTTTATGCTTATTCATGGATGAAAATTGTGTGTTATCACATGGATGTTGCATATGGGTGTATGTTATGTGCACACATATAGATGATATACATTATGTTAGGAATTGCATACATATGGATTCATTTCACCAACATAATTCGCATTGATGATATTTGCATTAGATAAGTACATATACACACACCTCTGCATATGTTCATCCAACATTTAGAATCTTGTAAGGACAATGATTGCTCGTGGATGACGCTTTGAGTAGATGGATGATTGGATGGTAGGATACGTTCTTCCTAACTTGAAGATTTCGGGGACGAAATCCTTTAAGGAGGGGAGAATGTAACAACCCGTATTTTCAATAACATGTTATAACATAAATCGAGGCAGAATTTAATTCTAAAATCTGAATCAAGGGAAACGGGCTATGCCATTGCGTTCGTCTCGGAAAAATACGCGAAATAGAGTCCGAGTTTTCGAAAATCGGAGTCCGTATGACCCAGTTAAGGCCCATCGAAGTTTTCAGAAATTTCCATGTCAAAAACAGATTTGAATTTCAAGTTCAAAGTTGGAAATTAGGGCAAACTGGCGCAGGCGGGAAAAGTCCCGCCAGGGCCCCCATGTCGACAGGCATGTCGACAGGGTCCCCAAGGTGTCGACAGCCCTGTCGACAGCCCTGTCGACACAGGGTGGCCGGGCAGTTTTGCCTGGCGCACCATTTTGGGTCTGGGTCTGGTCTTGTGGCTTGGTTCTAGAGAATTCCGAAATCTGATGGACCTAATTCAACTAGGGTTTAATCCTATGGTCTAAATCACTAGCCTAATCTATAAATAAGACCCTAACCTACCCTAAATCATTCATTATTCATTCTAGCAACTAAACTATGTCAAAATCCATCCTCTCATGGCCTCCACTCTCTTCATACAATTCCTAAGAGATTTCCATGCATACATGTGTATTTAGGCTTGTATGATCCTCTTTAGCTTGCATTAAAGTCTTGTTTCTCTATTGTCATCATAAAGGAGGAGTCTTGATCAAGTTTGCTTGCATTTTGGGGTTTTATTTTGTTGCATAAGGGGTTTCCTACATTTGCTATACTCATTTGAGTCCGCATAAGCATTGTAAGCCCTCTTACCTTCATTTTAGAAACTCTAAAGTTAATATGTGATGAAAGTTGGGATTTATGCATGTTTAATAAGTTATGCATGCTTATGCGAGTTCAATATGCCATGTTACACATGTTTGATAAGTTATGCATGTTTATGCAAGATCACTATGCCATGATTTGCAAGTTTATTGAGTTATGCATGTTTATGCAAGTTCACTATACCATGATTTGCAAGTTTAACAAGTTATGCATGTTTATGCAAGTTCACTATGCCATGATTTGCAAGTTTATTGAGTTATGCATGTTTATGCAAGTTCACTATACCATGATTTGCAAGTTTAACAAGTTATGCATGTTTATGCAAGTTCACTATGCCATGATTTGCAAGTTTATTGAGTTATGCATGTTTATGCAAGTTCACTATGCCATGTTATGCATGTTTAATAAGTTATGCATGCTTATGCAAGTTCACTATGCCATGTTATGCATGTTCAATAGGTTATGCATGTTTATGCAAGTTCCATATGCCATGTTAGGCAAGTTTAACATGTTATGCATGTTTATGGTAATATGCAAGTTCACTATGCTAAGTTATGCAAGTCTAACATGTTATGCATGTTTGTTGTGATATGCAAGTTCATCATGTATGTTATGCCAAGTTCCCTCTTCCTATCCTTTATGCGTTATTACGAATATGTAAGCGATAGAATGACGTTGGGGGGTTTGGGTAAACTTAAAATACATGAAAATATAAGATTGGGAATTTACCTATTAAGTTAGGTCTACCCCTTGGGAATTTACCTATTAAGTTAGGTCTACCCAAGTATTTGTTGACTTGTAATTATGTTTTGAAATAAAGTGGACATGACACTTAGAAAACATAAGTGTGGCCAACTCGAGGTTGGGTTGAGTTTGTAGCGTAATTCTACCCGGAACCTACCGGCTTAACTAGTGGCTACAAACAATAGGACCCAATGTGAGAAGTTGGTCATGTGGTGCCAAGACCCGAGGTTAGACCAAGTTGTGGTGTAAATCTACCCGGAACCCACCGGCTTAACTAAGTAATCACAACAAAGTCTAATGTGAGAGGTTAAGGTGCATTAAACTAATTAATGCCTCATGATTAGGGTTAAGTCAGGGTCCACTAATACTTAACCAATTTGGGGATTCGAGGGATTGAAATGGGGTTAAGTTGTAACCTATCGGTTACACTTAACCAATTTAATCCATTTGGGGGTTTGAGGGATTGAAATGGGCTTAACTTGTGAACTGTCGGTTACACTTAACCAATTTAATCCATGATTAGTGAAGGGTTAAATCACACTTAACCCTCTTAGGAAACCCTAGCAACGTGGTCTGTTCCAGCAGTAATCCCAGTTTGGTATCATCACAACCCTAGAGGCTGGGCTAGGGCGGGGCACGATTACTGGACGGATGTAAGCGACCAAAGCGACGTTTGAGTGGTACAGCGGTGCGGGTCCAGGCGGGCTACGGACGTGCACGTAGTCCGGTGTTGGACAAACTCGAGGCACGGGTACCAGTAGGTTTAGACTGTGCATTATTGCTTCAGTGTCTGGGGTTGACACCCGAGGGCTTGATACACCCAAAGGTGGACCCAGCACAGTCTGACTACAACCATATGTGGGCCGTATGGACACCAACACTTGACGTGTTAGGTTTATAGGGAGCCGATCGACTAGACCGTTTGGTTGGACCTTATATTAAGGTCACTTCATGTTATTGGGTCAAAGCTTGGGCCAAGGGATAAATATCTGTTATGTTGGTTTGCTAGTACACCGTGGTGCAAAACTTAACCTTGTTTATGCGATGACACCTCTATCTATCTTGTAGTTAATTTATCATGCCAGTATGTTGTTATCTATGATCATCTCAGTTTCCATCATGCTGTTAACTTTATTAGTTTATAGACTGATCGTAGCAGGGCTTACTCAGTCTTTTTGACTGACCTGTTTTCTTTCGCTTCTTTTCTTCCGTTTCCCCCCCCCCAGATTCTCAGGGTGGGAACATTGGTGCTTAGCTTGGATCGCTTAGCTTGCTTGCTGGATTAGCTCATGTACATTTGGATATTGAGCCCGCTATGGTTTATCACTCTTATTTGGGGATAGTACTTATGTATTTCAGTTTATCAGATGATGTTTTTATCTAGACTTGTAATTTTGGGAAATTGACATTTTGATGTACCAGACTTGTGTTTTGAAATGGTTTAAAAATCTTCCGCTGTTTTATCTACTTACTCTGTTTATTTACATATATATATGTCATGTCCTGCCTTGTTATATCATTATGCATGTTTACCTTGTTTTAAAACGCCCCACCAAAGTTAGAGTTGCTTGCAAGAGCCACCCTGGCGGAGGTGGGGTGTTACAAGGTTGATAATTTGGGAACAATCGTTTTGGAAAAACATTTAAGCGATATTATTGGATTAATTATATTAATGGGGGAAAACAATTGTAATCATTTAACAGATTAACGGATAGTTTTAGGATGACCGAGTCAACTATTTTAATTGATATTTGTTATTGGATTAATTTATTTTCAATTAATATAATGGAAATAGTTTGGCAAATAAATATATTTAAATTTAGCGAGAGATCTTAAATATAATTTACTCTTAAGTAACAAGGTTTAAAATGATTAATGAAGCTAATTATTTTGATTAAGATAATTTGCAAAGTAAAAGAAAATCAGTTAAAGGGTTTATATAAAACCCAAGTTTTCTAACTGAAGTTTTAAAGTTAAGTATTTAAAAGAAGATGTTAAATGATTTTGAGAAATGAGTTAGATAATAACTCTTGTAATGAAACAATTTGCGGAGAGACGGTTTAAAGATAAGAATTTGTATTTATAAGTATTTATGAAATGAGTTCAATAAAGTGTATTATAAGTAGAAGTGAACCTTAAGAAGATTTTGTATAAAGATTGGATGATGAACTCAAATATGATAACAAAGTTATAAAGTAAAATTTGAGTAAAGAAGATATTTCAAGATCGGCATTTATTTAATAAGTGGAATTAGGTAAAAGCGATGCAATCCAAGGGTTTCTATAAATAAAAGATATGAAACCAAAGGTTTTGAAAACCAAGATTAAATAAATAAGATTTTGGAAATAAAATTTCAAATATGTAAACCAAGATTTTGTAGGGATTTAAAGCAAAAGAAATGATTTATAATAAAAGGATTGCTTAATATTTTTACAAAGTAAAAGGGACCAAACGGAAAGTGATTTCCAAGTGGGAAGTATAGTGGTGTAAATGAAGTTTGTAAAAGCAATTAGTAAGCTAATGCAGGGGTTTTCAATAAGATTTTTATTAAGAAAAATGAAGGTGATTAAATAGGACTTCATAGAAGATGATTGAATGGACTCGTGCACAAGGATATAAAATCACTTAATAACGTGAGAGATTATAAGGCCATTACCGGATAAGATATGGTTTATGAAAATCATTTTAAATTCGAATGGAAATTAGATTGGGAAGTTTACTTAATAAAGTAATTGTAATTGGCAGGTGAAGTGGGTTTTTAAATAGAAGGAAATGGTTTATAAAACCATAGTAAATGGAAGTGGGAATGAAATACCAGATTTGTTGTATTGCAAAACTTTTATTATCTTGAGATAACAATGTTGTCGGTCAAGGTCTGAGAGGTAATTAAAATACCCCAACTTGAATGGCTTCACTATTATCAAGAGATAGCATTCGTTTGTTATGGGCAAGAAAGTGATTATCGAGTTATTTATGTTTAATAAACTTTTATCACTATTTTTAAATAACCTTTTAAATTGGATTAACTGTGCTAGTTTTAATTAATCGGAAAGATAACTACTTTTAATTAATAATAACTAAAGAGAGTGCTTTACAATTGGAATTCCTTTTTAAATGGAATAAAAGTTATGGAATGGATTAGTATTAAAATGATTAGAAGGTTAATTCAAATCATATAAACAAGTTTGTAAAATGGGTTCTACCCAAGATGAGGATTTTAAAAATAAGAGTTTCCCTTGGAAACTGAATTAAGTGAAGTGGTTTGATAGTAATAAGGGAAGGATTTTGGTAATTAAACCTAGGTTGTGTGATTAAACAGAAATATAAACGATATCTCCAATAGTAAAGGAAATGGAAAGTGGGTTATAAAACTATAGCGATATTTGTAATATAAGGAAATGAGAAAAGGTTACGGAAATATAATAAAGTTTCCCCGATTAGGAAATAAAAGAGGTTTTTGTGGAATATAGAAATATTTCCTGACAACGGAAATGGAACGGGAAGTGTGGTCAATACAAAACTATCAATTATACTTTCAAGTAACGAAAGAGTTTTGTAAGATAAGAATCTAGAATCGATTTATAAAAATCAATGAAATGGTTTAATAAGTGTTTTAAATATCAATGATCTGAGCTGCAAACGTACTTAACAACATTGTTATGATTTGATAGTTAAACCACCGACTATCAAATGAATTATTCTATTAGACCTTTTGACGTGTTGTTTCTAAGAGACCAGGATGGGAACTAGGCCCAAAACCACTTCGAATCAATGTTACGTACAAAACTAACTTGCAGGGAATAAAAGATGGAGCAATTGAAGACTGTGGATATTCATAAACGAACGAACTACTTATAATCTCTGGTCTGTATCCAGAGATATACTGTGGTCCTGTCGTGATTGAAATCTATGGATTGCAAGGATTACTCGCTACTGATTTATATGGTGATTCCTAGGATGTAGTAGGAGGGTGCCTTCGGTTCGTCCTGTTCCTGGATGACTTGTATGGACGAATGTCTGACAGAGTATTTCCTTAAGGATCATGTACGTTGATTTTTACAAATATACCTAGTTTGGTGGCGGAGAAATTCTCTAGCTTAACACCCAAAGTGTATTTGTGGACGTCAATTACTGATTTGATAGATCTGACGATGTGGCACTCAAAGTGAATAAGATGTACTAAACGTGGCCTCAAACCTCATCAACCGGGAATGGCACAAAATCGGGTAGGAAGCATGGCTATGTGGGTCGCACCCATTAAAAGGGTATATCATTACCTGATCTAGAGAAATCAAATGCCTTCGATTGTCCCTTTATTTTATACATATGCTATAGGTTCGGTTGGCTGGCCCCCAACTGTGGTAATGATATATTCAGTACTCTCAAGAGAAATGAGGGGTCGGTCATGTGTAGCCGGGTTGCAAAACGTTCTTGTTGAACCCTAATGTATTCATCTCCGAAGGTACATTGTCAGAAGGTGGTCCCACACCTTGCCAGGAAATCCATTCTCCAATAAGAGCCCGCGATTTTGTTTGTATACTATTTATGCAGAGTGTGAGATGCAAGCGTTCTGCTAGATTGATATTTATTTGTGATTCGATAGACACTATTATAATATCAGAAAAGATATTGATTTCAGAAATGTTTTGGGTTATAGTAAGGTAAAAACCGTCTGTGTTTATATGTGGGCTGGTCTTACTATTATCTTTTTTCTTTCAAAAAGGATTTTTCAAAGTTAAACAAGTTGTTTATGCTGTGAGTTTATCACTGAAAATATTCCAAACTGATCCGGGTGAATTTTGCTTTACTTCAAATGTGCTCAGGTTAGACCGAGCATATTTCCAGGTTAGGTTTCGCTTGGGATTTCAGGAGCTGGAAGAAGGAGGCTTCACCGTTGGTTATATACAGTTATTTTCCGCTGTGATTGGTGTATGTTGTACTCTAATAAATGGTATGTGTATATATATACAGTTTCTTTTATAAAGAGGTTTGATATATTATATTTATTTGTTCGGTTGTGAGATTTTGGTGTGTTCTTCTTATTCTTCTATTCTAATATTTATTTCTTTCCCTCTCATCCTATAATTTCTTTCTTTTAACAATCTGGTGTTGTTCAATTCTTGGGTTTGGTAAGTAATATAAGTTTAATATATTATTGTCCAAAATTCGAGTATCGAATTTTCTACTGGGTCGTTACAGATCATAAGTTTTACATTGTAATATTTTGCTACTTGCGAACTATTAGATGCTTGGACTAAGTTGTTTTTTAATAGTCAAGTATGTAATAATATGTGAAATGTTATCTAAAACTTATATTTTATAATGTTGATAAATTGATTCATTTCATATAGAATACTTTGTAGTGAACTGTAATGTTTGATTCACTTATAGAATATTTCTGTTATTAAAGTATTGTTTATATTAGCATCTGTAATTGAATAATATTAATTTATAAAGCTAAAAGGAGAGGATGGTAAAAACAATTATTGCCATATCAGAAAGGGAATAGCGATGTATTAGTAGCACAAGAGGAAAGCTAAATAAAAAGGCCGGTAATGTTTTGAAAGAGTTTACCGTCGAATTACCCACAAAAAAAAGAAAGTCCAATAGTTGCCGTCGCTAATCCCTTGGCAATTAGTGAGGGTTTACCCATTCCTTTGTTAAATAATATTTTATTATAAATTAATTATCCATCGGTAATTATATTAAAATAAAATAAATAAATAAAATTTTATTTTTAATATATAATTAGTAAAATGACAAGAAACTGTCGGGAAACTCATGCTAAAGTCCATCACAAAATCTGACACAATTACCGGGTTTTTACCAACCACTATGTTATGCAGAAAATCCATCGCTAAAGCCAATTTAGCGACGGATTAGAAGCGGATTCTGCCGCTGCTATATGCGTTTTATCTTGTAGTGTTTTTTATTTTGGTGATGGATGTCGGTATATGTTGCACTGTATGCGAGGATGCCTGATGCAGCCTATAGGTGATTGTTTGGTGAAAGTAAGAGAAGATGTTTGGTGAAAAATAGAAGTGCGGAGAAAAAAATAGCAAAAGGAAGTTTGTAAAAAAATTGCAATTTGTAAAAGAAGAAATGAAATATTTTGAAAAAAAGGAATGAAAATAGATGAAAAAAATCAAGGGAATTTGAAAAGTATTTTTTTTCTCTTGTTTAGGAGATCACGGTATCATTGAATAGTTCCAAATCTAACCAATGAAGAACATTTTCTGTAAGTACAAGAAAAACAAGCAAGAAAAAAAGTAAATTAAATAAATAATAAAATTTAATTGTTACCTCCCTAGCAACGGCGGAAAAAACTTGTTTGACACTTTTATATGGATTATAAAAGCACAAATTTATAATAAGTTTACTGCAAGTGCACTGATGCGTAGTATGTAGGTCGAACACAGGAAAATTAAATTTTATTATTTATATAATTTCATGGGCGAGTTAGACGAATTTAGAGGATTTGATTGAAATAAAAATAAAAATTGAAATTGCAATTTGATTCAGAACGTATCTAATTAAACCGACGATCAAATCACAATTATCAATATAAACAGGAAAAACAAGTAAACTACTATTGAATTCACTACAGATTTGTTAACCCATAAAATATTTTCCAAAGAATGATGAGCATGTTTAGGTTGATTTATGATTTTAAGTCGTTAGGCCCTTTAGGTCGTTCTCTAACTCGATGGGCTCTCTATCTCACACAAATTCTCTAGGTCGTTATTAAGTCTTGGGTCGCCCAGATAATATGTGGTGTTCAGGAAGCTTTGGCTCGTTTGAGCATCTTAAGTCGTTGGGGCATCTTGGTTCTCCCAGTTGCTAGCCCGCAGGGCTCTTAGATTGCCAGCTTGCTAAAGGTTTTAGCCCGCTTCATCAAAGCCCAAACTACATCATCCTAGTTTAGCTCGTTCTAAGCGTGCTTGGGTTCCCCCGCTTTGTCCAAGCACGCACCACCTTAACCTGGCCTACTCTACGTCCTTTAACTCGCACCACCTTCGGCTAGAATAAGTTGGGTCGTCCCGCACTCCCATAGCTCGTATCGCTTCGTATTATGATGTTTTGGGTCGCTCCGCCTCATTTGGCACGCCCCGCCTTGCTTTGGACCGTATAATGTTCCTTCTAGCCCGCCTACGACCTAAAACTAGAGTGCAATATTTACATAATTGCCACCTGGTCCGAACTCCACCTACAAATACCCCCTGCATTCCTTTATTAGAGGGGGGGATTCTTGGGCCACGAAGTGCTGCTGAAATTTCTCTACAACTTTTTTAAGCAATTGTAAACATTTATTCTCCAAAATAAAGTGAAGATCCTTTGTGAATCTAAATAAGATCTATAAGTATGAGAGTGACAAATTTGTTGTAAGAGTGAAATTAATCTTGTAATCAACATATTGATAATGGAATCTCTTATGAGAGTGGACGTAGATCCTCATTGGATCAGACCACAATGAAAATTCCATGCTCTTATTTTCATGCTTTTTGAATGTTTGTGATTGCGGCCTCACTTTGTTCTTCCTTACCAATTTGGTGAAGTGTTCTGATACACACTTGGTGTTGAGATAAATTTCCAGATCAACATTTGGCGCCCACCATCGGGCCGCGTTCACATCTCATACCTCCTCTCACACTCTCACAAAGTTAAAGGCCTTGCCATTAAAATTCTAAGTCTCACCCTTTTTCAAAATTATGGCCATATCTAAGAAGACCACTAGCAAAACCATGGTAGAACCCGATAATGTTGCTAATGAAGAAACACCACTCGCAAACCACTTTGAAGTTGGCAAAAATTCAGAAAGTGGAGCCGGTGTGACTAGAAATGAATTAAAAGTGGCTATTGCCAATGTGAATAACCAAATGGATGCCTCTACTAAAATGATGATGGAGGAACTTGACATCATCCTTAATGCTTGATCGAATCCTTCTCTTCCGAAAATGCACATAGATGTCGAAGGGAATGATAATTCGTCCACTTCCGATCATAACAGCAACAATGATGTGGAAGACGATTATAATGGGGCAAGTGATAGGGACGAAGCTAATATTGAAGAATTGAGATCAAAAGCTAAGAATCAATCCGAAGTGAGTGCTCAAAAGGTCACTAACCCTGTCACGGGGGAACCCCTTGACGAGAAGGCAAAGCGCCTAAACTCTCTAATCGAGACCGTATTCCTAGACGAACGTTTGGTAAAGAGCTCAGTTTCACAGAGAGCCATAGCACAGAAGAATACATCTCAGGTATGATAGAATGATCCATGAAAAAGAATCAAGCTAACAAAGACGATGAAAGGGAATGGGACTTCTCTCCCGACATGACTCCATTCACCGAGAGAATCCTCGAAGCAGAATGTCCAAAGAAGTTCAATCCACCAACTCTGCCTCCGTATAACGACCTTGTTGACCTCAACTACTTTTTGTTCAAATATAAGTGGCATATGAGTGTGGTTAAGGCAACAAATGAGATGAGATGCACATATTTCCCTCTCTACTTGGAAGGAGCCGCATCACTCTGGTTCACGAAGCTGCCTCCCAAATCTATCGATACTCCGATCTGACTAAAAAGTTCAAAGAGCAGTTCCGCTTATATGCTACCAAGGTCAAGGACGTTATAACACTCTCGGCTTTGAAACATAAGTCAGGAGAAACTGTCAAAGCCTTCCTAAGTCGGTTCAATGTTGCCCTATCTGAAGTAAGGAACCGGGATCCACGAATAGTCCTCATGGCTCTACTCGATGCTATAGACAAAACGAGCGAATTCGTAAGATGGATAAAGATGAAAGAACCGACTACGCTCGACAAGTTCTATAAAAAAAGTAGAGGTGTACATGAGAGTAGACGATAATCATGTGCCCCTTCAGATCATTGATGGTAACCCACTCCTTAGGGCTCCTGAAAGTGCAACTATGCAATCCAACCAAAAGAGTATTCGGGGGCAGAAGCGAATTAGTGGCGGGAATGATAACAAGGCTAACAAGAAATTTTGCCTTTTCAATTCGTCAGAACTGACACCTTTGAATGACACTCCTGAAAACATCTATCTTGCAACCAAGAATTCTGAGGAGTATGCGGAGCCAAACCCAATGAGGATAAGCGACAAGGCAGCAAACACGGGAAAGTTCTGCAGATTTCATAACCAACCTGGTCACAACCCTAACGAGTGGCAACACCTGAAGAACCTCATTGAGGAATTGAACAGGAAAAATAGGTTGCAGCAATATGCAAAGAATCCGCAAGCTTTGAATCCTTCTGCAATTCCTCAAGGATAAGGGGAATCGAATGATCAGTCTGGTCCAAGAAACGTAGCTTCTGTCCAATCTAATCCAAGGCTGTTTATCAATGAATAGTTGTTGAGGGTGCTCCAACTTGAGCGGCTTGGAATAAGCAATCAACATTGCTATATCTTTACTTTATGCTCTACTTCTTGCTTTAGCTCATGCTTTGCTTTGTATTTTACTTTCTGTTATAATCAAAACTTATTCTAAACAGTCTGTAATAATCTGTAGGTGATACATTGAATGTCAGCTCAACGACTAAGAGCATTTATGTTTGAATGAGTTTCTCATTTGCAAAGCTATATGTCAAATCGAAACTTTGTTAAAAAGATGCTTTCATATTACATGACAGTTGTCGAGCGCTTCCTCCTATATCATCGTGACCCCGAAAATGCTAGTTCAAGGGCTAAATGCTGTGAATTCCAACATGCGCGAATGCAAAAAATAATAAATAGGGAAAACGCTGCCTTGAAAAGTGAATGGGAAGGTCACAAAGATTCAAACAATGAGCAAGTGCCACAACAAACAGACAGAAGAGCTGAAACTTTTATCGAAGGGGCAACTCCCTAAGTAAGAGGTTCAGAGCTTCAGTTCCTAAACCAGAATAGCTTGCTAAGTCAAGCATTTGGTAAAGGGACTAATGATCGCCCCGCGAAGCGATAAAACAGCCAATAAAATTCCATTCGCGTAGCATCTGAAAAGTCAGATGTGAAGAATGAAAAATCCATTCCCGTAGCATCTGAAAAGTCAGATATAAAGAATGAAGAATCCATTCGCGTAGCATTTGAAAAGTCAGATGTGAAGAATGAAAAATCCATTCGCTTAGCATCTGAAAAGTCAGATGTGAAGAATGAAAAAACCATTCGTGCAGCATCTGAAAAGTCAGATGTGAAGAATGAAAAATTCATTCGTATAGCATCTGAAAAGTCAGATGTGAAGAACGAAAAATCCATTCGCGTAGCATCTGAAAAGTTAGATGTGAAGAATGAAAAATCCATTCGCGTAGCATCTGAAAAATCGGATGTGAAAAATGAAATAATCCACTTGCGTAGCATCTGGAATCTCAGATGTGAAGAGTGTCAAATCATTCGCGTAGCATCTGAAAAGTCAGATGTGAAGAATGAAAAAATCCACTTACGTAGCATCTGGAATCTCAGATGTGAAGAGTGTCGAATCATTCGCGTAGCATCTGAATAGTCGGATGTGAAGATTGAAAAAATCCACTTGCGTAGCATCTGAAATCTTAGATGCGAAAAGTGTCAAATACGCTCATATGAGTCGTTAAAGTGATAGCGTTTGGGATCTACAGTCAACCTAAGTTGATTGGACGATTCTAAGCGTTAACACAAATTTGAATTAGAATACTATGGCTATGCAAGCAATATTTAATGAGTTTTGAACCGTCAAATAAGATGGTCCTAGGCTAGCATTTTATTCAACGCAAGATAAAGTTCATTATAGTTCATTTCTAACTAATCCGTTATCAACATGGACAATTGACAACGAGTATATGTCCAAAATGATGCAAAATTTTATCTTAATTGCAGAGCCGGTAGCATGGGACGTACGAGTTCAAAACCAAAATATTACCACAACAAATATTTTTTCAACATTAGCATAAAAGCTTAAAGTGCGGCGGACAAAATACAACTCCATCGCCGCATCGCAAATCCAACACAAAGACATACACAGAGACATCAGACGCAAAATATCACAAGAGTGTTAAGCGAGGACCGACACTCGCATATATAACCGGTCTATAGCATAAGCACGTAAAAGATAAATAGCAAAAGTCAGACAAGAAAGCTTCTTCTCTTCATCAATCATCATTCCTCATTGAGCAGGAGGAGAAGTACCAGTCGTTTCTGCCTTGATCCTGGGACTTGATAGTTCAGCAATGATCTCATCTTGAGACTTAAGAGCCTGAATAAGCACAGCTTTGTTCTTCTCCAAAGTGGTGATGAGTTCAATATTCTCCCTGTTCAGCCTATGGAGCTCGCAAACAAAGGTGTTCCAGGCTCCTAGTTTGCGCGCATGATATTGACCGATTTCCTCAAGGTGCTTTTCCATCCAAGTCCTAATAGCGTCAAGTTGCGTCACCAAGTGGTTCTTTAGAATGTCCAAATATTCGGGGACAGTTTGCTTGTCGTATGGATATATATCCAAGTTAAATTTATTGAAGTTCACTGCTTGAAGGCACCAGCCTTTGAAGCGATCAGAAAGCTCAGAGGTATGTGGCTTGGAAGCATAACTAGGCCTATCTACGATAGCTTTTAGCTCGGCCGAAGTGGGGGCAATATGGGTGGTTTCAATTTCTGACATCGGAAGTTTTTCCAACTTACGGTGTTTACGAGTTCTGTCCTCGCTCAAGGTCCCTTCAGTTCTTTTAGACATCCTGTGTGAATAACAGTGTTAAGAAGTGAATGGCGAACCAGAAAGCAGCTTATTCAAGGTGTATCGGATCGTCCCTACCAACCTTAAAATTTTGGGTCATTCTGTATGGTATCGAACTCTAGGTTGTTTTATGCAACCAAGAAGCCTTAGGTCGCTATAACAGTCTAATTCCTCATGAAGTTTTTCTACTTCAAGGTTTTTAGGTCGTAAACGACCTAAGACATCGAGGGTTAATGACCTAAGACTTCGAGGGTTTAACGATCCAAAGGTGAGGACTGAAATGACGACCTAAGGCCTTGAATCATCATAACGACCTAGAGTAGGGTCGCAGTCTAAAACCTGAAAGTGGTTGTGATGACCTAATTCAACATGAGCCATTACAAAACAACGACCTGAGATGTACATCCAACGGGGGCGCTTCAATTTCAAAAAGGATGGCAGGGCATGATTAATGGAATTGAGCAAGGTTATAATCCTAGTAACATTTAGCAGTTAAAGCCACAACCAAGTTGTGAGAATTTATACATGAAAGTTAAGCTGAAACCATCATAAACAGGCAAGCTCAAGATTGCTACATGCATTAACATTATCATCAAACGCAAGATTGAAATCGTACCAAACAATGATCCCACAAATTCCAAAAATATCAAATTTAACTTAAAACATATATGTATACACAGCAAGTAAAAGCTTTGAATCGCACCTGATTCTTGGTGGTGAGAAGTTTCAGATTCGATTATTAGACGGAGGGATTATTTGGACTTCAATTGCTTTGATGATGATGTGGATCAATGGATTTAGCTGATAATGGCCGCCATTAATGAGGTTTTTTTAGCTTGAGTGAGGGCTTTGAGAGAGTGATTACTTAAAGAGAAGTTATAGGGGAGGTTAAACAAATAAGCCAAGTTTGTAGGGGCCCACAACGTTCTAATCCCAAGGAGAACACCAATGGACTCTTGTCAGTATACGACCCAGAAACCGCAACGACTTAAGACCTAGGGATAAAATACTTCAGGGACACATGCGGTCTGAAGGTCCAGATGACTTAAAATCTTAAACTACATGTTAATCTCACCTAGTTCGAAGCCGGTACTATTTTTAATAAATACGAACTTCGAGGGGTAAATGTTAACCTATAAAATATTTTCCAAAGAATGATGAGCATGTTTAGGTTGATTTATGATTTGAAGTCGTTAGGCCCTTTGGGTCGTTCTCTAACTCGATGGGCTCTCTAGCTCACGCAAATGCTCTAGGTCGTTATGAAGTCTTGGGTCACCAAGATAATATGTGGTATTCATGAAGCTTTGGCTCATTTGATCATCTTAAGTCGTTGGGGCATATTGGTTCTCCAAGTTGCTAGCCCGCAGGGATCTTAGATCACCAGCTTGCTAAAGGTTTTAGCCCGCTTCATCAAAGCCCGAACTACATCATCCTGGTTTATCTCGTTCTGAGGGTGCTTGGGTCGCCCAGCTTTGTCCAAGTTTTACACACGTGTTTAAGGCATAAAAATAGGATATTTATTTATCGATTAGCAACGTAAAAATAGGATTTTTATATGATGTGAAGGTGAAAAGGCAAAATCTTTAATATTGAAAAGGCGAAATCTTTAATATTGAAAAGGCGAAATCTTTAATATTGAAAAGGCGAAATCTTTAATATCAAAAAGGCGAAATTTTTATCCATATAGTAGCGGTGTAAAAATAGAAATTTTATCTATATAGTAGCGATGTAAAAATAGAATTTTTATCTATATAGTAGCGGTGTAAAAATAGAATTTTTATCTATATAGTAGCGGTGTAAAAAATAGAATTTTTATCTATATAGTATCGATGTAAAAATATAATTTTTATCTATGTAGTAGTAGTATAAAAATATGATTTTTATATACATAGCAACAATATAAAAATGTGATTTTTATATATGTAGTGGCTACGGGCAACGAAAGTGGCAAAAGACGAGAACAACGATGACTTCTACATAAGAAGAGTCGAGATGATTGGATTAGCTAGTCGGTGAGAACTTCTCACTCTAAATTTCTTTTTCTAGTTATATATATATACTAGGATGCAGACGGTGCTTAGCAGCACCCGACACCCGTCGTCCACAGACCATGGACGGCTTGTTTGTTTGATTGATGTATTGTGAAAATTGATTTTTTTGTGGAATGATTGAATAATAAAATATTCTTGTGTTGAAAGGAAATAAAATATTTTATCATTAAAAATATAATTTTTAACGTGAAAGTGAATAAATAAATATTTATAAACAAATCGGCCGATTTGTTTATATACACTGATTTGACTGATATTGATTGGGATGATAAATTTTACACATCGCCCAACTGCACAAATAATATTCAGTGTTTGTTGATTTGAAACCCCACATGGGTTTTGGGATGAAATTTGGCGTACACTAATCCCAATTATTTAATTGTATGTCGATCGATTGGTCGACGGGCTGTGTAAGCGTTAATTATTTATATCTGATGCTTATGCAGTTATGTGGTGCACCTTGGATGATGGTTGATTGTTTATCATTGCTATTATATACATGTGTTGTATGAAATCCATATAATTAACATTATATGGTGATTGATTGGGCCTCATTCCAATCGTGAAAATAATGGATATTATAAAAGAACAATTCATGTGTTGAATACATATAAATAGTCATGTGTTGGCGGTGTTCATGTGTTGAAACTATTTATGTGTTGAGTAAGATATTTTAATAATAAAATTTACATCTTTATCATATTTAAAATTAGAAGCTACTTCACGGTGGAGTCTGATTAAAAATCAAATGATAGATACCATAATTTTATAAAATATTTTACATATATAAAAATAGTCATGTGTTAACAGTACTCATGTGTTGAGATTAGTCGTGTGTTGAAAGAAATATTGATTCATGTGATGAATAGAATAAATATTCATTTGTTGAATAGAATAACGAATTTATTGAAATATATAAAGTCGTGTTGACTAGAGTTGCGCTATTTTGATGTGAACGATATTTATATTGATTTTATTCGAATATCGAAAAGGAAGTGATTTCAAAATATAACGTTTTGAAAATATTATCATTTATATAGTAATGATATGAAATATTCAATTTTGATTTGAAATTGAATATAGAGTTGAAATGGTTTTGAAAACGAAGTTAAAACGATTTATAAAATACGTTTTAAAAGGAAATCGATGAAATATATATAATATATCTATATTATATATATATAATGGCCTGAATAGAACGCGCCGCGCCGCGGCAGTTCGTGAATTTCGACCATTGACTTCGAATTGACGTTGCGGGAGTCCGACCGGTGGATTCTCCTAAAACCGGAACCGTTGGGTTCGTGTCGAGAAGAGCTTTCCAATGAATATTTGAACTTTGAAATCTAACGGTTGGATTTGGAATTATGTCCAAATCAATTTCAGAAAAGGTCGCTGTAAGTGCAGTTCGATGGCCGTTGATGGAAATCGACTGTACGGGCCTTGATAAAATTATTAAAAATATTAATAATTTGTGTAAAATCATAATATGTGAATTGGAAAGAACTGGGATGAAAAATTCCACATTTGAAAAGATAAAAATGTATTTTTGTCGAAATGAACTAGTTTTGAACTAGAATTAAAATCAATTTATTTTTGAAATAAATAAATTGAATTTGAAAGTGATTTTAAAAATAATCAATATTCCCAATACGTGAATTGGAATGGATTTGAATCGAAATTGTCTTTGGAATGTTTCGATGTTGGATTCCGTGATTATACAGATATTGTTATGGGAATTTGAAAGATATATTCATATCGTTATTTCCAATACGATATTTGTTGGTTTCAGGATTTGATATTGAATATAAGCAGGTATATTTTCTATTCAGAGCCTTGTATTTAACATCAAATGTGATTTGGGTTTGTCGTGAATCATGTTTTAGATGACGTTGGTTCTTTAACCCGGTTAAAGACAGGATGTTGATTTTTGAAAAGATTAAAACTAAGTAGAGTTTTAATGAATCTTTAATTAGATTGAAATGGGAATTGATAATTTAAATTATCAAATCTGAAAGGTGATCGAGAATGGAGTACCACCAGTTTTGCTCCAAAGCGATAGTTAAATCTTTAATTAGATTTGAACGTGAAATGGTAATTAATTTTACCGATAACACTGTGGTGTTAGATATGGAGTATTACCAGTTTTGCCCTATGGGATTAATAGGTTGGGATTGGGAAATAGAATAAATAATTACTTCGGTGTGGTTCGCTAATCCCGACTAGTTTGAAAAACCACAATATGGTTAGATATGATATCCAAAGGAAGATTAAAGAATAAATTTAGAAGAATTTATCTTTGATAAAATTAATGGGAACCTTTCCCCTAAGAATGTGATTTTGTGAATAAAAGAATATTCTGAATTTGTAACGACCCGGATTTCGAGCGACTTTGGTTATCGACATAAGCACGACGTCGATAACCAAACCGTCGAAAAATCCTGGTAATTAGTGAAAGAAATTAGAGGGTGAGAAAAGATAAGATAGAAACTTAGAATAGAAGAAGAAGAAGAACACAACATCAGAGTAACCCGAATCTCACAGCGGAACGAATAAATATATTTCATAACATAACTTTGAAATACAAATCTGTACTTGCATATACATATCATTATCAAAGTACAACACTTACAACACAGCGGAAATAACTATAGCTATATGATCCTGAAGCCTCCTGCTCCAGCTCTTCAATGTATCTGTAAAATCCCGACTACTTGACTGCCCATACAAATTTAGGCACCCAAGAGTTTAGGGAAAACAACAAAGTAAACTTCGGGTCAGTCATGGGACTGGTGTGAGTAAAACAGTTAAAAACAGTTATACAGGTATATGATATCTCATAAGACCACGCCGCATAACGGAACGGGTTTTTCCCTTATGAGAATCCAAAATAACTTTATATCAAAAACCTTTTGATATTATAATAATGTCTATCAATCACAGTATATATATATAATCATCTAGCAGAAACGCTTTCATCTCACGTTCTACATATATAGTATACGATCAAAACCGCAAGCACGTATTGGGTAATGGATTTCCAACTATGACAAGGTATGGAACCACCTTTCGCTCGTGTACCTCTAGAGAGGAATACACTGGGTTCAACAAGAACATCTTGCAACCCGGCCACACATGACCGACCACTCATTTCGCTTGAGTGTATCGAATGTATATCACCAACAGTTGGGATCAGCAACCGTTTCCCGAATGGGACAGCATCAACAATAGATTTTTAGAAATGAATGAAGCTCTAGATCAGGTGATTATACACCCTACTTCGGTGCGACCGACTTAGCCATGCTGCCTGCCCGATTTCTGTCATTTACCGGATGATGAGGCTAGAAGCTACGCTTTATCATCACACCAGATTCACTTTGAATGTCACATCGTCAAATCCATCAAATCACCGATCAACGTCCTCAACCATACATTACGTGTTAGCTAAGAGAAGTTTCCTTCTCCGCTTCCACTCTTGGTATAGTTGGAGAAATCAATATACGTGATCGTCTGGAAATACTCTGTCAGACATCCGTCCATACAAGTCACCCAGGAACAGGATGAACCGAAGGCACTATTCTGTAAACAGGATAGCCCTTGCATAACTCCGTCTTCAATTTCCTTTGGCATATATGATTCGCAACGCTTATGCCAATACAGAGTGGTTCTTTGGATAATAATCCAACCGGTCTCTCCATATTAACAACGTAAAATGGTCAAAACTTCGATAATCTGTGATTTAACTATCAAATGAAAATATGTCGGTGTACAAACAACGATCTTAATTCCAAATGGAATTATCAATCCAATCATCAATCATATATATATATATTCATATTTCCTTATTTTCTAAAACTAGAAAATATACATTTTCAACATTGGAAAACATTTCCAATCCTCATTTACGCATCACTATCATTCCACAACTATTAGTCCCTAACTGTAAACTAGTAAGAGAACAATTCTCTAAGTATAAACCCCGAAGGCCGAAACCAACATCAGATCAACACTCAGAAAACTATTCAACTTACTAATCTCTGGTCAGTTTCTAATTTTTGTTTAACTTCACTTCTTAATTTCTATATTCGATTAACTCCATTCGCTTAACTCTAGATCGCAACGATCACAATGGTTACGCCTGATTCCCTCAGGAAACATCCGACCGCCGTAGGCTATCTGCAGCCCAGCGAATTACGCTAGCAGTCGTGCTAAATGGAATCTCATCCCGAATAACTATGTATGGTTTACTCTAATCGATTTACTCTATTCATTTCCTAAACAAATGTTCCTTTATCCTCTTTATTTTCTAAATAAATATCCTCCTTTATTCTATTATATTCTTTTATCAACATTTTTCCCTTTTTATAAATCTCTATTCGTTTATAAACATTTCCTTTTATTTACTTTCGAAATATTTCCCTTTTATAAAATCTGTTGATTTTATAAAATCCCTTTATTCCAATATACATTGAAATAATTCATTTTACCACCCCAGGGTCTTTTATGATATTAAAAATATCGAATAAAAATGATCAACATCATTCCAACACCCATAATCCATAACAGATTATATAACACATCATATATCCCAATATATGAAAACAGTAAAATAATTGTTGAGGAATCCAGTTGGATTCCTCCAACCTGTCTCCCTGCATCACAGATGTTAAACGATATAGATAACATCACTTTTCAGTTCTATATGATATATTCTGTTAAACAGAATCAATATAGAAAATTTAACTAACTGACTAGCAGTTCAATCAAACAGTCAATATACAGTAAATCAGCCAATATCTAACAGTTCTAAAAATATAACATGAAATTATAAACTGTTCAGAGTTAGTGAGATTTACTCACATTGCACGATCATCGTTAATAACGATAACCATCGCTCGATTTGATTTAGACGGACAATTTATTTTGCAATAAATTGTAACGAGCTTTGATTTGCTCCCAGTCAGTTCCATTGGGTAGTCCTCGTCCCTACGATCCCAACGGATCTGACCGTTCGAAAATCTGATAACGTATGACCGAGATATCATCTTTACAATATTGGATATAATATAAACAATACCAACATTAATTAAAATGATATTAACCTTCATTAGACCCTAACCCATCATTAGACTAATACGGTCCCCCCCTAATCCCTTCTCTCCCAAACCAGGCCGCAAGCTACAGGAAGACACTCGGCCATTTTTGATCCTTCATCCTTCCATTCCTTTCCATCCTCTTCACGATTAAATCCAATAAAATTACCAAGTTCATCTCCTTTGAATCCTCTACACAACCAACCCCTTTATGTTCCACCCGCACCACATCTGATCATCGCGTCATCCTCAGGTTTTTCCCGTCCGCACAGAAAAAAATGCGACCCTTTTGTCCTCAAATCCACCCAAAGATTCACACATCGTGTAATCCTCCACCATGAATTCAACGCTAGTATCCAACTCGAGAATAAACACTTAAATCTCCATCGATTTTGAACCCTAGCTTCTACCGTAATAAACGTCGAACTCCAGAGTGTCCATCGAGTTCCACGATTTCCATACCAGAACGAAGAACACTACAATGCGAACTCAAAAATACTTGTTTGAAGATTTTCAGGGTATTATATGAATTGTTTCGATTTATTCTTGCTTCTTAGATCTCACTGTATTTGGATTTCTGAGGAAAACCGGCGGCTCACAATGCCGTTGACATCACAGCAAAATAAATTTAGGTTTATGAGGTTTTTTTTAGTGGTGTATTTATATCCTTAGAACTCTTCATGACTAGGTAGACGTGTTTCTTTCTAAGCCACAAAACATTGGTGATGTTTATGTAATAACTTGTTTTCTTCTGAGCCACCAAAACAGTGGTGATGTTTGTGTTCAAATGTTCGGTTTCAACATGTTGTTTTGGCAAGAATATCCAAGCATGAAATCTTGAATACATTCATTCATACCAACTAGTTTTAACATTACCTAATATTTTATTCATTACACATTATTTAAACTGAATAGAAATATTTGTTAAAAACAATGGAAGTCATGTATGTGCTTGTTAATACTTTAGCGGTACCCACTACAAAGAACTCGCTTATTTATCGACTGCTCTGGACAGAAGTAAAAATACTGTTAAAATCAGTGATGTGCCCGGATTTCAAAAATATAAAAATATCGGTAGGTTAACCCATATTTTGAAATCTCAAAATGTTGAATACAGGGTGTGAAATACTCCAAATAAAAAAGTTGCTTATTTAATTAATTAAAAATTACAGTAAAATTTTAAAAATTAAATTATCACTACTTCCCAAAAGAATCTTGTCTAAATTCAACCCCGATATTCAAATATATTGAAATAACCGTTATGGCCGATAAACGATTCTATAGCGACTATTCTGAAATTTGATTTAGCCGTAAATCAAAATCTACACAATGAAATCCCGATTTTTCTCTTCCACTAGAAAGATATACTCCACCAGCTCCACACGTTTCTTGTTTCACAGAAATCCGATTTAAAACGAACCCTGTATATTCAGTTGAAGTTCGAATCGCCAAATAGCGAACTGCAGCGCCATTTCGAGCTCGTTTATAATTATATTATAAACTATACGTTCAACTGTCGACGATTGAATATATTCGTTATTCAAATTCAATTCCAAGCTGAATTAAATATCACAGATGATCCAGTTCACACCATATCGTCATTTCGGCCAACTCTGATTATTTCAGAATTAAATATATATTATTTAATTTATTGTTTTAATTAAATATTCGCCTTTATTTAATTCCACGACCATTAAATTCACTAAACCACCATTGATATAATTAAATAAATTAATCATAATACCCCTGCCAATGCGGGTCATTACAATCTTCCCCACTTAAAATAATTTCGTCCTCGAAATTGCTAAAAGGTAGAGAACGACCCTATCGACTGGATAGAACATATTTGTTCACTCCTTAACTTCAGTTTCAACTGAACCAATTTAATTTCAATTAAATTATTTACTAATTCTTATCAACGAAAATTTTCAAAAATCCTGAAAATTTTCTAACGCCTTAACTCTTCGAAAAATTTCGCCAGCACCTCCTTTGTACTGGTCAATCGATCAAACTCCAACTCGCCTCTCTGGGCCATCTTCAACCCAAAAGAAAACCAAACAGCCAAGCGGCTTGCCAATTCGTCTCATAAATCTTATATCCAATAGAAATATAAACTTGTACCTTTTTGTCGGGCAAATCAACTCTATTACTTCCATATGCTATCAACTCAGCATATACAAGGGTTATCCCAATCAAATCCCAATCACTTTTATCCACAACACAACCATTCGCTTATATCTGAGCCAAATATCATTTCAAACTCAAGTTTCGTTCTTGATTCCCACTCTTAACTTGATTATCACATTACACTTCACATTTGAATCTCACAATCCAATTTGTCTTGATATCATTCTGATTCAACCTCAGTTACCACTTCACTGGCTTTACTTCAATTCAAATTTTCTTTCACAAATTTCTGTTAAATTTGTTTTTAATTTAAACAATCTCTTCCTGGGAATTTTCAAACAGTTTACTCTTTTCAAAAATCAAATTTTCCTTTTTGAAATTCAACTGAGCCCATAATCAATATTCCATTAGTTAAATCACTTCTCTATTTCTTTATCAATATTTGTTAACCAAATATTTTCAATAACCATATTGGCCTTTTACGTTATTTGGAAAACATTTCCGGATATCGCCTTCCTTCATTTTCTAAACTTTAGAAAATATATGCTACTTATAATTGGAAAATATTCCAATTACTTATCTCTTTTCCGATCTCTTTTATTTCTATACTTAGGAAATATTCTCTATTATATTTCCAAGCTTACACTTATTCGGGTTAAAACAGATGTTGTGTAAAACATCGTTACGACAATCCAAATACTATGTTCAACTAATTCTTATTCACCATTGATCTCCGAGTCTGAAATCTTACTATTTATTTGTTAATAATGAAATCAATCAAGTTGGGGTATAACTACCTCTCAGACCTTGACTGAATAACATTTATAACATCAAAACAGATATGACTACTTACTCGAATAATCAATACCATACAACTACTTATTTACGTTTAAACACGTATATGCTTTCTCTTTCTATTCTTACTAGATTTTATTCTTATACTTCCTTTTCGATTTCACTATTCTATTTCTAAGTTCGTTTCCTTATCGACTTCTATATATATATCGATACGTTGATTTCTAACTATCAAATTATCTTAAAAATATTCTAACTCCTTAAATTCCTGGAAAAATTCGCCATAACCTCCTTTGTACCGGGAGCATCGGGAAAAATCCCCAAACTGCCACACAGGCCTTCTCCAATTAAAAAGAAAAAGAAAAGCCAAGCGGCTAGCCGATACGGCGCATAAAATCTCATATATGAATTAAATACATACCTTTCGTCGGGCATTCTATCTATATACCTTCATACCTTTTTCCATACCTATCTCATGTATATTTATACATTTCTAATTCATTTCAACTTAATCCAATCGTTTTAACTTATTTCGTTAAGTGATTTTCAAATTACTGGTTTTCCCATTTCACCTTCATATTTGAGTATAACATGTTCAAATATATTTTAACTTGTTTATCAACTAATTGAATTCCTTTTCAATTCTATTTGAATTTCCTATATTCAAATTCCATTTCAATTCTCTTATTCAAATTCTATACTTTAATTTCATTTCAATTCACTTATTCAAATTCCATATTTGAATTTCATTATTCAAATCTATTTTCAAACTCCATTTGAATTTCTATATTCAAATCTATTTGAATTCTCTTTATTTCATTTTAATTTGCTTTGAATCTTCTATATTCAAATTTCAAATTCAATTCTATTGAATTTCATATATTCAAACTCCCTTTGAATTTCTATATTCAAACTCTATTATTACTCTATATGAATTCTATATTCAATTTTCTTATTTCAATTTCTATTTTGAAATTCTATATTCGATTTGTTCATTATTTAAATCTTTTTTTTTTATTCAAATCTCATTTGAATTTCTATATTCAAATCCCCTTTGAATTTTCTTTATTCACATTCGAAGTTTGAACTTCCTTTATTCAAATTCCTTTTTAACTTTCTTTATTTATTCTTTAAATAAGCCTTGATTTCAATTCCTTTTGATATCGATATTTCCACCCTTGGAAAATAGGTTTTTCCTTTCAATTTCACACTTGTATTTTTATTTCTGAATTATCCAATGATAATTCTTTCCACTTCATTTATAAACTTCGTTTATAAAAGAACTATTTATAAACTTCGTTTATAAAGGAACTTCTCGTTTTATTTCTTTTAAAACAAGTTAGTATTTCAAATCTATTTCAAAATTCAAATTCTATATTTTAAATCCCATTTTGAAATTCAACACAACTTGTCTTTCTCAAAACAATTTCAAAATAGTATCTTTGGTAGTAATTTGTCACTTACAACTCGAAAATGAATACTGATGATGCAGCTGTCATCATCAGAATCTATTTTCCAGCGATCGAAGTGAGTTCAATACTATAAAACCATTTCTAAACATTTCCACTTTGAAATTCATTTCAAAAATAATTCACACTGCTTGTAAAACAATTTAAAATCTCCCAGGATCTTAAATTTTCCTTATTTTTAAATCCAAATTCATTTACAAACACTTATCCAATTCTCCAGAGTTTTAACTCAATTTCTGGTTTAAAATTTCAGATTTAACTCATCTGATTTCACGTATTTCACTTATATGAATTCTGATTGGTTATTTACATAACCATTTAATTTATAATCTTACTCGATTATAATAACAACCAATATATCCAATATGTATCAAATATACTTTGGGTAAACTATTTCGTTTCCCCTCTTTTCAAAACATACCATGATGGTTCATCGTATTCAAGTGTTTACAAAATCCCTACCGATACAGTGGATCAAACTGATCGACCAGAATCCATAAACAACTCAACCAATGAATCACCACAATATAAAACAATTTTTATATCAATAACAAATACGTCCACTCGTATATATACACTCAATCTCAGTCTAGGGTATTACTAACCCTATCTCTACCGAGTCACGCCACAGAGCCAAGTAATTCTTAACTTAAGCTCTGATACCAACTGTAACGACCCGGATTTCGAGCGACTTTGGTTATCGACATAAGCACGACGTCGATAACCAAACCGTCGAAAAATCCTGGTAATTAGTGAAAGAAATTAGAGGGTGAGAAAAGATAAGATAGAAACTTAGAATAGAAGAAGAAGAAGAACACAACATCAGAGTAACCCGAATCTCACAGCGGAACGAATAAATATATTTCATAACATAACTTTGAAATACAAATCTGTACTTGCATATACATATCATTATCAAAGTACAACACTTACAACACAGCGGAAATAACTATAGCTATATGATCCTGAAGCCTCCTGCTCCAGCTCTTCAATGTATCTGTAAAATCCCGACTACTTGACTGCCCATACAAATTTAGGCACCCAAGAGTTTAGGGAAAACAACAAAGTAAACTCCGGGTCAGTCATGGGACTGGTGTGAGTAAAACAGTTAAAAACAGTTATACAGGTATATGATATCTCATAAGACCACGCCGCATAACGGAACGGGTTTTTCCCTTATGAGAATCCAAAATAACTTTATATCAAAAACCTTTTGATATTATAATAATGTCTATCAATCACAGTATATATATATAATCATCTAGCAGAAACGCTTTCATCTCACGTTCTACATATATAGTATACGATCAAAACCGCAAGCACGTATTGGGTAATGGATTTCCAACTATGACAAGGTATGGAACCACCTTTCGCTCGTGTACCTCTAGAGAGGAATACACTGGGTTCAACAAGAACATCTTGCAACCCGGCCACACATGACCGACCACTCATTTCGCTTGAGTGTATCGAATGTATATCACCAACAGTTGGGATCAGCAACCGTTTCCCGAATGGGACAGCATCAACAATAGATTTTTAGAAATGAATGAAGCTCTAGATCAGGTGATTATACACCCTACTTCGGTGCGACCGACTTAGCCATGCTGCCTGCCCGATTTCTGTCATTTACCGGATGATGAGGCTAGAAGCTACGCTTTATCATCACACCAGATTCACTTTGAATGTCACATCGTCAAATCCATCAAATCACCGATCAACGTCCTCAACCATACATTACGTGTTAGCTAAGAGAAGTTTCCTTCTCCGCTTCCACTCTTGGTATAGTTGGAGAAATCAATATACGTGATCGTCTGGAAATACTCTGTCAGACATCCATCCATACAAGTCACCCAGGAACAGGATGAACCGAAGGCACTATTCTGTAAACAGGATAGCCCTTGCATAACTCCATCTTCAATTTCCTTTGGCATATATGATTCGCAACGCTTATGCCAATACAGAGTGGTTCTTTGGATAATAATCCAACCGGTCTCTCCATATTAACAACGTAAAATGGTCAAAACTTCGATAGTCTGTGATTTAACTATCAAATGAAAATATGTCGGTGTACAAACAACGATCTTAATTCCAAATGGAATTATCAATCCAATCATCAATCATATATATATATATATATTCATATTTCCTTATTTTCTAAAACTAGAAAATATACATTTTCAACATTGGAAAACATTTCCAATCCTCATTTACGCATCACTATCATTCCACAACTATTAGTCCCTAACTGTAAACTAGTAAGAGAACAATTCTCTAAGTATAAACCCCGAAGGCCGAAACCAACATCAGATCAACACTCAGAAAACTATTCAACTTACTAATCTCTGGTCAGTTTCTAATTTTTGTTTAACTTCACTTCTTAATTTCTATATTCGATTAACTCCATTCGCTTAACTCTAGATCGCAACGATCACAATGGTTACGCCTGATTCCCTCAGGAAACATCCGACGGCCGTAGGCTATCTGCAGCCCAGCGAATTACGCTAGCAGTCGTGCTAAATGGAATCTCATCCCGAATAACTATGTATGGTTTACTCTAATCGATTTACTCTATTCATTTCCTAAACAAATGTTCCTTTATCCTCTTTATTTTCTAAATAAATATCCTCCTTTATTCTATTATATTCTTTTATCAACATTTTTCCCTTTTTATAAATCTCTATTCGTTTATAAACATTTCCTTTTATTTACTTTCGAAATATTTCCCTTTTATAAAATCTGTTGATTTTATAAAATCCCTTTATTCCAATATACATTGAAATAATTCATTTTACCACCCCAGGGTCTTTTATGATATTAAAAATATCGAATAAAAATGATCAACATCATTCCAACACCCATAATCCATAACAGATTATATAACACATCATATATCCCAATATATGAAAACAGTAAAATAATTGTTGAGGAATCCAGTTGGATTCCTCCAACCTGTCTCCCTGCATCACAGATGTTAAACGATATAGATAACATCACTTTTCAGTTCTATATGATATATTCTGTTAAACAGAATCAATATAGAAAATTTAACTAACTGACTAGCAGTTCAATCAAACAGTCAATATACAGTAAATCAGCCAATATCTAACAGTTCTAAAAATATAACATGAAATTATAAACTGTTCAGAGTTAGTGAGATTTACTCACATTGCACGATCATCGTTAATAACGATAACCATCGCTCGATTTGATTTAGACGGACAATTTATTTTGCAATAAATTGTAACGAGCTTTGATTTGCTCCCAGTCAGTTCCATTGGGTAGTCCTCGTCCCTACGATCCCAACGGATCTGACCGTTCGAAAATCTGATAACGTATGACCGAGATATCATCTTTACAATATTGGATATAATATAAACAATACCAACATTAATTAAAATGATATTAACCTTCATTAGACCCTAACCCATCATTAGACTAATACGGTCCCCCCCTAATCCCTTCTCTCCCAAACCAGGCCGCAAGCTACAGGAAGACACTCGGCCATTTTTGATCCTTCATCCTTCCATTCCTTTCCATCCTCTTCACGATTAAATCCAATAAAATTACCAAGTTCATCTCCTTTGAATCCTCTACACAACCAACCCCTTTATGTTCCACCCGCACCACATCTGATCATCGCGTCATCCTCAGGTTTTTCCCGTCCGCACAGAAAAAAATGCGACCCTTTTGTCCTCAAATCCACCCAAAGATTCACACATCGTGTAATCCTCCACCATGAATTCAACGCTAGTATCCAACTCGAGAATAAACACTTAAATCTCCATCGATTTTGAACCCTAGCTTCTACCGTAAT
Organism: Allium sativum; assembly: GCA_030737875.1. NCBI lineage: Eukaryota > Viridiplantae > Streptophyta > Magnoliopsida > Asparagales > Amaryllidaceae > Allium > Allium sativum. Next base: position 24,263,604 of record CM060923.1, on the reverse strand, counting down.
AAACGTCGAACTCCAGAGTGTCCATCGAGTTCCACGATTTCCATACCAGAACGAAGAACACTACAATGCGAACTCAAAAATACTTGTTTGAAGATTTTCAGGGTATTATATGAATTGTTTTGATTTATTCTTGCTTCTTAGATCTCACTGTATTTGGATTTCTGAGGAAAACCGGCGGCTCACAATGTCGTTGACATCACAGCAAAATAAATTTAGGTTTATGAGGTTTTTTTTTAGTGGTGTATTTATATCCTTAGAACTCTTCATGACTAGGTAGACGTGTTTCTTTCTAAGCCACAAAACATTGGTGATGTTTGTGTAATAACTTGTTTTCTTCTGAGCCACCAAAACAGTGGTGATGTTTGTGTTCAAATGTTCGGTTTCAACATGTTGTTTTGGCAAGAATATCCAAGCATGAAATCTTGAATACATTCATTCATACCAACTAGTTTTAACATTACCTAATATTTTATTCATTACACATTATTTAAACTGAATAGAAATATTTGTTAAAAACAATGGAAGTCATGTATGTGCTTGTTAATACTTTAGCGGTACCCACTACAAAGAACTCGCTTATTTATCGACTGCTCTGGACAGAAGTAAAAATACTGTTAAAATCAGTGATGTGCCCGGATTTCAAAAATATAAAAATATCGGTAGGTTAACCCATATTTTGAAATCTCAAAATGTTGAATACAGGGTGTGAAATACTCCAAATAAAAAAGTTGCTTATTTAATTAATTAAAAATTACAGTAAAATTTTAAAAATTAAATTATCACTACTTCCCAAAAGAATCTTGTCTAAATTCAACCCCGATATTCAAATATATTGAAATAACCGTTATGGCCGATAAACGATTCTATAGCGACTATTCTGAAATTTGATTTAGCCGTAAATCAAAATCTACACAATGAAATCCCGATTTTTCTCTTCCACTAGAAAGATATACTCCACCAGCTCCACACGTTTCTTGTTTCACAGAAATCCGATTTAAAACGAACCCTGTATATTCAGTTGAAGTTCGAATCGCCAAATAGCGAACTGCAGCGCCATTTCGAGCTCGTTTATAATTATATTATAAACTATACGTTCAACTGTCGACGATTGAATATATTCGTTATTCAAATTCAATTCCAAGCTGAATTAAATATCACAGATGATCCAGTTCACACCATATCGTCATTTCGGCCAATTCTGATTATTTCAGAATTAAATATATATTATTTAATTTATTGTTTTAATTAAATATTCGCCTTTATTTAATTCCACGACCATTAAATTCACTAAACCACCATTGATATAATTAAATAAATTAATCATAATACCCCTGCCAATGCGGGTCATTACAGAATTGGAATGAGGCGTTTGTTGTGTTTGTGTAACATTTGTTTATCATATACGTGGGTTATTCAGAAAGGCCGGGTTTATACCCATTCTGAATAACCGATTCGACGAGATGTCGAAGATTAAGACGGTGGTTGAAGACCGGAAGTCTTCACATCGTTTGGGTGATTACTGATGATCTCGATTGGGTTGTACACCCAAGATGAGGGAAACAGTTGGTGATCGTCCAGACGTACTTGGAGATGGATGGATATGCGAGGAAAGTGCCTCCGGTTTTGTTCAGACCCAGAACGAATTGTAATTGGATTGTGTGTCTAACATTGGATTTTATTCTGTGTTGATTGATCTCTATTAAATATACATCTGTTTGGCGGCGGAGAATTTATTCTCTTGCTTAACGCCCTTCTCTGAGACGTACGAGCTCAGAGGTTGTATATCAATGGACATCAGTCGCATGGTGTGAATTGCCAGTGTGGCACGCGTAAGTGGCAATGGATCAAGGCTTCTGTTGAAAAGAAAAGTCTTGTGGTTGATGATCAAAGCACGGCCTGTGTGGCATAGCTTTGTGTATAACGTGAATTCGCGAGCCTCACTGCTCGGTATGAGACAAAAACGGGATACGGACCCAAGGAATGCACGACGTTTCTTTCTAGCTATGGTGGTGTCAGTGACCTACCAGCCCTGACATTTATATACTTTTCACTTGTGTGTTTATTGGATACGGGGCGCCTCGGATATAGGTCTGTAAAGACTGGGAAACGTGTGTTCAGGAATTGCCAATCCTCAAAACTAAGAGAGGACTGGCCTTGGAGGTTCCAAAGGATCATAGTGGGGTCCTAAGACATTTGCTAGAGTGTCTCGAACGCGGAGAGGAGCTTGCCCCTTGCCTCGACTCATGACGGAAATCCAATTTCCAATACGTGTATTTCAGTTTTATTTGTAGAACCTAGTATGGCGACATAGTGGGGTGGGGCACTCATGCCGTCTATGATTTATATTTATGATTGAACTGTTTTGACACTATCCACTTATAATAGTATCAAATAATGTGTTTTTAACATATCAAGCATGCTTTGGCTGTTATAAGGTAAAAAAACCTATCCTCCGGCTTGCGTTGCATTGTGTGATGTGACCTGGGTCTTATAACAGCTTCATTTTTCTTTATTTAGCACTGCGCTGTTTGTTTTATGCACTGGTATTCTTGGGAGGAAACCCGTTCCGTGTTATACGGCGTGGTCCCTTGATTTACCTAACTTTAAAAATAAAGATGAATAACTGTTTTAGTTCTCACACCAGTTACATGACTGACCTGGAGTTTATTGTTTTAACCTAAACTCTGGGTGCCCCTATTTTCCACGGGTAGCTAGTAGTTTTGGTTTTGCAGATTTGTATTCACAGGGTCCTGATTTACAGCTAGAACGATGCTCGGAAAGCTCTGTATCCATACTTTCAGTTGTGTTTTGTATATTTTTCCGCTGCTATGTAATTTATTGTAATCTATGATATTTGTTGAATGTAATTTATTCATTTATACTCTGTATGTTCTTGTATCTGATGGAATTGTTGTAATAACAATGAAATGTTCTTCCGTTTGCGTTCTATTTTGTCTTGTCCACAATTCTATCCGTGCTTTCCTTCACGGGGAAGTTCGGGTCATCTCGCCAGTGATATGTAAGGAGATATTGTTATGATTAATTACTGAATCTACATGTTGTTTGTATAGTACAGTCTACCACATATGGGAGGGAAGGGGTGCTTTAATACGATTACATGATCAATACTACCAGAATCATATTAGAGGTTTTACAATACATAAAGCAACACCTGCATATCACAAGCATGAAGTCTGAATTTTTTTGAATTAGAAATGGATCAATACCCCAAGAATAATGAGGAAGCAATTTCTATTAGGGCCCTTTTGGATGGGCTTACAAAAGCTGCTTTTTAGCTTTTTAAAATCTAAAGCAAAAAAACCCACATGGCTATGAAGATTATTTAGGCTTTTAGAAATAGCTATTTTACTTATTTCGAAAGCAGAAATTTCTTGTTTTCGGCTTCTCACCAGAACGACTTCTTAATGTTGACAACAACAGGTCACCACCAGTTTGAGTCTGACAGTTGTTATTGCAACCAACATGGCTCCAGTCCTATGGATCCACTCTGTAATACCTCAGTTACAATAGTGGACCAGTTACTAAAAACTCATACAAGCAAAGTTTTTTAACAAAGTCTTGATGAAAAGTAAGAGTACCTAATGCGTAGAAGTGTAGAACAACAAAGCAGAACAAGTCGGAGTTTCTGGCCCGGAAATAGATGTCGTGAACGAGCAAGGTTGTTCGAATGTCCAAATAGGTCATCCCATGCTACCCTAAAAGTTGTTGCACCATTCACTAATGCTATTTGAATTTGTGTTATAACTGATAGCACAAGTGACAGTTTTTCAACTTATTTGTGCTAGCACACAAATTTAGTGCATGGTCATATGTGACTGAGAAAAGGAATAAGGAAAAGTGAAAAAGGCAGCAAAATCATATGCAATTGAGAGAAGGTATAGGGGATGATGGGAGATCTGGAATGACTGATTCCCTTTTATGTTTATATTCATCTTACACATGGTTACGTACTTTCATTGTTAAAGCCAGAAAATGGTGCATGCTATTTTAGTACTAATTAATAGTCATTAAATATTTAAGAAAAAAGTAAACTAATCCATTTATTTGTTCAAATCTGAAACAAATGTTGATTGAAATCAAACTAAGAGTGCACGAGCATATGAACAAATTTTTATATAATTAATTCAAATTTTGACTTTAGAAAATTATGAAACAAAATGAAAAGAGTAACCTCTTTCCCATAATTAAGGTCATCAATTAACTTATTTCAGAATAGGGTTATATGAGCTAATAAATTTTGAACGAATTGGTGATATATACACACAAAACCCATTTGTTGTTTTATATGTCCTAAGTAATTGTTCTTATTAGATATAATCCAAAAGGGGAAAGTGAATAAATTCACAATCACGTGCATTCAATAGGAGAAAGTAAAGTAAAGAGTAACTGAACCAGTGAATTACTATAGAATAACTAGAAATAATATATATTAACTCATTAGTTCTTACAGAAGGTAATAGAAGGAAAGGAAAGTGAGGATATAATTTGTATTAAAATACATTATTAACGAGAAAAATAAACTCTTCCCCTTAATATATTGTAATTTGAAGTTGATAACTATCTAAAGAAATTTTTGGAAAGCATATTAATTTTGAATCAAATCATACATATGCTCAAAATTACGATCACATTCTACATAGTGCAAATTAAACTGTAATATGTATAGAATGCCAAATCTAAAATCCAAATATGGATGATTTAATTTTGCCTTTTATTAGATTGTCAAACATACAACATGATTAAATATGTCAAGTTTAATATTTAAATATCATATGCATCATTGTAATTATTTTATTCTTATTTATTCTTTAAAAAAAATTTATGTTGATGACACGAGTATATTATTTTACTATACTGTAATATTTTGGTGATATTGAGACTCAAATATCATTTCTTTGGCCTTAACAATTTATATTTTACACAAAACATCTGTAATCTGCATTTTAATCTAATTATTAACATGCAAACATATTAAGGAAATAACTATAATATGAAATGAATAAACAATCAAATTACATAGTCAAGTGGAAATTGGAAATGCCGAAAAGATACCTTATTCTTCTTATCGATTGCACTACAACATTTTACATAAATTAAAATACATAAATTTAATCAAACTACTTAAAAATCTTATCCCTTTGAATTAAAATACATAACTTTAAGAGGATATTGGTTCCTAATTTATTAATAGAAGCATGCTACTTATGAATTTCAAATAATGTTTACTGTATGAAAAAAAATAAATAGAATAGTTAAGTTTAACAAAAGGCAAAAATCATTAAGCTATAATAAAAAACGCGAATATTTTACAAATTATTTGAACTTGAAGGATACCATACCTAATTTTCTATTAATTTTAGTTGGTTTAGATTTTTAGCCTAGAGAAACAATTTATTTGTTTTTGTTAACTGGCCTTTTGGTCTGGTTCCCAAAAGCACACCAGGCCCACTTGACTTGGCCCATCACGTGGTGCAAAGCCTAAAATGTCACAAAAACACTCAGGATCCAAGCTTTGGAGGAGTTGTGCGAGCGTAGACCTCAAAACCCCTCAGACACTTCATTTTCGCATCCCTCCAATTCACATCCCTTTAATTCGCATCCATCATGATTTTTCATCACACAAGTCACTTTGCATCCCCCAAGAAAGTATATTACAGAGATTTCGCATCCCCCATTCCGTAGGCCTCCTCATTCTTTGTATCCCCTAGGATACGAATTTTGTACCCCTTAGGATAATTATCTCGTATCCTCATGATTATATGAGATATCGTATCCACCAGAGGGATATGAAATGTCCTATATGACCACTACTGGATGCGAAGTTCTCCAGGCTGTTGATTCAGGATGCGAAATTCCTGCTGCTGTCCCCAAATCTCACTTACTTAAATCTAACCACTACCTATAAATACACCATGCCTCATACTTTAAAAGGGTTGGTATTTGCGTCATTTGATAGCTCTAGAAGGACCTTGGACATTGTGTTTATTTTATGCTCATATATTTTATCTTTTCTGTATTAATAAATGTTAATTGGGTATTATTTTGTCACTTTTACAGATATGACGACTAAGCCACATGTTGTCAGAAAAATAGAAAATAGAAATCAAATTGTTGTGTGTGTGTGTATGTATATATATATGAAGACTTGCATATGAAGATCTCACATCAAATTTCTTTTTGGGCAAGAAAATAATTGGTAGAAAGAATATGGATATCACATATCAAGGAAGACTTATCAAGAAAGAAAGAGGAAAAGACGGAAGCCCAAAACTTACCAAATTTATTTAAGGCCCATTTGTGATTGTATTAGGGTTTAGATTGGCTAATCTATCCTATAAATACCCATGTATTCTCATTATAAACTTCATCCGAGAACTGTGAGTTCTTTTCTTTTCTACACTCCTCTTGGGTCAAGTAAATTTGTGTTGTCTATTTAATTAGATTTGATAGAGCACAATTTGCTAACGCAATTTAGTTTTCTCATTAGTGACTGTAACACCCCGTAATTTTAAAACATGACAAAAGGGATAAATTAAGAATACTTAATTATTAAACTAAGAATTAGGTGAAACGGGTTACGCCATTGCGTTCGTCTCGGAATTCTGCTTGAGATAGAGTCCAAGTTTGCGTAAAACGGATACCGTATGAAGGAGATATGGACGAATGAAGTCAGGCGGAAAAAACCAGAAATAGGCCAGAATGCGCTGGCACACTTGTGAAGTGCGCAAGTACAAAAATGCACTGGCGCACCTGCCAAGTGCGCCCATACCGAGGGCAGTCCAACACAGAATTTTGGAGTGTTCTGTGATGACGTATCTCCTTCTGATTGGCTGGATGACCTGTCTTCGAGTTGTGTGGTTATGATGATCTCCTAGTTAATCTAAAGGCTCTAACTAATCCTATACATCTATATAATCACATCTAACCTAAACCCTAATCTATGCTAAAATCATTCATGAGCCTATATGCTTCTGCATCCTAAACTAACCTAGCCTCCACCATAACAAATCAAATTCAAGCTAGAAGATAAAAATCAAAGTCTACATCAAGGGTTAAGCCTAACAAATTCAGAAATCAGATCCCAGAATTCAAGATCCGTTCTTTTTCTGTGAGTGCTAGTCACTTTTAGGTTTAAATAGATAATTGTGAATTGTGGTAGACTATGAATTGGGTATATGCTGTAAATCATGAACTTATGTAAGCATACTATGTCATTTTCCCTAGAACTAATATATGGACAATCTACTATGTTTCCTATATGAATCTTGAATTACAATTATATTGTGGTACACATGAACTTATTAATACAGATTTAACTTTCTAGATCTGATTGTGGTGATTCGATATGACGTTTATATGAACATTGATTTGTAACCATGTTAAGATAATAGTACATCCATTAATTTGACATTACTTGGATCTAGATTTTGGTGTTAATCACCTTTCACTTGCTATATTATGATACCTTGGTATATGTGGTAAACTTGACATGCGGATCTAAACTTGTTATTATGCCACCTTGCCTATGCTAGATTTAGGTAATTGGACGCCTAATATTGAATCTAGATCTCATTATGCTTGACTAAACACAAGTTATTAATTTTATGTCCACTTTATTATGATAATTATCACATGTCCATTCACTTAGTTACTATGCCAAGTATGTTAATATTTATGCCAAAACATGTTGAACTGTCACCCTTATCATGTTCCCTTTTTATGGTTATGACGAGGCTACTTTATAGCCTCGATGTCACCAAAATACGTGTGAATACGTTAGTTAGGAACGGGTATAAATGGAATTTGTAATTGGCATAGTTTATATAATATTTATATGAAATGAGCATATAATTCAAATGGGGAAACATAGAATTAATTACCTATAATGACATAGGTAAATTTGGGTAAAGATGAAATAATTACCTATAATGACATCGGTAAATTTGGATAAAGAAAGAATGTTTAGTAATTAAAATTAATAATTTTAACTGTACTTATGACACGAGGTTAGGTTACATTAGTAGCGAAAGTCTGCCCGGACCCGACCGACATATCCAACAGCTACAAATGTTGAACCTAATGTGGGAGGTCTAAGTATGCAAATACGAATCGGGCTAATACACGAGGTTAGGCCCAATTGTGGTATAATACTTCCCGGACCCAACCGGCATATCCATCATCCACACGTTGTAGGCCTAATGTGGGAGGTCTAGCCCATTATAACCATAATTGGACATGATAAAGAAATGGACTACTTAACCTAATTTAATATGAATATGGACTTTAATTAGGGTTAAGTAAAATTGGCTGAACAAAAGGGGAGGGTTAAGTAAATCATGGGTAGGTGGGTAATATTAGTATATATAGGCCCACAAACTTAACCGTTAAATAAACATGCTTGAATCAGTGGGAGGGTTAAGTAAATCTTGGGTAGGTGGGTAATATTAGTATATATAGGCCCACAAACTTAACCTGATAAGGTTATGTAAATAAAGACAGCTTGTGGTATACATAACCGAGGGAAATAATAAAGTTATGTAATTAAAGACACCTTTTAGGGTAAGCATAACTTATAGAAATGGTAGGGTTATGTATTAAAGACACCTATAGTAAGCATAACCAGTAGAAAGATTGAGGGTTATGTATTAAAGACAACTACAGGTAAGCATAACTGACATAGGGCTATGTAATTAAAGACACCTAAGGGTATACGTAGTCAGTGGAAAAATTAGTGGGGATACAAGACAAAGGGGAGAGCTTGTATCATATTGTATGGGACCCATTTCAATCAGTAACCCGGAGTTGGTATCAAGTAAGGAACTCCGTACTAGGCGGAGAAGGGGCACACTTACTCATTGATTGTAAGATATCCAAACAAGACGGATGGTGTGGACGGCGCAAACCGACCGGGGACATGTGCGTGCATGGGCCGGGCAGAAGGGGCTAAGACGACCGTGACACGAGTAGATATGGTTGTGCACATTATAGGTGCCACCTTAGGGAAGTTATACCCCCTACTGTGAGGCTAGCATAGGATATCTACAGAGTAGGGAGCCGATCGATTAGGGTAGTGATTAGGGTATACTTGGACGTATGCCCTAAGTCTGCCAACTTATAGTGGAAGGGATCATCTCATTTTAAATTATACTTGTGATAGTGCAGAGTAGTCATTAGTGAAGCATGTATATACCTTACCTTATCTGCCTTGTCACACCTGCCATTTGTATAGTGATCTCTCTCTTATCCACTTTATGCCTGTCATGATTACCTTTATTTATTTACTGGCTAAAAGTAACTAGACTCGCCAGACTTATGTCTGACCTAGTTTGTTTCGCCTTCTTTCTTTCGTTTCCTCCCCCCCCCCAAGGTTCACAGGGAGGAAGCACCCAGGCTTAGTCAGGATTTAGGTATCATTTTGCTAGGAGCTATTGCTGAAGTATGGCTCAAGTTCTTGTCTCTGCTATGGTATACTCTTTTTATTGGGGAATAGTGTTTTCTTTTAATTCCTATGTACTCTGATTATGCAAGATAGAAGTATTTTGTTGTAATGGTTTTATGACTTATGGTATTGTAAACCACGGGATTATGATTTATGTTTGAAATAAAAATTTTGAAATTTCCACTGCTATCTTATTTATATCTGTCTTGTAATTATTCTGTGTCTGTTTACTTATAACGCTTCACGAAACTTAATGCATTCCCTTAGTGAGTGACATTAACGGACGTGGGGTGTTACACTTGGTATCAAAGCTGAAGGGTACCAGATTAGATAAAAGTTTTTTTTTCAAAAAGGTTTTAAAAGAAAATATTTTCAAAAAGAAAAATTTGTTTTGAAAATACTCCCCAAGAAGCCATATTTAATATCCTTCGGTCCTTTATCTAAAATTCTTCCTTTTCCTTTTTTTAGCATGTCTGGGAATCAAAACATTCCTAATATCCCTGAGGGCGTCATGGTACCCGGATGGTTCCAGAGATATTTGGAGGCCACAATGCCTGCTGAAGGCCAGAGAGACACTCCTCCTCCTGTTGCCCTAGTCATTCCTCCTCCTCCCCCTCCAAGAGCAGATAACTTCGCCAAAATCTGTAAGGACTTCTGTGCTATGGGAGGGAAGCCATTCCATGGGAATGAGACATTTGTGGAAGCTCGGAATTGGCTTAAGGAGACCGAGGACTTATTCATAATCTTTGAAGTGGAGGACCGAAGAAAGATTCAGTTAGCTGCTTGGCTGTTAAAAGAAGAAGCCTCATTTTGGTGGGAAGTCACCCAGGCTGGATGTCCGGTGGGAACCTGGGAAAATTTCAGATAGAGGTTCAAGATGAAATTTCTTTCCCAAGCTGAGCGAAGCATACAGATGGAGAGGTTCTTAGCACTCAAGCAAGGGAAATTGACGGTGAAGGAGTTTGTGAACAAGTTCAACCAGCTGGTAAGGTTCGGACTAAAGTTGGTGGATACACCACATAAAAAGGCTTTACGATTTGCTAAAGGACTAAATGAGCCTCTGCATGGTCTTGCTATGTCCCATACTCCAATGAGGGCCACTTTTGAAAAGCTTGTTGATATGGCCCTAATGCATGAGGAGGACAAGGGAGAAAAGAAGGAAGTAAAGGACGAGGAAGCGACGCAAAATGAGAAGGTGTGGCCCAAGAAGGGATAACAACAGCAACAATAGAAGAAAGGCGGGAAAGATGAAAAAGGCAGGGATAAGAGAAAATGTCACCATTGTGGGAAGGAAGGTCACTTGATCAAGGATTGTAAGAAAAGGCAGATCAGTTGCTTTAATTGTGGAGAGCTTGGACACTACCCTACAGAGTGCGCAAAGAAACAAGGGTCGCAAGGACAAGGTCAAAGAGCCAGAACTTCTGGAGGGCAGGTCAATGCTCTCGCGATCAGTGCTCCTGAAAGAGGTAGAAAAATTTCCGTAGAAAGTTCAGTTTCTCTTTCAAATCATCCAGTTAGAACACATTTTAATTCTGGCGCTTCACATTCATTTATATCTAGTTCTGTTGTTGAATCCATGCACTTAGTTACTAGTATGGTAGTGGATCCCGTAGTTGTCTCAAACCCCATAGGTGATTCGGCTCATTTATATATGATTTGTAGGGGTTTGAGAATATTTATGTTAGGCATCAAATTTGAATGCGATGCATATGTACTCGGGTTTATGGGCTATCGGTTGATTCTAGGGATAAGTTGGTTTACCACATATGGTGACATTCTGGGTGGTGAGAGGAGGGTCGTTAAGCACCGTCGAAATTTCTTGTGACCCACAAGGGTCTGTCATGCTTAGTTTCCTAGAGTCTCTTGAGGCGTCTATCAATGATCTGCGGTCGGCACCAGTAGTCTGTGAGTATCCTGATGTCTTAGATGAGATTCGGGGATTACCCTCGAGGCGCGAGATTGATTTCCGTATATACCTGGTGGACAATGCAAAGCCAGTTGCATTACCTGTGCGCCATATGGCTCCTAAACGAAAAGAGGGAACTTAATAAGCAAGTGGCGGGGCTACTTGAGAAGAGGTCTGATAGGTGAATCATATAAGGATGGGAAACCTATTAAAGACAGTCCTTAAGGAAGCCTATCATTCTAAGATGACTATTCATCCAAGTGGCGATAAAATGTATAGAGTTCGAGATAGTGGGGCCAAACTTGCGAAAGGAAGTGAAAATAAAGAAGGAAGCAATAATTGGATGAGTTCCGACTTGCATACTTGGATCGGAGGTTAAGAAGCTATGCAAACGAGAAGTCAAGTTGGTGAAGGTCCAGTGGGGAGGCAATCAAGAAGATGCAACTTGGGATACCAAAGATAAGATTTTTACGCTTTGTGCCCTTTCCTTTTCGAGGGAATGTTCTTAACTTCTCTTCCAAAAGCTTTTATTCGCAATTGCTTCTATCATCTGAGTATATCCTATCAATCGAATCTTCGACCTTTAGGTAGGAAAACCCATGATTGTAAACATATGTTTGAGACATGTTATGTTTGATGGATGCAAGTGGATGCAAGTGTTTGCTAGTGGTTGCCTGTGGATGCATATACACACGCATTAGGCACTAAGATCGGCTCAATCACTCTCATACTGCATATGGATGTGTGTGCATTTTCTTTTCTTTTATGGATGGAAATGGATGAACTAGCATATGGATGTTGCATTTGGACGAATGAGTGTGCACGCATGTAAAGCTCATATGTTATAATAGGTTTATTTGCATACGTATTGGATTCATGGCACTAACATACATTGCATTAAGGAGGTCAACTGAATCAGTAGACCGCCTGATTTTTGCATTAGATAAGGAACATATACACACACTTTTGCGTATGTTCATATAGCATTAGAAATCTTTTAAGGACAATGGATGCTTGTGGATGATAATTGAGTAGATGGATGATTGTATGGCAGGATACATTCTTCTTAACTTGAAGATTTCGGGGACGAAATCCTTTAAGGAGGGGAAAATGTAACACCCCGTAATTTTAAAACATGACATAAGGGATAAATTAAGAATACTTAATTTTTAAAAGAAGAATTAGTTGAAAGGGGTTGCCCCATTGCGTTCGTCTCGGAATTCTGCTTGAGATAGAGTCCGAGTTTGCATAAAACGGATACCGTGTGAAGGAGATATGGATGAACGAAGTTAGGCGGAAAACCCGGAAATAGGCCAGAATGCACTGGCGCACTTGTGAAGTGCGCTAGTACAAAAATGCACTGGCGCACCTGCCAAGTGCGCCCATACCAAGGGCAGTCCCGCACAGAAATCTGGAGTGTTCTATGATGACGTGTCTCCTTCTGATTGGTTGGATGACCTGTATTCGAGCTGTGTGCTTCTGATGATCTCCTAGTTAAACTAAAGGCTCTAAATAATCCTATACATCTATATAATCACATCTAACTTAAACCCTAATCTAAGCTAAAATCATTCATGAGCCTATATGCTGTTGCATCCTAAATTAACCTAGCATCCACCATAACAAATCAAATTCAAGCTAGAAGATAAAAATCAAAGTCTACATCAAGGGTTAAGCTTAACAAACTCAGAAATCAAATCCTAGAATTCAAGATCCATTCTTTTTATATGAGTGCTAGTCACTTTTATGTTTAAGTTGATAAATGTGAATTGTGATAGACTATGAATTGGGTATATGATGTAAATCATGAACTTATGCAAGCATACTATGTCATTTTCCCTAGATATAATATATGGACATTCTACTATGTTTCCTATGTGAATCTTGAATTACAATTATATTGTGGTACATGTGAACTTGTTAATACAGATCTAACTTTCTAGATCTGATTGTGGTGATTCGATGTGATGTTTATATGAATATTGATTTGTAACCATGTTAGGATAATAGTACATCCATTAATTTGACATTACTTGGATCAAGATTTTGGTGTTAATCACCTTTCACTTGCTATATTGTGATATCTTGGTATATGTGGTAAACTTGACATGTGGATCTAAACTTGTCATTATGCCACCCTGCCTATGCTAGGTTTAGGTAATTGGACACCTAATATTGAATCTAGATCTCATTATGCTTGACCAAACACAAGTTATTAATTTGATGTCCACTTTATTATGATAATTATTACATGTCCATTTACTTAGTTACTATGCCAGTTATGTTAATATTTATTCCAAAGCATGTTGAACTGTCACCCTTATCATGTTCCCTTTATATTGTTATGATGAGGCTACTTTATAGCCTCGATGTCGCCAAAATACGTGTGAATACGTTAGTTAGGAACAGGGATAAAGGGAATTTGTAGTTGGCATAGTTTATATAATATTTATATGAAATGAGCATATAATTATAATGGGGAAACATAGAATTAATTACCTATAACGACATAGGTAAATTTGGGTAAAGATGAATTAATTAACTATAATGACATAGGTAAATTTGGATAAAGATAGAATGTTTAGTAATTAAAATTAATAATTTTAATTGTACTTATGACACGAGGTTAGGTTACATTAGTTTCGGAAGTCTGCCAGGACCCGACCGGCATATCCAGCAGCCACTAATGTTGAACCTAATGTGGGAGGTCTAAGTATGCAAATACGAATCGGGCTGAGACACGAGGTTAGGCCCAACTGTGGAACAAGACTGTCCGGACCCGATCGGCATATCCAACATCCACACGTTGTAGGCCTAATATGGGAGGTTAGTCCATTACAACAATAATTGGACATGGTAAAGAAATGGACTACTTAACCTAATTTAATATGAATATGGACTTAAGTTAGGATTAAGTAAAATTGGCTGAACAAAAGGGGAGGGTTAAGTAAATCATGGGTAGGTGGGTAATATTAGTATATATAGGCCTACAAACTTAACCGTTAAATAAACATGCTTGAATAAGTGGGAGGGTTAAGTAAATCTTGGGTAGGTGGGTAATATTAGTATATATAGGCCCACAAACTTAACCTGATAAGGTTATGTAATTAAAGACACCAAGTGGTATACATAACCGAGGGAAGTAATAAAGTTATGTAATTAAAGACACATTTTAGGGTAAGCATAACTTATAGAAATGGTAGGGTTATGAAACGACCCGAATTTCGCCCGACCCCAATCACGATCACAAGATCGATCAAGACCGTTCAAAACCCGCGTACGTTAACTTTGGGCATACAACACACTAGAACAACAACATAGACTTTTATAACATCAATAATAAATGTTACATCAGAGTACAGAATATATCAGAGTACATCAATAAATAACACAGCGGAAGATACATTTACAATAAATTAAATACATTGCAGCGGAACTAATCTCTGCGGAAGGCCATTAATATGCTGGACACAACTTCAGGCTTCAATCCAGGATCCTGCTTAACTAAATCTGCAAAAAGCTACTCGACTGCCCATGTGAAAAGAGGGCACCCGAGTTTGCAAAGTGAAACAAACTACGGGTCAGTCGTGGGACTGGTGTGAGAATTCTTAACTTAACTTATCTAATAAGTAGGCTAATCACAGGACCACGCCGCTAATGCGGAACGGGTTTACTCCAATTGATTGCCAGTGCATAAATAAAGTAAATTGTCAAATAACGTAATGCTTTTTAGAAAAATGAAACCATTATAAGACCCAGGTCCCATCACACAATGCAACGCACACCAGAGGATAGGGTTTTACCTTATAATGATCAAAAGATGCTTGATACGTAAAAACGATACTATTATTAGTGTGTATATATATTTAAAACATTTCAATATAAATGTATTAACCTTAGATGGCATAGTACCCCATCTTACTATGTCGCCATATATATATATATATATATACACACACACACACATATATATATATATATGTTTATAATCAAAACCGTGATGTCGTATTGGAAATTGGTTTTCTGTCATGAAATCAAGGCTAGGGATCGTCCTCTTCCGATTTGAGACACTCTAGCAAACGCCTCAGGATCCGCCGCAGTGAACCCTTGGATGCGGTAGGGCCGGTCCCCACCTAAAGGTAGTGGATTAGTTATGCCCGAACACACGTTTCCCGGTCCCTTTGGACCTATAATATGACCACTTCCGGCCTATAAAAACCCGAGGTACCTCAATCCATAATCCACATAAGTAAAATGCCGGGCCGTGTTAAAGCCCAAACACCACTCCTAGCTAGAAAGAAACGTGTGCACTCCCTACGGTCCATATCCCGTTTTTGACTCATACCGGGGTGTGAGGCTCGCGAAGTCACGATATACACAAAGTTATGCCTAAGGAGACTGTTCTTTGATCATCAACCACAAGGCCTGCTTTTCAACAAAGCCTTGATCATTTGCATCTTAGCATGTCACATTGTCAGACCCTACCATATTATTGATCATCTACCAATATACATATAACCTTTAAGCTCATACGTCTTAGAGAAGGGTGATAAGTAAAGAATAAATTCTTCACCATACATAATCAGTAGCGTTCAACAAATACAGTAGAAAGGAATACAATGTCTGACACGCAATCCATTTACAAGTCCGCTCTGGGTCTGAGCGAAACAACGTGTCCGTCAATCTCCAAATGCGTTTGGACGACCATCACCAAATACCTTGTCTTGGAAGGCCAATCCCAATTCAAGATACCAGTCATCATCATCCCAACGATGTGAAAACCTTTGGTCTTCAATCACCGTCTTCATCTTCGACTCTTGATCGTCGTGATGATTATTCAGAATGGGTTAAACCCGGTCTTTCTGAATAACTTGCGTATTTTTGGATTAAAAAGCAAATATTGGAAGATCACACATTACACCACATTCAATAACTCCGAGTATTCTTTTAATAAGATATTCAATTTAAAAGATTCTCTTTAATTTTATCAAAGATAAACTCTGAAAATAAAACCTATAAATCAATTTCCGAAATATGGAATTCCACAGAAATCAAATCAATACATAATCGATATAAATTTCTGTATCGGACAAATAATATAAATGGAATAATAGAAAAGCCTCTTAAATTCCATATATAATATCGGTCTTCTTTTACAGAAGTCCATTTCGATTATTACCAATCGAATTTCCACTTAATTCCTATTTAATATATTAAATTGGAAAAACTTGATTTTTAGAAAATGCCTTTTTAAATCTATAAAATAGATTCATAAGTTCCAAATAATAATTCCAATGTAAATTGGATTAAAGGACAAATGTCTTTTAAAACATCGTCCATGATAAATCCACTTCACATCTCAATTTATTTCATATCATAAAATATAATTGCAAATGTTAGTAATCTTTTAAAAACCTATTTTAAAATAATCATAAAAATATTCTTTATATAAAGGCTCTAAACGAGAAGTATTCTTTATATTACAAATTCTTTCTTTTACAAATATTCTTTGTTTTAACATATACTTGATTAAAAATATATTATGAAAATATATGCACTTTATAAAAAGGATGTCTAATGTAAAAAATATTCTTATTTAAAAGAACACCTGAATCGAAATGCGACTCAAACATTTACCATATAATTTGGATTATATGGATTTCACACACATCGTATATATGACAATAACAGTATAATCATCAAGTCATCCATTACATCCAAAGTGTAATTTCCACTGCATAAGCGTTAAAATTAAATAATAACGCTTATCGCAGCCTGTCGATCTAACGATCAACATACAACTAAATAATGGGATTAGTGTATGTAAATTTTCATCCCAACATCCGTGTGGGGTTTTCAACCAACAAACAAATAATAAACTAATTTGTGCACTTGGGCGATGTGTGAAAATTATCATCCCAATCACATACACAAGTCGGATAACTTATGAATGGAAGTGTAATACACAATACATATAATGATGACAAGAAAATATCTCTATTGCAATGAATGAATAAGCATAATAACTTTGTCTCTGTTGACAATTTCTATTTTGCTAATCTAAATTCTAAACAAAAATGGTTATTTTGTTTTGGCAATTCTAATGAGACAAAATGATAAATATTTTGATTTAACTAACCTATCTTGACAAGTATATATCTTGCCAAACATATATATATATATATATATAATTACTTCAACTAATTCATTTTGGAAAAAAAAATGAATATTTCTGACCAAATGTATAATTTGGTTTAACTAGTATAAATTGACTAAAATGAATAATTATTTTTAACTAATGTAAATTAATCAAAAATGAATAATTTGTTTTAACTAATATAAATTTACAGAAATGAATAATTTGTGTTCCAATTCTAATAAAATATGCCAATGCTATATTTTGTTTCATCCTTTTAATTTAGACAAAATCAGTGTTTTTGTCTATTTTACTTTAATGATAAAAAAATGTGAATGTTTAGTTATTAAAATGTAACTTCTAAATTCTACCCTTTATTTCAAACAATCTTTATTCATATCAAAATTATAAATCAAGAATATAATTTTCAATCTGATGATTTTTTTGCATTAATAAATTGCAAACAAAGATGAACTTTATTTCAAGGTTTTATTTGCAACAAGGAATGCAAATAACAAGTGCAACTTTTATTTTTATTTAAAAGTATATTTGAGTGAGTGTAAAAAGAACCACATTTCCAAAGTGTATTTACATTATTGAATATAAATAAAAGAAACAATTTTTTTTTAAAATGAGTATTTGCATTTATGAATACAAACAAAGAATAGTTTTGTTTACAAATTATATGTACATTAGTGAATGTACATAAAAGAAAAAAATTATTTTCAAAGTATATTTTAAACAAATTCTATTAAATGTATAAAAGTGTGTACATTTGTGTTGGTAAATGTAGATAAAGAAAATAGACTATAGTTTCATTGAATATTTGCATTGATAAATGCAAACAAAAGAATAAACCTTAATTTCAATGCATATATGTATTGATAAATGCAAACAAAGAAATAAACTTTATTTTCAATATATGTATGTATTGCATTGGTGAGTGCAAATGACTAACTTGTTTCATTATATATTTTCATTGGTAAATGCAAATAAAAGAACAATTTCTATTTACTATATATATATTTGCATGGCTGAATGTAAATAGAAGAACAAACTTTATTTTCAAAATATATTTACATTTTTGAACACAAAATAAAGAAAAAAACTTTACTTTTAATATATGTTTTATTTTCTAGTTTTATTTGTGTTGTCGAACACAAATAAAAATGTACTTCTTATTTTCAAGTTATATTTGCATTGTGAGATGCAAATGAGAAAAATGAATTTTATTTCATGCTATATTTGCATTGAAAAGTGCAAATGAAAAGCAACCTTTTAATTTCTATGTTTATTTGCGTTGAAAAACATGAATAAAATATCTACCCAATTTCTATGTAACTTCTAAAAATAATTTCTTATTTACATATAAAATGTAAACAAAATTGTTACCTTCATTTCAGTAATCAAGTTTTGACAAAAATGATAATTTCAGTTCAATAATCAGGTTTTGACAAAAAGTGATATTTTCATTTCGCTAATAAAGTTTTGGCCAAAAATGTTCGCTAATAAAGTTAGGCCAAAAATGTGATCACTTATTTCAATACTTATGCTTTAACCAAAATGTTATTTTTATTTAAATATTAATTATATTGAAAATATAGTCATTCTACTTCCATTTTAGTTACATTGAAAAATGTAATCAATTTATTTCAAATTTAATTACATTGAAAAATGTAATCTTTTAATTTATTTCTAATTACATTAAAAATGTAATCTTTTTGATTTATTTCTAACATTTCAACAAAAGCAAATAAAAAGGATAACTTTGTTTTTTTTTCTTTCGACAATTCTAACATAAACAATTTTCATATGAATCATTCTTTACATTTAAAAATGTGATTTTTTTTTATGTTTCAACACTTTTATTTTAACATGAACAATTTTCATATGAATAATTCTTTTCATTAAAAATAAGATTTTTAATGTTTCATGTTTCCATTTCAAATCGATGAACATTTTTAGTCTATTCTATATATACGATAAAAATGTAAATTTCATCGTTAACATGGTTTCAATTCAAACAAATGAACGTTTTATGTTTTTATTGTAATTCATAAACCGTGTTCTACATGTAAACAAACAAAAATAGGATTTTTATTTGTTAGCCAAATTCTGTCGTAATGTAAACAAATAAAAATATATTCTATTTGTTGTTCATATTCTATTGTAAATAAACAAATAAAATAATATTTTATTTGTCATTCAAATCTTATTGCAAAGTAAACAAATAAAAGTAAGGTTTTATTTTTTGTTCATTTGATGTTGCAAAGTAAACAAATAAACAAAAATAAAGTTTTTATTTGTCGATCAACTTCTAATGTAATATAAACAAATAAAACTAAGTCTTTATTTGTCGATCAAATTCTATTGTTCATCTCAGAATAATAAAAATAATATTTTTAAAATAAATTAGAATAACTAGATCTGAATAAAATATGATTTAAATCCAAATTTAGATTTATTTTCTAATCGCAAATAAAATTCAACCATACATGAGATTTCAATGCGGATTTAGCATAACATGACCAATAAACATACCATAAGCAATCATCAACAATTCATCAACCACAGAACATTACAGATTTGATTTGACATCATTA
Organism: Allium sativum; assembly: GCA_030737875.1. Taxonomy (NCBI): domain Eukaryota; kingdom Viridiplantae; phylum Streptophyta; class Magnoliopsida; order Asparagales; family Amaryllidaceae; genus Allium; species Allium sativum. The sequence goes on along the minus strand of CM060923.1, from coordinate 24,243,499 downwards.
TACAATTATTTTTAACGCAAGAAAAATAATTTATAATTAACTAAATAATAAAATTCAGAATTCTCACATTGATATGGCTAAAAATTCGACTGTCTCGGAATCAGCTCTGGTCTACGCCGTCGCGAAGATCTCGGAAAGACGAGTGGAACGCAATTGACGGTTCGAGAAACGGACCTCGTATGAAAGAGATATTGTTTTTTAAAGATCAGATAAATTAAATATTTAATTAATAAAATAATAATAAAAAAGGACCTTCTTCCTCGTCGCTGTAACAAGGCCGCACCCAATTTCATCTCTGCTCCTCCACGTCGCACCCCCATCCGAGCCACCGACCGCCGATCAGACCCCGCCACTCCGACGCTCCGCCTGCGAGCCACCACCGCCCAGAAGGCCACCCAACTTGGCCCCCTCCTCGCCCCAAAAATCGAACCCGAACGCGGCCACTTCCTCATCAGAATTCGCGAAATCCGTGCACCAAAACCCGATCTTAACCGTAAGGATTTGTAGAGTTCTCCGTCCTCTTCGATTTGATATAAATTTTGTAGATTTTCACTGAACGGATTGAGAGAAATTGATGTTTGAAGTTAGGAGATTTCTGGCCATCGAACAGCCATAGGCGTCAGCCGCACTATTTAGGGTTAGGGTTTTATATTTTTTTATTATTTGATTATTTAAAAAAATGTGTTATAAAGGTGAAAATGCGGGTTGTCTCCGAATTGGACTTGCTTACTGTCGATCTTAACGTTTTGAGGCCTTCTGAACGCAATGGGATGGGTCTCGGGGTGCAATTCCAAAATCTGTAGAAAATTTATTTAAAATTCCATTAAAAATTAATTAATTAATTATTAACCGTACATTTAAATATGCCAGGGCCATATATGACCTAAGAAAATTCTAAAAAAAATATTTTTAGCTTTCTTGTGACGATACGGTTCTAACAAGACCAGATTCGTCGAATTCTGAGACTGTTTGGAAAAATGGCTATTTTCAAGTCGTTTAAATTTAACTAAAATAGACAAAACACATTTTCTCTTGCCACGCTCATATATTAATTCAAAAAATTCTGAAAATTGAATTCTAGCAATAATTTGACATTCCGTTTCCAACAAAAGTGGTTTCGTTGAAAACGGAGGTCGTTTGGGAAATGACTATTTTCAAGGCCAATATATATAATATTAAAAATACATTTTTAAACAAATAATTTCCGAAACTCAAAATATATAAGTGTTTATACTTTTTAAATGCAGAAACATCATTCCAGACTCAATGGAAGTGGTTTCGAGTCCAAATTCCTTCATATGTGAAAAGTAGCCCTTCGAGCCATATATAATATATATATAAATTTTACAGCGACCTTTCTAAAAATTGAATTGGCCATACCTTTTGATTTCCGCTATGAAATTTCAATTTTTCAGATTCGTTAGAAAGATATGATTAAACATATTTAAATATTTCTGGTTTCACTCAATTCTGATTTATTTTGAATCCTGTACATTCAGTTGAAGTTCAAAATCAAATTTTAAAACTACCGCACCATTTCTAACTCCATTTATATTTAAACTAAATTTATTCGTTTTAACTTCGATTAAAATAAATTCTAGCCATTATTATTTAAAATAAATTATATTATATCCTCAAAATTCATTAAAATTTTCTAAAATAATTTTTTTTAATTTGTCCAGAATTTGCGGGTTGTTACAGGTTTTGTATTAAAGACACCTATAGGTAAGCATAACCAGTAGAAAGATTGAGGGTTATGTATTAAAGACATCTATAGGTAAGCATAACTGACATAGGGCTATGTAATTAGAGACACCTAAGGGTATACATATTCAGTGGAAAACCTAGTGGGGATACAAGACAAAGGGGAGAGCTTGTATCATATTGTGTGGGACCCATTTCAATCAGTAACCCGGAGTTGGTATCAAGTAAGGAACTCCGTACTTGGCGGAGAAGGGGCACGCGTACTGATTGATTGTAAGATATCCAAACGAGACGGATGGTGTGGGCCGTGCAAACCGACCGGGGACATGTGCGTGCATGGGACGGGCAGAAGGGGCTAAGACGACCGTGACACCAGTAGATATGGCTGTGCACATTATAGGTTGCCACCTTAGGGAAGTGATACCCACTACTGTGGGGCCAACACATGATATCTACAGAGTAGGGAGTCGATCGATTAGGGTAGTTGTTAGGGTATACTCAGACGTATGCCCTAAGTTTACCAACTTATAGTGGAAGGGATCATCTCATTTTAAATTATACTTGTGATAGTGTAGAGTAGTCATTAGTGAAGCATGTATATAACTGACCTTATCTGCCTTGTCACACCTAGCATTTGTATAGTGATCTCTCTTATCCACTTTATGCCTGTCATGATTACCTTTATTTATTTACTAGCTAAAAGTAACTAGACTCACCAGACTTATGTCTGATCTAGTTTGTTTCTCCTTCTTTCTTCCTTGTGCCCCCCTCCCCCCCAAGGTTCACAGGGAGGAAACACCCAGGCTTAATCAGGATTCAGATATCATTTTGCTAGGAGCTATTGCTGAAGTATGGCTCAAGTTCTTGTCTCTACTATGGCTTACTCTTTTTATTGGGGAATAATGTTTTCTTTTAATCCTATGTACTCTGATTATGCAAGAAAAAAGTATTTTTTTGTAATGGTTTTATGACTTATGGTATTGTAAACCACGGGATTATGATTTATGTCTGAAATAAATTTTTGAAATTTCCGCTGCTATCTTATTTATATCTGTCTTGTAATTATTCTGTGTCTGTTTACCTACAACGCTTCACTTAACTTAATGCATTCCCTTAGTGAGTGACATTAACGGACGTTGGGTGTTACAGTGATAGACCGCCTGATTAGATTCAATGGTAATCCTAATTTTGCTTTCTATTCTATAGTTTTAATTTCTGCATTTTATTCTGCTATCCTAGGTAGTATTGAATTTAATATAGAATTGACTAGATTTAAATCTTGTTGATCTCGAAATTTAACTCAACACCAAGGGTGTGTCAAAACACTTCACCAAATTGGTAAGGAAGAACAAAGTGAGGCCGCAATCACAAACATACAAAAAGCATGAAAATAAGAGCATGGAGTTTTTATAGTGGTTCAATCCAACGAGGATCTACGTCCACTCTCAAAAGAGATTCCATTATCAATATGTTGATTACAAGAATAATTTCACTCTTACAACAAATCTATCACTCTCACACTTATAGATCTTATTTAGATTCACCAAGGATCTTCAATTGATTTTGGAGAATAAGTGTTTAGAATTGTTTGAGATAGTTGTAGAGAAATTTCAGTAGCACTTCGTGGCCAAGAATCCCGCCCCCCTCTAACGAAGGAATGAGTGGGGTATTTATTGGTGGAGTTCGGACCAGGTGGCAATTATGTAAATAATGTACTCTCGTTTTAGGTCGTAGGCAGGCTAGAAGGAATATTATACGGTCCAAAGCAAGGCGGGGCGTGCCAAACGAGGCGGAGTGACCCAAAACTTCCTGATACGAAGTGATACGAGCTACGGGAGTGCGGGACGACCTAACTCATTCTGGCTGAAGATGGTACAAGTTAAAGGACGCGGAGCAGGCCAGGTTAATGCGGTGCGTGCTTGAACAAAGCGGGGCGACCCAAATAGAAATTTAAATAAACTTACAGTTTATTTTTATACCATAAAAAAATAATATAAAAATCAGATTTTAAATAAATAGAAATTTAAAACAAACTTACAGTTTAATCGGAGAATGGGGGAGGGTCTTCGCTGGACTTTATGGGGCTGGAGGAGCACGGAGGTTTGTTGTCGCAGTCGGAAGGGGTGGTTAGGGCTAGGGTTTCAGGCGTGTGGGGGTTTGGGTGGATCGAGGAAGGGGGAGAGACGCGAGGGGGTTGGCTGGCCGCGCCAGTGGCAGCGCTGGAAGAGGGTGGCGGCGGTCTGGGCGTCGGAGGGAGGTAGGGGTGTTCGCGTCGCGGTGGGTTTGGCTCGTGGATTCGTAGAGGAGAGAGAGGAGCAGGAGAAGGGGAGCAGGGGGGTCGCGGTGGGCTGCGCCACCCTGGGCGGTGGCGGCGGCGGATCCTTCCCCCCGTCATTCGCCATTTTTTTCTATTCTCTGATTCGATTTCGAACGGGGGGTGGGTGAGTGTATAGAGGGAGAGGAGTGATTTTTTTTATTTTTTTTTTATTTAATTATTTAATTCCAAAAAGGTACTTTTTATTTCGACCTCGAAACGAGGCCCACCGCCTATCGTCCATAGCTAATTACCCCCATTCCGAACACAATGGGATGGGTATCGTAGGCTGATTTGATCGTTACGATCAGTTTTCGTCAAAATCAACATAAAACTCTATATATTTAATTTGAACGCACATTTCAATTTACCGGGGTCACGTACTAACTCTATAAATCCTAGAAAAATATTTTCTAGCTTCGTATTGACGATACGGTCCTAACAAAACTAATTTCGTCGAATTCGGAGACCGTTGGAAAAATGGCCAATTTACAGTCGATTAAAATCAACTGAAACTGGTCAAACGAGTTTTCCATTGCCACGCTCACATATTGATTCGAAAAATTATGAAATTTGGAATCTAGCAATAACCTTACATCCCGGATCCAACAAAAGAGGTTTCGTCGAAATCCGAAGTCATTTGCAAAATTTCCATTTTTAAGGGCCTGAATTCCATAGCGACTATTCTGAATTTTCAACTGGACATATCTTTTGATTCCCGCTATGAAATTTCAAATTTTCGGATTCGTTGGAAAGATATTCACAATTAGATTCTATTATTTTTGGTTTCACTAAAATCCGGTTTGTTTTGCACCCGGTACGTTCGATTGAAGTTTGAAATCGAATTATCAAACTACCGCGCCATTTTCAATTCTATTTATAATTATATATAATTATTTATATTCTAACGACGATGCGTATAAATATATACGTCGAATTCTATTCAAAATAAATTTCTCGTCGATATTATTTAAAATAATTCATTTTAGATGTTCAAACTTCGCTAAAATTGGCAAAATAAAAATTTTAAACTGGCTCGCATTTCCGGGTTGTTACAATCTCCCCCATTTAAATTTTTTCATCCCCGAAAAGGAACAAAGTCGAAAGTGGTTTGATTAATCAACTCTACGTTCGATCTGGCTTCCATTCTTCAAAAATTTGGCTAACACCCGGAATTGTTGAAAAATTTCGCCATAACCTCCTTTGTACGGGGAGAGGTTTGGAAATTTATTGGGCCGTATTAGGTACCCAATAAATCCTAATAAGCATACACATATTTATAGTGATATATTTTGGTGTTAATAGGGGAGCGTGTATTGATAATAACTCCAGAGAATAAATTCTCATCACCCTGTCAAAGCCTGAGGGAGTGTGTATTTTAAATGCTCCAGAGGATAAATCCTCGTCACCTCGTCCCGTGTGGGAAATAAATAGTCCATGTGTCGTATCTAATAACTAGAGAGACATGTTTATTGTCAACTCTAGACCCGTGTGGGGTTTTTATTAATCTGGCAATTTTATCGTTACAATTTAAATAGTCCATATCAGTCATCAATTCAACCTGTAAAATATAGTCATTGCCATACAAGCCTCTCGCTCGTATTGTAAATCTTCCACCTCGTCACACAAGCTCCAAATGCTTATGTGGTATATGATGAAGTATGCCTATCTTCCAGAAGTATGCCATGTAATGTAGTTCAAAATTAATTGTTGCTATCCTATGGCGATGTTTATTATTTCACACAGAATAACCAGCACTCCGCATCCAATGGCATTCACAGGAGTTGATATAATAATATTTCGCATCCAACTCATTAAGGTTTACCTATTTGTCGGGCACGCAAATAAAATCTTTACTCAACAGCTATCCAATTTCCTGTTCAAACATATATAATGCACAAGTATATTTTTCTGACTATTTTCTAATCAGTTCAATGTGTGATTTAATTGAATAAATTTGTTCTGGTTTTTATTGATGTTATTCCTTCTCTAAATCAAAGGCCGAAAAGGAACATAACAATGGAAGCCGAAAAGGAACGAAGCCGAAAGTTGTTTAACAAATCAACTCAACTTCCATTATTTTGACTACGGCCTAAGTTCTTCAACTTTTTAGTTTCTAAGAACTTTTCAAATTTTTCAAAAATTTGGCTAACACCCTAAATTTTCGAAAAATTTCGCCATAACCTCCCCTGCACCGGGAGCACCGGGAAAATCCCGAAATTGCCATACAGGCCTTCTGATCTCAAAAAGAAAAAGAAAAAGCCCAGCGGCTAGCCAATCGGCTCATAAAATCATCATCACCCAAACAAAACAATAAATTATAGTAAACATGTACCTATTTGTCGGGCAAACAAATTTTATTCTTCTGCTCTAGCCTCCTTGCTATGACCTATTCAATGTAAGTACATGTATATGCATGCAAATGCGACCACTTTTCAATACAATTCACTATTTGATACAATTAGGCTAAATGGTTCAAAATTATCAAACAAATAAACAAACAACACAAACATCAATCAATTAGTGAATTAGATTTTCAAATTCATAACTTTGATATATATACAGAAAATCAAGTTTTTGATGCCAAATCACAACAAATAAATCTATAGAAGTTTTGGTTCTCACACCAGTCTAATGGAAATATATAGATATCACATCTTCGAAATACGAACATAAATACTGATGATGTGGCCACATCATCAGAATTATCCCCGGGTATCTAGAATGTGACTCTATATCTATCCATTATATTAAAACTTCGACTATACGTTCATGACGCGTATACCCGAAATCTCTATATACTCGATTGTCCAAATTCAAAATAAATAAATATTCAAATACGTATAAAGTGATTTAATTTCAAAACAAAATTTGTTTTCATTTGAAAAATATACTCTTCACACTCGTTCTAGGATACTACTGATCCTATCTCTAACGAGTAATTCTAATTGGATATTACTAATCCAATATCTGATGAATTCTTTCGTATGGTTCTAATGTGTCTTGTTCTCGAGCTCTGTAAACCAAAGCTCTGATACCAAACTGAGACGACCCAAACTTCCCCGTGAAGGAAAGCACGGATAGAATTGAGGACAAGACAAAATAGAACGCAAACGGAAGAACATTTCATTGTTATTACAACAATTCCATCAGATACAAGAATATACAGAGTATAAATGAATAAATTACATTCAACAAATATCAGAGATTACAATAAATTACATAGCAGCGGAAAAATATACAAAACACGACTGAAAGTGATACATGGATACAGAGCTTTTCGAGCATCGTTCCAGCTGTAAATCAGGACCCTGTGAATATAAATCTGCAAAACCAAAACTACTAGCTGCCCGTGGAAAATAGGGGCACCCAGAGTTTAGGTTAAAACAATAAACTCCAGGTCAGTCATGTGACTGGTGTGAGAACTAAAACAGTTATTCATCTTTATTTTTAAAGTTCGGTAAATCAAGGGACCACGCCTTATAACAAGGAACGGGTTTCCTCCCAAGAATATCAGTGCATAAAACAAACAGCGCAATGCTAAATAAATAAAAATGAAGCTGTTATAAGACCCAGGTCCCATCACACAATGCAACGCAAGCCGGAGGATAGGTTTTTTTACCTTATAACAGCCAAAGCATGCTTGATACGTTAAAAACACATTATTTGATACTATTATAAGTGGATAGTGTCAAAACAGTTCAATCATAAATATAAATCATAGACGGCATGAGTGCCCCATCCCACTATGTCGCCATACTAGGCTCTACAAATAAAACCGAAATACACGTATTGGAAATTGGATTTCCGTCACGAGTCGAGGCAAGGGGCAAGCTCCTCTCCGCGTTCGAGACACTCTAGCAAATGTCTCAGGACCCCACTATGATCCTTTGGAACCTCCAAGGCCGGTCCTCTCTTACTTTTGAGGAATGGAAATTCCTGAACACACGTTTCCCGGTCCTTACATACCTATATCCGAGGCGCCTCGTATCCAACAACCACACAGATGAAAAGTATATAAATGTCAGGGCTGGTAGGTCACTGACACCACCATAGCTAGAAAGAAACGTCGTGCACTCCTTGGGTCCGTATCCCCTTTTTGACTCATACCGAGGTGTGAGGCTCGCGAATTCATGTTATACACAAAGCTACGCCACAAAGGCCGTGCTTTGATCATCAACCACAAGACTTTGCTTTTCAACAGAAGTCTTGATCCATTGCCACTTACGCGTGCCACACTGGCAATTAACTCCATGCGACTGATGTCCATCGATATACAACCTCTGAGCTCGTACGTCTCAGAGAAGGGCGTTAAGCAAGAGAATAAATTCTCCGCCGCCAAACAGATGTATATTTAATAGAGATCAATCAACACAGAATAAAATCCAATGTCAGACACACAATCCAATTACAAGTTCGTTCTGGGTCTGAACGAAACCGGAGGCACTTTCCTCGCATATCAATCCATCTCCAAGTACGTCTGGACGATCACCAACTGTTTCCCTCATCTTGGGTGTACAGCCCAATCGAGATCATCAGTAATCACCCAAACGATGTGAAGACTTCCGGTCTTCAACCACCGTATTCATCTTCGACATCTCGTCGAATCGGTTATTCAGAATGGGTATAAACCTGGCCTTTCTGAATAACCCAAGTATATGTTAAACAAATGTTACACAAACACAACAAATGCCTCATTCCAATTCAGAATATTCTTTTATTCACAAAATCACATTCTTAGGGGAAAGGTTCCCATTAATTTTATCAAAGATAAATTCTTCTAAATTTATTTTTTAATCTTCCTTTGGATATCATATCTAACCATATTGTGGTTTTCCAAACTAGTCGGGATTAGCGAACCACACTGAAGTAATTATTTATTCTATTTCCCAATCCCAACCTATTAATCCCATAGGGCAAAACTGGTAATACTCCATATCTAACACCAAGGTGTTATTGGTAAAATTAATTACCATTTCACATTCAAATATAATTAAAGATTTAACTATCGCTTTGGAGCAAAACTGGTGGTACTCCATTCTCGATCACCTTTCAGATTTGATAATTTAAATTATCAATTCCCATTTCAACCTAATTAAAGATTCATTAAAACTCTACTTAGTTTTAATCTTTTCAAAAATCAACATCATGTCTTTAACTTGGTTAAAGAACCAATGTCATCTAAAAAACGATTCACGACAAACCCAAATCACATTTGATGTTAAATACAAGGCTCTGAATAGAAAATATACCGGCTTATATTCAATATCAAATCCTGAAACCAACAAATATCGTATTGGAAATAACGATATGAATATATCTTTCAAATTCCCATAACAATATCTGTATAATCACGGAATCCAACATCGAAACATTCCAAAGACAATTTCGATTCAAATCCATTCCAATTCACGTATTGGGAATATTGATTATTTTTAAAATCACTTTCAAATTCAATTTATTTATTTCAAAAATAAATTGATTTTAATTCTAGTTCAAAACTAGTTCATTTCGACAAAAATACATTTTTATCTTTTCAAATGTGGAATTTTTCATCCCAGTTCTTTCCAATTCACATATTATGATTTTACACAAATTATTAATATTTTTAATAATTTTATCAAGGCCCGTACAGTCGATTTCCATCAACGGCCATCGAACTGCACTTACAACGACCTTTTCTGAAATTGATTTGGACATAATTCCAAATCCAACCGTTAGATTTCAAATATTCATTGGAAAGCTCTTCTCGATACGAACCCAACGGTTCCGGTTTTAGGAGAATCCACGGGTCGGATCTCCCGCAACGTCAATTCGAAGTCATTGGTCGAAATTCACGAACTACCGCGGCGCGGCGCGTTCTATTCAGGCCATTATATATATAATATAGATATATTATATATATTTCGTTGATTTCCTTTTAAAACGTATTTTATAAATCGTTTTAACTTCGTTTTCAAAACAATTTCAACTCTATATTCAATTTCAAATCAAAATTGAATATTTCCTATCATTACTATATAAATGATAATATTTTCAAAACGTTATATTTTGAAATTACTTCCCTTTCGATATTCGAATAAAATCGATATAAAATCGTTCACGTCAAAATAGCGCAACTCTAATCAACACGGTTTTATATATTTCAATAAATTCGTTATTCTATTCAACAAATGAATATTTAATCTATTCAACACATGAATCAATATTTCTTTCAACACACGACTAATCTCAACACATGAGTACTGTCAACACACGACTATTTTTATATATGTAAAATATTTTATAAAATTATGGTATCTATCGTTTGATTTTTAATTAGACTCCACCATGAAGTAGCTTCTAATTTTAAATATGATAAAGATGTAAATTTTATTATTAAAATATCTTACTCAACACATAAATAGTTTCAACACATGAACATCATCAACACATGACTATTTATATATATTCAACACATGAATTGTTCTTTTATAATATCCATTATTTTCACGATTGGAACGAGGCCCAATCAATCACCATATAATGTTAATTATATGGATTCCATACAACACATGTATATAATAGCAATGATAAATAATCAACCATCATCCAAGGTGCACCACACAACTGCATAAGCATCAGATATAAATAAATAACGCTTACACAGCCTGTCGGCCAATTGATCGACATACAATTAAATAATTGGGATTAGTGTACGCCAAATTTCATCCCAACACCCGTGTGGGGTTTCAAATCAACAAACACTGAATATTATTTGTGCAGTTGGGTGATGTGTAAAATTTATCATCCCAATCAATATCAATCAAATCGGTGTATATAAACAAATCGGCCGATTTGTTTATAAATATTTGTTTATTCACTTTCACGTTAAAAATTATATTTTTAACGATAAAATATTTTTAACTATATAAATATTTTATTTCCTTTCAATACAAGAATATTTTATTATTCAATCATTCCACAATACAATCAATTTTCACAACACATCAATCAAACAAACAAGCCGTCCATGGTCTGTGGACGACGGGTGTCGGGTGCTGCTAAGCACCGTCTGCATCCTAATATATATATAACTAGAAAAAGAAATTTAGAGTGAGAAGTTCTCACCGACTAGCTAATCCAATCATCTCGACTCTTCTTATGTAGAAGTCATCGCTGTTCTCGCCTTTTGCCACTTTCGTTGCCCGTAGCCACTACATATATAAAAAACACATTTTTATATTGTTGCTATGTATATAAAAATCATATTTTTATACTACTACTACATAGATAAAAATTCTATTTTTACATCGATACTATATAGATAAAAATTCTATTTTTTACACTGCTACTATATAGATAAAAATTCTATTTTTACACCGCTACTATATAGATAAAAATTCTATTTTTACACCGCTACTATATGGATAAAAATTTCGCCTTTTCGATATTAAAGATTTCGCCTTTTCAATATTAAAGATTTCGCCTTTTCACCTTCACATCATATAAAAATCCTATTTTTACTTTGCTAATCGATAAATAAAAATCCTATTTTTATGCCTTAAACACGTGTGTAAATTTCAGATTTTTATACCATATACAAACATATAAAAATCAGATTTTAAATAAATAGAAATTTAAAACAAACTTACAGTTTAATCAGAGAATGGGAGAGGGTCTTCGTTGGACTGTACGGGGCTGGAGGAGCACGGAGGTTTGTTGTCGCAGCCGGAAGGGGTGGTTAGGGCTAGGGTTTTAGGCGCGTGGGGGTTTGGGTGGATCGAGGAAGGGGGAGAGACGTGAGGGGGTTGGCTGGCCGCGCCAGTGGCGACGCTGGAAGAGGGTGGCGGTGGTCTGGGCGTCGGAGGGAGGTCAGGGTGTTCGCGTCGCGGTGGGTTTGGCTCGTGGATTCGCAGAGGAGAGAGAAGAGCAGGAGAAGGGGAGCAGGGGGGTCGCGGTGGGATGCGCCACCCTGGGCGGTGGCGGCTCCTTCCCCCCGTCATTCGGCATTTTTTTCTATTCTCTGATTCGATTTCGAACGGGGGGGCCTGAGTGTATAGAGGGAGAGGAGTATTTTTTTATTTTTATTTATTTAATTATTTAATTCCAAAAAGGTACTTTTTATTTCGTTCTCGAAACGAGGCCCACCGCCTATCGTCCATAGCTAATTACCCCCATTCCGATCACAATGGGATAGGTATCGTAGGCTGATTTGATCGTTACGATCAGTTTTCGTCAAAATCACTCTATATATTGAATTTGAACGCACATTTCAATTTACCGGGGTCACGTACTAACTCTATAAATCCAAAAAAAATATTTTCTAGCTTCGTATTGACGATATGGTCCTAACAAAACTAATTTCATCGAATTCTAAGACCGTTGGAAAAATGGCCAATTTCCAGTCGATTAAATTCAACTAAAACTGGTCAAACGCGTTTTCCTTTACCACACTCACATATTGATTCGAAAAATTATGAAATTTGGAATCTAGCAATAACCTTACATCCCGGATCCAACAAATGTGGTTTCGTCGAAATCCGAAGTCATTTGCAAAATTTCCATTTTTAAGGGCCTGAATTCCATAGCGACTATTCTGAATTTTCAACTGGACATATCTTTTGATTCCCGCTATGAAATTTCAATTTTTCGGATTTGTTGGAAAGATATTCACAATTAGATTCTATTATTTTTGGTTTCACTAAAATCCGGTTTGTTTTGCACCCGGTACATTCAATTGAAATTTGAAATCGAATTATCGAACTACCGCGCCATTTTCAATTCTATTTATAATTATGTATAATTATTTATGTTCTAACGACGACGCGTATAAATATATACGTTGAATTCTATTCAAAATAAATTTCTCGTCGATATTATTTAAAATAATTCATTTTAGATGTTCAAACTTCGCTAAAATTGGCAAAATAAAAATTTTAAACTGGCTCGCATTTCCGGGTTGTTACAACTGGTTTATTAATACATAATGGGACTGCAAGACATCGTTTTCTAATTAAAAAGAAATGAAAGTGTGCACTACTTCCATTCATAATAATTAGCGTGCACATATATCAGTTAGTAAGTATAATCGTAGTTGATTAATTAGCATTTCTTGTATTTAATTAATTAGTTTATCTAGTTAATTAAATAAATACAAAAAGGGGATTAAATGTTGAAAATTTTTAGTTTCTATTTGTACATAGTAACTCATACAATCTCAAAAGAAAATTAGAAAAGGGAAGATAATGCCCCTAAAAATCATGTGCTTCATTAAAATCCTAATCAACATTTGTCTAATGGTCAACTATATCTCCTACTCGGTCTACACAATTTTACCTAAAGAGTTCAATCAATGAATGTACATTATCTTTCCCTTGTCATTTATTGAGGCTTATCAACTATCATCTTCATCTTATCATTCACAACATTAGAATAAGGGGCATGGAAATTTGGATGAACGCTAAATTTTGTTTGGGATGTTGTTCGCATTCGCTGGCTTTTATGTTGTTTTGCTAGTGATGATGAATGAAAATTATGTAATCGACGAGGTTGTGAATTATAAACAAGTTTAAATTCGATGAGATTATAAAATTTATCTAAGTTTTATAAAAAATTCACTAAGTTTAATTTTTATTAAAATTGAATAATTTTAAAAATTAACTAACTTCTGCAGAAAAGATCTATGTTGAACATGTTTCATCAAAATTAAAGATATAAGTTTACAAGGAAACAAACAAGTTTAAAAAAGGTAAGTTCTATAAAATTTAACCAACTTGACTAAATGTTTATAAATTTTTTAATAATTTTAGTAAATTTTAACTAATTTTCCTAAGTTTATAAAAGTTGATAGCATTCAATAATCCTTTGAGTTATAAGCATGCAAGGGAAAAAAGAGAAACAGAAGAAAATAAGTAAAAAGAAACAAAAATGGAATGAACACAAAAACATATTTACGTTTATCTAGTGAGATTTTGCAAATTAATTTTCATTTTGGAGATTGCTTGAGTATACTAGTAATGTAACACCCTGTATTTTCGGTGGACATGAATGTAACAAATCAAAGTATAATTAATTTGTAAAAGAAGAATTAAGGGAAACGGGTTACGCCATTGCGTTCGTCTCGGAACTCTGCTTGAGATAGAGTCCGAGTTTGCGTAAATCGGACTCCATATGAAAAAGTTACGGCCTTTAGAAGTTTCAGAATATATAAAACAGCTCGAAACTAAATTCAAAATTCAAAACAGAACCCAGAAGCGGGCTGGGCGGGAAATTTCCTGCCCAGGACCCAGGTCGATCAGGGGGTCGACCTTAGTGTCGACCTCCCCCCATAGGTCGACCAAGGGGTCGACCTTAGGATAGACCTGGGGGTCGACCTGGGCCTGTTTTTCCAGATCTGGACTGCAGCGATTTTAACCTATTATGGACGGACCGGATGGCTTCTAGGGCGATCTAATGGCTCTAAAACACTCTCTACACCTATAAAAAAATGCCCAGACCTAAGGTTTCTCCACAAAAATTCTTTGAGGCGTCTACATGTTATTTCTCTCTATTTTAGCCTCCACCATTAAAATAAATCTTATTCTCCACTAAACAAGTTATAGTTCTTCTTCAAATTGGAGATTCAAATCAAGTTAAAGCTTCCAGAAGGGAATCAAAGGCTAATTCAACCGCTTCGAGCAACGTTACGCGAATCATAGCAAATCACCACAACGCTATCTTATTATCCTTTTCTAAACCGATCACTGTAAGTTCGGTTATTCTTTAGATTTGAACGTGTAATTGGACTCATGAATGTAATAAATTAAAATATAGAATTGTGCCTATTTGCAAATTAATTATCTTTGATTCATGCTTATGTCAAATCTAACGTTATCTATGCCTTTGGATCTGGTTCTCGATTTTGGCCTAGAACTTATTGTGGCTAATTGCCAATGACTATGATTATGGGACTTTTGCCTAAGACTATGACTATGACACTATTGCCCATGAAACTATCGCCTATGACTACGATTCATGACAAAGAGACTATTACATATGACTATGACTATAAGACTGTTGCCTATGACTATGATTCATAATTTTGAGACTATTGCATATGATTCATGACTATGACACTATTACCAAGATTCATGACTATGAGACTATTGCCTATGACATTGATTAAGAAACTATTGTGATTAGTCGCCCATGACTATTGTTGTTAATTGCCTATAACTATTGTAGTCAGTGGCTTATGCCTATTCCCATTAACCTATTAGGTTGTACTTCAAACTAGCATTATGTTGTAGCAAATCACCTATGCCTGTTCCATTAATTATGTTGGGTCTCATTTTTTTGGGTTGTAACTTGTCTAGTTTATTCCTATTCACTGTTATGTACATCAAACCCATTGGAACCATTATTTTTGTATTTGGTACATTCTTGCATGGCTATTCTTTTATGTCAATTCTCGGGCTTATCCCCTATTCCTTACTTTGATACTGTTAGTATCGTCTCATGAGTACTTAGAAACTTGTGAAATCATGTTATACGTACAATTACGGTCCGGGAATTTTGGCGTAGCTTAATTAAGTTAATTTGGCATAAAAAATATGTTGGCAAAATCTGAATTGGCTATAATAGTGAATAATTTACATGCATATTAGACTTGGGCATAAATAGTAAATTGTTAATTGGCCGTAAAGTATGTAATTGGCATGTAAACCAAGTTTTGGGCATAAATTGTAAACTAGAATATTAAATCTAGTTTTGACACGAACTGTAAATGGGAATATTAGATCTAAATCGGCATAAACTGCAAGTTGGGTTAATTGGTAGGTAAATCAAGTTTTGGGCATAGAATATAAGTATGTTAATTGGCATGGAAAATGAATATGATATAGGCCAAATTGATTTAGGGAAAATTTACATGAATAGTAAATATGTAAATTAGAGAAGAAGAAAATGCCTAACCCGAGGTTAGACTGAGTTGTGGTGTACAACCGCCCGGAACCGCCCGGCACATCCAATAACCACAACAATACCTGTCTAATGTGAGAGGTTAGTGCATCAAGCCCAGAAAGACCCGAGGTTAGACTGAGTTGTGGTGTAAAACTGCCCGGAACCGATCGGGACATCCAATAACCACAACAATACCTGTCTAATGTGAGTGGTTGGTGCTTTAATTAATTAATTAAAGCTCATGAACAATCAAGCTAGAAATGGTAAGGCTAAGTAATCAAGGAAACGCTTAACCAACTTAACATGTTAACAAGACAAGAAGGGTGGGGTTAAGTAATTGGGAAAACACTTAGCCAATTCAGCATGTTAACTAGATAAGATTGATATGGGTTAAGTTAATTTGGACACTTAACCAACTTAACATGTTAACAAGGCAAGATTTGTGGGGGTTAAGTAACTGAAGGAACACTTAACCATTATAACGTGTTAACTAGACAAATGGGTAAGGTTAAGTAAATGTTTAACATGCTAACTAGACTAGATGGTGGGGTTAAGTAAACATAGATCACTTAGCCGTTATAGCATGATGAATATGCAGGGTTAAGTTAATGAGAGACACTTAACCAATATAACCTGATAAACGAGTAAGTTTAAGGAACACTTAACCAATTTGACATGATATATGGGTAGGTTAAGTCAACGTGAACTACTGGATAACACTTAACCAATTTAACATTACAAGTGAGTGGGTTAGGTTAACTTGAACTGACTGATGACACTTAACCAATCCAACATGACGAGAAAGGGAACTAAGTAGTAAACCTTAGTTAAGAGAACTAAGTAGTAAACCTTAGTCAAGAAAACCACATAGGACACGAGAAGGAGCGAACGTCCGTTAGATCATGAAGAAGGCTCCAACGAACTGGGTTACGAAGCACCCGGCTTCGAAGGGACGTGAGGGTACTCTTGGTATCCCTCTGTGAGGCTGCAGATGATCCTCATGGGCTCACATAGGTTAAGGTCTACGTTAGAAGAGCCGAGGGTATGCCTTGGTGGCAATAATAAGGCAACCTAAAGACTAGGATGGACCAGCGTGATTCGGCGAGACCAGTTTTTGCCCTGTGATAGCAACTCGTCGTCTACCTACCATCTTCAGTCAGTACGTAAAGCGGAAAGGCAGAGAACTCCAAAAGACCATATACTTGCTATCTAGTTATGGGTGAGGTAAGGACAATAGGGAGGGGCATAGAGGGTCAGGCAGTTGTGTCGGGGTTAAGTTCTCATTCTTGTTTTTCATGGGTTCCTTTCATTTGTTAGTTGAGGGAGGGGTCTAGTGGGACCAGAGCCACTGTAAAAGCAAACCTTAGCATCTGCAGTCGGCAGATATCTGAAAACTCTCGACCGAGTCCAGTGTTTCTTGACTAGCCCTGCCACGGGACTCGGGTCGCACATATAGAGGACATATGCATCTAGACATCGATAACGATTCACGACATATACGTGGGAAAGTCTAGGAACATATACCGCTCTGGGTGGTGTGTCCTAGCCTAGGGGGCATCGTTCGATAGGTAGCATAATCCCTGTTTGGACCTAGGTCGCATAAACCCTGAATCCGAGAAGCGTTCAATAGGTAGCATAAAACCCAGTGGCCCTGGGTAGCGTAAATCCTGGTTGAATCTAGGAAGCGCTCGAGAGTAAACCCTAGATTAGATCTAGGTAATAAATGGAATCCCCGTAATAGACATACACCTGAAGGCAATCACAATTATGGGGATTGGGATCACGTTATCATATGATCATTTTATGTAGATTACTAGTTTGGACACTAGTTAGGTAGTGCAGAGATATAGAAATCAGTATAACAAGGTAGTCGCGAAGCAGAGAAGGAGTAGAAGCGCTTTCAGTTATCAATATATTCAGTTATCAGTATATTCGGTTTATCAGTATATCCAGTTTATCAGTACATTCAGTTTATCTTCCCATATCATATCCCATGCTTATCCCAAGTTATCTTGTTACTATGGTTTAGTCTTATATTTAGTTTATTCATGTCATGACCCTTTCCCTCTTTTAAATGCTAAGAATCACTGAGCTTACCAGACTTATGTCTGACCTAGTTTGCTTTCGCCTCTTTTCTTTCGTTCCCCCCTAGGTAGTCAGGGAGGGAATAGCTTAGCTTAGTTTGGACCACATCTCCTTCGAAGCTTGAAGATTAGTCGAAGTTTTTCTTGGATTCCCTTTTCCATTGCTATGGCTGGCTCATGCTACATTGGGGAATATAAATGTTATTTTATGCTTCTTTATTTTGTTATGTAAGACATATACTCTGGTATTGGAAAACAATTGTTGTACAAACTATTTTATCAATGAAGTAAAGTTTTATTTTCCGGTGTTTAAATTTGTCTGTCTTGTAATTTATCTGCATCTTTTACCTAAAGCGCTCCACCGAAGTTAAGGCATTCCCTTTGTGAGTGACCTTAACGGAGGTGGGGTGTTACAAGTAACATCTTCTAATATTTAAAGAATAAAGCTTAAAAGAAAAGAATGTTCGATAATTCCTTCGATGCATAAGATAATGTCTCGTTTTCATTTTTGATTTGTTGAACAGATGCTTGTATATGTTGTGCGTGATCTTATTAAATATTTATACGTGAGACTTATGTATTTTGATCTTAGTTGAGAATAGGTACCTAAATATCGTTTGGACGGTATTTGTTATATAATTGCATGTAAATTAATCGAACTTACTTAATAACTTGAAATATGGTATGTTTTATTTAACTGGAGTGATACATGCTGTGAAATATGACTTGTGCAGAAAATTTTAATAATTAAATTGTTTCCAATAATGTTTTGGTCAATGTGTATTTCATTTATCGTCTTGTTTTTGTTCAAAGCCCCTCTCCACACAACGAAGATTCAGCAAAAAGTTTCCATAAATACCTCATGCTATAATGATTTTTGGCCAATGCAAATATGGTTTATGCAATAATTAACTGGTAATCTACTTGCATTTAGAATTTTGTACATAGCACACATCAACTTTCTTTTTAAAAAGCACAACTAGATATGTTCCTAATCTTATATCTACATTATGCTTATCCCCTATTGGATCTATTTATTAACATCAACCAACATGACTACAAATGCATACCTAATTTTCACATGCATCATTTGTATACTTTTGGGCAAGCTCACTTTCTATAAATATTCCAGGTAATCAAGTAACATAAAAAATTATGGTTCATTGAATTATTAGCATCTGTTATCATGACAATGTTTAGCCTATTAATCTTATAGGCACTTATGGAGTTGGAGGAAGAAAAATAGAAGTTGGCACGTTGTAATAACCCGGAAATTCTGAGCCAGTTTAAAATTTTTATTTTGGCAATTTTAGCGAATTTTGAACATTTAAAATAGATTATTTTAAATAAAAACGACCAGAAATTTATTTTGAATATAATTAGAATGTATATATTATATACGTCGTCGTTAGAATATAAATAATTATTTATAATTATAAAAGGAATTGAAAATGGCGCGGTAGTTCGATAATTCGATTTCGAACTTCAATTGAATGTACCGGGTGCAAAACAATCCGGATTTTAGCGAAACCAAAAATAATAGGATCTAATTGATAATATCTTTCCAACGAATCCGACAAATCGAAATTTCATAGCGGGAATCAAAAGATATGTCCAGTTGAAAATTCTGAATAGTCGCTGTGGAATTCAAGCCCTTGAAAATTGAAATTTTGCAAACGACCTCGGATTTCGACGAAACCACTTTTGTTGGATCCGTGATGTCAAGTTACTGCTAGATTCCAAATTTCATAATTTTTCGAATCAATATGTGAGCGTGGCGAAGGAAAACGCGTTTGACCAGTTTTAGTTGATTTTAATCGACTAGAAAATGGCCATTTTTCCAACGGTCTCAGAATTCAACGAAACTAGTTTTGTTAGGACCGTATCGTCAATACGAAGCAAGAAAATATTTTTTGGGAATTTTTCTAATTAGTATGTGACCCCGATAATCTGAAATGTACGTTTAAAATTCAATAAAGTGTTTTAAATGTAAATTTAACGGAAACTGATTGTAACAGCCGAATCAGCCTACGATACATATCCCATTATGTTCGGAATGGGGGTAAAACGCTATAGACGACATGCGGTGGGCCTCGTTTCGAGGTAGTATGTGAAAGTCAACTTTTTGCAAAATAAAATATTAAAAAAAAACCTCTTCCTTTATCTCTGCCCCCCCACCCCCCGGTTCGAATTTCATTTTACAGAAAAACAAAGAAAAAAAAAGGAAGAAGGAGGCGACGAGGCGGAGAGGAGCCGCCGCCCTCCCCAAGGACCACCGCACCCCGACGCCCACGCCGCCGCCCCCTCTTCTTCTTCCCCCACCTCCTCCTTCTTCCCCGACTCCCTCCTCTGTCGCTCGAACTCCGCGCCCCCCCCCCCCCCCCAGACCAAATCGCCATCGCCCTGGAACCCTAGCCCACCGCCCTGCTACCCCCAGCGAGCCCCCTCCGACATCCGACGCCCTCTCTCCTCTTTCCCCCTCTTCAAACCGCGCTCCAACCCCTCTACAACCAAAACAGTCACCCGCAGTGCCACCACCCGCCTGACATCGCCTTCCCCGACCTCCGAGCCGCCTCCTCTGTCACCTCATCCCTTGTAAGTTTTATTTTCTCCTTATTTAGTTTAATGTTTCGATATATAACGACGATGATTTTCAATTTTTGATTATAGAAAAAGTTAAGATTTTTATAGTTAGAAGGTTTAGATTTTTAGATAAGCAAAAATTAGATTTTTATAAAGTTAAAAATGAGATTTTTATATAAGGGGAAGGAGAGGTTATAAAATAGCATTGTTTAAAACTGAAATTATATAGATTTTAAAACTGATTTCTATTTACCAAAGTTTTGATTTTTATATAGGATTTTGAAATAGAAATTCAATTTTTAAATATATGATTTGGTGGTAGAAAAATATGATTTTTATATAGAAGTGTAAATAAAAACATGATTTTTATTTTAAAGCAAAGCTATGATTTTTATCGAAGTAAAAGAAAGATTTTTATTCATCCATTAGCTAGGAAAAAGAAGTGGTTTTTAAAGTATTAAAAATATAGTCTTTACTATATGGATGATGTAAAAATATGATTTTTTTACTTCGAGAAAAATATAATTTTTATATTTTTGAAAAGGCGAAATCTTAATAATATAAAAATTTGATTTTTATATATTGAATAGCATAATAAAAATTTGATTTTTATATATTAAATAGCATAATAAAAATCCGATTTTTATATATTGAATAGCGAAGTAAAAATTCGATTTTTACATATGTAGTGGCTACAGCAACGAAGATGACAAAAATGCGATAACAATGAAGATTTCTATCAAAGAAGAGTCAAGATGATTGGATAGCTATCTATGAGAATTTCTCACCTTTCAATTTCTTTTTCTAGTTATATATATATACTAGGATGCAGACGGTGTTTAGTAGCACCCGACACAATCGTCCACAGACCATGGACTTGTTTGTTTGATTGCAAAAATTAGTTAAGTTATTTGGTTGAAATTAGAGTTGTTTGGTGAAATGGAATGGATTGATTGATGTGTGAATGGCGTGGGCCTTCACTAGACCGGGGATAAGGCTAGGCCTCGTCCCGTTTCTAGTATCGTGCCGTTATGCCGCCGAAATTTTCTAAAATAAGTTAGAAAAAATAAAAATATCATTTTTATTTTGCAAATGAACTGAATAAAAATTCATGTGTTAAAATAAAATATTTTATCGTTAAAAATATAATTTTTAACGTGAATATGAATATAGTGAATGTGAATAAATAAAATATTCATTTACAAACCGGACGGTTTGTTTATGTACACTGATTTGACTGACATTGATTGGGACGATAAATTTTACACATCGCCCAACTGCACAACTAAAATCTATGTTTGATTGTTTGAAACCCCACACGGGTGTTGGGATGAAATTTGAAGTTCACTCATCCTGATTGATTAAATATATTGATCGATTGATTGACAGGCTGTTATAAGCGTTAGATATTTATATTTGATGCTTATACAGTGTAGTGCACCTTGGTTGATGGTTGATTATTTTTCAATGCTATTATATACGTGTGATGTATGAAAAACCATATAATTAATTTTATATGCTGATTGATTGGGCCTCATTCCAATTTAGAAAACAAAGAATATTATAATATAAATGTTCATGTGTTGACTGTACTCATCCGTTGAGATTAGTCTTAATAATAAAATTTACATCTTTATCAATATAAAATAAAGGTTCATGTGTTGACTGTACTCATCCGTTGAGATTAGTCATGTGTTGAACGAAATATTTTGAAATAGAAATATTTGAAATAGAAATATTTGAAATAGAAATATTTGAAATAGAAATATTTGAATAGGAAATATGTGAAAAAGAAATATTTGAAATAGAATATTTGAAAATAGAATTATATGAAGCCGTGTTGATTAGAGATGCGCCATTTTGACGTGAACGATGTTTATATCGATTTTATCCATTTTAAATTGAATATTGAAAGGTGATAATGAGATCGCATATTTTGAAATGAAATTTGACTTCAATTGAATACAAAACGATTTCGAATTGAATCAAATAGAAAACCAATTTGAATTGAATCGAATAGAAAACCAATTTGAATTGAATCGAATAGAAAACAAATTTGAATTGAATCGAATAGAAAACGACTTTGAAATTGAATTGGAAACGAATTCAAATTGAATTGAAAGCGAATTGAAATGAATTCAAATTGAATTGAAATTTGAATTGAATAGAAATGAATTTTAAAACGAATTTATAAGGAAAAATTCAATTTTGATTTGAATTTGAAATGGAAGTTGAAATTGTTTTTGAAACGAATTTAAAACGATTTATAAAACTTCGTTCTAAATAGGAATCGACGAAATATATATTATATATATAATATAACGGCCTGAATAGAACGCGCCGCGCCGCGGCAGTTCGTGAATTTCGACCATTTATTTCAAACGGACATTACGGGAGATCCGACCGTCGGATTCTTCTAAAACTGGAACCGTTGGGTTCGTATCAAAAAGAGCTTTCTAACGAATATTAGAAATTCAAAATCTAACGGTTGGATTTGGAGATACGTCCAAATCAAATTTGAAAAAGGTCGCTGTAAGTGCGGTTCGATGGCCGTTGACGGAAATCGACTGTACGGACCTTGATAAAATTATTAAAATTATTAATAATTTGTGTAAAATCATAAGAAATGATTTGGGAAAACTGGGGTGAAAAACTCCATATTTGAAAAGATAAAAATGGATTTTTATCGAAATGAACTAGTTTTGAACTAAATTTAAAACCCAATTATTTTTAAATAAATAAATTAGATTTAAAAAGGGGTTTTAAATAATCGGAATCTCTAATATATTTGATTGGATTTGAAATGGGTTTATCGTGAACGGTGTTTTAAATAACACTAGTTCTTTAACCCGATAACAAATAGAATGTGATTTGGGTTTGTCGTGAACTGTGTTTTAAATAACACCTAGTTCTTTAACCCAGTAAAAGGAGTTCTAACGAATCTACAATTAGATTGAAATGTGAATCTATAATCTAAATTATCAAATTTAGAAATGAGCGAGAATGGAGTATTACCAGTTTTGCTCCAAAGCGATAGTTAAATCTTTAATTAGATTTGAACGTGAAATGATAATTAATTTTACCGATAACACCACGGTGTTAGATATGGAGTATTACCAGTTTTGCTTCATGGGATGAATCGGTTGGGATTGGGAAATAAAATAAATAATTACTTCGGTGTGGTTCGCTAATCTCGACTAGTTTAGAAAACCATAATCTAGTTTGAAATGACATCCAAAGGAAGATTAAAGGATAAATTTTAAAGAATTTATCTTGGATAAAATTAATGGGAACCTTTCCCTAAAAATGTGATTTTGTGAATAAAAGAATATTCTGGATTGGAATGAGGCGTATGTTGTGTTTGTGTAACATTCGTTTTAATATACGCGGGTTGTTCGGAAAGGCCGGGTTTATACCCATTCTGAATAACCGATTCGACGATAAGTCGAAGATGAAGACGGTGGTTGAAGACCGGAAGTCTTCACATCGTTTGGATTATTACTGACGATCCTGATTGGGCTGTACACCCAAGAGGATGGAAATAGTTGGTGGTCGTCCAGACGTACTTGGAGATGGATGGATATGCGAGGAAAGTGCCTCCGGTTTCGTTCAGACCCAGAACGGACTTGTAAATGGATTGTGTGTCTGACATTGGATTTTATTCTGTGTTGATTGATTTCTAATAAATATACATCTGTTTGGCGGCGGAAAATTTATTCTTTTGCTTAACGCCCTTCTCTGAGACGTACGAGCTCAGTGGTTGTATATCGATGGACATCAGTCGCATGGCATGAATTGCCTGTGTGGCCCGCTAAGATGCAATGATCAAGGCTTCTGTTGAAAAGCAAAGTCTTGTGGTTGATGATCAAAGCACGCCTACGTGGCAGCTTTGTGTATAATGTGAATTCGCGAGCCTCACACCTCGGTATGAGTTAAAAACGGGATAAGGACTGCAGGGAGAGCACGACGTTTCTTTCTAGCTTTGGTGGTGTCAGTGACTTACCAGCCCTGACATTTATATACTTTTCACCTTTGTGGTTGTCGGAATGCGAGGCGCCTCGATTATAGGTCTGTAAGGACCGGGAAACGTGTGTTCAGGCATAATTAATCCTCGAACGTAAGTGAGGACCGGCCCTGAAGCATCCAGGGGTTGCCCAGAGTGCGTAACCCTGAGGCATTTCCTAGATTGTCTCGAACGCGGAGAGGAGCTTACCCCTTGCCTCGACTCATGACGGAAATCCAATTTCTAATACGTGTATTGCGGTTTTAATTGTAGAACTAGTATGGCGACATGATATATGGTACCCATGCCGTCTATGATTTATATTTATGATTGAAATTGTTTTGACACTATACACTTATTATAGTATCAAATGATTTGTTTTAAACGTACCAAGCATGTTTGGCTATTATAAGGGAAAACCCTATCCTCTGGCTTGCGTTGCATTGTGTGATGGGACCTGGGTCTTATAATAGCTTCATTTTTCGAAAAAGCATTGCATTGTTTATTCTATGCACTGGTATTCTTGGGAGGAAACCCGTTCCGTGTTATACGGCGTGGTCCCTTGAATTACTCTCTTTTAAAGTCAAGTTTTAAATAACTGTTTTAGTTCTCACACCAGTCACATGACTGACCTGGAGTTTATTGTTTTAACCTAAACTCTGGGTGCCCCTATTTTCCGCACGGGCAGCTAGTAGTTTTGGTTTTGCAGATTTATATTCACAGGATCCTGGTTTCAGCTGGAATGATATCCGGAAAGCTCTGTATCCGTATATCACCTTCAGTTGTGCTTTGTATTATTTTCCGCTGCTATGTAATTTATTGTAATCTCTGATATTTATCGAATGTAATTTATTCATTTATACTCTGTATATTCTTGTATCTGATGGAATTGTTGTAATAACAATGAAATGTTCTTCTGTTTGTGTTCTGATTTGTCTTGTCCTCACAGTAATTCGTTCTTTCTCATCTCTTCGAAGACCGGGGAAGTTTCGGGTCGCTTCATTTGGTATCAGAGCTTTGGTTTACAGAGTTCGAGAACAAGACACATTAGAACCATACAAAAGAATTCATCAGATATTGGATTAGCAATATCCAATTAGAATGACTCGTTAGAGATAGGATCAGTAGTATCCTAGAACGAGTGTGAAGAGTATATTTTTCAAATGAAAACAATTTTGTTTTGAAATTTTAAATCGTTTTATACGAAATTGAATATTTATTTATTTTGAATTTGGACAATCCAGTATATAAAGGTTTTGTATATACGCGTCATGAACGTATATTCGAAGTTTTAATATATTGGATAGATATAGAATCACGTTCTAGTCGCCCGAAAATGGTACTGCTGATTGTCATGACATCATCAGTATTTATGTTCGTGTTTCGAAGATGTGACTTCTATATATTTCCATTAGACTGGTGTGAGAACCAAAACTAATTTAGCTAGAACACATTGTTGTGAATTGGCATCAAAAACATTATTTTTGTATATATATCAAATTTATGAATTTGAAACTCTAATCCACTAATTGGTTGATGTTTGTGTTGTTTGATAATTTTTGAACCATTATGCCTAATTGAACCAAATATTGAACTGTATTGAAAATTGGTCGCATTTGCTTGCATATACATATACTTACATTGAACAGGTCATAGCAAGGAGGCTAGAGCCGAAGAATAAAATTTGTTTGCCCGACAAATAGGTACATGTTTACTACATAATTTACTGTTTTGTTTGGGTGATGATTATTTTATGAGCCTATTGGCTAGCCGCTTGGCTTTTTCTTTTTCTTTTTGAGATCAGAAGGCCTGTATGGCAATTTCGGGATTTTCCCGTGGCTCCCGGTGCAGGGGAGGATATGGCGAAATTTTTCGAAAATTTAGGGTGTTAGCCAAATTTTTGAAAATTTGAAAATTCTCAGAAACTGAAAAGTTAGAGAATGGAAGCCAGATCGAACGTAGAGCTGATTAATCAAACCACTTTCGACTTTGTTCCTTTTCGGGGACGAAAAGTTTTAAGTGGGGGAGATTGTAATAACCCGGAAATTCTGAGCCAGTTTAAAATTTTTATTTTGGCAATTTTAGCGAATTTTGAACATTTAAAATAGATTATTTTAAATAAAAACGACCAGAAATTTATTTTGAATATAATTAGAACGTATATATTATATACGTCGTCGTTAGAATATAAATAATTATTTATAATTATAAAAGGAATTGAAAATGGCGCGGTAGTTCGATAATTCGATTTCAAACTTCAATTGAATGTACCTGGTGCAAAACAATCCGGATTTTAGCGAAACCAAAAATAATAGGATTTAATTGATAATATCTTTCCAACGAATCCGACAAATCGAAATTTCATAGCGGGAATCAAAAGATATGTCCAGTTGAAAATTCTGAATAGTCGCTGTGGAATTCAAGCCCTTGAAAATTGAAATTTTGCAAACGACCTCGGATTTCGACAAAACCACTTTTGTTGGATCCGTGATGTCAAGTTATTGCTAGATTCCAAATTTCATAATTTTTCGAATCAATATGTGAGCGTGGCGAAGGAAAACGCGTTTGACCAGTTTTAGTTGATTTTAATCGACTGGAAAATGGTCATTTTTCCAACGGTCTCAGAATTCAACGAAACTAGTTTTGTTAGGACCGTATCGTCAATACGAAGCTAGAAAATATTTTTTGGGAATTTTTCTAGTTAGTATGTGACCCCGGTAATTTGAAATGTCCGTTTAAAATTCAATAAAGTGTTTTAAATGTAAATTTAATGGAAACTGATTGTAACAGCCGAATCAGCCTATGATACATATCCCATTGTGTTCGGAATGGGGGTAAAACGCTATAGACGACAGGTGGTGGGCCTCGTTTCGAGGTAGTATGTGAAAGTCAACTTTTTACAAAATAAAATATTAAAAAAAAAACCTCTTCCTTTATCTCTGTCCCCCCCTCCCCCGTTCGAATTTCATTTTACAGAAAAAAAAGGAAGAAGGAGGCGACGAGGTGGAGAGGAGCCGCCGCCCTCCCCAAGGACCACCGCACCCCGACGCCCACGCCGCCGCCCCCTCTTCTTCTTCCCCCGCCTCCTCCTTCTTCCCCGACTCCCTCCTCTGTCGCTCGAACACCGCGCCCCCCCAGACCAAATCGCCATCGCCCTGGAACCCTAGCCCGCCACCCTGCTACCCCCAGCGAGCCCCCTCCGACATCCGACGCCCTCTCTCCTCTTTCCCTCTCTTCAAACCGCGCTCCAACCCCTCTACAACCAAAACAGTCACCCGCAGTGCCACCACCCACCTGACATCGCCTTCCCCGACCTCCGAGCCGCCTCCTCTATCACCTCATCCCTTGCAAGTTTTATTTTCTCCTTATTTAGTTTAATGTTTCGATATATAACGACGATGATTTTCAATTTTTGATTATAGAAAAAGTTAAGGTTTTTATAGTTAGAAGGTTTAGATTTTTAGATAAGCAAAAATTAGATTTTTTATAAAGTTAAAAATGAGATTTTTATATAAGGGGAAGGAGAGGTTATAAAATAGCATTGTTTAAAACTGAAATTATATAGATTTTAAAACTGATTTCTATTTACCAAAGTTTTGATTTTTATATAGGATTTTGAAATAGAAATTCAATTTTTAAATATATGATTTAGTGGTAGAAAAATATGATTTTGTTATAGAAGTGTAAATAAAAACATGATTTTTATTTTAAAGCAAAGCTATGATTTTTATCGAAGTAAAAGAAAGATTTTTATTCGTAAATTAGCTAGGAAAAAGAAGTGGTTTCTAAAGTATTAAAAATATAGTGTTTACTATATGGATGATGTAAAAATATGATTTTTTACTTCGAGAAAAATATAATTTTTATAATTTTGAAAAGGCGAAATCTTAATAATATAAAAATTTGATTTTTATATATTGAATAGCATAATAAAAATTTGATTTTTACATATTGAATAGCATAAAAATCCGATTTTTATATATTGAATAGCGAAGTAAAAATTCGATTTTTACATATGTAGTGGCTACAGCAACAAAGATGACAAAAATGCGATAACGATGAAGATTTCTATCAAAGAAGAGTCAAGATGATTGGATAGCTATCTGTGAGAATTTCTCACCTTTCAATTTCTTTTTCTAGTTATATATATATACTAGGATGCAGACGGTGTTTAGTAGCACCCGACACAATCGTCCACATACCATGGACTTGTTTGTTTGATTGCAAAAATTAGTTAAGTTATTTGGTTGAAATTTGAGTTGTTTGGTGAAATGGAATGGATAGATTGATGTGTGAATGGCGTGGGCCTTCACTAGACCGGGGATAAGGCTAGGCCTCGTCCCGTTTCTAGTATCGTGCCGTTATGCCGCCGAAATTTTCTAAAATAAGTTAGAAAAAAATAAAAATATCATTTTTATTTTGCAAATGAACTGAATAAAAATTCATGTGTTAAAATAAAATATTTTATCGTTAAAAATATAATTTTTAACGTGAATATGAATATAGTGAATGTGAATAAATAAAATATTCATTTACAAACCGGACGGTTTGTTTATGTACACTGATTTGACTGACATTGATTGGGACGATAAATTTTACACATCGCCCAACTGCACAACTAAAATCTGTGTTTGATTGTTTGAAACCCCACACGGGTGTTGGGATGAAATTTGAAGTTCACTCATCCTAATTGATTAAATATGTCGATCGATTGATTGACAGGCTGTTATAAGCGTTAGATATTTATATTTGATGCTTATACAGTGTAGTGCACCTTGGTTGATGGTTGATTATTTTTCAATGCTATTATATACGTGTGATGTATGAAAATCCATATAATTAATTTTATATGGTGATTGATTGGGCCTCATTCCAATTTAGAAAACAAAGAATATTATAATATAAATGTTCATGTGTTGACTGTACTCATCCGTTGAGATTAGTCATGTGTTGAACGAAATATTTTAATAATAAAATTTACATCTTTATCAATATAAAATAAAGGCTCATGTGTTGACTGTACTCATCCGTTGAGATTAGTCTGTTTGAACGAAATATTTTGAAATAGAAATATTTGAAATAGAAATATTTGAAATAGAAATATTTGAATAGGAAATATGTGAAAAAGAAATATTTGAAATAGAATATTTGAAAATAGAATTATATGAAGCCGTGTTGATTAGAGATGCGCCATTTTGACGTGAACGATGTTTATATCGATTTTATCCATTTTAAATTGAATATTGAAAGGTGCTAACAAGATCGCATATTTTGAAATGAAATTTGACTTCAATTGAATATAAAACGATTTCTAATTGAATCGAATAGAAAACCAATTTGAATTGAATCGAATAGAAAACCAATTTGAATTGAATCGAATAGAAAACCAATTTGAATTGAATCGAATAAAAAACCAATTTTAATTGAATCGAATAGAAAACGACTTTGAAATTGAATTGAATTGGAAACGAATTCAAATTGAATTGAAAGCGAATTGAAATGAATTCAAATTGAATTGAAATTTGAATTGAATAGAAATGAATTTTAAAACAAATTTATAAGGAAAAATTCAATTTTGATTTGAATTTGAAATGGAAGTTGAAATTGTTTCTGAAACGAATTTAAAACGATTTATAAAACTTCGTTCTAAATAGGAATCGACGAAATATATATTATATATATAATATAACGGCCTGAATAGAACGCGCCGCTCCGCGGTAGTTCGTGAATTTCGACCATTTATTTCAAACGGACATTACGGGAGATCCAACCGTCGGATTCTCCTAAAACCGGAACCGTTGGGTTCGTATCGAAAAGAGCTTTCTAACGAATATTAGAAATTCAAAATCTAACGGTTGGATTTGGAGATACGTCCAAATCAAATTTGAAAAAGGTCGTTGTAAGTGCAGTTCGATGGCCGTTGATGGAAATCGACTGTACGGACCTTGATAAAATTATTAAAATTATTAATAATTTGTGTAAAATCATAAGAAATGATTTGGGAAAACTGGGGTGAAAAACTCCATATTTGAAAAGATAAAAATGGATTTTTATCGAAATGAACTAGTTTTGAACTAAATTTAAAACCCAATTATTTTTAAATAAATAAATTAGATTTAAAAAGGGGTTTTAAATAATCGGAATCTCTAATATATTTGATTGGATTTGAAATGGGTTTATCGTGAATGGTGTTTTAAAAACACTAGTTCTTTAACCCGATAACAAATAGAATGTGATTTGGGTTTGTCGTGAACTGTGTTTTAAATAACACCTAGTTCTTTAACCCAGTAAAAGGAGTTCTAACGAATCTGCAATTAGATTGAAATGTGAATCTATAATCTAAATTATCAAATTTAGAAATGAGCGAGAATGGAGTATTACCAGTTTTGCTCCAAAGCGATAGTTAAATCTTTAATTAGATTTGAACGTGAAATGGTAATTAATTTTACCGATAACACCACGGTGTTAGATATGGAGTATTACTAGTTTTGCTTCATGGGATGAACAGGTTGGGATTGGGAAATAAAATAAATAATTACTTCGGTGTGGTTCGCTAATCTCGACTAGGTTAGAAAACAATAATCTGGTTTGAAATGACATCCAAAGGAAGATTAAAGGATAAATTTTAAAGAATTTATCTTGGATAAAATTAATGGGAACCTTTCCCTAAAAATGTGATTTTGTGAATAAAAGAATATTCTGGATTGGAATGAGACGTATGTTGTGTTTGTGTAACATTCGTTTTAATATACGCGGGTTGTTCGGAATGGCCGGGTTTATACCCATTCTGAATAACCGATTCGACGATAAGTCGAAGATGAAGACGGTGGTTGAAGACCGGAAGTCTTCACATCGTTTGGATTATTACTGACGATCCTGATTGGGCTGTACACCCAAGAGGATGGAAATAGTTGGTGGTCGTCCAGACGTACTTGGAGATGGATTGATATGCGAGGAAAGTGCCTCCGGTTTCGTTCAGACCCAGAACGGACTTGTAAATGGATTGTGTGTCTGACATTGGATTTTATTCTGTGTTGATTGATTTCTATTAAATATACATCTGTTTGGCGGCGGAGAATTTATTCTTTTGCTTAACGCCCTTCTCTGAGGCGTACGAGCTCAGAGGTTGTATATCGATGGACATCAGTCGCATGGCATGAATTGCCTGTGTGGCCCGCTAAGATGCAATGATCAAGGCTTCTGTTGAAAAGCAAAGTCTTGTGGTTGATGATCAAAGCACGCCTACGTGGCAGCTTTGTGTATAACGTGAATTCGCGAGCCTCACACCTCGGTATGAGTTAAAAACGGGATAAGGACTGCAGGGAGAGCACGACGTTTCTTTCTAGCTTAGGTGGTGTCAGTGACTTACCAGTCCTGACATTTATATACTTTTCACCTTTGTGGTTGTCGGAATGCGAGGCGCCTCGATTATAGGTCTGTAAGGACCGGGAAACGTGTGTTCAGGCATAATTAATCCTCTAACGTAAGTGAGGACCGGCCCTGAAGCATCCAGGGGTTGCCCAGAGTGCGTAACCTTGAGGCATTTGCTAGAGTGTCTCGAACGCAGAGAGGAGCTTGCCCCTTGCCTCGACTCAAGACGGAAATCCAATTTCCAATACGTGTATTGCGGTTTTAATTGTAGAACTAGTATGGCGACATGATATATGGTACCCATACCGTCTATGATTTATATTTATGATTGAAATTGTTTTGACACTATACACTTATTATAGTATCAAATGATTTGTTTTAAACGTACCAAGCATGTTTGGCTATTATAAGGGAAAACCCTATCCTCCGGCTTGCGTTGCATTGTGTGATGGGACCTGGGTCTTATAATAGCTTCATTTTTCGAAAAAGCATTGCGTTGTTTATTCTATGCACTGGTATTCTTGGGAGGAAACCCGTTCCGTGTTATACGTCATGGTCCCTTGAATTACTCTCTTTTAAGTCAAGTTTTAAATAACTGTTTTAGTTCTCACACCAGTCACATGACTGACCTGGAGTTTATTGTTTTAACCTAAACTCTGGGTGCCCCTATTTTCCGCACGGGCAGCTAGTAGTTTTGGTTTTGCAGATTTATATTCACAGGATCCTTGTTTCAGCTGGAATGATATCCGGAAAGCTCTGTATCCGTATATCACCTTCAGTTGTGCTTTGTATTATTTTCCGCTGCTATGTAATTTATTGTAATCTCTGATATTTATCGAATGTAATTTATTCATTTATACTCTGTATATTCTTGTATCTGATGGAATTGTTGTAATAACAATGAAATGTTCTTCTGTTTGTGTTCTGATTTGTCTTGTCCTCACAGTAATTCGTTCTTTCTCATCTCTTCGAAGACCGGGGAAGTTTCGGGTCGCTTCACACGTAGTGGCAACAAGGAAGCGAAGGAGTGTGAATTCACGATAATCAGGAAGCACTACGAATTTTCAAATGGGGGCTTTATGATATCCACGTTTCCCCTTAGTAATATTTAAAATTCTATGTATCATTAGTAAAACTTTATCTTGCTTTTTGTAGTCTGGATATGATATTATGGTGTATTAATATTGGAAGTTTATAGGTCATATTAGAATATTATGTTAATGTGGCATTGTTGAATTTAACATATGGAAACGTACTAAGTTTTGTCTTGAATTGGTATGTTAAACTATGTACGTGCTATGGAAATTATAAGATATGTAATAATCATTTGTTTTAATAATTTTAATATTAATTATGTGTGGAGTAGGTAGAAACATAGTTTCACTTAGTAACACATATGAATGTTTCCAATATATTGGATTAACAATGCTTACAAATGTTGCAAAAGTAAGTAGATACTGTTACATTTTTTTGTTTAGTAACATTTTTAAATTTAACAATAAAATTTCTTTCGAACATTTATAAGTGTTAATATATATTCAGGGCCCAACACTTATAAGCGTTTACAGTAAGTCTGTTTGTAACACTTATAAGTGTTACAATATTAGCCATCCATTCCTCACAAGCCATTGGTAACACTTAAAAAGTGTTACGAAAATTATTTGTAACATTTATAGGATTTTCTTGTTCTGATGTAATGGTATGTGCTTGACTTGCAAATTCCCTCTTTGTACTTGCTAACGCACAAAGTATAATTCTATTCAATATGCTTTATTTTGGCATGTAGAATAAGTTCTGTAAACATATACACTGTACTCAAGCTATACACCACAATATTGTTTTTATTTTGTGGTATCATTAATTCCTTTAGCAAAGATTGAATCCATAATATTTCAACAGTTGTATTTGCAATACTTCTGTACTCGGCCTTTGTACTGGATCTTGAAATAGTTGTTTGCTTTTTAGAGTACCACAATATATGGTTATTTCCAAAGTATATGAAATAACTAGTTACTGACTTCTTGTCATCTTAATTCGTTGCCAAGTTAGAATTTGAATATCCAATGATGCTTTGATTTTTGCCGCTTTTTATTTCCTTTTAAGTATTTTAAGATCCTCTTTACAACCTTCCAATTTTTACGCAGGGGATTCTGCATAAATTGTGAAACTTTGTTAACAATACAACTAATATTTTGTTGTGTTATTGTGGCGTACTACAATGCTCCTATAACACTCTATACTATTTAATATTAGTTTTTTCTTATTACCTATTTTAAAATAGATGTTGGCTGCTTATCAGTGCAGTGAGGCTTTGCTTCGTCCATCTCAATTTTTACTAACAGCTCCTTGATATATTTTATTTGACATAAGAATATTTCTGATTCAGAATTTCTTTAGATTTCAATACCCAGAAAGAAATGATGGATCACCAAGATTTTTTTATTGAGAACTGATTGTCTAGATACTGAATCATCTGACTAATTTCTGCTTTTCCATTTGCTATAACTGTCAAATAATCAACATGTATTAGCATGTAGATTGTTGAGTTATTACTCAGTTTATTGAACAGTGAGTTATCGGACTTAGTTGATTGATAACTCATGTTAACTAGAGTGGTTATTAAACTTTCAAATAAAATCCCTGGTGCTTGTTTAAGCCCTATATGACCTATTAAGTTTGCACACAAGTTTGGAATTTTGAATATATCCTACTGGTTATCGCATATAAATTTCTTATTTCAATGTTCCATTCAAAAAGCCATTTTTGGCATCTAAATGTTTTGTTTTCTAGTTATTATGAACATCAAGCGTCGAAATTATTCAGATAGTTGTTGGTTTGACAATTGATGAGAAAATTTCATTGAAGTCGAATCCCTATCTTTGTGTGAAATCCTTTGCTACTAGCCTTGCTTTATATTCTCTTATAGATCCATCTGGATTTCTTTTCAATCTATAAGTCCATTCACACGAAACAATGTTTTGTTGCTTGGTGGCTTTACTAAATCCCGTGTTTTATTCTTGGGTAAGGCCTTGTATTCCTCATTCATTGTTGCTTTCCAACTATCATCTTTTGTTTCCTGATCTAACTTTTCTGGTTAAGATGATGATATGGCAGTAACGACGTTTGGTTTGAATATTCCTTTTCGGCTCTTGTGTTAATTGGATGGCCGATTTTGGCTGATGGATTAGCAGAGATTGTGTCTTCAGTATCTGTGGGACCTGTATTGTTTTCTGAACTAACTTAATGAGAGTTAGCCATATCTTCATGGTTCACTTGATTTTGATTTTGTGAATGTGCAGGTGATTTGTTGGACTAGCTGAGTGCCCAGATGTCTCACGACCTTCATCATTTGGAGGTAGCGGATTGGTAGCATCAGCAGCTCCACTAGTTCTCATTTGATACCAACCTTCATAGTATTATCGCATATCAAGTATGGATGTTTTTTGCATTGTGAACTTCGTTGGTAGTTTTAATGTCCTTTTGGTGAATGGAAACACCTGCTCATTAAATACAGTATGCTTATATCATTCCTGTATCATTAAGACACCTATATCCTTTCTGATTAGTAGCATATCCCAGAAGTGTGCATGGTTTTGATCTCAAATGCAACTTGTTGGAATAGTATGATGTGACGACCCGAACTTCCCCGTTAAGGAAAGAACGAATTGCTTTGAGAACAAGACAAATCAGAACACAAACAAAAGAACATTTCATTGCTTACTACAGCAATTCCATCAGAATACAAGAATATATAGAGTATGAATAAATATTATACATCAAAGGAATATCAGAGATTTAAATTACATTACATAGCAGTGGAAAATAATACAAAACACAACTGAAAGAGATAAACGGATACAGAGCATTCCGAATATCATTCCAGCTGTAAACCAAGATCCTGTGAATATAAATCTACAAAATCAAAACTACTAGCTGCCCGTGTGGAAAAATAAGGGCACCCAGAGTTTAGGTTAAAACAATAAACTCCAGGTCAGTCATGTGACTGGTGTGAGACCAAAAACAGTTATTAATTTGATTTTAAAGTTAGTTAAATCAAGGGACCACGCCATATAACACGGAATGGGTTTACCCCCAAGAAAACCATTGCATAAAACAAACAAACAACGCAATGCTAAATAAAGAACAATGAAGCGATTATAAGACCTAGGTCCCATCACACAATGCAACGCAAGCCGGAGGATAGGGTTTTACCTTATAACAGCCAAATAATGCTTGATACGCGAAAATTAATCTTTTATTATTACTATAAGTGAAGAAATCAACTTCAAATATAAATGTATCAATCATAGGCGGCATGAGCGCCACATCCCACAATGTCGCCATATATAGGATTATAACTAAAACCGAAATATCGTATTGGAAATTGAATTTCCTTCATGAGTCGAGGCAAGGGATATACTCCTCGCCGGCTTCGAGATACTCTAGCAAATTCCTCAGGATTCCCCGTAGAGAGCCCTTGGAATCGGCTGGGCTGGTCCATACTTACGTTAGTGGATTGGCAATTCCTGAGCACACGTTTCCTGGTCCTATCGGACCTATCCATCGGCTCCGAAGAGACCGATATATCAGAGGCGCCTCGCATTCCAACATTCACAAAGGTATAATAATCAACAATGTCAGGGCTAGTAAAACGCTGACACCACCCATAACTAGAAAGAAACATCGTGTTCTCCCAGCGGTCCTTATCCCGTTTTCAACTCATACCGAGGTGTGAGGCTCGCTAATTAACGCAATACACAAAGCTACGAAGTATTAAAGCCGTGCTTTGATCATCAACCACAAGACTCTGCTTTTCAACATAAGCCTTGATCATCTGCATCTCAGCATGCCACACAGGCAATTTATGCCATGCGACTGATGTCTATCGATATGCAACCTCTGATCCCGTACATCTCAGAGAAGGGTGAAGTAAGGGAATAAATTCCCCTTCACCAGGCAGATGTATATTTAATAGAAATCAATCAACACAGAATAAAATCCAATGTCGGACACACAATCTATTTACAAGTTCGTTCTGAGTCTGAACGAAACCGTAGGCACCTTATTCCTCATCCCATATGTCCAATACAGGAGAGAGGCCCTCGCATATCTTTCGATCTCTAAGTACGTCTGGACGATCACCACTTATTACCTCGTCTTGGGTGTACAACCCAATCAAGACATCAGTAATCATCCAAATGATGTGAAGACCTCTGGTCTTCAACCACCGTCTTCATCGTCGACTTATCGTCGAATCAGTTATTCAGAATAGGTATAAACCCGGCCTTTCTGAATAACTCGCATATATAATAAACAAGTGCTATAAAAACACAACATACGCCTCATTCCAATTCTGAATATTCTTTTATTCAAATATTCATATCATTTGGGAAAGGTTCCCATTAATTTTATCAAAGATAAATTCTTTAAAATTTATTCTTTAATCTTCCTTTGGATGACAATTCAAACCATGTTACGGTTTTCCAAACTAGTCGGGATTAGCCACCTTACCGAAGTAATCATTTGTTTAATTTCCCAATCCCAACCTATTCATCCCATGGAGCAAAACTGGTAATACTCCATAACACCACGGTGTTATTGGTAAATATTAATTACCATTTCCAATTCAAATCTAATTAAAGATTTAACTATCGTTAGGAGCAAAACTGGCGATACTCCATTCTCGATCATTTCCCAAATTTGATAATTTAAATTATCAATTCCCATTTCAATCTAATTAAAGATTCATTAAAGCTCTACTTAGTTTTAATCTTTCCAAAAATCAATATTAATGATTATTTAACTTTGGAAACACAAACATGTCGCATCGACAATCTACACCGTACTATTGATTTCTGCCGATATATAACCTCTAAGCTCGTACGTCTTAGAGATGGGTGTTAAGCAAGAGAATAAATTCACCGCCACCAAACAGATAAATATTTAGCAGAGATCAACCATACAGTTCAAAATACAATGACAGACATGTAATCCTATCTTTAACTGGGTTAAAGTACTAATGTCATTTAAAACACAGTTCACGATAAACCCAAATCACATTTCACTGTAAATCGGGTTAAAGAACGGATGTCGTTAAAAACACAGTTCACAACAAATCCAATTCACATTCCACTTTCAGTTCCAATTAAATGTTAATTAATTGGTAATTCTTCTTCAAATCTTGATTAAAAGATTTATTCTATTCAAATGGGGTTCAAAAAAAGTGTTATTTAAGACACCATTCACGACAAACCCCAAAATCCAATTCCATTGTTAATCGGGTTAATGTACAAGTGTTATTTAAAACACCATTCACGATAAATCCTAAAACAAATTCCAATTCAATTCCAATTAAATATTAATTAATTGGTATACTTCATTAAATCTAAATAAAAAGATTTAATCTTTTCTCAACTGGGTTTAAGAACAGTGTTAATGAAGGCACCATTCACGACAAATCCAAATCCCATTTGATATTAAATACAAGGCTCTGAATAGAAAATATATCGGCTTATATTCAATATCAAATTCTGAAATCAACAAATATCGTATTGGAATAACGATATATATATCTTCCAAATTCCTCCACAATATCCATATAATCATGGAATTCAATATCGAAATATTCCGAAGAAAATTTCGATTCAAATTCATTCCAATTCATATATTGGAAATTCCGGTTATTTTTTAAACCATTTCAAATCCAATTTATTTATTTTAAAAATATTGGATTTATTATTCTAGTTCCTAACTAGTTCATTTCGATAAAAATATATTTTTATCTTTTCAATTATGGAATTTTTCATCCCAATTCTTTCCAACTCATTTATTAAGATTATACACAAATTATTGACATCTTTAATAATTTTATCAAGGCCCGTACAGTCGATTTCCATAAACGGCCATCGAGCTGCACTTACAACGACTTTTTCTAGGAATTGGACATAATTCGAAATCCAACCATTAGATTAATCTCTCATATTCGTTAGAAAGCTCTTTTCGATACGAACCCAAGGTTCCGGTTTTAGGAGAATCAGACGGTCGGATCTCCCGTAATGTCCGTTCGAAGTCAATGGTCGAAATTCACGAACTGTCGTGCCACAGCGCTTTCTATTCAGACCATTATATATATATATTTATATATAATATATATGTATTATATATATTTCGTTGATTTCCACTTAAAACATATTTTATAAATCGTTTTAAATTCGTTTTCAAAACGATTTCAACTTCATATTCAATTTCTAATAAAAATTGAATATTCCATATCATCGATATATAAATGATAGTATTTTCAAAACATTATATTATGAAATCATTTCCTTTTCGATATTTATTATAAAAATGAATAAAATTGATATAAATATCGTTCACATCAAAATGATGTTAATCTAATCAACACGGCTATATATATTTAAATATTTTCATGTCCATCCCAAATCGGACATCAAAATCAGATTTTGATTTTTTACTAAATATTATTTTAAAATATTCATTATTTTAAAATATTCGTTCGTTCTGAATTGGAATCAGACACAGTCAATTACCATATAATGTTATTATATGGATTTCATGCAACACATGTACACAACAACAACCAAACATAGTCAACCATCATCCAGAGTGCATTCTACACTGCATAAGCATCAAATATAAATATATAACTCTTATAACAGTCTATCAATCAATCAATCGATATACAGCTAAGTATTGGGACTAGTGTATGTCATATATCATCCCAATACCCGTGTGGGGTTTCAATCAACAAATAATGAAATTTATTTGTGCAGTTGGGCGATGTGTAAAATTTATCATTCCAATCAATATCAATCAAATGTGTGTACATAAACAAATCTTCCGATTTGTAAATGAATATTTATTTTATTCATATTCACATTAAAAATTATATTTTTAACTATAAAATATTTATTTCCATTCCACATCACAAAATCAATTTTCATAACACAATCAAACAAACAAACAAGTCGTCCATGGTCTGTGGACGATAGGTGTCCGGTGCTGCTAAGCATCGTCTGCATCGTAGTATATATTTTACCTAGAAAATAAAATAAAAGTGAGAAGTTCTCACCTTTGGGATCCACTCCTCCAGTTTTATTTCTGAATTTCAGAATAGTCGGGATTTGTCTGACATTCCAACGTAGTCATCTCTACGTTGTTCATATTTTTATCGCTTCATTCAAGTAAAAATCACATTTTTATTTCTCTACTCATGTAAAAATCATATTTTTAATTTGCTACTCATATAAAAATTATATTTTCACCATGTTAATATATATATAAAGATGTCACTTTAATCATATCACTATTTACATAAAAATCAAATTTTTATACTATAACTATATAAACAAAAATCATATTTTTGTTCGCTAAAATTTTAATAAAAATCCTATCTTTTCATACATATATAAAAATCAAATCTTTCTTCTCGCTACTTCATGATAAAAATCAAGTCTTTCTTTCAACGCTATGTTTATAAAAATCAAATTTTTATTATAATGTTATACATATAAAAATCCAATCTTTATGATAATGTTATTCATACAAAGATCTCATCTTTAATTTAAAACAAGATTGTTTTATTTAAAAATCATATTTTTATACTTCATTATAAACAATAATAATCATATCATTAAATAAATAAAAATCATGTTTTTACTTCATGAAAGCATTATAAAAAAAATCACATCTTTTATCTCCATGAAACATTCCTATTTTTTATACAATAAAAATCCTAGATTTTATATGATAAAAACCCTAAATTTCATATAATAAAAAACAAATTTTTATGTAAAATTGAAATTTATAAACACTCACTGCGTTAATTAGCGGAATGATGGAGCTTCAGGTGGTCGTGTAGTCTAGCGCCGGCGGTGGGTGAACGGGATATGGCGGCGCTGGTGGGGTGGACCTGTGGTGGTGACTATCGCTTGAAGGAGAGGGCGATTGGGGGCTCGCTTGCGTCGGCAGCAGAAGAGGGAGGGAAGGGGGGTCCGGCGGCCGGAGGCGTAGGCCGGAGGTGGGCGAGCGCGCGCGGTGGGCTGACCGGAGGAGGCGATGAAATCAAACGGCGGGTTTTCCTTTTTTTTCTATTTTTTTCTTGTTCGGTCTGAGTGGGAGAGAGAAAGAGAAAGGGGTGAGGTGTCTAAATATATAAATAATTTAATAATTTAATAATATTTTTCCATTAAAAGTTGAATTTGCATACGAACTCCAAACGAGACCCAATGACTGTCGCCCCTAGTCAGGATATGTTTTGTAACCCAATTCGGCTGTTACAATCAGTTTTCGCTAAGTTTAATATATAAATCATATATATTCAATTCAAACATACATTTCAATTTACTGGGGCCACCTACAGACTTTAAAAATTCCAGAAAAATTATTTCTAGCTTCATATTAACAATACGGTCCTAACAAAACTAATTTCGTCAAATTTGGAGACCGTTTGAAAAATTGCCATTTTCTGGTCGATTCAAATTGATGAAACTGTCAAAACACGTTTTCTTTCGCCACGCTCACATTTTAATCTCAAAAATTATGAATTTTGGAATCTAGCAATAACACGACATCCCGGATCCAACAAATGTGGTTTCGTTGAAAACGGAGGTCGTTTGCAAAATTTCCATTTTTAAGGGCCAAAATTCCATAGCGACTATTCTGAATTTTCAACCGGGCATAACTTTTTATTCCCGCTATGAAATTTTAATTTTTCGGATTCGTTGGAAAGATATTTTCAAATAGATTCTAATATTTTTGGCTTTGCTAAAATCCGGTTTATTTTGAATCTTGTACATTCATTTGAAATTTGAAATCGAATTTTCAAACTACCGCTCCAATTCCAATTCCTTTTATAATTAAAATATATTTTTATATTCTAACTTCGATTTATATAAATATTTCCATTCTAATTCTATTCAAAATAAATTTCTCGTTGTTATAATTTAAAATAATTCATTTTAAATATTCAAAATTCATTAAAATTGCCAAAATAAAAATTTTAAATTGGTCCTGATTTTCCGGGTTGTTACAATCTCCCCCACTTAAAATATTTTCGTCCTCGAAAAGGAATAGAGCTGAAAGTTGTTTTACAAACCAACTCAGCTTTCATTATTTTCATTATGGCTTAAGTTCTTCAACTTTTCTGCTCTAAGAATTTCCAATTCTGTAAAAATTTGGCTAGCACCCTAGATTTTTGAAAATTTTCGCTATAACCTCCTTTGTACGGGAGCACCGGGAAAATCCCCAAACCGCCACACTAGCCCTCTCATCTCAAAAAGAAAAAGAAAAAGAAAAAGCCAAGCGGCTCATAAAATCATCCAAACCCAATAAATTAGTAAACATGTACCTATTTGTCGGGCATACAATTTTATTCCTCTTCTCTAGCCTCCTTGCAATGACCTGTTCACACATATATATGTACATGCATGCATTTCCAAACAATTTTCAATACAGTTCAATATTTGGTTCAATTTGGACAAATTTACCTTTCATTCTCATGTTGATTTAAATAAATAATCACACAACACAATCATTAATCAATTAGTTGATTATCATTTCAAATTCATAACTTTGATACATATACAGAAAATCATGGTTTTGATGCCAATTCACAACAATAAACCCTATCTAGTTTTGGTTCTCACACCAGTCAATTAGAAATATATAGACATCCCACTTTCGAAACTCGAATATAAATTCGGATGATGTACGTACTATAGCGATCATCAGAACCATCTCTGGGCGACTAGAGTGTGATTCTATATTTATCCAGTATATTAAAACTTCGAATACACGTTTGCAAGACGTATATGCAAAATCTTTATATATTGGATTGTCCAAATTCAATACAAATAAAATATTCAAATACGTATAATAAGGTTTAAATCTTCAAAACAAAATTTGTTTTCATTTTTATTTTCAAAACACTACTCTTCACACTTGTTCTAGGATACTACTGATCCTATCTCTAACGAGTCATTCCCATCAGATATTACTAATCCAATCTCAGATGAATTCTTTCGTTCGGTTCTAACATATCTTGTTCTCGAGATCTGTAAACCAAAGCTTTGATACCAAATGTGACGACCCGAACTTCCCCGTTAAGGAAAGAACAGATTGCTTTGAGAACAAGACAAATCAGAACACAAACAGAAGAACATTTCATTACTTATTACAACAATTCCATCAGAATACAAGAATATACAAAGTATGAATAAATATTATACATCAGAGAAATATTAGGGATTTAAATTACATTACATAGCAGCGAAAATAATACAAAACACAACATAAAGAGATAAACGGATACAGAGCTTTCCGAATATCATTCCAGCTATAAACCAAGATCCAGTGAATGTAAATCTGCAAAACCAAAACTACTAGCTGCCCGTGTGGAAAAATAGGGGCACCTAGAGTTTAGGTTAAAACAATAAACTCCAGGTCAGTCATGTGACTGGTGTGAGAATTAAAACAGTTATTAATTTGATTTAAAGTTAGGTAAATCAAGGGACCACGCCGTATAACACGGAACGGGTTTACCCCCAAGAAAACCAGTGGATAAAACAAACAGCGCAATGCTAAATAAAGAACAATGAAGCTATTATAAGACCCAGGTCCCATCAAACATTGCAACGCAAGTCGGAGGATAGGGTTTTACCTTATAATATCCAAATAATGCTTGATACGCGAAATTTTATCTTTTATTATTACTATAAGTGAAGAGATCAACTTCAAATATAAATTTATCAATCATAGGCGGCATGAGCGCCCCATCCCACTA
Organism: Allium sativum; assembly: GCA_030737875.1. Lineage (NCBI taxonomy): Eukaryota > Viridiplantae > Streptophyta > Magnoliopsida > Asparagales > Amaryllidaceae > Allium > Allium sativum. The sequence continues at coordinate 24,199,715 of CM060923.1, read as the reverse complement.
TGTCGCCATATATAGGATTACAACTAAAACCAAAATGTCATATTGGAAATTGGATTTCCGTCATGAGTCGAGGCAAGGGATATACTCCTCGCCGACTTCGAGACACTCTAGCAAATGCCTCAGGATTCCCCGTAGAGAACCCTTGGAATCGACTGGGCCAGTCCACACTTACGTTAGTGGATTTGCAATTCCTGAACACATGTTTCCCGGTCCTATCGGACCTATCCATCGGCTCCAAAGAGAACGATATATCCGAGGCACCTCGCGTTCCAACATACACAAAGGTATAATAATCAACAATGTCAGGGCTAGTAAAACGCTGACACCACACATAACTAGAAAGAAACGTCGTGTTCTCCCAGCGGTCCTTATCTCGTTTTTAACTCATACCGAGGTGTGAGGATCGCGAATTAACGCAATACACAAAGCTACGTTGTATTAAAGCCGTGCTTTGATCATCAACCACAAGACTCTGCTTTTCAACAGAAGCCTTGATCATTTGCATCTTAGCATGCCACACAGGCAATTTACGCCATGCGACTGATGTCTATCGATATACAACCTCTGATCCGATACATCTTAGAGAAGGGTGAAGTAAGGAAATAAACTCCCCTTCACCAGACAGATGTATATTTAATAGAAATCAATCAACACATAATAAAATCCAATGTTAGATACACAATCCATTTACAAGTTCGTTCTGGGTCTGAACGAAACCGGAGGCACCTTATTCCTCGTCCCGTATGTCCAATACAGGAGAGAGGCCCTCGTATATTCATCGATCTCCAAGTACGTCTGAACGATCACCACTTATTACCTCGTCTTGGGTGTACAGCCCAATCAAGACATTAGTAATCATCCAAACGATGTGAAGACTTCCGGTCTTCATCCACCGTCTTCATCGTCGACTTATCGTCGAATCAGTTATTCACAAAGGGTATGAACCCGACCTTTCTGAATAACTCACGTATATAATAAACAAGTGCTATAAAAACACAACATACGCCTCACTCCAATTCTGAATATTCTTTTATTCAAATTTTCATATCATTTGGGAAAAATTCCCATTAATTTTATCAAAGATAAATTCTTTAAAATTTATTCTTTAATCTTCCTTTGGATGTCAATTCAAACCATGTTACGGTTTTCCAAACTAGTTGGGATTAGCGCAACTTACCGAAGTAATCATTTGTTTGATTTCCCAATCCCAACCTATTCATCCCATGGAGCAAAACTGGTAATACTCCATAACTAACACCATGGTGTTATTGGTAAATATTAATTACCATTTCCCATTCAAATCTAATTAAAGATTTAACTATCGCTAGGAGCAAAACTGGCGATACTCCATTCTCGATCATTTCCCAAATTTGATAATTTAACTTATCAATTCCCATTTCAATCTAATTAAAGATTCATTAAAACTCTATTTAGTTTTAATCTTTCCAAAAATCAATATTAATGATTATTTAACTTTGGAAACACAAACATGTCGCATCGACAATCTACACCATACTACTGATTTCTGCCGATATCTAACCTATAAGCTCGTACGTCTCAGAGAGGGGTGTTAAGCAAGAGAATAAATTCTCTGCAACCAAACAGATATATATTTAGCAGAGATCAACCATACAGTTCGAAATACAATGACAGACATGTAATCCTGTCTTTAACTGTGTTAAAGAACTAATGTCATTAAAAACTTGTAACAACCCGTATTTTTATAACATGTTAAAACAAGAAATCAAGGCAGAATTAAATTTTAAATTCAGAATCATGGGAAACGGGTTACGCCATTGCGTTGGTCTCGAAATTTTACAAGAAATAGAGTCCGAGTTTTCGAAAATCGGAGTCCGGATGAAGAAGTTATGGCCTGTACAAGTTTCAGCAGTTTTCAGGCAGCACTAGACTAGGGGGTAGACCATAGGGTCAACCTACCCCCCTAGGTCGACCATAGGGACGACCTACCCCCCAGGTCGTTCATAGTGTCGACCTCCCCCCTTACAGGTCGACCTGGTCGGCCTGTTTTGACCCAGAACTCATTTTTGAAGCCTGAAACGTGTTTTGATGGTCCGGATTGATTCTAGGGTTAATCTAAGGGCCTAAACTAGTTGCTACAACTATAAAAACACCCTTAGACCTAACCTAATTCATATCAAATCATTCTTATACCATTATGCTGCTAAAATACCTCTTGAACCATGGCCGCCGTCTCCAAATCAAAGTACAAACATTCAAACTCCAATCAATCCAAAGAACAAGGCTTCTACAATGATTCAAGACAATAAATTAACAACGCCGCGACATTTTTACAACAAATTCAGCTCTTAATTCATTAGCCATGCTCTGTAAGTTCTAGTTGTTTTTAGATTTAAACATTTAATTATAATATGGTCATGGAATAAAGTGGATTTGGATTTAAGTATGTTTATCGATTCTGATCTATTTCTGTTGCTCCTTGAATCTTGTGTTTGGGACTTGTCTACCTTTATGCTCATGACAAGTTTATGATCTATTCAGTAGTTTTCTTGATTCATAATGACGTTATCATCAAGTTGTAATATTTATGCCTATGATGATGTTTTCCTCTGATCTCATTTTTATTCAATTTCTATCTTCCCCAATTTATTTTCTTTCATGAACCTTGGTCAATTTCGGACCTTGGTCTAAAATCGCGATTTGCGTACGATATGTATACGGGGGAATTATGGGATTATTGCCTATATGAATATGATGTAATAATTGGCAACATGAAATTGGATATTATCATTGTATTTGCAAGTTTGGGCGTGATCTGTAAATTTTGGTATAATCTTGTTATGAAAAAAAATTGCATAAATATTATATACATGGAATTTGGCATAAACAGGATCTATGTAATGTAACATGAGATTTGGTATATATAACATGTAAATAATTTGGCGTGAAGTGGGCATACATGAATTAGAATGTAAATTAAATCACGAGTTTGGGACTATGTAAGCTTAAATCAAAAGATTGGGCTTATGTTAATTAGGCATATGTAGAATTGAGAATTTGAACATGAAAGCGATTGTAAACTTGATAATTGGCATAAACATGTATTATGAACTTGGGCAACTGACATGTATTGAAATAAAAAGATTATAGTTTGGGATAACTGCATCATGAATCATGATTTGGGGTTTATTGGTTATAAAACTTAATACATGTAATCTTGGCTAGAACTTGATATGGGTAAAATGGCATAAACCTGGCATACATGTAATAGGCAAGAATTGGGCATATGTAAACTGACTAGGATGGGATATATATATATATATATATATATATATATATATATATATTGGCATGTAATTTTGGAACTTGGGCATATGTTTATTAATATGTAAAGTTGGGAATTTGAAACATGAAAATGACTGTGTAATGGATAATTGACTTGAACACGAACATGAACATTTCTATATGTTAAACACATGAACTGATATTGGGTTTTTGGGTGGAATACGACCATTAATGAACCTTTGACACGAGGTTAGACTCAGTTTGTGGTGTAAATCTGGCCGGAACTGCCCGGCAAATCCAGTAGCCACAAAGTGTCAGTCTAATGTGAGAGGTCGAAGGTTGAATTGTAGGCGTAACGATTTATGACACGAGGTTAGACCTAGTTTGTGGTGTAAATCTGCCCGGAACCGCCCGGCAAATCCAGTGGCCACAAAATGCACGGTCTAATGTGAGAGGTCATGATTCGTTCGTCATAATGAATGAATTAAGGAATACTAACCATAATAAAACGTGGGTATGGTTAGAGGGTTAGGTGGGATGACATGGAAATTTGACATGTAAATGTGGACCTAACCGGTATGGGTTAAGAACATGTAAAACTAACAAATGTAGGCTTAACCAACATAATAGTTAATTAGACCAATGGGTGGGTTAAGTAATATGGCTATATTAATGATACTTAACCAATATAACATGACACGTGGCAGGGTTAAGTCAACTTGAACATATAGATAATACTTAACCAACTTAGCATGATACGTGGGCGGGTTAAGCCATGAACCGCTTGAATATACTTAACCAATTGGACGCAATGATTTGATAGGGTTAAGTCATGAACCGCTTGAATATACTTAACCAATTGGACACGATGATTTGATAGGGTTAAGTCATGAACCGCTTGAATATACTTAACCAATTGGACGCGATGATTTGATAGGGTTGAGTCATGAACCGCTTGAATATACTTAACCAACTTGACAGATGATTGTAGGGCTAAGTCATGAACTTGAATGACAACACTTAGCCAATTTGACATGACACGTAGGCGGGTTAAGTCACGAACTTGAATGACAACACTTGACCAACTTGACATGCTAGACTGATTGGGTTAAGTCTCGAATTTAAATGACAACACTTAACCTACTGAAAGGAAACCCTAGTTACGCGGTCCTTTTCAGCAGTAACCCACTAGATGTATCATGGTACCCTGGAACTAGGCAAGGTGGGGCACGATTACTGGGCTGATTGTAAGCGCCAGATCGACGGCTGAGTTGGTGCGCCATTGTAGGTTCAGGCGGACTATGGTCGTGCACGTAGTCCGGAGTTGAAAAAGCAGGCACGATCCCAAAACCCCATGACACGGTGTTAAGGATAATCATTGGAATATAACACATTAATCATCATTAGCAGATCACAGATAATAGCATAAACATAAAATAGAATAATTTACACACATATGACAGCGGAATCATATAGATATCACCACATCAGAGAGCACAGTGCAGGATACAACTTAGTGCATAATAATACATAATCAGTCACCATCGCTAGAGGCGGAATCATACATAAAGAGTACACAAAATAAATATCAGTCTATAGTGCCAATGAAGGAATCATAATACATATACTATAAGGGAGGAAAGAGTCAAAGTCAGCACGGTGTAGTCAAGCCTCGCCATGAGCCAAAAGTGCACCAGATACCTGTAACTAGGCTGCCCGTGTGAAAATGAGGGACCCGATTTTTCAAGGTGAAACAAACTACGAGTCAGTCATGGGACTGGTATGAGAAATCTACTTAACTTATTAACAACAATAATATGGAAAATCAAAGGACCACGCCACTTTCGCGGAACGGGTTTACTCCAATGAGTGCTAGTGCATGAATTAAAGTAAATGATTAAATCATCGCAATGCTTTTTATAAAATGAAGCCATTATAAGACTCAGGTCCCATCATACAATGCAACACAAGCCGGAGGATAGAGTTTTACCTTATAATGGCCAAAAATGCTTCATACGTATAAAACAAAAGTGTTTGATATTATTACTAGTGCACATATGTTTCAAAAGCGATTCAATCATAAATATCAATCCTAGGCGGCATGGGTACCATATATCATGTCGCCATACTAGTAATACAATCACATTCGCATATTTCGTATTGGAAATTGGATTCCTTCATGAGTCGAGGCAAGGGGCAAGCTCCTCTCCGATTCGAGACACTCTAGCAAATGTCTCAGGACCCCACTATGATCCTTGGAACTTCAGGGCCGGTCCTCTCTTACTTTTGAGGATTGGCAATTCCTGAGCACACGTTTCCTGGTCCTTACAGACCTATAATCGAGGCGCCTCGTATTCCAACAACCACACAGGTGAAAAGTATATATAATGTCAGGGCTGGTAGGTCACTGACACCACCTTAGCTAGAAAGAAACGTCATGCTCTCCTTGCAGTCACTATCCCGTTTTTGACTCATACCGAGGTGTGAGGCTCGCGAATCCACATTATACACAAAGCTACATCACATAGACCATGCTTTGATCATCAACCACAAGACTTTTCTTTGCAACAGAGTGGCGCAGCGGAAGCGTGGTGGGCCCATAACCCACAGGTCCCAGGATCGAAACCTGGCTCTGATACCAACTGTGAAAACCCGTAACTTCCCCGTAAAGGAAAGTGGCGGATAGTTCGAGAACAAACCACAACAGAACGCATATAAAAGAACATTTCATTGTATATTACAACAATGCATCAGATTACAAGAATATACAGAATATAAACAAATAAATATTACACAGAAACATCAGAGATTCAAATTACATTTAAATACATCGCAGCGGAAAATAATACAATACACAACTAGAAGAGATATACGGATACAAAGCTTTCCGGATATCATTCCAGCTGTAAACCAGAATCCTGTGAATATAAATCTGCAAAACCAAAACTACTAGCTGCCCGTGTCGAAATAAGGGCACCCAGAGTTTAGGTTAAAACAATAAACTCCAGGTCAGTCATGGGACTGGTGTGAGAACTAAAAACAGTTATTAATCTTTATTTTTAAAGTTAGGTAAATCAAGGGACCACGCCGTATAACACGGAACGGGTTTCCTCCCAAGAATACCAGTGCATAAAACAAACAGCGCAATGCTAAATAAGGAAAAATGAAGCTATTATAAGACCCAGTTCCCATCACACAATGCAATCGCAAGCCGGAGGATAGGGTTTTTACCTTATAATAGCCAAGAATGCTTGATACGTTGAAAACAAATCATTTGATACTATTATAAGTGCATAGTATATGAAACAACTTCAAATCATAAGTATCAATCATAGGCGGCATAAGTGCCCCATCCCACTATGTCGCCATACTAGGCTCTACAAATAAAACCGCAAATGTCACGTATTTGGAAATTGGATTTCCGTCTATGAACCGAGGCAAAAGATAGTCCTCACCGAATTCGAGACGCTCTAGTCCGTGTCTCAGGCAAGTACTCAGTCAAGCCTTTGGATCATCAGGGCCGGTCCACCGATGTGGATTAAAATGCCTAAACATGCGTTTCCCCGCCCTATGGGGCGTAGGTGAGCCAACTAAATGACTCCATCGGACCCGGATCGTCCGATCAAACCGAGGCGCCTCGCAACAGCAACAACCACATAAGTCAAACTCGTCAGGGCGTGTAAAACCACTGACGCCACTTCTAACTAGAAAGAAACGCATGCCCTCCCTGAGGTCCGTCTCCCATTTTTGGTTCATACCGAGTGTGAAACTCGCGAAGTGAACGTTACACAAAGCTACGCCACAAAGGCCGTGCTTCGATCATCACCACAAGACTTTGCTTTTCAACAGAAGCCTTGATCATTTGCCACTTAGGCATGCCACACAGACAATTCACTCCATGCGTTTGATATCCATCAGTATATAACCTCTGAGCTCGTACGTCTCAGAGAAGGGCGTTAAGCAAGAGAATAAATTCTCCGCCGCCAAACAGATATATATTTAATAGAGATCAATCACACGGACTAAAATCCAATGTCAGACACACAGTCCATTTACAAGTTCGTTCTGGGTCTGAACGAAACCGGAGGCACCTAGTACCCCGCATATCCATCGATCTCCAAGTACGTCTGGACGATCACCAACTGTTTCCATCTTCTTGGGTGTACAGCCCAATCAAGATCATCAGTAATTACCCAAACGACGTGAAGACCTCCGGTCTTCGACCGTCGTCTTCATCTTCGACTAATCGTCGTATCAGTTATCCAGAATGGGATAAACCCGGTCTTTCCGAATAACTCGCGTATATTTTAAATAAGTGTTACACAAACACAACATACGCCTCATTCCAATTCATCAGTCACTAACCGTAAATTAATCAAGAGAATAATTCCCCAATTATTAACCCCGAAGGCCGAAACCAACATCAGATCAATATCCAGAAAACCGTTCTGCTTAGCTAACCGACAGTTAGTTTCTGATTTCACATTCATAGGTAAAGGTTCCCATTAATTTTATCCAAGATAAATTCCTGAATTTATTCTCTAATCTTCCTTTGAATTTCGATTCAACTAGTCGGAATCAGCGAACCTTACCGAAGTAATCATTGGTTTTAATTTCCCAATCCCAACCTATTCATCCCATGAAGTAAAACTGGTTATACTTCATATCTAACACCACGGTGTTATCGGTAGATTCAATTACCATTTCACGTTCAAATCTAATTAAAGATTTAACTAACGCCTGGAGCAAAACTGGTGATACTCCATTTCGATTTTTTTCAATCTAATTAAAGATTCATCAAAACTCTACTTAGTTTTAATCTTTAACTGGGTTAAAGAATCAGTGTCATTTAAAACACAGTTCACGATAAACCCAAAATCACATTCCATTAATTATCGGGTTAAAGAACGAGTGTTATTTAAAACACTGTCCACGATAAACCCAAAAAATCAATATCAATTCAATTCCAATTAAATATTATTTAATTGGTACACTTCATTAAATCTAAATAAAAAAGATTTAATCTTTTCTCAACTGGGTTCAAGAATAGTGTTAGTGAAGACACCATTCACGACAAACCCAAATCACATTTGATATTCAATACAAGGCTCTGAATAGAAAATATATCGGCTTATATTCAATATCAAATTCTACGATTAACAAATGTCGTATTGGAAATAACGATATAAATATATATATCTTTCAAATTTCCATAACAACATCCGTATAATCACGAATTCCAACATCGAAATATTCCGAAGACAATTTCGATTCAAATCCACACCAATGCAATCATTGGAAATTCTGGTTATTTTTAAAACCCTTTTCAAATTCAATTTATTTATTTAAAAATAAATAGAATTATAATTCTAGTTCAAAACTAGTTCATTTCGATAAAAATCTATTTTTATCTTTTCAAATATTGAGTTTTTCATCCCAAATCTTCACGAATCATTTCTTATGATTTTACACAAATTATTACTATTTTTAATAATTTTATCAAGGCCCGTACAGTCGATTTCCATTAACGGCCATCGAACTGCACTTACAGCGACCTTTTTCAAATTTGATTTGGACATAATTCCAAATCCAACCGTTAGATTTCAAATTTCTAATATTCGTTAGAAAGCTCTTTTCGATACGAACCCAACGGTTCCGGTTTTAGGAGAATCCGACGGTCGGATCTCCCGTAATGTCCGTTTGAAATAAATGGTCGTAATTCACGAACTGCTGCGGCGCGGCGCGTTCTATTCAGGCCATTATATTATATATATAATATATATTTCGTCGATTTCTATTTAAAACGAATTATATAAATAGTTTTAAAATTCGTTTCAAAGGCAATTTCAACTTCCATTTCAATTCAAATCAAAATTGAATTCTTCTTTATAAATTCGTTTTAAAATTTATTTCTATTCAATTCAAATTTCAATTCAATTTGAATTCATTTCAATTCGCTTTCAATCCAATTTGAAATCGTTTTCAATTCAATTTATTTCAAAATGAATAAAATCGATATAAATATCGTTCACGTCAAAATGGCGTCAATCTAATCAACACGGCTTCATAAATTTCTATTTTCAAATATTCTATTTCAAATATTTCTTTTACAAAATAGTTGTTATTATCAAAATATTTCGTTCAACACATGACCAATCTCAATGGATGAGTACTGTCAACACATGAACCTTTATTTTATAATATTCTTTATTTTCTAAATTGGAATGAGGCCCAATCAATTACCATATAAAGTTAATCATATGGATTTTCACACATCACACGTACATAATAGCATTGAAAAATAATCAACCATCAACCAAAGTGCACTACACTGTATAAGCATCAAATATAGATATCTAACGCTTATAACAGCCTGTCAATCAATCGATCGACATATTTAATCAATCAGGATGAGTGAACTTCAAATTTCATCCCAACACCCGTGTGGGGTTTCAAACAATCAAACACAGATTTTATTTGTGCAGTTGGGCGATGTGTAAAATTTATCGTCCCAATCAATGTCAGTCAAATCAGTGTATATAAACAAATCGGCCGATTTGTTTATAAATATCTATTTGTTCACTTTCACGTTAAAAATTATATTCTTAACGATAAAACATTTTATTCAACCTATGAAAATATTCCATTCAGTTCATTTATTCAATAAAATGATATTTTTATTTTCTAACATATTTTTAGAAAATTTCGGCGGCATAACGGCACGATACTAGAAACGGGACGAGGCCTAGCCTTATCCCCGGTCTAGTGAAGGCCCACGCCATTCACACATCAATCAAATCCATTCATTTCACCAAACAATTCAATTTCAAATCAAATCATCTAGCTAATCTATGCAACCAAACAAACAAGTCCATGGTCTGTGGACGGTTGTGTCGGGTGCTACTAAACACCGTCTGCATCCTAGTATATATATATAACTAGAAAGAGAAATTGAAAGGTGAGAAATTCTCACCGATAGCTATCCCACTTCACGACACTTCATTTGCAGAAACCTTCGTCGTTCTCGCCTTTTTATCACCTTCGTTGCCCGTATTCTCTACATATGTAAAAATCGAATTTTTACTTCGCTATTCAATATATAAAAATCATATTTTTACTTCGATGTTGAATATATAAAAATCATATTTTTACTTCGATGTTCAATATATAAAAATCATATTTTTACTTCGATGTTCAATATATAAAAATCATATTTTTACTTCGATGTTCAATTTATAAAAATCGTATTTTTACTTCGATGTTCAATATATAAAAATCATCACTTTATTTCGACGTTCAATATATAAAATCATATTTTTACTTCGATGTTCAATTTATAAAAATCGCGCCTTTTACTATTTTTAAAATCTAATCTTTTCTATTTTAAAAATATCGTCTTTTCACTTTTAAAAATATCGTCTTTTCACTTTTAAAAATATCGTCTTTTCACTTTTAAAAATATCGTCTTTTCACTTTTAAAAATATCGTCTTTTCACTTTTAAAAATCACATTTTTATTCTTCTGCACATATAAAGATGACATTTTTAATATTCCTACTTATATAAAAAATTTATTTTGCCTTATCTAAATATCATATCTTTTAATAAATAAAAATCAAAACCTTTTAAACAAATAAAAATCAGTTTTTATCCTACTAATCATATAGAAGATAAATGAACAAATTAAATAAAAATAATAGAAACTTACTGCGTTGGTCGAAGGGAGGAGGGAGTCAGAGTTGGTGGCTGACCGGAGGTGGCTCGCCAGAGTCGGGGGTGCAAGGCGGAGGTCGGGGGGGGGGGGGGGGGCTGCGCTCCAGCGGAGGGGGCTCGCTTCTTGGAATTGGCAACAGGGGGGATTTCGGGGTTTACATGGAAGGAGAGGAGTGCGGCGAGGGAAGATAAGGCGGGAGGAAGGAGGAACGGCGGAGAAGGAGGGGGTTCGCCGGAGCTTGGTCGGGGTGAGGCGCACGCCGCAGGCGGCGACAGACGAGGTAGAAAGACGGGATCGAGATCCTTTTTTTTTATTGATTCTAATCGAATGAAGAAGGGGGGGGGGGGGCAGAACGAGATTAAGGGGAAAGATATCTTTTTTTTAATTTATTAATTATTTAATTTGCAAAAAGTTGACTTTTACATACGACCTCGAAACGAGGCCCACCGCCTGTCGTCCATAGCTAATTACCCCCATTCCAAACACAATGGGATATGTATCGTAGGCTGATTCGACTGTTTGAATCAGTTTCCGTTGAATTTACATTTAAATCACTATATTGAATTTTAAACGTACATTTAAAATTACCGGGGTCACATGCTAACTCTAAGAATTCTCGAAAAATATTTTCTAGCTTCGTATTGACGATACGGTCCTAACAAAACTAGTTTCGTCGAATTCTGAGACCGTTTGAAAAATGGCCAATTTCGAGTCGATTAAAATCAACTGAAACTGGTCAAACGCGTTTTCCTTTGACACGCTCACATATTGATTCAGAAAATTATGAAATTTGGAACCTAGCCATAATTTGACAGCACGGACTCAACAAAACTGGTTTCGTCAAAATCCGAGGTCGTTTGCAAAATGTCTATTTTTAAGGGCTTGAATTCTATAGCGACTATTCCGAATTTTCCACTGGACATATCTTTTGATTCCCGTTATGAAATTTTGATTTTTCGGATTTGTTGGAAGGATATTATCAATTAGATCCTATTATTTTTGGTTTCACTAAAATTCGGATTGTTTTGCACCCGGTACATTCAATTGAAGTTTGAAATTGAATTATCGAACTACAGCGCCATTTTCAATTCTATTTATAATTATATATAAATATTTTTATTCTAACGACGACGTATATAAATATATACATCGAATTCAATTCTAAACATTTTTCTCGTCTATATTATTTAAAATAATTCATTTTAAATAATCAAAATTCGCTAAAATTGCCAAAATAAAAATTTTAAACTGGCCCAGATTTTCGGGTTGTTACAGGCGTGCCACACAGGCAATCCACTCCATGCGACTGATTTCTATCAATACATAACCTCTGAGCTCGTACGTCTAAGAGAAGGGCGTTAAGTAAGAGAATAAATTCTCCGCCGCCAAACAGATATATATTTAACAGAGATCATTCAGCACAGAACAAAATCCAATGTCAGACACATAGTCCATTCACAAGTTCGTTCTGGGTTTGAACGAAACCAGAGGCACCAATTTCCTCGTATATCCGTACAATCAACAGTATGTCTGGACGGCTACTACTTCAGCTCCTTCAAGGTAGCTACTCCGATAACGAGCATCAGTAGCGCCCATCCATCCAATGTGAAGATCGTCGGTGTTCAACCGTCTTCGACTTTTCGACTTCTCAACGTCGATTGATTATTTGAAATGAGATGAACTCGGCCTTTTCAAATAACCCACGTATATTTAGATTTTCAAATCAATTTATCACATGGTTAGACTATTCAACATTCACATTTCAGTTCTTTAGTTATAATTTTCATGTTAAATACATTCAACCATCACATATCAAGCAAACACACAAAATTGGTTTATTTCCACTCTATATCGTCTATAGTATTTTATAACGATATATCGCCATTTTTATTTATTTAAAATGGCCATATTTAATTAAACGACGTTTCAGGTTGTGCCAATGCACTGGCTCTGTTTTTCACTAAATTTGTTTTACACATATATGAAAATCTAACCGTTGGATCTTCACAAATTTTATATCATTGTAAAGATCATTTCAAAATGAATCCCATGGTTTCAGTTTTGGGAAAATCCGACGGTCGGATCTTCCACACTAGTCGTTTGAAGTTACGATTTCAAATTATGAACTACAGCGTCGTTATTCGATTTAATTTAATTATATTTATATATATATATATAAATATAATCGTTTCTGGCGCTGTTTTTCTTCAGATTTTAATTAAACATTCCAGACAATCCAACCGTCGGATCTTCACAAAGGTGTGCCGTTGGAAAGATATTTCTAAGGCGAACCCAACGGTTGCGGTTTCGGGGAAATCCAATGGTCGGATTTCCCGCACTAGTCGTTTGAAATCACGGTTTCAAAACACGAACTGCAGGGCCACGTTTCGTTTTAATTTTATTTATATTTATATATTTATATAAATATAGTTCATTCAAAAATTCCTATATCGTTTTCACTTCAAATATTTCACTAACGCCTTTAAATTTTGGAAAATTTCGCTATAACCTCCTTTGTACGGGAGGGACTAGGAAAATTCCCAAATAGCCACATGGGCGTCTCATGTCAAAAAGAAAAAGAAAAAGCCAAGCGGCTAGCCAATAGGCTCATAAAATCATCACCCAAACAAAACAGTAAACGTGTACCTATTTGTTGGGCACAAAATTTTATTCCTCTTCTCTAGCCTCTTTGCTATAACCTGTTCAATAAATATGCATGTACATATATATACAATTCTTATCACTTCTCATTTTCCATTCAACTTCATATTTGATTCACTTTGTTTTAAAAACACCATTTATTCTAATGTTGCATGCATAAGCAAAAATCATATCCTTAGCTAATTAATGAATATTTCAACTCATGCATATTTATTTGAACAAGTGGTTATTTTTAACCTTCACATTTCAAAGATGATAATTTTGGCGAACTAAAAAATATTTCAACACATGACTATTTTATTTAGTTCCTATGCATGTTAAAAATAATATTTCTTTCACAAATATTTATTTCAACGCTCGCATATCTTCGAAAAATCCTTAACGAACTTTCGATAATAACTAGCCAACCCCATAAAACTTCTAACCTCTGTGGGTGTAGTGGGTTGTTTCCAGTCTTGAATCGCTGTTATTTTGCTCGGATCTACAGAAATCCCTTTCTTTGACACAACATGGCCAAGAAACTTCACTTCTTCTTGCCAGAAGACACATTTAGAGAATTTGGCTTTGAAGACGTTCTTTCTTAGAATCTCCTATACTTGTTCTAAGTGTTTTTCATGCTCGGGTTTTGATTTGGAGTAGATTAAAATATCATCGATGAATACGAGGACGAATTTATTCAGAACTCCCCTGAACACTCTATTCATTAGATCGACAAAGTATGCTGGAGTGTTGCACAGACCGAACGGCATTACTAACCATTCATAAAATAGCCATGTGTTGTATGGAATCCATATAATTAACATTATATGGTGATTGATTAGGCCTCATTCCAATCGGGAAAATAATGAATATTATAAAAGAAAATTCTTGTGTTGAATATAAAAATAGTCATGTGTTGACGATGTTCATGTGTTGAAACTATTTATGCGTTGAGTAAAATATTTTAATAATAAAATTTACATCTTTATCATATTTAAAATTAGAACTACTTTCCAGTAGGAGTCTAATTAAAAATCAAACGATAGATACCATAATTTTATAAAATATATTACATAACAAAAATAGTCGTGTGTTGACAGTACTCATGTGTTGAGATTAGTCGTATGTTGAAAGAAATATAGATTCATATGTTGAATAGAATAAATATTCATTTGTTGAATAGAATAATGAATTTATTGAAATATATAAAGTCATGTTGATTAGAGTTGCGCCATTTTGACGTGGACGATATTTATATCGATTACATTCGTTTTTATAATGAATATAGAAAAAGTGGTGATTTCAAAATATAACGTTTTGAAAATATTATCATTTATATAGTAATTATATGAAACATTCAATTTTGATTTGAAATTGAATATAAAGTTGAAATGGTTTTGTAAACGAATTTAAAACGATTTATAAAATACGTTTTAAAAAGTAAATCGAAGAAATATATATAATATATATATAATATATATAATGGCCTGAATAGAACGCGCCGCGCCACGACAGTTCGTGAATTTCGACCATTGACTTCGAATTGACATTTCGGGAGATCCGACCGTCGGATTCTCCTAAAACTGGAACCGTTGGGTTCGTATCGAAAAGAGCTTTGCAATGAATATTAGAAATTTGAAATCTAACGGTTGGATTTGGAATTATGTCCAAATCAAATTTGGAAAACGTCGCTGTAAGTGCAGTTCGATGGCCGTTGATGGAAATCGACTGTACGGGCCTTGATAAAATTATTAAAAATATTAATAATTTGTGTAAAATCATAATATGTGAATTGGAAGGAACTGGGATGAAAAATTCCACATTTGAAAGTATAAAAATAGATTTTTGTCAAAATGAACTAGTTTTGAACTAGAATTAAAATCAATTTATTTTTGGAATAAATAAATTGAATTTGAAAGTGATTTTAAAAAATATCAATATTCCCAATACGTGAATTGGACTGGAGTTGAATCGAAAGTGTAACACCCCGTAATTTTGTAACACTAGGATTCACAAATCAAGGCAGAATTAAATTTTAAAATCAAAATCAAGGGAAACGGGCTGCGCCATTGCGTTCATCTCGGAATTCTGCATAAAAACAAGTCCGAGTTTGCGAGAATCGGAGTCCGTATGAAGGAGATATGACCCTTCGAAGTTTCAGGATATTTCAGAATTGAAAACAGCTTGAAATTCGAATTCAAAATTCGAATTCAAACCCAGAAGCAGGCTGGGCGGGAAATTTCCCGCCCAAGCCCAGCTCGACTGGGTAGTCGACCCCCCTGACCAGGTCGATTGCGCAGTCGACCTGGGGGTCGACCTGGTGCCAGAATCCGATTTTGAACCTGGGTTCATTTTGATGTTTCTGGCCCGATTTTCTGACCAGATTCATGACTGTAATCCTATATAAACAGCCTCCTAGCCTCATTCTCTCTACACCATTTCATTCTATCCTTATGTTGCCTCTGAGAAAATGTATAAATAAATAAAAATAAGAAAATAATACGAAAATCTAAGACAAGGTTATGCTGCTCAAGTTTGTCACGAAGAGATTCAAATCAAGTTTAAAGCTTCAAGATAAGAATCAAAGGCTAACTCAAATGGTTTCGAGCAACGTTGCACGAATCATAGCAACGCCATCTTTCTATTCTAAAAACCGATCAATGTAAGTCGGTTACTTTTTAGATTTGAACGTTTTCTCTATTCGTGACATGAAATTAATGGGATAAAAAGAATATGCCAAATCTTTCTATTCGAATCAGTGCTTATATCTTTGGACCTAATTAAGAACTGTTATGATTCGATGACCAATAAGACTGTGACTATGAAACTAGGGACCTTAAAACCATATGCCTTTTTGCCTATGAACATTGCCTATGAACATTGCCTATGACTGTGACTCATGACTGTGAGAATTATTTTCCTTTGACTATGAACATCGCCTATGACTGTGATTCATTAACTATGAGGATTTATTGCATATGACTATGGATATAAGATTATTATTTATGCCCATGACACTGTAATTACAAAACCATGTTGTACCCCAAACTGGCATTATATTGGATCTAGGCTTGACTTTCTATTTCAGCTTATTCTTAGTTATCCTTAGATCTTGATCTTGGGAATTTACCTATTAAGTTAGGTCTACCCATGTTCTTGAACCTAAACTATTCAACCCTTTTCATGTCGTAATATTACAAGATCTATATGCCTGTGAATTATCATCTTATGCCAGTTATTATGTCTATTCTTTCATGGCATTTTGGTTCATTCCCTTTTATCCACGAATCTAAATTTATTTATAATCTAGGTTGAATCACGATTATACGAACGATGGGAATATGTTTTGGGAAAAACATGAAATTGACAAAACTTGCAAATTGGCATAATTTGGGAACATGCATTATAGCATGACTACTAAGATGAAAATTAGAATAACAAGTCTAGTTTTGACATGAACTGAAATTAGAATATTAAATCAGAATTGGGTGGCTAAATTAAGCATGATAAGAATATTAGCATAATTGTGAATAATTTACATACATTGGGCATAAATGGTAAATGGTTAAATGGGCCACAAAGTAGGTAATTGGTACGCAAATTAAGTTTTGGGCATAAACGGTGAACTAGAATATGAAATCTAGTTTGGCATAAACCGTAAACTAGAATATAAAATCTAGTTTTGGCATGAACTGAGGATGTTGGATCTAAATTGCTATAAACTGTAAGATAGGCAAATCAAGATTTGGGCCTAGAATATAAGTCCATTAGTGGGCATGGAAAATGAATATGGTATAGGCCAAATTTATTTAAAAAGGGAAAATGGACTTTGAGGATAAATGGTTAAACTTTGAGGGTAAATTGTTAACAATTTATATATATACAAAAGAAAGGTTTATTAATGACATCTCTTTTAATAATACATACACCAGAAAGTTCTAGGGTGACAGAGAGGATAGTGTCTAGGCTTGGGTTTGGAAAATACAAGTTTCTTGCTCTCCCTGGCTATCCCTAACTGATCCGACGGACGGGATGGTTACTTTCAAAACCTGATTTGAAAATTAATCAAGACCCTTTGAACTTAGAAAACACGAATATGCCTAACCCGAGGTTAGACTGAGTTGCGATATAAACCTGCCCGGAACCAACCGGCACATCCAGTAATCGCAACAATATCTGTCTAATGTGAGTGGTCGCGGCTTTAGTTTATTAATTAAAGCTAGAACAAGAATGGTAGGGTTAAGTTAACTAGAACACTTAACCAACTTAACATGGTAACAAGACAAGATTTGTAGGGGTTAAGTAACTAAGAAAAACACTTAGCCAATATGTTAACCAGACTAGAAAGTGGGGGTTAAGTAAATTCAATACACTTAGCCAATTTAACATGCTAACTAGACTAGAGGTTGGGGTTAAGTAAATTTAATACACTTAGCCAATTTAATATGTTAGCTGGACTAGACCGTAGGGTTAAGTAAGCTTGAACACTTAACCATCAGAGTGTGATAAATGAATAGGGTTAAGTTAAAAACATGAAGGGACAATACTTAACCATTAGAACATGTTAATCAAACCAATGTTAGGATTAAGTTAGCTAAGGGAATACTTAACCACTATAACATGACAGTTAAAAACAGATGGGCAAAGTTAGGTTAAAGGGAACGTTTAACCAATACAAGATGAATGGGTAGGGTTAAGTAACAAGAAAATACTTAACCAATATAATTCGGTTTGTGGTAGGGGTTAAGTCAACATGAACTACTGATAACACTTAACTAGTTTTATATGGCAAACGAAAGGGCTAAGTTGACTCGAATTGACTAATGACACTTAACCACCCCAACTTGACAAGAACAAGAACTAAGTAGTAAACCTTAGTTAATATGAACTAAGTCGTAAACCTTAGTTAAGAAAACGATGATTCAACAAACTAAGTGGTAAACCTTAGTTAGAAAACTAAGTAGTAATCCTTAGTATGTCACAAGTAGGAGCGAACGTCCATCTGATCTTAAAGAGGCCTCCAACGAATTGGGTTACGAAGCCCGAGGCTTCGAGGGGACGTGAAGGTACTCTTGGTATCCCTCTGTGAGGTGGCAGATGATCCTCCTGGGCTCACAGAGGTTAAGGTCTGCGTTAGAAGAACCAAGGGTATGCCTTGGTTGCAATATATGGCAACGTAAAGACAAGGGTGGATCAGTGTGATTCGGCGAGACTAGTTTTTGCCCTGTGATAGCAACTCGTCGTCTACTTACCATCCTTAGTCAATCGTTGTACGTATGCGGAAAGGCAGAGAACTCCCAACAGACCATATACTTGCTACCTAGTTATGGGTGAGGCTGGCCAATAGGAAAGTAGGGCATAGGGTGGCAAAAGTACAGTTCTCGCGCTTGATTTTCTTGGATTGCCTTTCATTAGTTGAGGGAGGGGTCACGTGGGACCATAACCACTGGTAGAAAAACAGACCTTAGCATCTGCACCGGCAGATATCTGAAAAACTCCCGACCGAGTTCCGTGTTTCTAGAGTAGCCCTTCCACGGGACTCGGGTCGCACATTTCAGGACATATGCATCTAGACAGCGATAAAACGATTCGCGACACATACGTGGGGAAAGTCTAGGAACATATACCACTCTGGGTAGTGTGTCCTAGACTAGGGGCATCGTTCGACAGGTAGCGTAATCCCTAGTGGACCTAGGTGGCATAAACCCTGAATCTGTGAAGCATTAGATAAATCGCGTAAACCCTTGTTGAATCTAGGAAGCACTCGATAGAAAACCCTAGATCAGATCTAGGTAATAAATAATAAATGTACACCTGCAAACAACCACAACTTAGGGGATTGGGACCACGTTATCATTTTATACCAATTTCTAGTTGGGACACTAGTTAGGTGGTGCAGGGACATAGAATCCAGAATAACTGGGTAATAGCGAAACAAAGAAAATAGGGAAGCATATCTTATCTTGCCTTAGCATATCTTGCATAAATCTTATGTTATCTTGTTAGCCCTATCATTATGGTATTATCTTATATTCAATTAATTCATGTCGTGTTGCTTTTTCTGTTCACATGCTGAAAGTTACTGAACTTACCAGACATTAAGTCTGACTCTGTTTTCTTTCGCTTTCTTGTCTTCCGTTCCCCCCCCCAGGTCCGTAGGGAGGGAATGTTATTACCTAGGCTCAGTTCTCTTCCCAAGCTTGAAGACTCTTGGATATATCGCTTCAGACTCTCTTTTCCGCTGCTATGGTTTATGCTACATTGGGGAATACAAATGTTATTTTTATGCTTCTTTATTTTGTAAGACAGATGATACTCTGGTATTGAAAAGCAATTGTTGTACAAACTATTTCATCAATAAAGAAAAGTTTTATTTCCCACTGTTTTAATTTTATCTGTCTTGTAATTATCTTCATCTTTTACCTTAAATGCTCCACAGAACTTAGTGCATTCCCTTTGTGAGTGACACTAACGGATGTGGGGTGTTACACTTGGTATCAGAGCTGAAGGTTACCGGATCAGATAAAAGATTTGAAAAATTATTTTCAAAACGGTTTTAAAAGAAGCATTTTCAAAAGAAAAGTTTTGTTTTAAAGGCATATTCCCCAAAAGCCATACGCACTATCTTCTGATTCTCTGTTTGAATTCTTGTCCCCTTCTTTCTTGAGTCTCTGGGGCTCCTGGCTCTCTGGGAGGTAACCTCATCAAAGGGAAAAGTAGTGCCCGACTTCCATCTATAGCCGTAGTAGTTTCACTTGCGGCTAGTTTTCTTTCAAGCTTAGTAGGGTTTTCTGTACGATGGAGGCAGCTTTCGAGAGATTTGTCAACATGATTACACGAGTAAGAAGATGAGGAATTTAGCAAAGGAGTACAACCCAAGGATGAGGAATTCAGGGATGTAGATTTAACTCACGAAGGAGAAAGGAATTATAAAGCCTAAGACAAGAGAAAGTACTTTTACTAGGATATAATAGGGCATATAATTAAGGACAAAGGACAAGGTTTTTAAAAGGGCAAGTACATGCTTTCACCACTAAGCGTACCTAGGAGAAAGGTAGTAAAGTTCTGTTGGAGGAGTCTAGTTTTTCTGTTCGTACTCTTTCTTTTGGTTTTAGCGCCTCGCATTTGTTCATGTCTGCTTCCATAGTTGAATCTCTGCACCTTAGTATAGTAGAAGGTCCCTAATAGTCTCAGATCCAAATTGGTGGTTCGGCCCGTTTACCTTTGGTTTATAGGGATTTGAGAACAGCCACATTAAGTGTGGAGTTTAAGCGTAATGCTTATGTTTTGGTTCCATGAGCTATGAGGCTGGTTGGCTAGTAATTCTGAAAGTTAGACTTTTTGACATGCCTTGGAAATACCCTCGAGATTTCGTGTGATTCTAAAAGGATCGGTTAGGCTTAGCTATCTAGAATTGCTTAATACATTGATCGACGATTTTCTATCCTTAGAATAGTCCATGAGTACGCAGATGTATCCAGATGAATTTGGAAGGCCAGTTACCCGATTAACAATTGGTTAAGGTACAGTGGAGTGAAGCTCAAGAAGATGCGACTTAAGAGATTGTAGACTAGATACATGCATCATACCCTTTTTCTTAAGGGTATATCCTTTCTCTAGGAGTTTTAGGCCTACTTGTTTCTAGCTTTTTAGGTATATCCTCTTGGACGTATCATCGATCCTTAGGTAGAAGCCAATAGATGTTAACGTGTATTTGAAACATGTATTTGAAACATGTTATGATTGATAGTTGCAAGTGGTTGCTCATGGATGCATATACACACCATATACGCTAGAACGACTTAGTCACTTTCATATTTCATTCGCATATATGTATTTGCTTAACGAATTTAACTTGGTATGTTATCATATGGATGTTGCATATGAATGAATGACTATGCACACATGTAGTATTTACATTACTAGGGATGTTTGCATACACGATTGGATGCATGGCACAGACATAATTCACATTAAGGAGGTCAACTGAATCAGTAGACCGCCTGATTTTTCATTAGATAAAGACATATACACACACTATGCATATGAACATGAAAGCATTAGAAATCCTTTTAAGGACAATGAATGCCTGTGATTGAATGGTTGACTAGATGGATGATGGGATGCTAGGACACATTCTTCCTAACTTAAAGATTTCGGGGACGAAATCCTTTTAAGAGGGGGAGAATGTAACACCCCGTAATTTTGTAACACTAGGATTCACAAATCAAGGCCGAATTAAATTTTAAAACCAAAATCAAGGGAAAGGGGCTGCGCCATTGCGTTCGTCTCGAAATTCTGCATAAAAATGAGTCCGAGTTTGCAAGAAACAGCGTCCGTATGAAGGAGATATGACCCTCCGAAGTTTCAGGAAATTTCAGAATTGAAAATAGCTTGAAATTCGAATTCGAAATTCGAATTCAAACCCAGAAGCATGCTGGGCGGGAAATTTCCCGCCCAAGCCCAGGTCGACTGGGGAGTTGACTGGGTAGTCAACCCCCCCTAACCAGGTCGACTGCGCAGTCGACCTGGTGCCAGAATCCGGTTTTGAAGCTGGGTTCATTTTGATGTTTCTGGCCCGATTTTCTGACCAGATTCATGACTCTAATCCTATATAAACAGCCTCCTAGCCTCATTGTCTCTACACCATTTCATTCTATCCTTATGCTGCCTCTGAGAAAATGTATAAATAAATAAAAATAAGAAAATAATACAAAAATGTAAGACAAGGTTATGCTTCTCAAGTTTGTCAAGAAGAGATTCGAATCAAGATTAAAGCTTCAAGATAAGAATCAAAGGCTAACTCAAACGGTTTCGAGCAACGTTGCAAGAATCATAGCAACGCCATCTTTCTATTCTAAAAACCAATCAATGTAAGTCGGTTACTTTTTAGATTTGAACGTTTTCTCTATTCGTGACATGAAATTAAAGTGATAAAAAGAATATGCCAAATCTTTCTATTCGAATCAGTGCTTATATCTTTGGACCTAATTAAGAACTGTTATGATTCGATGACCAATAAGACTGTGACTATGAAACTAGGGACCTTAAAACTATATGCCTTTTTGCCTATGAACATTGCCTATGACTGTGACTCATGACTGTGAGAATTATTTTCCTTTGACTATGAACATCGCCTATGACTGTGATTCATTAACTGTGAGGATTTATTGCCTATGACTATGGATATAAGATTATTATTTATGCCCATGACACTGTAGTTACAAAACCATGTTGTACCCCAAACTGGCATTATATTGGATCTAGGCTTGACTTTCTATTTAAGTTTATTCTTAATTATCCTTGGATCTTGATCTTGGGAATTTACCTATTAAGTTAGGTCTACCTATGTTCTTGAACCTAAACTATTCAACCCTTTTCATGTCGTAATATTACCAGATCTATATGCCTATGAATTATCATCTTATGCCAATTGTTATGTCTATTCTTTCATGGCATTTTGGTTCATTCCCTTTTATCCACGAAACTAGATTTATTTATAATCTAGGTTGAATCACGATTATACGAACGACGGGAATACGTTTTGGGAAAAACATGAAATTGACTAAATTTGGAAATTGGCATAATTTGGGAACATGCATTATAGCATGACTACTAAGATGAAAATTAGAATAACAAGTCTAGTTTTGACATGAACTAAAATTAGAATATTAAATCAGAATTGGGTGGCTAAATTAAGCATGATAAGTATATTAGCATAATTGTGAATAATTTACATACATTGGGCGTAAATGGTAAATGGTTAAATGGGCCACAAAGTAGGTAGTTGGTATGCAAATTAAGTTTTGAGCATAAACGGTGAACTAGAATATGAAATATAGTTTGGCATAAACCGCAAACTAGAATATAAAATCTAGTTTTGGCATGAACTGAGGATGTTGGATCTAAATTGCTATAAACTGTAAGATAGGAAAATCAAGATTTGGGCCTAGAATATAAGTCCATTAGTGGGCATGGAAAATGAATATGGTATAGGCCAAATTTATTTAAAAAGGGAAAATGGACTTTGAGGATAAATGGTTAAACTTTGAGGGTAAATTGTTAACAATTTATATATATACAAAAGAAAGGTTTATTAATGACATCTCTTTTAATAATACATACACCAGAAAGTTCTAGGGTGACAGAGAGGATAGTGTCTAGGCTTGTGTTTGGAAAATACAAGTTACCTGCTCTCCCTGGCTATCCTTAACTGATCCGACGGACGAGATGGTTACTTTCAAAACCTAATTTGAAAATTAATCAAAACCCTTTGAACTTAGAAAACACGAATATGCCTAACCCGAGGTTAGACTGAGTTGCGATATAAAGCTGCCCGGAACCAACCGGCACATCTAGTAATCGCAATAATATCTGTCTAATGTGAGTGGTCGTGGCTTTAATTTATTAATTAAAGCTATAACAAGAATGGTAGGGTTAAGTTAACTAGAACACTTAACCAACTTAACATGGTAACAAGATGTAAAGACCCGCAACTTCCCCGTAAAGGAAAGTGTCGGATAGTTCGAGAACAAACCACAACAGAATGCATATAAAAGAACATTTCATTGTATATTACAACGATGCATCAGATTACAAGAATATGCAGAGTATAAAAGAATATTACACAGAAATATCAGAGATTTAAATTACATTTAAATACATCGCAGCGGAAAATAATACAATACACAACTAGAAGAAGATATACGGATACAAAGCTTTCCGGATATCGTTCCAGCTGTAAACCAGGATCCTGTGAATATAAATCTGCAAAACCAAAACTACTAGCTGCCCGTGTCAAAATAAGGGCACCCAGAGTTTAGGTTAAAACAATAAACTCCAGGTCAGTCATGTGACTGGTGTGAGAACTAAAATAGTTATTATTCTTTATTTTAAAAGTTAGGTAAATCAAGGGACCACGCCGTATAACACGGAACGGGTTTCCTCCCAAGAATACCAGTGCATAAAACAGCAGCGCAATGCTAAATAAAGAAAGATGAAGCTGTTATAAGACCCAGTTCCTATCACACAATGCAACGCAAACCGGGGGATAGGGTTTTCCCTTATAACAGCCAAAGAATGCTTGATACGTTTAAAACAAATCATTTGATACTATAATAAGTGCATAGTGTATAAAACAACTTCAAATCATAAGTATCAATCATAGGCGGCATGAATGCCCCATACCACTATGTCGCCATATATAGGTTTACAAATAAAACCGCAAATGTCACGTATTTGGAAATTGGGTTTCCATCTATGAACCGAGGCTAGGGGCAAGATCCTCAACCGATTCGAGACGCTCTAGCCCGCCCCTCAGGAACAGCCGCAACTGCCCCTTGGATCGTCAGGGCCGGTCCACACGGAGTGGATTATTATGCCTGAACAATACGTCTCCCCACCCTATGGGGTGTAAGTCTGGTCCGTCAGCCGACCAGAATGCATTCGGCCGAAACCGATATAACCGAGGCGCCTCGCAACAGCAACAACAACATAAGTCAAACTCGTCAGGGCGTGTAAAACCACTGACGCCACTTCTAACTAGAAAGAAACGCATGCCCTCCCTGAGGTCCGTCTCCCGTTTTTGATTCATACCGGGTGTGAAACTCGCGAATCAAACGTTACACAAAGCTACGCCACAAAGGTCGTGCTTTGATCATCAACCACAAGACTTTGCTTTTCAACAGAAGCCTTGATCATTTGCATCTTAGCATGCCACACAGGCAAGCCATCCTATGCAACCGATATCAGTCACACAGAATGAAATCCGATGTCAGACACACAGTCCATTTACAAGTCCGTTCTGGGTCTGAACGAAACCGGAGGCACCTAGTACCCCGCATATCCATCGATCTCCAAGTACGTCTGGACGATCACTAACTGTTTCCATCTTCTTGGGTGTACAGCCCAATCAAGATCATCAGTTATCACCCAAACGACGTGAAGACCTCCGGTCTTCGACCATCGTCTTCGTCTTCGACTTATCGTCGTATCAGTTACTCAGAATGGGATAAACCCGGTCTTTCCGAATAACTCGCGTATATTTTAAATAAGTGTTACACAAACACAACATACGCCTCATTCCAATTCATTAGTCACTAACCGTAAATTAATCAAGAGAATAATTCCCCAAATATTAACCCCGAAGGCCGAAACCAACATCAGATCAATATCCAGAAAACCATTCTGCTTGGCTAACCGCCAGTTAGTTTCTAAATTTCACATTCAAATCTAATTACAGATTTATCTATCGCCTGGAGCAAAACTGGTGATACTCCATTCTCGATCTTTTCAATCTAATTAAAGATTCATTAAAACTCCACTTAGTTTTAATCATTATCTGGGTTAAAGAATCAGTGTCATTTAAAACACGATTCACGATAAACCCAAAATCACATTCCATTAATTATCGGGTTAAAGAACAAGTGTTATTTAAAACACTGTTCACGATAAACCCAAAAATCAATACCAATTCAATTCCAATTAAATATCATTTAATTGGTACACTTCATTAAATCTAAATAAAAAGATTTAATCTTTTCTCAACTGGGTTCAAGAACAGTGTTAGTGAAGACACCATTCACGACAAACCCAAATCACATTCGATATTCAATACAAGGCTCTGAATAGAAAATATATCGGCTTATATTCAATATCGAATTCTACGACTAACAAATGTCGTATTGGAAATAACGATACAAATATATATCTTTCAAATTTCCATAACAACACCTGTAATGTCACGAATTCCAACATCGAAATATTCCGAAGACAATTTCGATTCAAATCCACTCCAATGCAATCATTGGAAATTTTGGTTATTTTCAAAACCATTTCAAATTCAATTTATTTATTTAAAAATAAATAGAATTATAATTCTAGTTCAAAACTAGTTCATTTCGATAAAAATCCATTTTTTTATCTTTTCAAATATGGAGATTTTCACCCCAAACTTTCACAAATCATTTCTTATGATTTTACACAAATTATTACTATTTTTAATAATTTTATCAAGGCCCGTACAGTCGATTTCCAACAATGGCCATCGAACTGCACTTACAACGACCTTTTTCGAATTTGATTTGGACGTATCTCCAAATCCAACCGTTAGATTTCAAATTTCTAACATTAATTAGAAAGCTCTTTTCGATACGAACCCAACGGTTCCGGTTTTAGGAGAATCCGACGGTCGGATCTCCTGTAATGTCCGTTTGAAATAAATGGTCGAAATTCGCGAACTGCCGCGGCGCGGCGCGTTCTATTCAGGCCATTATATTATATATAATATATATAATATATATTTCGTCGATTTCTATTTAAAACGAATTATATAAATAGTTTTGAATTCGTTTCAAAAACAATTTCAACTTCCTTTTCAATTAAAATAAAAATTGAATTCTTCTTTATAAATTCGTTTTAAAATTCATTTCTATTCAATTCAAATTTCAATTCAATTTGAATTCATTTCAATTTGTTTTCAATTCAATTCGAAATCGTTTTCAATTCAATTCAAAATCTTTTTCAATTCAATTCATTTCGAAATCGCTTAAAATTGATATAAATATCGTTCACGTCAAAATGGCGTCAATCTAATCAACACGGCTTCATAAATTTTCTATTTTCAAATATTCTATTTCAAATATTTCTTTTTCAAATATTTCTTTTTCAAAACTGGAATGAGGCCCAATCAATTACCATATAAAGTTAATTATATGGATTTTCATACAACACATGTATAATAGCCTTGAAAAATAATCAACCATCAACCAAAGTGCACTACACTGTATAAGCATCAAATATAGACATTTAACGCTTATAGCAGCTTGTCAATCAATCGATCGACATATTTAATCAATCAGGATGAGTGAACTTCAAATTTCATCCTAACACCCGTGTGGGGTTTCAAACAATCAAACACATGTTTTATTTGTGCAGTTAGGCGATGTGTAAAATTTATCGACCCAATCAACGTCATTCAAATAGGTGTACATAAACAAACCGTCTGGTTTGTAAATGAATATTTATTTATTCACATTCACGTTAAAAATTATATTTTTAACGGTAACACATTTTATTTTAACATATGAATTTCTATTCAGTTCATTCTTTAAATAAAATGCTATTTTTATTTTTCTAACTTATTTTAGAAAATTTCGGCGGCATAACGGCACGATACCAGAAACGGGACAAGGCCTAGCCTTATCCCCGGTCTAGTGAAGGCCCACGCCATTCACACATCAATCAAATTCATTTCGTTATGCAAACCACAAAATTTGGAGTAAGGGTCTAACCTAGCCTTACTCCTTCGCCTTATAACGGCGCACGTCTAATCCTAACCAACTTATCGATTCGATTTTTCACGCCACAAACCACATTCAAACCAATATCGCAATCAATAACCAAACATCCAAACAAACAAGTCCATGGTCTGTGGACGATTGTGTCGGGTGCTACTAAGCACCGTCTGCATCCTAGTATATATATATATAACTAGAAAAGTAGAATTTGAGTGAGAAGTTCTCACCTATAGCTATCCTAGCTCCACGGCACTTCACTGATAGAAAACTTCATCGCTATCGCACCTTCGTCATCTTCGTTGCCCGTATTCACTATATATATAAAAATCGAATTTTTACTTCAAAGTTCAATATATAAAAATCGAATTTTTAGTTCAAAGTTCATAGATAAAAATTATATTTTTACTTCGCCATTCAATATAGAAAAATTATATTTTTTACTTCGCTATTCAATATAGAAAAATTATATTTTTACTTCGCTATTCAATATAGAAAAATTATATTTTTACTTCGCTATTCAATATAGAAAAATTATATTTTTACTTCGCTATTCAATATAGAAAAATTATATTTTTTACTTCCATGTTATATAAAAGATTACATTTTTATCACTTACAACATAAAATAAAATTTAGCTTTAAAGTAAATAAAAGAAAAACAGTTTTAAAAATAAAGAAAATTCAGTTTTTTACTTTTAAAAAAAATATGCAGTTTTTTACTAATTTTAAAAAATGCAGTTTTACTTTTTATTCCTTTTTTAAAAATTCTGTTTTGATTTCTTTTAAAAACAGTTTTAAAATCTCTTTTAAAAATTTCTGTTTTTGAAATTTCTGTTTTAAAATCTTTTAAAATTCTGTTTTAAAAACTTAAAACAAAAAATCAGTTTTATATTTCATTTTTAAAACAGTTTTTAAATCAAAAAAAACAGTTTTAATTTTCTGTAAAACAAAACAAAAATCAAAAATAAAAATAAAACCAATTAAACGCTCACCTAGCTCGGCCGTGGCTCGTGGCGTCGGTGGTTCAGGGGTTCGACGAGGTGACGGTGGTTCAGAGGGATGCGAGGGTTTCTGCTTCGATGCGTCGTTCGGTGGGAGGAGGATGTTGCGAGGGCGGCTCAGCGTCAGGCGGTGGCTTCGGCGATGGCTTCCAGGATCGGAGCGGCGGCGCTGGCGATGGCTCGAACGTCAGAGGGCGGCGGCTTCGGGTATTTAGGGTTTCGTCTTCTTTTTTTTTTTTTTTATTTGCTTTGTAAATAACTGAATCGGGGGGGGGCCATCGAGGAAGAAAAGGGGGGGGGGAAGTTTAATTTTTTATTATTTTAATTATTTAATTATTTTATTTTAATACAAAAAGTCAACTTTTTCAAACGACCTCTAAACGAGGTCCACCACCTGCCGTCCATAGCGTTTAACCCCCATTCCGAACACAATGGGATATGTATCGTCAGCTGATTCGGCTGTTACAATCAGTTTCCGTTAAATTTACATTTAAATCACTATATTGAATTTTAAACGTACATTTCAAATTACCGGGGTCACATACTAACTAGAAAAATTCCAAAAAAAATATTTTCTAGCTTCGTATTGACGATACGGTCCTAACAAAACTAGTTTCGTCGAATTCTGAGACCGTTAGAAAAATGGCCAATTTCCAGTCGATTAAAATCAACTGAAATGGTCAAAACACGTTTTCTTTTGCCACGCTCACATATTAACTCGAAAAATTATGAAATTTGAAATCTAGCAATAACTCGACCTCACGGACCCAACAAAAGTGGTTTCGTCGAAATCCGAGGACGTTTGCAAAATTGCTATTTTTAAGGGCCTTATATATATAAAAATATATATAAATTCCACAGCGACTATTTCTAATTTTCAACTGGACATACCTTATCATTTCTAAAATGAAATTTCAGTTTGTTAACTTCGTTCCAAAGATATAGTTATACAGATTCAAATATTTCTTGTTTCGTTCAATTCTGACTTATATTGAATTCTGTATATTCATTTGAAATTAGAAATCGAATTTTCGAACTACCGCGCCATTTTCTATTCCTTTTATAATTATATATAATTATTATATATTCTAACGACGACGTATATAATATATACGTCGAATTTCAATTCAAAATAAATTTCTCGTCGATATTATTTAAAATAATTCATTTTAAATAATCTAAATTCGCTAAAATTGCCAAAATAAAAATTTTAAACTGGCCCAGATTTTCCGGGTTGTTACAATCTCCCCCACTTAAAACTTTTCGTCCCCGAAAAGGAACAAAGTCGAAAGTGGTTTGATTATTCAGCTCTACGTTCGATCTGGCTTCCATTCTCCAACTCTTTAGTTTCTGAGAATTTTCAAAATTTCAAAAATTTGGCTAACACCCTAAATTTTTGAAAAATTTCGCCATAACCTCCCCTGCACCGGGAGCATCGGGGAATTTCAAATAGCTTCCCCGGTCCTTCAGATCTCAAAAAGAAAAAGAAAAAGCCAAGCGGCTAGCCAATAGGCTCACAAAATCATCATCACCCAAACAAAACAGGAAATTATGTAGTAAACATGTACCTATTTGTCGGGCAAACAAATTTTATTCTCTGGCTCTAGCCTCCTTGCTATGACCTGTTCAATGATATATATGTATATGCAAGCAGATGCGACCAATTTTCAATATCGTTCAATATTTGATATAATTAGGCTAAACGGCTAAAAATTAGCAAACAAATAACGAAACAACACAAACATCAATCGATTAGTGAATTAGAGTTTCAAATTCATAATTTTGATACATATACTAAAATCATGTTCTTGATGTCAATTCACAACAATGTGTCCTAGCTATATATATAGGTTTGGTTCTCACACCAGTCTAATGGAAATATATAGGTATCACACCTTCGTCACTCGAAAATAAATGCTGATGATGTTTCGAACCACCATCAGAACATCTCCGGGCTACTAGAGTGCGGTCCTATATCTATCCAGTATATTAAAACTTCGAATATACGTTCATGACGCGTATATGCAAAATCTTTATATATTGGAATGTCCATATTCAAAATAAATAGATAATCAAATACGAATAATTGATTTATATTTTCAAAACAAAAATTTGTTTTCATTTTAAAAATATACTCTTCACACTCGTTCTAGGATACTACTGATCCTATCTCTAACGAGTCATTCCCATTGGATATTGCTAATCCAATATCTGATGAATTCTTTCGTATGTTTCTAATGTGCCTTGTTCTCTAGCTTTGTAAACCAAAGCTCTGATACCACGTGTAAAGACCCGCAACTTCCCCGTAAAGGAAAGTGTCGGATAGTTCGAGAACAAACCACAACAGAATGCATATAAAAGAACATTTCATTGTATATTACAACGATGCATCAGATTACAAGAATATGCAGAGTATAAAAGAATATTACACAGAAATATCAGAGATTTAAATTACATTTAAATACATCGCAGCGGAAAATAATACAATACACAACTAGAAGAAGATATACGGATACAAAGCTTTCCGGATATCGTTCCAGCTGTAAACCAGGATCCTGTGAATATAAATCTGCAAAACCAAAACTACTAGCTGCCCGTGTCAAAATAAGGGCACCCAGAGTTTAGGTTAAAACAATAAACTCCAGGTCAGTCATGTGACTGGTGTGAGAACTAAAATAGTTATTATTCTTTATTTTAAAAGTTAGGTAAATCAAGGGACCACGCCGTATAACACGGAACGGGTTTCCTCCCAAGAATACCAGTGCATAAAACAGCAGCGCAATGCTAAATAAAGAAAGATGAAGCTGTTATAAGACCCAGTTCCTATCACACAATGCAACGCAAACCGGGGGATAGGGTTTTCCCTTATAACAGCCAAAGAATGCTTGATACGTTTAAAACAAATCATTTGATACTATAATAAGTGCATAGTGTATAAAACAACTTCAAATCATAAGTATCAATCATAGGCGGCATGAATGCCCCATACCACTATGTCGCCATATATAGGTTTACAAATAAAACCGCAAATGTCACGTATTTGGAAATTGGGTTTCCATCTATGAACCGAGGCTAGGGGCAAGATCCTCAACCGATTCGAGACGCTCTAGCCCGCCCCTCAGGAACAGCCGCAACTGCCCCTTGGATCGTCAGGGCCGGTCCACACGGAGTGGATTATTATGCCTGAACAATACGTCTCCCCACCCTATGGGGTGTAAGTCTGGTCCGTCAGCCGACCAGAATGCATTCGGCCGAAACCGATATAACCGAGGCGCCTCGCAACAGCAACAACAACATAAGTCAAACTCGTCAGGGCGTGTAAAACCACTGACGCCACTTCTAACTAGAAAGAAACGCATGCCCTCCCTGAGGTCCGTCTCCCGTTTTTGATTCATACCGGGTGTGAAACTCGCGAATCAAACGTTACACAAAGCTACGCCACAAAGGTCGTGCTTTGATCATCAACCACAAGACTTTGCTTTTCAACAGAAGCCTTGATCATTTGCATCTTAGCATGCCACACAGGCAAGCCATCCTATGCAACCGATATCAGTCACACAGAATGAAATCCGATGTCAGACACACAGTCCATTTACAAGTCCGTTCTGGGTCTGAACGAAACCGGAGGCACCTAGTACCCCGCATATCCATCGATCTCCAAGTACGTCTGGACGATCACTAACTGTTTCCATCTTCTTGGGTGTACAGCCCAATCAAGATCATCAGTTATCACCCAAACGACGTGAAGACCTCCGGTCTTCGACCATCGTCTTCGTCTTCGACTTATCGTCGTATCAGTTACTCAGAATGGGATAAACCCGGTCTTTCCGAATAACTCGCGTATATTTTAAATAAGTGTTACACAAACACAACATACGCCTCATTCCAATTCATTAGTCACTAACCGTAAATTAATCAAGAGAATAATTCCCCAAATATTAACCCCGAAGGCCGAAACCAACATCAGATCAATATCCAGAAAACCATTCTGCTTGGCTAACCGCCAGTTAGTTTCTAAATTTCACATTCAAATCTAATTACAGATTTATCTATCGCCTGGAGCAAAACTGGTGATACTCCATTCTCGATCTTTTCAATCTAATTAAAGATTCATTAAAACTCCACTTAGTTTTAATCATTATCTGGGTTAAAGAATCAGTGTCATTTAAAACACGATTCACGATAAACCCAAAATCACATTCCATTAATTATCGGGTTAAAGAACAAGTGTTATTTAAAACACTGTTCACGATAAACCCAAAAATCAATACCAATTCAATTCCAATTAAATATCATTTAATTGGTACACTTCATTAAATCTAAATAAAAAGATTTAATCTTTTCTCAACTGGGTTCAAGAACAGTGTTAGTGAAGACACCATTCACGACAAACCCAAATCACATTCGATATTCAATACAAGGCTCTGAATAGAAAATATATCGGCTTATATTCAATATCGAATTCTACGACTAACAAATGTCGTATTGGAAATAACGATACAAATATATATCTTTCAAATTTCCATAACAACACCTGTAATGTCACGAATTCCAACATCGAAATATTCCGAAGACAATTTCGATTCAAATCCACTCCAATGCAATCATTGGAAATTTTGGTTATTTTCAAAACCATTTCAAATTCAATTTATTTATTTAAAAATAAATAGAATTATAATTCTAGTTCAAAACTAGTTCATTTCGATAAAAATCCATTTTTTTATCTTTTCAAATATGGAGATTTTCACCCCAAACTTTCACAAATCATTTCTTATGATTTTACACAAATTATTACTATTTTTAATAATTTTATCAAGGCCCGTACAGTCGATTTCCAACAATGGCCATCGAACTGCACTTACAACGACCTTTTTCGAATTTGATTTGGACGTATCTCCAAATCCAACCGTTAGATTTCAAATTTCTAACATTAATTAGAAAGCTCTTTTCGATACGAACCCAACGGTTCCGGTTTTAGGAGAATCCGACGGTCGGATCTCCTGTAATGTCCGTTTGAAATAAATGGTCGAAATTCGCGAACTGCCGCGGCGCGGCGCGTTCTATTCAGGCCATTATATTATATATAATATATATAATATATATTTCGTCGATTTCTATTTAAAACGAATTATATAAATAGTTTTGAATTCGTTTCAAAAACAATTTCAACTTCCTTTTCAATTAAAATAAAAATTGAATTCTTCTTTATAAATTCGTTTTAAAATTCATTTCTATTCAATTCAAATTTCAATTCAATTTGAATTCATTTCAATTTGTTTTCAATTCAATTCGAAATCGTTTTCAATTCAATTCAAAATCTTTTTCAATTCAATTCATTTCGAAATCGCTTAAAATTGATATAAATATCGTTCACGTCAAAATGGCGTCAATCTAATCAACACGGCTTCATAAATTTTCTATTTTCAAATATTCTATTTCAAATATTTCTTTTTCAAATATTTCTTTTTCAAAACTGGAATGAGGCCCAATCAATTACCATATAAAGTTAATTATATGGATTTTCATACAACACATGTATAATAGCCTTGAAAAATAATCAACCATCAACCAAAGTGCACTACACTGTATAAGCATCAAATATAGACATTTAACGCTTATAGCAGCTTGTCAATCAATCGATCGACATATTTAATCAATCAGGATGAGTGAACTTCAAATTTCATCCTAACACCCGTGTGGGGTTTCAAACAATCAAACACATGTTTTATTTGTGCAGTTAGGCGATGTGTAAAATTTATCGACCCAATCAACGTCATTCAAATAGGTGTACATAAACAAACCGTCTGGTTTGTAAATGAATATTTATTTATTCACATTCACGTTAAAAATTATATTTTTAACGGTAACACATTTTATTTTAACATATGAATTTCTATTCAGTTCATTCTTTAAATAAAATGCTATTTTTATTTTTCTAACTTATTTTAGAAAATTTCGGCGGCATAACGGCACGATACCAGAAACGGGACAAGGCCTAGCCTTATCCCCGGTCTAGTGAAGGCCCACGCCATTCACACATCAATCAAATTCATTTCGTTATGCAAACCACAAAATTTGGAGTAAGGGTCTAACCTAGCCTTACTCCTTCGCCTTATAACGGCGCACGTCTAATCCTAACCAACTTATCGATTCGATTTTTCACGCCACAAACCACATTCAAACCAATATCGCAATCAATAACCAAACATCCAAACAAACAAGTCCATGGTCTGTGGACGATTGTGTCGGGTGCTACTAAGCACCGTCTGCATCCTAGTATATATATATATAACTAGAAAAGTAGAATTTGAGTGAGAAGTTCTCACCTATAGCTATCCTAGCTCCACGGCACTTCACTGATAGAAAACTTCATCGCTATCGCACCTTCGTCATCTTCGTTGCCCGTATTCACTATATATATAAAAATCGAATTTTTACTTCAAAGTTCAATATATAAAAATCGAATTTTTAGTTCAAAGTTCATAGATAAAAATTATATTTTTACTTCGCCATTCAATATAGAAAAATTATATTTTTTACTTCGCTATTCAATATAGAAAAATTATATTTTTACTTCGCTATTCAATATAGAAAAATTATATTTTTACTTCGCTATTCAATATAGAAAAATTATATTTTTACTTCGCTATTCAATATAGAAAAATTATATTTTTTACTTCCATGTTATATAAAAGATTACATTTTTATCACTTACAACATAAAATAAAATTTAGCTTTAAAGTAAATAAAAGAAAAACAGTTTTAAAAATAAAGAAAATTCAGTTTTTTACTTTTAAAAAAAATATGCAGTTTTTTACTAATTTTAAAAAATGCAGTTTTACTTTTTATTCCTTTTTTAAAAATTCTGTTTTGATTTCTTTTAAAAACAGTTTTAAAATCTCTTTTAAAAATTTCTGTTTTTGAAATTTCTGTTTTAAAATCTTTTAAAATTCTGTTTTAAAAACTTAAAACAAAAAATCAGTTTTATATTTCATTTTTAAAACAGTTTTTAAATCAAAAAAAACAGTTTTAATTTTCTGTAAAACAAAACAAAAATCAAAAATAAAAATAAAACCAATTAAACGCTCACCTAGCTCGGCCGTGGCTCGTGGCGTCGGTGGTTCAGGGGTTCGACGAGGTGACGGTGGTTCAGAGGGATGCGAGGGTTTCTGCTTCGATGCGTCGTTCGGTGGGAGGAGGATGTTGCGAGGGCGGCTCAGCGTCAGGCGGTGGCTTCGGCGATGGCTTCCAGGATCGGAGCGGCGGCGCTGGCGATGGCTCGAACGTCAGAGGGCGGCGGCTTCGGGTATTTAGGGTTTCGTCTTCTTTTTTTTTTTTTTTATTTGCTTTGTAAATAACTGAATCGGGGGGGGGCCATCGAGGAAGAAAAGGGGGGGGGGAAGTTTAATTTTTTATTATTTTAATTATTTAATTATTTTATTTTAATACAAAAAGTCAACTTTTTCAAACGACCTCTAAACGAGGTCCACCACCTGCCGTCCATAGCGTTTAACCCCCATTCCGAACACAATGGGATATGTATCGTCAGCTGATTCGGCTGTTACAATCAGTTTCCGTTAAATTTACATTTAAATCACTATATTGAATTTTAAACGTACATTTCAAATTACCGGGGTCACATACTAACTAGAAAAATTCCAAAAAAAATATTTTCTAGCTTCGTATTGACGATACGGTCCTAACAAAACTAGTTTCGTCGAATTCTGAGACCGTTAGAAAAATGGCCAATTTCCAGTCGATTAAAATCAACTGAAATGGTCAAAACACGTTTTCTTTTGCCACGCTCACATATTAACTCGAAAAATTATGAAATTTGAAATCTAGCAATAACTCGACCTCACGGACCCAACAAAAGTGGTTTCGTCGAAATCCGAGGACGTTTGCAAAATTGCTATTTTTAAGGGCCTTATATATATAAAAATATATATAAATTCCACAGCGACTATTTCTAATTTTCAACTGGACATACCTTATCATTTCTAAAATGAAATTTCAGTTTGTTAACTTCGTTCCAAAGATATAGTTATACAGATTCAAATATTTCTTGTTTCGTTCAATTCTGACTTATATTGAATTCT
This sequence comes from Allium sativum, assembly GCA_030737875.1. Taxonomy (NCBI): domain Eukaryota; kingdom Viridiplantae; phylum Streptophyta; class Magnoliopsida; order Asparagales; family Amaryllidaceae; genus Allium; species Allium sativum. The sequence goes on along the minus strand of CM060923.1, from coordinate 24,162,702 downwards.
GTATATTCATTTGAAATTAGAAATCGAATTTTCGAACTACCGCGCCATTTTCTATTCCTTTTATAATTATATATAATTATTATATATTCTAACGACGACGTATATAATATATACGTCGAATTTCAATTCAAAATAAATTTCTCGTCGATATTATTTAAAATAATTCATTTTAAATAATCTAAATTCGCTAAAATTGCCAAAATAAAAATTTTAAACTGGCCCAGATTTTCCGGGTTGTTACACAAGACAAGATATGTAGGGGTTAAGTAACTAAGAAAAACAGTTAGCCAATATGTTAACCAGACTAGAAAGTGGGGGTTAAGTAATACACTTAGCCAATTTAACATGCTAACTAGACTAGAGGTTGGGGTTAAGTAAATTTAATACACTTAGCCAATTTAATATGTTAGCTGGACTAGACCGTAGGGATAAGTAATCTTGAACACTTAACCATCAGAGTGTGATAAATGAATAGGGTTAAGTTAAAAACATGAAGGGACAATACCTAACCATTAGAACATGTTAATCAAACCAATGTTAGGATTAAGTTAGCTAAGGGAACACTTAACCACTATAACATGACAGTTAAAAACAGATGGGCAAGGTTAGGTTAAAGGGAACGTTTAACCAATACAAGATGAATGGGTAGGGTTAAGTAACAAGAAAATACTTAACCAATATAATTCGGTTTGTGGTAGGGGTTAAGTCAACATGAACTACTGATAACACTTAACCAGTTTTATATGGCAAACGAAAGGGTTAAGTTGACTTGAATTGACTAATGACACTTAACCACCCCAACTTGACAAGAACAAGAACTAAGTAGTAAACCTTAGTTAATATGAACTAAGTCGTAAACCTTAGTTAAGAAAACGATGATTCAACAAACTAAGTGGTAAACCTTAGTTAGAAAACTAAGTAGTAATCCTTAGTATATCACAAGTAGGAGCGAGCGTCCATCTGATCTTAAAGAGGCCTCCAACGAATTGGGTTACGAAGCCTGAGGCTTCGAGGGGACGTGAGGGTACTCTTGGTATCCCTCTGTGAGGTGGCAGATGATCCTCCTGGACTCACAGAGGTTAAGGTCTGCGTTAGAAGAACCAAGGGTATGCCTTGGTTGCAATATATGGCAACGTAAAGACTAGGGTGGATCAGCGTGATTCGGCGAGACTAGTTTTTGCCCTGTGATAGCAACTCGTCGTCTACCTACCATCCTTAGTCAATCGTTGTACGTATGCGGAAAGGCAGAGTACTCCCAACAAACCATATACTTGCAGTCTAGTTATGGGTGAGGCTGGCCAATAGGAAAGTAGGGCATAGGGTAGCAAAAGTACAGTTCTCGCGCTTGATTTTCTTGGATTGCCTTTCAATAGTTGAGGGAGGGGTCACGTGGGACCATAACCACTGGTAGAAAAACAGACCTTAGCATCTGCACCGGCAGATATCTGAAAAACTCCCGACCGAGTTCCGTGTTTCTAGAGTAGCCCTGCCACGGGACTCGGGTCGCACATTTCAGGACATGTGCATCTAGACAGCGATAAAACGATTCGCGACACATACGTGGGGAAAGTCTAGGAACATATACCACTCTGGGTAGTGTGTCCTAGACTAGGGGCATCGTTCGACAAGTAGCGTAATCCCTAGTGGACCTAGGTGGCATAAACCCTGAATCTGTGAAGCATTAGATAAGTCACGTAAACCCTAGTTGAATCTAGGAAGCACTCGATAGAAAACCCTAGATCAGATCTAGGTAATAAATAATAAATGTACACCTGCAAACAACCACAACTTAGGGGATTGGGACCACGTTATCATTTTATACCGATTTCTAGTTGGGACACTAGTTAGGTGGTGCAGGGACATAGAATCCAGAATAACAGGGTAATATCGAAGCAGAGAAAATAGGGAAGCATATCTTATCTTGCCTTAGCATATCTTGCATAAATCTTATGTTATCTTGTTAGCCCTATCATTATGGTATTATCTTATATTCAGTTAATTCATGTCGTGTTGCTTTTTCCTGTTCACATGCTAAAAGTTACTGAACTTACCAGAATTAATGTCTGACTCTGTTTTCTTTCGCTTTCTTGTCTTCCGTCTCCCCCCCAGGTCCGTAGGGAGGGAATGTTATTACCTAGGCTCAGTTCTCTTCCCAAGCTTGAAGACTCTTGGATATATCGCTTCAGACTCTCTTTTCCTCTGCTATGGTTTATGCTACATTGGGGAATACAAATGTTATTTTTATGCTTCTTTATTTTGTAAGACAGATGATACTCTGGTATTGAAAAGCAATTGTTGTACAAACTATTTCATCAATAAAGAAAAGTTTTATTTCCCACTGTTTTAATTTTGTCTGTCTTGTAATTATCTGCATCTTTTACCTTAAATGCTCCACAGAACTTAGTGCATTCCCTTTGTGAGTGACACTAACGAATGTGGGGTGTTACAGAAAGTATCTTCGGAATATTTCGATGTTGGATTTCGTGACTATACAGGTATTGTTATGGGAATTTGAAAGATATACTTTATATCGTTATTTCCAATACGATATTTGTTGGTTTCAGAATTTGATATTGAATATAAGCCGATATATTTTCTATTCAGAGCCTTGTATTTAATATCAAATGTGATTTGGGTTCGTCGTGAATCGTGTTTTAGATGACATTGGTTCTTTAACCGAGTTAAAGGCAGGATGTTGATTTTTGAGAAAATTAAAACTAAGTGGGGTTTTAATAATCGTTTCTGGTGCTGTTTTTCTTCAGATTTGAATTAAACATTCTAGACAATCCAACCGTCGGATCTCCACAAAGTTGGTGCCGTTGGAAAGATATTTTCAAGGCGAACCCAACGGTTGCAATTTCGGGAAAATCCAATGGTCGGATTACCCGCACTAGTCGTTTGAAATCACGGTTTCAAAACACGAACTACACGGCCACGTTTCGTTTTAATTTTATTAAACGACTAGTGCGGGTAATCCGACCATTGGATTTTCCCGAAACCGCAACCGTTGGGTTCGCCTTGGAAATATCTTTCCAATGGCACCAACTTTGTGGAGATCCGACGGTTGGATTGTCTGGAATGTTTAATTCAAATCTGAAGAAAAACAGCGCCAGAAACGATTATATTTATATATGTTGACACGACTATTTTTGTTATGTAATATATTTTATAAAATTATGGTATCTATCGTTTGATTTTTAATTAGACTTCCACCGTAAAGTAGACTCTAATCGTAGATATGATAAAGATGTAAATTTTATTATTAAAATATTTCACTCTACACATAAATAGTTTCAACACATGCACATCGTCAACACATGACTATTTTTATATTCAACACATGAATTTCCTTTTATAATATTCATTATTTTTCCAATTGGAATGAGGCTCAATCAATCATCATATAACGTTAATTATATGGATTCCATACAACACATGTATATAATAGCAACGATAAACAATCAACCATCATCCAAAGTGCACTACACAACTGCATAAGCGTCAAATTTGGATTTATTATATATATATATATATAATATACAATATATATATAATGGCCTGAATAGAACGCGAATTGACGTTATATGGTGACTGAATAAAAATCAAAATTGATTTTTATATTAAACTGGGTCTATTCGGGTTTATATACATTATATATATATATTATATATTGAATAGCAAAGTAAAAATTCGATTTTTATATATTGAATAGCAAAGTAAAAATTCGACTTTTATAGATTGATTAGCAAAGTAAAAAATTCGATTTTTATACATCGAATAACGAAGTAAAAATGTGATTTTTACATATGTAGAGAATACGGGCAAAGAAAGTGACAAGAGGCGAGAACGACGAAGATTTCTACAAAGAAGAGTCGAGGCGTTTGATTTAGCTATTCTGTGAGAACTTCTCACCTTTTAATTTATATTTCTAGTTAAAATATATACTAGGATGCAGACGGTGTTTAGTAGCACCTGACACCCGTCGTCCACAGACCATGGACGGCTTGTATGCTTGTTTATTTGATTTTGATGTGTAGTTGATTGTGTGATGTGATGTGAAATGAAATAAAATATTTATATAGTTAAAAATATTTTATAGTTAAAAATATTTTATAGTTAAAAATAGAACTTTTAACGTGTATTTGAAAGGAAATAAAAATAAACAAATCGAACGATTTGTTTATATACACACATTTGACTAATATTGATTGGGACGATAAATTTTGCACATCGCCCAACTGCTCAAATAAAATCTGTGTTTGATTGTTTGAAAACCCCACACGGGTATTGGCATGATATATGACATACACTAATCCTAATAGTAGTTGTATGTCGATCGATTGATTGACAGACTGTTATAAGCGTTGAATATTTATATTTGATGCTTATACAGTGTAGAATGCACTTTGGATGATGGTTGATTATTCATCGTTGTTATTGTATACATGTGTTGTAGAAAATCCTTATAATTAACATTATATGGTAATTGATTGGGCCTCATTCCATATTTGAAAAAGAAATATTTGAAAAAGAAATATTTGAAATAGAAATATTTGAAATAGAAATATTTGAAATAGAATATTTGAAATAGAAATATTTGAAATAGAAATATTTGAAATAGAATATTTGAAAATAGAAACATATGAAGCCGTGTAGATTAGGTTGATGCCATTTTGACGTGAATGATATTTATATCGATTATATTCGTTTTTATAATGAATATTGAAAAGTGCTTTCAAAATCGAATATTTTGAAATGAAATTCGAATTAAATTGAAAAGAAATGAAATTCGAATTAAATTGAAAGAATTGAAATTCGAATTTAAAATAAATAGAATTGAAAACGTTTTGAATTGAGTTTAAAACGTATTGAAATTGAACTGAAAATCGATTTGAAATTAATTTGAAATGAATTTAAAACGAATTTATATTGGAAAATTCAATTTTGATTTGAATTTGAAAAAGAAGTTGAAATCGTTTTGAAACGAATTTAAAATGATTTATAAAATTCGTTTCGAAAGGAAATCGACGAAGTATATTATATATATATTATATATATAATATAATGGCTTGAATAGAACGCGCCGCGCCGCGGCAGTTCGCGAATTTCGACCATTGACTTCGAACGGATATTACGGGAGATCTGACCGTCGGATTCTCCTAAAACCAGAACCGTTGGGTTCGTATCGAAAAGATCTTTCTAACGAATATTAGAAATTTGAAATCTAATGGTTGGATTTGGAATTATGTCCAAATCAAATTTGGAAAAGGTCGCTATAAGTGCAGTTCGATGGCTGTTGATGAAAATCGACTGTACGGGCCTTGATAAAATTATAAAAAATAGTAATAATTTGTGTAAAATCATAAGAAATTATTTAGGAAGAATTAGGATGAAAAACTCCCTATTTGAAAAGATAAAAATAGATTTTTATCGAAATGAACTAGTTTTGAACGAGAATTATAATTCTATTTATTTTTAAATAAATAAATTGGATTTGAAATGGTTTTGAAAATAACCAGAATTTCCAATAATTATATTGGAATGGATTTGAATTGAAATTGTCTTCGGAATATTTCGATGTTGGATTTCGTGATGATACAGATATTGTTATGGGAATTTGAAAGATATATATATCGTTATTTCCAATACGATATTTGTTGGTCGTAGAATTTGATATTGAATATAAGCCGGTATATTTTCTATTCAGATCCTTGTATTTAATATCAAATGTGATTTGGGTTTGTCGTGAATGTTGTCTTTATTAACACTGTTCTTGAACCTAGTTGAGAAAAGATTAAATCTTTTTATTTAGGTTTAATGAAGTGTACCAATTAAATAATATTTAATTGGAATTGAATTGATATTGATTTTTGGATTTATCGTGGACAGTGTTTTTAAATAACACTTGTTCTTTAACCCGATAATTAATAGAATGTGATTTTGGGTTGTTGTGAACGGTATCTTTAATAATACTGTTCTTAGACCCAAAGGAGTTAAGAAAATCAGAAACTAACCGGAGATTAGTTAAGTTGAATGGTTTCTGAGGTATTGATCTGATGTTGGTTTCGGCCTTCGGGGTTAATATTTAGGGAATTGTTCACATGCAAATTTACGGTTAGGGACTGATTGAAATGTGATGTGATTTTGGGGTTTATCGTGAACCGTGTTTTAAATGACACTGATTCTTTAACCCAGTCACAGATTAGAACTAAGTGGAGTTTTAATGAATCTTTAATTAGATTTGAACGTGAAATGGTAATTAAATTTACCGATAACACCGTGGTGTTAGATATGAAGTATTACTAGTTTTACTTCATGGGATGAATAGGTTGGGGTTGGGAAATTAAAACAAATGATTACTTCGGTAAGGTTCGTTAATCCCGACTAGTTTGAATTGATATTCAAAAGAAAATTAAAGAATAAATTTAAAGGAATTTATCTTTGATAAAATTAATGGGAACCTTTCCCTATGAATGTGAAATCAGAAACTAACTCGAGATTAGTTAAGTTGAATGGTTTCTAAGGTATTGATCTGATGTTGGTTTCGGCCTTCGGGGTTAATATTTGGGGGATTATTCTCTTGGTTAATTTACGGTTAGTGACAGATGGATTGGAATGAGGCGTATGTTGTGTTTGTGTAACACTTGTTTATAATATACGCGAGTTATTCGGAAATACCGGGTTTATCCCATTCTGAATAACTGATACGACGATAAGTCGAAGATGAAGACGGTGGTCGAAGACCGGAGGTCTTCACGTCGTTTGGATAATTACTGATGATCTTGATTGGGATGTACACCCAAGAAGATGGAAACAGTTGGTGATCGTCCATATGTACTTGGAGATCGATGGATATGCAGGGTACTAGGTGCCTTCGGTTTCGTTCAGACCCAGAACGGACTTGCAAATGGACTGTGTGTCTGACATTGGATTTTAGTCTGTGTGATTGATTTCTATTAAATATATATCTGTTTGACTTGCAAATGGACTGTGTGTCTGACATTGGATTTTATCTCAGGGGTTATATACTGATGGATATCAAACGCATAGAGTGAATTGCCTGTGTGGCATGCCTAAGTGGCAAATGGATCAAGGCTTCTGTTGAAAAGCAAAGTCTTGTGGTTGATGATCAAAGCACGACCTGTGTGGCGTAGCTTTGTGTAACGTTGATTCGCGAGCCTCACACCCCGGTGTGAACCAAAACGGGAGAGGGCGTCAGGGAGGGCATGCGTTTCTTTCTAGTTAGAAGTGGCGTCAGTGGTTTTACACGCCCTGACGAGTTTGACTTATGTGGTTGTTGCTGTTGCGAGGCGCCTCGGTTTGATCGGACGATCCGGGTCCGATGGAGTCATTCGTTGGCTCATTTACGCCCCATAGGCCCGGGGAACGCATGTTCAGGGTTTAAGTTAAATCCACATCGGTGGACTAGCCTTGAGGATCCAAGGCTTGACTGAGTATTTGCCTGAGGCTCGGGCTAGAGAGTCTCGAATCGGTAGAGGAAGATCCCTGGCCTCGGTTCATAGATGGAAATCCAATTTCAAATACGTGATAATTCGGTTTAGTTGTAATCCTATATATGGCGACATAGTGGGATGGGGCACTCATGCCGTCTATGATTGATACTTATGATTTGAAGTTGTTTTATACACTATACACTTATTATAGTATCAAAAGATTGGTTTTAAACGTATCAAGCATTCTTGGCTATTATAAGGTAAAAACCCTATCCTCCGGCTTGCGTTGCATTGTGTGATGGGAACTGGGTCTTATAATAGCTTCATTTTTCTTTATTTAGCATTGCACTGTTTTGTTTTATGCACTGGTATTCTTGGGAGGAAACCAGTTTAATATTTATAATATTGAATAGACCGGGACTTTCCGAAGATATCGAAATATTGTAGTTTTAATTTCAATTAACACATAATAAAATTTATAATCGAAATTATCCTTCGGCTTGCGTTGCATTGTGTGATGGGAACTGGGTCTTATAATAGCTTCATTTTTCTTTATTTAGCATTGTGCTGTTTTGTTTTATGCACTGGTATTCTGGAGTTGAATCGAAATTATCTTCAGAGAAGGGCGTTAAGCAAGAGAATAAATTCTCTGCCGCCAAACAGATGTATATTTAATAGAGATCAATCAACACAGAATAAAATCCAATGTCAGACACACAATCCATTTACAAGTTCGTTCTGGGTCTGAACGAAACCGGAGGCACTTTCCATCTCCAAGTACGTCTGGACGATCACCAACTGTTTCCCTCATCTTGGGTGTACAGCCCAATCGAGATCATCAGTAATCACCCAAACGATGTGAAGACTTCCGGTCTTCAACCACCGTCTTCATCTTCGACATCTCGTCGAAACGGTTATTCAGAATGGGTATAAACCCGGCATTTCTGAATGACCCACGTATATGATAAACAAATGTTACACAAACACAACAAACGCCTCATTCCAATTCACAATATTCTTTTATTCACAAAATCACATTCTGAGGGAATAGTTCCCATTAATTTTATCCAAGATAAATTCTTCTAAATTTATTCTTTAATCGTCCTTTGGATATCATTTCAAACCAAATTATGGTTTTCCAAACTAGTCGGGATTAGCGAACCACACCGAAGTAATTATTTATTTTATTTCCCAATCCCAACCTATTCATCCCATGGAGCAAAACTGGTAATACTCCATATCTAACACCACGGTGTTATCGGTAAATTTAATTACAATTTCACATTCAAATCTAATTAAAGATTTAACTATCGCTTTGGAGCAAAACTGTGGTACTCCATTCTCGATCATCTTCCACTTTTGATAATTCAAATCATCAATTCACATTTCAATCTAATTAAAGATTCATTAAAACTCCACTTAGTTTTAATCTTCTCAAAAATCAACATCCTGCCTTTAACTGGGTTAAAGAACCAATGTCATATGAAACACGATTCACGATAAACCCAAATCACCTTTGATATTAAATACAAGGCTCTGAATAGAAAATATACCGGCTTATATTCAATATCAAATTCTGAAACCAACAAATATCGTATTGGAAATAACGATATAAAATATATCTTTCAAATTCCCATAACAATATATGTATAGTCACGAAATCCAATATCGAAATATTCCAAAGACAATTTCGATTCAGATCCCCTTCCACTTTATATATATTGGAAATTCTGGTTATTTTCAAAACCGATTCAAATTCAATTTATTCATTTCAAAAATAAATTGGTTTTAGTTCTAGTTCAAAACCAGTTCATTTCGATAAAAATCTATTTTTATCCTTTCAAATATGGAGTTTTTCATCCCAGTTCTTTCCAATTCACATATTATGATTTTACACAAATTATTAATATTTTTAATAATTTTATCAAGGCCCGTACAGTCGATTTCCATCAACGGCCATCGAACTGCACTTACATCAACATTTTTCAAATTTGATTTGGACATAATTCCAAATCCAACAGTTGGATTTCAAATTTCTAATATTCATTGGAAAGCTCTTTTCGATACGAACCCAAGGTTCCGGTTTTAGGAGAATCCGACAGTCGGATCTCCCGCAACATCAATTCGAAGTCAATAGTCGAAATTCACGAACTACCGTGGTGCGGCGCGTTCTATTCAGGCCATTATATATATAATATATATATATTATGTATATTTCGTCGATTTCCTTTTTAAAACGTATTTTATAAATTGTTTTAAATTCATTTTCCAAACCATTTCAACTCTATATTCAATTTCTAATCAAAATTGAATATTTCATATCATTCCTATATAAATGATAATATTTTCAAAACGTTATATTTTGAAATCACTATCTTTTCTATATTCATTATAAAAACGAATATAATCGATATAAATATCGTTCACGTCAAAATAGCGCAACTCTAATCAACACGGCTTTATATATTTCAATAAATTCGTTATTCTATTCAACAAAGGAATATTTATTCTATTCAACACATGAATCTATATTTCATTCAATGCACGACTAATCTCAACACATGAGTACTGTCAACACACAACTATTTTTGTTATGTAAAATATTTTATAAAATTATGGTGTCTATCGTTTGATTTTTAATTAGACTTCCACCGTAAAGTAGATTCTAATCGTAAATATGATAAAGATGTAAATTTTATTATTAAAATATTTCACTCAACACATAAATAGTTTCAACACATACACATCGTCAACACATGACTATTTTTGTATTCAACACAAGAATATTTTATTATTCAGTCATTCCACAACACAATCAATTTTCACAACACATCAATCAAACAAACAAGCCGTCCATGGTCTGTGGACGACGGGTGTCGGGTGTTGCTAAGCACCGTCTACATCCTAGTATATATATATAACTAGAAAAAGAAATTTAGAGTGAGAAGTTCTCACCGACTAGCTAATCCAATATCACGACACTTTCAATGTAGGGAATCATCACTGTTCTTATATATATATATATATATATATAACTAGAAAAGGAAATTTTATACATTTTTATATAGTCACTATCCCATTTTTATTTCGCTGCTATATTAATATAATTATATTTAATCGAATAACAACGCTGTAGTTCGTATTTTGAAATCGAAACTTCAAACGATTATACCTGGAGATCCGACCGTTTGATTTTCCCGAAACTGGAACCGTTGGATTCGTTTTGAAAAGATCTTTCTAATGATGTAAATTTTGTGAAGATCCAACAGTTAGATTTTCAGATATGTGTAAATCAAATCTGAAGAAAAACAGCGCCACTGCCGCGTTATGGCCCGAAGCGTCGTTTTGAATAAATTGGCTATTTTAAAATAAATAAAAATAGCGATAAATCATTATAAAATATTATAAACAATATGGATGTGATTTAGAAATTAACTTAAGGTTGGCTAAGTCGAATGGTTTCCTGGATGTTGATCTGATGTTGGTTTCGGCCTTCGGGGTTAATATTTGGGAAATCGTTCTCTTACTGAATGATGGTTAGTGACTAATGAATTGAAATGATGCGTGTGTATGTTAGTGTTGCACTTGTTTATTATATACGCGAGTTGCTCAGAAAAAGCGGGTTTATCCCATTCTGAATAACTGAATCGACGATAGGAAATCGAAGATGAAGACGGTGGTCGAAGACCGTAGATCTTCACCTCGTTTGGATGGTAAACGAGGTCCTGATTGGGAGGCATCCCAAAATATGGATAATGAGTGGTGATTGTCCAGACGTACGTGGTGGTCGATGAGTTTGCTAGGTATATAGTGCCTCCGGTTTCGTTCAGACCCAGAACGGACTTATAAATGGACTGCGTGTCTGACATTGGATTTTATTCTGTGTTGATTGACCTCTATTAAATATACATCTGTTTGGCGGCGGAGAATCTATTCTCTTGCTTAACGCCTTCTCTGAAACGCACAAGCTCAGAGGTTGTATATTGATGGACATCAGTCGCATGGCATGAATTGCTAGTGTGGCACGCCTAAGTGGCAAATGATCAGGGCTTCTGTTGAAAAGCAAAGTCTTGTGGTGATGATCAAAGCACCGTCTGTGTGGCGTAGCTTTGTGTATAACGTGAATTCGCGAGCCTCGCACCCCGGTATGAACCAGAAACGGGAGAAGGAACTCAGGGAGGGCATGCGTTTCTTTCTAGCTAGGAGTTGTGTCGGTGTTTTAGCACGACCTGACATTTTACTTATGTGGATGATGGATAGCGAGGCGCCTCGGATATATCGGTCGATCCGGGACCGATGGAGTCATTCGTTTGCTCACTTACGCCCCACAGGGCGGGGAAACGTAGTGCTCAGGAATTTTAATCCACATCGGTGGACCGGCCCTGTCGCTCCAAGGGTCGATGCGTTCTGATCCTAAGACACGGGCTAGAGCGTCTCGAATTCGGTAAGGACTATCTTTTGCCTTGGTTCATGATGGAAATTCAATTTCCAAATACGTGACTGTGCGGTTTTGATTGTATACCTATATATGGCGACATAGTGGTATGAGGCCTTAATGCCGTCTATGATTGAAATTGTTTTTGAAACATATAAACACTAGTAATAATATCAAATGCTTTTGTTTTATTTGTATCAATCATATTTTGGCCATTATAAGGTAAAACTCTATCCTCCGGTTTGCGTTGCATTGTGTAATGGGAACTGATTCTTATAATGGCTTCATTTTTATAAAAATCATTGCAATGTTTAAAAGAATGATTTGTTTTAAAGCACTGGCAATCCAATGGAGTAAACCCGTTTCACGAAAGTGGCGTGGTCCTGTGATTTGCCTTATTTTAAATGTGTTGGGTAGATTTCTCATGCCAGTCCCATGACTGACTCGTAGTTTGTTTCACTTTCAAACTCGGGTGCCCCTTTTTCTACACGGGCAGCCTTGTATTCAGGTTTAGCTGGCTCTTTCTGGATAGCTGGAGCTGAAGATGGATTCTATTATTTATCTCTTTTTATGCTGTTCATCTCCTATTATACATATTTTGTTTGTTTCCGCTGTAGACATTTATGTATAGCTGAACTGCATTTGTACTAAGTATGATCTTGTATACTGTGTAACTCTGATGATTACGTTTATCCAGTGTATTCTATTGTACATTATCTGGTGTATTTATTTAATTCTATTTTGTTGTTATCTGTTTCTGTGTTATATTCCACATATTACCCTTGCCACCATCCGTACGGGGTTTGGGGTCGTCTCATTTGGATTTCAGCACATATATAATTTTTACAACGCATATACAACTTATACATTGAACGTACAACTTATACAACGCTTATGGCCTGTGGTAAGCCCATAACCCACAGGTCCTAGGATCGAAACCTGGCTCTTATACCAGCTGTAACGATCCCAAAACCCCGTGACATGGTGTTAAGGATAATCATTGGAATATAACACATTAATCATCATTAGCAGATCACAGATAATAGCATAAACATAAAATATAATAATTTACACACATATGACAGCGGAATCATATAGATATCACCACATCAGAGAGCACAGTGCATGATACAACTTAGTGCATAATAATACATAATCAGTCACCATCGCCAGAGGCGGAATCATACATAAAGAGTACACAAAATAAATATCAGTCTACATCGCCAATGGCGGAATCATAATACATATACTATAAGGGCGGAAAGAGTCAAAGTCAGCACGGTGTAGTCAAGCCTCGCCATGAGCCAAAAGTGCACCAGATACATGCAACTAGGCTGCCCGTGTGAAAATGAGGGCACCCGAGTTTGCAAGGTGAAACAAACTACGAGTTAGTCATGGGACTGCTATGAGAAATCTACTTAACTTATTAACAACAATAATAAGGCAAATCAAAGGACCACGCCACTTTCGCGGAACAGGTTTACTCCAATGAGTGCTAGTGCATGAAATAAAGTAAATGATTAAATCATCGCAATGCTTTTTATAAAATGAAGCCGTTATAAGACTCAGGTCCCATCACACAATGCAACGCAAGCCGGAGGATAGAGTTTTACCTTATAATGGCCAAAAATGCTTCATACGTATAAAACAAAAGTGTTTGATATTATTACTAGTGCATATATGTTTCAAAAGCGATTCAATCATAAATATCAATCCTAGGCGGCATGGGTACCATATATCATGTCGCCATACTAGTAATACAATCACATTCACATATTTCGTATTGGAAATTGGATTCCTTCATGAGTCGAGGCAAGGGGCAAGCTCCTCTCCGATTCGACACTCTAGCAAATGTCTCGGGACCCCACTATGGTCCTTGGATCTTCAGGGCCGGTCCTCTCTTACTTTTGAGGATTGGCAATTCCTGAGCACACGTTTCCCTGTCCTTACAGACATATAATCGAGGCGCCTCGTATTCCAACAACCACACAGGTGAAAAGTATATATAATGTCAGGGCTGGTAGGTCATTGACACCACCTTAGCTAGAAAGAAACGTCGTGCTCTCCCTGCAGTCACTATCCCGTTTTTGACTCATACCGAGGTGTGAGGCTCGCGAATCCACGTTATACACAAAGCTACGTCACACAGACCATGCTTTGATCATCAACCACAAGACTTTGCTTTGCAACAGAAGCCTTGATCATATGCCACTTAGGCGTGCCACACAGGCAATCCACTCCATGCGACTGATTTCTATCAATACATAACCTCTGAGCTCGTACGTCACAGAGAAGGGCGTTAAGCAAGAGAATAAATTCTCCGCCACCAAACAGATATATATTTAACAGAGATCAACCAGCACAGAACAAAATCCAATGTCAGACACACAGTCCATTTACAAGTTCGTTCTGGGTTTGAACGAAGCCGGAGGCACCAATTTCCTCGTATATCTGTACAATCAACAGTATGTCTGGATGGCTACTACTTCAGCTCCTTCAAGGTAGCTACTCCGATCACGAGCATCAGTAGCGCCCATCCATCCAATGTGAAGATCGTCGATCTTCAGCCGTCTTCGACTTCTCAACGTCGATTGATTATTTGAAATGAGATGAACTCGACCTTTTCAAATAACCCACATATATTTAGATTTTCAAATCAATTTATCACATGGTTAGACTATTCAACATTCACATTTTTCAGTTCTTTAGTTATAATTTTCATGTTAAATACATTCAACCATCACATATCAAGAAAACACACAAAATTGGTTTATTTCCACTCTATATCGTCTATAGTATTTTATAACGATATATTGCCATTTTTATTTATTTAAAACGGCCATATTTAATTAAACGACGTTTCAGGTCGTGCCGATGCACTAGCACTGTTTTTCACTAAATTTGTTTTACACATATCTGAAAATCTAACCGTTGGATCTTCACAAATTTTATATCATTGGAAAGATCATTTCAAAATGAATCCAATGGTTTCAGTTTTTGGAGAATCCGACGGTCGGATCTTCCGCACTAGTCGTTTGAAGTTACGATTTCAAATTACGAACTACAGCGTCGTTATTCGATTTAATTTAATTATATATATATATATATATATATATATATATAAATATAATCGTTTATGGCGCTGTTTTTCTTCAGATTTGAATTAAACATTCCAGACAATCCAACTGTCGGATCTTCACAAAGTTGGTGCCGTTGAAAGATATTTCCAAGGCGAACCCAACGGTTGCGGTTTCGGGAAAATCCAATGGTCGGATTTCCTGTACTAGTCGTTTGAAATCACGGTTTCAAAACTCGAACTACATGGCCATGTTTCGTTTTAATTTTATTTATATTTATATTTTTATATAAATATAGTTCATTCAAAAATTCCTATATCGTTTTCACTTCAAATATTTCACTAACGCCTTTAAATTTTGGAAAATTTCGCCATAACCTCCTTTGTACGGGAGGGGCTGATAAAAGTCCCAAATAGCCACACGGGCGTCTCATGTCAAAAAGAAAAAGAAAAAGCCAAGCGGCTAGCCAATAGGCTCATAAAATCATCACCCAAACAAAACAGTAAACGTGTACCTATTTGTCGGGCACAAAATTTTGTTCCTCTTCTCTAGCCTCTTTGCTATAACCTGTTCAATAAATATGCATGTACATATATATACAATTCTTATCCCTTCTCATTTTCCATTCAACTTCATATTTGTTTCACTTTGGTTTAAAACACCATTTATTCTAATGTTATATGCATAGGCAAAAATCATATCCTTAGCTAATTAATGAATATTTCAACTCATGCATATTTATTTGAACAAGTGGCTATTTTTAACCTTCACATTTCAAAGATGATAATTTTGGCGAACTAAAATATATTTCAACACATGACTATTTTATTTAGTTCCTATGCATGTTAAAAATAATATTTCTTTCACAAATATTTATTTCAACGCTCGCATATCTGTACAATCAACATATATAATAAAAATGATATTTTTATCCTTTAAAATATTTATTCAACAGATGGATGTTTTCAACACTTTATAATTTCAATAAAAATGTAATTTTTATTGTTCGATCTTTTTATTCAACACATGAACTTTTCCAACACACACACTTCTCAACACATGAGCATTTCCACACATGGATATTTTATATATGTTGTTCATATGAGAAAGATGCAATTTTTATTTTTGAAACTATTTATATATAAGGCGAATATTTTACTTACTTCATATATATTATAAAAATGTGATTTTTATTGTTTAAACACTTAATTCATTCACACATGAATTTAATTTTCACACATCACTTCTCAACAAATGAGCATTTCCACACATGGATATAGTTTCAACACATGACTTTAATTTCAACGCATGAAGATAATTTCAGTATATGAAAATAATTCTAACACATGAATATTATTCAAAATTTCGGCAGCATAACGGCAGGGTAGTTAAAACCGGCACCGTCCCTAGTACAGCTCCTCGCTCTACCTTAAAACCTCGCGGTTTTTGACAATGGGGATTCATGCATCTAATTCGCACGCAGGCGGCATGTTTTATTTTTATTTCCACAATTATTTCCAATTCATTTCAATCACCAATGGGTATTTTTCAACCACAACCAATCAATATCAACCATAAACAATTATTCAACCATTCGCATTTTTCATCCAATATTTCACACCAATTCACAACAATAATTATCGTCCATGGTTTGTGGACGAGGGGAGTATATATATATATATATATATATATATATATATATATATATATATATAATTTCTATATTTCACTTGCATTTCAACACATATATCAATTATACTATGCATGTATAATTCATACTTCGCTTATATAGCTTACACAACGCACGTACATGAGGTATACAACACGTGTGTAATTTATATTTCGCTTATATAATTTATACACGACCTTTTCCATTCAAATTCATTTAATTTAGATTTCTCACATTGGTTTTTTGGAGTGCTAAAAATCGTAGATGACTCAGAAAAATCCGCGGTCTCTTCTATGTGGTAGAGAGCCACCTTGCGGTCCCGATGTTTCCTGTTTCATCGAATTTCGTCAACACACCATAAAGATATGATTTTTCAAAGTTCAAACATCAAAAAGGACTCACCTTTCCCAATGGTTCAAAACTAGGGTTGCAGTTTTCGCGAGAACCGATGCACGATAGGATGATCAGAGGTGATGACGTGGAAGAGGGAGGAAAGGGGAGTCGGCGCAGGGTGGTTTGAGGTGGTTCGGTTATCGGATCTGCTCGTGGCGGCGGCGGAAAGTGCTCGACTTTGGGTCGACGATTCTGGCGATGGAGGTGGCGATAGGGGTCGAGCTTGGGTCGGATTTGAAGAGGGGAGGGAGGCGCGTCGACTGCTGGTGGTGGCGGAGGCTGGAATCGCCTGTGGAGGCGGCGATTTGGCTGGGAAGTGGCGAACGACGTGAATCGTCGATGGGAGAGAGAGAGCGAGGGTTTTCTGCGTTTTTTTATTTTTAAAAATAATGAAAGAAAATTTCTGATTGGCCAATGGTTTTAATAAATTTTTAAATAGTGTTTCTCCACGCGGACACCAATTCAAACCCAACACTGTTGCCCCTAGCTAAATACCCCCATCCCGGACACAATGGGATATGTTTCGTTGGCCAATTCGACTGTTACAGTCAGTTATTCTTCAAATTAAAGTGTAAAACATTTAATTTTTAACTTTGAACATATATTTCAATTTGCCAGGGCCACAAACTGATTCGAAAAATTCCAGAAAAATAAATCTAGCTATGTTTTGACGATACAGTCCCAACAAAACTAGTTTCGTCGAATTCTAAGATCGTTTGAAAAATGGCCATTTTCTGGTCGATCCAATTTAACAGAAATTGACCAAACACAATTTCTTTTGCCACGCTCACATACTAGCTTCAAAAATTATGAAATTTGAAACCTAGCAATAGTTTGACATCCCAGACCCAACAAAAGTGGTTTCGTCGAATTCCGAGGTCGTTTGCAAAATATCTATTTTCCATGGCTATATATTCTATATAGCGACCTTTCTGAAAATTCATTCGGCCATAATTTTTGATTCCCGCTATGAAACTTCGATTTTTTAGATTCGTTAGAAAGGTATTGATAAACAGATTTAAATATTTTTGGTTTCACTAAAATCCGTTATATTTTCCACACTGCACAGTCAGTCAAAGTTTGAATTCAAAATTTCAAACTGACTCACTATTTCTAATTCACTATTTTATTGACATATTCTATTTCAATTGTTCAAATTCCTTTGAAATAACCAATTTAAAAATTTTAAATTGGCTCGTATTTTCTGGGTTGTTACACATGGGGCACCAGTAGGTTTACACTGTGCGTGCTTGATTCGTGTCGGTGGTTGGCACCCTAGGGCTTGATATACTCTATGGTGGACCTAGCACAGGTGACTACATTTCGTGATTGGGCCGTATGACACAGACACATGAACGAGCTAGGACTTGTAGGGAGCCGATCGATGAATAGATCGTTACGGGGAATTCGTTAGGTAGCATAATCCCTAGTGGTCCTAGGTGCCATAAACCCTAATCGAATCTAGAAAACGTTCAATAGGTAGCATAATCCCTAGTGGTCCTAGGTGGCATAAATCCTAGTTGAACACGCGATAGTTCATGATAAGGAAACCTAGCCAGAACAAGGGTGGCGGTCCAAACGATTTCAAGAATGGTGGCACTACGTTGAAGTATTATAGAAATACGTGATGAAAACCGTACGATATATGGCAAGGGACTGTACATATACATGGAAAGGATGATACGGGTTGAGGTACTAGTACATTTGGTGCAGAGAATATAGGAAATCAGAGAAAATAGTGGAATGGTGAAGCTTAGAAATCTTGCGATGTTATACTTAATAGAAACCTTGCAATGTTATACTTGATTCATCGTGCCTGTAGCTTACCTTGTCATCATGCTTATGTTTACTTTCAGTTTATTCATGCCATATTATCTTCACCTGTTTTTATGTTGAAAGTCACTAGGACTTACTCAGTCTTTATGAATGACCCAGTTTGTTTCGCCTCTTTTTCTTTCGTCCCCCCCACCCCCCAAGGTTCGCAGGGTGGGAATACAACTTAGTTCAGATCTTACCATGCTCCAAAGCTCTTTCATGTACTGCTTGGATTTCTCTTGGCTATGGCTTGCTTTGCTGTTTTACTTAGGGAATGATTTATAACTATGGTTTTATGCTTCTTTACTATTGCAAGACAGATTCAATATAATGGATTTAGTAGCATTTTGATGTAAAAGGCTTTAGACCTTTCTAGATTTTAAAGGAATGAAATTTGGTTCTTCTTCCGCTGTTTTATATGCTCTGTCTTTTAATATTTCTGTGTATGTTTACCTAGATAATGCTCCACTAAAGCTAGTGCATTCCCTTTGTGAGTGACCCTAGTGGAGGTAGGGTGTTACATTTGGTATCAGAGCAGAAGGTTACCAGACTGGGCAAAAGTTTTTAAAACCTTTTGAAATTGTTTCCAAAACCATTTACAAAGAAGCATTTTTCAAGAAAAGTTTTGTTTTTTAAAGGCTATTCCCCAAAGGCCATTAGCATTATCCTTTATTTCCTTGTTTGAATCCCTTTTCCTTTCTTTCCTCCATATGTAGTCACATTAGTTCCATTTGCGACTAATCTTATTTCAAGCTTTGTAGGGTTGTCGTGCGATCGAGATAGTTCTCGAGAGACCTGTTAACGCGTTATATAAAAGGGGATAAGAGTGGTTAAGGAGAATGAGGCTCAGAACAAGAAGGTAGAAACGTTTCTGTAGGAAAGTCTAATTTATCTTTCTATCCTGTTCGTACCCTTTTTTATTATGGTACATCGCATCCTTTTTATTTCTACTTCGATGGTTGAGTCTCTACACCTTAGTACTAGCGTAATAGAGGATCCCATTTTATTCTCAAATCCTGTTGGGGAATCGGCTCATTTATTCATGAGTTGTTTGGATTTGAGAATGTCTATGCTAAGTGTTGAGTTTAGAAGTAAAGCTTATGTTTTTGGGCAATGGGTTGATTCTAGGGATGGAGTGGTTTTCCAAAAATGATGCCATTCTCGAGTATGAAAAGAGGGTAGTTAGACTCTTGACTTGCCCCGGTAATGCCCTCGAAGTCTAGTGCAACCCTTAGGGTTCTTCCGTGCTTAGTTACCTAGAATCTCTTGATATATTTTTGATCCACTCGAGTAGTGTTCGCCACCAAGGCGGATGGTTCATTTCGCTTATGCATGAGTTATAGAAAATCACCTTAGTAAGTACATTTGGCAACATGGTTGACATTTGTTTGTTTTCAAGAGATAGCTCTTCTGCGTGGAATACCTTATAGCGAGTAAATGAGATCCAAGATTCACTAGTGAATTTTGGAGAGCTTGCACGAAACCATGAGTACGCAGTTATGTTTGAATCCGGTATACTAGAAAGAGAATAAGCGAAAGTGGAACGAGAGGCGACAGTGGAATGAGTTCCAACTCATATTCTGGGAACAAGAATTAAGGAACTATGAAATTGTGAAGTTAAAGACGGTCAAAGCACAATGGAGTTAAGCTCAAGGAAGTACGACTTAGAAGATTGAAGACTAGACACGCGCATCATATCTCTTTTTAAGAGTATATCCTTGATCCCTATTTTCCTATAGAGCTTACTTGTATGCTATTTTTTAAATATAACCTCTCGCTCCTATTCTCAATCCTATTCTGTTGCAAACCCCATAGGGAGTATGACTTATCTGTTAGTAATACATGTTGGGGCTTGAGCGTGTCCGTTGGGTTGACTAAAATTTTTGGATTTTATAGGATATGGGCTGGTGCTTAGGGAGTTCTTCTCCTATTCAGTATATATGTGATGTAGATTTCCAGCTTTGACATTGCTTAATGGGCACAAAGTTTTTACTTGCTTCTATCGTTCGACTATATCTTTAGGTAGGAACAATTGGGTGTAAACATGTGTTTGAGACATGTTATGATTGATGGTCACAAGTGGTTGCAAGTGGTCGCAAGTGGTTGCTAGTGGTTGCATAACACACATTAGGCACTAGATCGGCTCAGACACATTTTCATATTACATATGCATGAGTGTTTATACTTCTTTATGGATGAAATTGAATGTGTTATCATGTGAATGTTGCATATGCATGGATGTTTGAGCACACATATAGTGTTTATATGACTAGGACTATTTGCATACATGTTGGATTCATGGCACTAAACATATTTTGCATTTAAAAAGATCAATCAGGCCTGATCATTTGCATTAGACAAGGAACATATACACACACTTCTTACATATGTTCATACAGCATTAGAAATCTTTTAAGGACAATGGTTGCTTCTGAATGATGGTTGAGTAGATGGTTAATTGGCTGGTAGGACACATTCTTCTTAACTTGAAGATTTCGGGGACGAAATCCTTTAAGGAGGGGAGAATGTAACAACCCGTATTTTTATAACATGTTAAAACAAGAAATCAAGGCAGAATTATATTTTAAATTCAGAATCAGGGGAAACGGGTTACGCCATTGCGTTCATCTCGAAATTTTACATGAAATAGAGTCTGAGATTTCGAAAATCGGAGTCCGGATGAAGAAGTTATGGCTTGTACAAGTTTCAGCAGTTTTCAGGAAGGGGTCGACCATAGGGTCGACCTACCCCCCCCCCCCCCCCCCCAGGTCGACCATAGGTTCAACCATAGGGTTTACCTACCCCCCAGGTCGACCATAGTGTCGACCTCCCCCCTTACAGGTCGACCCGGTCGGCCTGTTTTGACCCAGAACTCATTTTTGAAGCCTGAGACGTGTTTTGATGGTCCGGATTGATTCTAGGGTTAATCTAAAGGCCTAAACTAGTTGCTACACCTATAAAAACACCTTTAGACCTAACCTAATTCATATCAAATCATTCATACACCATTATGCTGCTAAAATACCTCTTGAACCATGGTCGCCGTCTCCAAATCAAAATACAAACATTCAAACTCAAATCAATCCAAAGAACAAGGCTTCTACAATGATTCAAGACAATAAATTAACAACGCCGCAACATTTTTACAACAAATTCAGCTCTTAATTCATTAGCCATTCTCTATAAGTTCTAGTTGTTTTTAGATTTAAACATTTAATTATAATATGGTCATGGAATAAAGTGGAATTGGATTTAAGTATGTTTATCGATTCTGATCTATTTCTGTTGCTCCTTGAATCTTGTGTTTTGGGACTTGTCTATCTTTATGCTCATGACAAGTTTATGATCTATTCAGTAGTTTTCTTGATTCATAATGACGTTATCATCAAGTTGTAATATTTATGCCTATGATGATGTTTTCCTCTGATCTCATTTTTATTCAATTTCTATCTTTCCCAATTTATTTTCTTTTATGAACCTTGGTCAATTTCGGACCTTGGTCTAAAATCGCGATTTGCGTACGATATGTATACGGGGGAATTATGGGATTATTGCCTATATGAATATGATGTAATAATTGGCAACATGAAATTGGATATTATATCTGCAAGTTTGGGCGTGATCTGTAAATTTTGGTATAATCTTGTTATGAAAAAAAATTGCATAAATATTATATACATGGAATTTGGCACAAACAGGATCTATGTAATGTAACATGAGATTTGGTATATATAACATGTAAATAATTTGGCATGAAGTGGGCATACATGAATTAGCATGTAAATTAAATCACGAGTTTTGGACTGTGTAAGCTTAAATCAAAAGATTGGGCTTATGTTAATTAGGCATATGTACAATTGAGAATTTGAACATGAAAGCGATTGTAAACTTGATAATTGGCATAAACATGTATTACGAACTTGGGCAACTGACATGTATTGAAATAAAAAGATTATAGTTTGGGATAACTGCATCATGAATCATGATTTGGGTTTATTGGTTATAAAACTTAATACATGTAATCTTGGCTAGAACTTGATACGGGTGAAATGGCATAAACCTGGCATACATGAAATAGGCAAGAATTGGGCGTATGTAAACTGACTAGGATGGGATATATATATATATATATATATATATATATATATTGGCATGTAATTTTGGAACTTGGGCATATGTTTATTAATATGTAAAGTTGGAAATTTGAAACATGAAAATGACTGTGTATTGGATAATTGACTTGAACACGAACATGAACATTTCTATATGTTAAACACATGAAATGATATTGGGTTTTTGGGTGGAATACGACCACTAATGAACCTTTGACACGAGGTTAGACTCAGTTTGTGGTGTAAATCTGCCCGGAACCGCCCGACAAATCCAGTAGCCACAAAGTGTCAGTCTAATGTGAGAGGTCGAAGGTCGAATTGTAGACGTAACGATTTATGACACGAGATTAGACCCAGTTTGTGGTGTAAATCTGCCCGGAACCGCCAAGCAATTCCAGTGTCCACAAAATGCACGGTCTAATGTGAGAGGTCATGATTCGTTCGTCATAATGAATGAATTAAGGAATACTAACCATGATAAAACGTGGGTATGGTTAGAGGGTTAGGTGGGATGACATGGAAATTTGACATGTAAATGTGGACCTAACGGGTATGAGTTAAGAACATGTAAAACATACAAATGTATGCTTAACCAACATAAGAGTTAATCAGACCAATGGGTGGGTTAAGTAATATGGCTAGATTAATGACACTTAACCAATATAACATGACATGTGGCAGGGTTAAGTCAACTTGAACATATAGATAATACTTAACCAACTTAGCATGATACGTGGGCGGGTTAAGCCACGAACCGCTTGAATATACTTAACCAATTGGACGCAATGATTTGATAGGGTTAAGTCATGAACCGCTTGAATATACTTAACAAATTGGACACGATGATTTGATAGGGTTAAGTCATGAACCGCTTGAATATACTTAACCAATTGGACACGATGATTTGATAGGGTTAAGTCATGAACCGCTAGGATATACTTAACCAATTGGACGCGTTGATTTGATAGGGTTATGTCATGAACCGCTTGAATATACTTAACCAACTTGACAGATGATTCGTAGGGCTAAGTCATGAACTTGAACGACAACACTTAGCCAATTTGACATGACACGTAGGTGGGTTAAGTCACGAACTTGAATGACAACACTTAACCAACTTGAAATGCTAGACTGATGGGGTTAAGTCTCGAATTTAAATGACAACACTTAACCTACTGAACGGAAACCCTAGTTACGCGGTCCTTTTCAGCAGTGACCCACTAGATGTATCACGGTACCCTGGAACTAGGCAAGGTGGGGCACGATTACTGGGCTGATTGTAAGCGACCAGAACGACGGCTGAGTTGGTGCGCCATTGTGGGTTCAGGCGGACTATGGTCGTGCACGTAGTCCGGAGTTGAAAAAGCAGGCATTGGGCACTAGTAGGCTTACACTGTGTGTGCTTGATTCGTGTCGGTGGTTGGCACCCTAGGGCTTGATACACCCTATGGTGGACCTAGCACAGGTGACTACATTTCGTTATTGGGCCGTACGACACAGACATATGAACGAGCTAGGACTTATAGGGAGCCGATCGATTAATAGATCGTTACGTTGAATTCGTTAGGTAGCATAATCCCTAGTGGCCCTAGGTGGCATAAACCCTAATCGAATGTAGAAAACATTCAATAGGTAGCATAATCCCTAGTGGTCCTAGGTGGCATAAATCCTAGTTGAACACGCGATAGTTCATGATAAGGAAACCTAGCCAGAACAAGGGTGGCGGTCCAAACGATTTCAAGAATGGTGGGATTACGTTGAAGTAGTATAGAAATATGTGATGAAACCGGTACGATATACGTCAAGGGACTGTACATATACATGGAAAGGATGATACGGGTTGAGGTACTAGTACAGTTGGTGCAGAGAATATAGGAAATCAGAGAAAATAGTGGAACGGTGAAGCTTAGAAATCTTGCGATGTTATACTTAATAGAAACCTTGCAATGTTATACTTGATTCATCGTGCCTGTAGCTTACCTTGTCATCATGCTTATGTTTACTTTCATTTTATTCATGCCATATTATCTTCACCTGTTTTTATGTTGAAAGTCACTAGGACTTACTCAGTCTTTATGAATGACCCAGTTTGTTTCGCCTCTTTTTCTTTCGTCCCCCCCACCCCCCAAGGTTCGCAGGGTGGGAATACAACTTAGTTCAGATCTTACCATGCTCCAAGGCTCTTTCATGTACTGCTTGGATTTCTCTTGGATATGGCTTGCTTTGCTGTTTTACTTGGGGAATGATTTATAACTATGGTTTTATGCTTTTTTACTATTGCAAGACAGATTTCGATGTAATGGATTTAGTAGCATTTTGATGTAAAAGGCTTTAGACCTTTCTGGATTTTAAAGCAATGAAATTTGGTTCTTCTTCCGCTGTTTTATATGTTCTGTCTTGTAATATTTCTGTGTATGTTTACCTAGATAATGCTCCACCAAAGCTAGTGCATTCCCTTTGTGAGTGACCCTAGCGGAGGTGGGGAGTTACAAAACACAGTTCACGATAAACCCAAATCACATTTCACTGTAAATTGGGTTAAAGAACGAATGTCGTTAAAAACACAGTTCATAACAAATCCAATTCACATTCCATTTTCAGTTCCAATTAATTGGTAATTCTTATTCAAATCTTGATTAAAATATTTATTCTATTCAAACAGGGTTCAAGAACAGTGTTATTTAAGACACCATTCACGACAACCCCAAAATCTAATTCCATTGTTAATCGGGTTAAAGAACAAGTGTTATTTAAAACACCGTTCACGATAAACCCAAAAAAAATCCAATTCAATTCCAATTAAATATTAATTAATTGGTATATTTCATTAAATCTAAATAAAAAGATTTAATCTTTTCTCAATTGGGTTTAAGAACAGTGTTAATGAAGACAACATTCACGACAATCCCAAATCCCATTTGATATTAAATACAAGGCTGTGAATAGAAAATATATCGGCTTATATTAAATATCAAATTCTGAAATCAACAAATATCGTATTGGAATAACGATACATATATCTTCCAAATTCCTCCACAATATTCGTATAATCACGGAATTCAATATCGAAATATTCCGAAGACAATTTTGATTCAAATCCATTCCAATTCATATATTGGAAATTCCGGTTATTTTTAAAACCATTTCAAATCCAATTTATTTATTTTTAAAATATTGGATTTATTATTCTAGTTCATAACTAGTTCATTTCGATAAAAATATATTTTTATCTTTTCAAATATGGAATTTTTCATCCCAATTCTTTCCAACTCATTTATTATGATTTTACACAAATTATTGATATTTTTAATAATTTTATCGAGGCCCGTACAGTCGATTTCCATAAACGACCATCGAACTGCACTTATTAGCTAGCGACCTTTTCTAGATTTGATTTGGACATAATTCCAAATCCAACCGTTAGATTTCACATCTCTCATATTCATTAGAAAGCTCATTTCGATACGAACCCAACGGTTCTGGTTTTAGGAGAATCCGACGGTAGGATCTCTCGTAATGTCCATTCGAAGTCAATGGTCGGAATTCACGAACTGCCGCGACACGGCGCGCTCTATTCAGGCCATTATATATATATATATATATATATATATATAATATATATTTCATCGATTTCCATTCAAAATCTATTTTGTAAATCATTTTAAATTCGTTTTCAAAACGATTTCAACTTCATATTCAATTTCTAATCAAAACTGAATATTCTATATCATCGATATATAAATGATAGTATTTTCAAAACATTATATTTCGAAATCATTTCCTTTTCGATATTCATTATAAAAACGAATAAAAACGATATAAACATCGTTCACGTCAAAATGGCGTTAATCTAATCAACACGGCTATATATATTTAAATATTCTCGTGTCCATCCCAAATTGGACATCAAAATCAGATTTTGATCTTTTACTGAATATTATTTTAAAATATTCATTATTTTAAAATATTTGTTTGTTCTGAACTGGAATTAGACACAGTCAATTACCATATAATGTTATTATATGGATTTCATACAACACATGTACACAACAACAACCAAACATAGTCAACCATATTCCAGAGTGCATACTACACTGCATAAGCATCAAATATAAATATTTAACGTTTATAACAGTCTGTCAATCAATCAATCGACATATAGCTAATTATTGGGACTAGTGTATGTCATATATCATCCCAATACCCGTGTGGGGTTTCAATCAACAAATAATGAATTTTATTTGTGTAGTTGGGCGATATGTAAAATTTATCGTTCTAATCAATATCAGTCAAATGTGGGTACATAAACAAATCGTCCGATTTGTAAATGAATATTTATTTTATTCATATACATGTTATAAATTATATTTTTAACTATAATATATTTATTTCCATTCCACATCACACAATCAATTTTCACAACACAATCAAACAAACAAACAAGTCGTCCATGGTCTATGGACGACGGGTGTCGAGTGCTGCTAAGCACGGTATGCATCCTAGTATATATTTTAACTAGAAAATAAAATAAAAGTGAGAAGTTCTCACCTTTGGGAACAACTCCTTCAGTTTTATTTCTGAAATTTAGAACAGTCGGGATTTGCCTGACATTCCAACGTAGTCTTCTCTACGCTGTTCATATTTTTATCGCTTCATTCAAATAAAAATCACATTTTTATTTCTCTACTCAAGTAAAAATCATATTTTTAATTTTCTACTCATATAAAAATTATATTTTCACCATGTTAATATATATATAAAGATGTCACTTTAATCATATCACTATTTACATAAAAATCAAATTTTTATACTATAACTATATAAATAAAAATCATATTTTTGTTCGCTAGAAATATAAATAAAAATCCTATCTTTTCATACATATATAAAAATCAAATCTTTCTTCTCGCTACTTCATGATAAAAATCAAGTCTTTCTTTCAATGCTATATTTATAAAAATCAAATTTTTATTATAATGTTATACATATAAAAATTCAATCTTTATGATAATGTTATTCATACAAAGATCTCATCTTTAATTTAAAACAAGATTGTTTTATTTAAAAATCATATTTTTATACTTCGTTATAAATAATAAAAATCATATCATTAAATAAATAAAAATCATATTTTTACTTCATGAGAGCATTATAAAAAAAAATCACGTCTTTCATCTTCATGAAACATTCCTATTTTTTATATAATAAAAATCCTAGATTTTATATGATAAAAACCCTAAATTTTGTGCAATAAAACCCAAATTATTATGTAAAATTGAAATTTATAAACACTCACTGCGTTAATCAGCGGAAGGGGGCTTCAGATGGTCATGTAGTCCAGCGTCGGCGGTGGGTACGCGGGATAGGGTGGCGCTAGTGGGGTGGACCTGTGGTGGTGACTGTCGCTTGAGGGAGAGGGCGATCGGGGGCTCGCTTGCGTCAGCAGCAGAGGAGGAGGGAGGGGGGTCCGACGGCCAGAGGCGCAGGCCGGAGGTAGGCGAGTGCGCGTGGTGGGCTGAACGGAGGAGGGCGATGAAATCGAACGGCGGGTTTTCCTTTTTTTTTCTATTTTTTCTTGTTCGATTTGAGTGGGAGAGAGAAAGAGAAGAGAGGTGAGGTGTATGAATATATAAATAATTTAATATTATTTTTCCATTAAAAGTTGACTTTGCATACGAACTCCCAATGAGACCCAACAACTGTCACCCCAAGCTAATTACGCCCATTCCGAACACAATGGAATATGTTTCGTAACCCAATTCGGCTGTTACGATCAGTTTCTGCTAGTTTAAAATATAAATCATATATAATCAATTCAAACATACATTTCAATTTACCGGAGCCACCTACAGACTTTAAAAATTCCAGAAAAATTATTTCTAGCTTTTTATTGACTTTACGGTCCTAACAAAACTAATTTCGTCAAATTTGGAGACCGTTTGAAAAATGGAAATTTTCTGGTCGATTCAAATTGACCGAAACTGTAAAAACACGTTTTATTTCGCCATGCTCACATATTAATCCCAAAAATTATGAATTTTGGAAACTAGCTATAACATGACATCCCGGATCCAACAAAAGTGGTTTCGTCAAAAACGGAGGTCATTTGCAAAATTTCCATTTTTAAGGGCCAAAATTCCATAGCGACTATTCTGAATTTTCAACCGGGCATAAATTTTTATTTGTGCTATGAAATTTCAATTTTTCGGATTCGTTGGAAAGATATTTTCAAGTAGATTCTAATATTTTTGGTTTCGCTAAAATCTGGTTTATTTTTAATCCTATACATTCATTTGAAATTTGAAATCGAAGTTTCAAACTACGGCGTTGTAATAACCCGGAAACCCAAGCCAATTTAAAAATTTTATTTTGGCAATTTTGATGAATTTTGAATATTTAAAATGAATTATTTTAAATAATAACGACGAAAAAAATTATTTTGAATAGAATTTGAATGTGTATATTTATTTGAATCGACGTTAGAATACACATATTTATTTTTAATTATAAAAGGGAATTGAAAATGGCGCGGTTGTTCGAAAATTCAATTTCAAAGTTCAAATGAATGTACAGGATTCAAAATAAACCGAATTTTAGCAAAACCAAAAATATTAGAATCTGTTTGAGAATATCTTTCCAACGAATCCAAAAAATCAAAATTTTATAGCGGGAATCAAAAGAAATGCCCAGTTGAAAATTCAGAATAGTCGCTATAGAATTCTGGCCCTTAAAAATGGAAATTTTGCAAACAACCTCGGTTTTCGACGAAACCACTTTTGTTGGATCCGTGATATCTAATTATTTCTAGATTCCAATTTTCATAATTTTTGAATCAATATATGAGCATGGCAAAGGAAAACGTGTTTGAACAGTTTTAGTTGATTTTAATCGACTGGAAAATGGCCATTTTTCAAACGGTCTCAGAATTTGACGAAATTAGTTTTGTTGGACCGTATCGTCAACAAGAAGCTAGAAATATTTTTTGGGAATTTTTAGAGTCCGTATGTGGCTCAGGTAAATTGAAATGCGCGTTCAAATTCAATATATAGAGTTATATTTTGATTTTGACGAAAACTGGTCGAAACAATTGAACCATCTTACGATACATATCTCATTGTGTTAGGAATGGGGGTAATTAGCTAGTGACAACAGTCGGTGGGTTCGATTTCGAGGTCGAAATAAAAAGTTGCTTTTAGAAATTAATTAAATTAAATAAAATATATATATTTTCCTATATCACCCCCTTCCTCTTTGCCATTCACCTATTCAAAACAGAAAAGAAAATAAATAAATAAAAACTACTTCGACGATGGCGCTCCAGCTCCGCCACCACCACCCTGACGCCGCGTCACCTCGATCCGCACCCCCCTTCTTCATCGCCTCCTCCTCCTGTCGCTTCTCTCCTCCTCTCCCTCCTCTCACAACCGAACCCATAAACCCCTCCACGTCAGAAACCAACGCGCCGTGCTCCACTTTGGCCACCGTCGGCCACAATCGCCTCCCCCACCACCTGTTATGCCCGGCGCCGCGCCCCCTAGCCCCCTCTCCGACTGTGGGTCCTCCACGAATCAAAATTCCGATTTTTTTTCAGTGTATGTACCTAGCACCCCGCGCCTCCTATGCCTCTAGTTGCCTCCACCGACCATCGAGCACCCCCGGTGAGTTTTAATTTCAATTTTTATTCGTTCACGCAATTAAAAATAGGATTTTTATGATAAGAAAGTATAGATTTATATTTTAAAGAAGTGATTTTTAACAAGATAAAGGTGTGGTTTTTATAATGAAATAGCAAAAATAAAGGAATGATTTTTATATAATAGAGAATATAAAAATATGTTTTTTATACTTGTAGCATATTAAAAATATGATTTTTATACTCCTAGCATAATAAAAATATAATCTTTATATTCAAAGTAACGTTGAAAAAAATATAATCCTTATATTCAAAGTAACGTTGAAAAAATATAATCTTTATATTTAAAGTAGTGTTGAAAAATATATACTCTTTTTGTTGATAAAGATATAATCTTTAGTTAGAAAAAAATATATAATTTATTTCAGTTCGAAGGAAATATATGATCTTATATGTAAAAATGTGATTTTTATTTAGGCAGTAAAAAGATAAAAATTCGATTTTTATATGATAAAAATAGAAATTTTATAATGAAAGTGAATTGGTAAAGACAAGATTTTTATCATATATTTGAAATATTTTTTATAAAGATAAAAATAAAATCTTTTTAAATATATAGCGAAGTAAAAATCTGATTTTTATTATATATATAGTGAGATAAAAATGTTATTTTTAATATGAACTTCGTGAAACAAACTGCGTTGGAAGCACGATGAAGATTTCCTACATATGAAGAGTTGCGGCGTATTGGTTTAGCTCTTTGTGAGAACTTCTCGCTTTAATTCTTGTTTTCTAGTTAAAATGATATACTAGGATGCAGACGGTGCTTAGCAGCACCCGACATCCGTCATCCACAATCCATGGGCGGCTTGTTTGTTTGATTGTATGTTTTTGTGAAAATTGATTGTGTGATGTGGAATAAAATATTTATATAGTTAAAAATATTTTATAATTAAAAATATAATTATTAACGTGTATATAAAATGAAATAAATATTTATAAACAAATCAAACGATTTGTTTGTATACACACATTGGACTGATATTGATTAGGACGATAAATTTTACACATCACCCAACTGCACAAATAAAATATGTGTTTGATAGTTTGGAACCCCACACGGGTATTAGGATGATATATGACATACACTAGTCCCAATATTTAGTTGTATGTCGATCGATTGATTGATAGACTGTTATAAGCATTAAATATTTATATTTGATGCTTATACAGTGTAGGACGCACTTTGGATGATGGTTGATTGTTTATCGTCATTGTTGTAAATATGAATTGGATGAAATCCATATAACTGAAAGTATATGGTAATTGACTGTGTCTGATTCTAGTTCAGAATTATCGAATAATTTAAAATAATATTCAGTGAATATTGAAATGTGAAGCCGTGTTAAGTAGTTAAACGTCATTTTAACACGAACGGAAATTTCATCGATTTTATTCGTTTTATAATGAATATCGGAAAGTGATTTCAAAAATCGAATATTTTAGAATTGAAATTCAAATTAAATTGAATAGAATTGAAATTCGAATTAAATTGAATAGAATTGAATTGGAATTGAATTGAAATGAATTCAAATTGAATTGAAATTCGAATTGAATTGAATGAATTCGAATTGAATTGAAATTGAATAGAAATCGGTTTGAAATGAATTCAAAATCGAACTGAAATTGAATTGAAATTGAATTGAAATGCGTTGAAATTGAACTAAAATTGAATTGAAAATGAACTGAAATTGAATTGAAATCGATTTGAATTGAAATAAGTTTGAAATGAATGTAAAAAGAATTTATAAGGAAAATTCAATTTTGATTTGAATTTGAAGTAGAAGTTGAAATTGTTTTTGAAACGAATTTAAAACGATTTATAAAAAAAATTAAAAGGAAATCGATGAAATATATATTATATATTTATTATATATAATGGCCTGAATAGAACGTGCCATGCCGCGGTAGTTTGTGAATTTCGACCATTGATTTCGAACGGACATTACGGGAGATCCGACCATCGGATTCTCCTAAAACCGGAATCGTTGGGTTCGTATCGAAAAGAGCTTTCTAACGTATATGAGAAATTATAAATCTAACGGTTGGATTTGGAGATATTTCCAAATCAATTTTAGAAAAGGTCGATGTAAGTGCAGTTCGATGGCCGTTATAGGAAATCGACAGTACGGGCCTTGATAAAATTATTAAAAATAGCAATAATTTGTGTAAAATCATAATAAATAATTTGGAAAGAACTGGGATGAAAAATCCCATATTTGAAATGATAAAAATGTATTTTTATCAAAATAAACTAGTTTTGCACTAGAACTATAAATTCAATATTTTTAAAATAAATAAATTGGATTTGAAATGGTTTTCAAAAATAAGCAGAATTTCCAGTATATGAATTGGAATGGATTTGAATCGAAGTTATCTTCGGAATATTTCGATGATTGGATTCGAGATTATACGAATATTGTTATGGAAATTTGGAAGATATATTGTATATCGTTATTTCCAATACAATATTTGTTGATTTCAGAATTTGATATTGAATATAAGCCATTATATTTTCTATTCAGAGCCTTGTATTTAATATCAAATGGGATTTGGGTTTGTCGTGAATGGTGTCTTCATTAACACTGTTCTTAAACCCAGTATAGAAAAGGTTAAATCTTTTTATTTAGATTTAATTAAGTATACCAATTAATTAATATATTTAATTGGAATTGAATTAGAATTGATTTTTGGGTTTATCGTGAACGGTGTTTAAAATAACACTTGTTCTTTAACCCGATTATAAGTGGAATGTAAATTGGGTTTATTGTGAATTGTGTTTTAATGACATTCATTCTTTAACCCGATTTACAGTGAAATATGATTTGGAATTTATAAATCTTTCTATAAAGATTTAATGGGATTTTCCAAAGTTAAATAATCATTAATATTGATTTTTGGGAAGATTAAAACTAAGTGGAGTTTTAATGATAGGTTGAAAGGTGAATTGATAATTTAAATTATCAAATTTGGAAAATGATCGAGAATGGAGTATCACCAGTTTTGCTCCGAGCGATAGTTAAATCTTTAATTAGATTTGAACGGAAAATGGTAATTAAATTTACCGATAACACCGTGGTGTTAGTTATGGGGTAATAACAATTTTGCTCCATGGGATGAATAGGTAGGGATTGGGAAATAAAATAAATAATTACTTCGGTGTGGTTCGCTAATCCCGACTAGTTTGGAAAACCATAATTTGGTTTGAAATGACATCCAAAGGAAGATTAAAGAATAAATTTTAAAGAATTTATCTTTGATAAAATTAATGGGAACCTTTCCCAAAAATGTGAATATTTAAATAAAAGAATATTCAGAATTGGAATGAGGCGTATGTTGTGTTTTCTAGCACTTGTTTATTATATACGCGAGTTATTTGGAAAGGCCGGGTTTATACCCATTCTGAATAACTATTTCGACGATAAGTCGAAGATGAAGATAGTGGTCGAAGACCGGAGGTCTTCACATCGTTTGAACGATTACTGGTGATCTTGATTGGGTTGTACACCCAAGAGGATGGAAATAGTTAGTGATCATCCAGACGTATTTGGAGATCAATGGATATGCGAGGTATAAAGTGCCTCCGGTTTCATTCAGACCCAGAATGGAATTGTAAATGGATTGTGTGTCTGACAATGGATTTTATTCTGCGTTGATTGATTTCTATTAAATATATATCTGTTTGGCGGCGGAGAATTTATTCTCTTTCTTAACGCCCTTCTCTGAGACGTACGAGCTCAGAGGTTATATATCGATAGATATCAGTCGCACGGTATGAATTGCCTGTGTGGTACGCTGAGATGCAGTGATCAAGGCTTCTGTTGAAAAGCAGAGTCTTGTGGTTGATGATCAAAGAATGGCCTACGTGGCATAGCTTTGTGTATAACGTGAATTCGCGAGCCTCGCACCTCGGTATGAGTTAAAAACGGGATATGGACCGCTGGGGGAACACGACGTTTCTTTCTAGTTATGGTGGTGTCAGTGACTTACCAGCCCTGACATTTATATTATTTTCACCTGAGTGGTTGTTGGATTGTGAGGTGCCTCGATTATAGGTCTGTAAGGCCGGGAAACATGTGTTCAGGAATAACCAATCCTCAAACGTAAGAGAGGACCGGCCCGGCCGATTCCAGGGGTTGCCCAGAGTGTGTAGTCCTGAGGCATTTGCTAGAGTGTCTCGAAGCGGAGAGGAGCTTGCCCCTTGCCACGACTCATGATGGAAATCCAATTTCCAATACGAGATATTTCGGTTTTATTTGTAGAGCCTAGTATTGGCGACATGATAGATGGTACCCATGCCGCCTAGGATTCATATTTATGATTGAAATTGTTTTGACACTATACACTTTTAAGTATCAAATAATTTGTTTTAAATATACCAAGCATGTTTGGCTATTATGAGGTAAAACCCTATCCTCCGGCTTGCGTTGCATTGTGTGATGGGACCTGGGTCTTTTAATAGCTTCATTTTTTCGAAAAGCTTTGCGTTGTTTATTCAATGCACTGATATTCTTGGGAGGAAACCCGTTCCGTGTTATACGGCGTGGTCCCTTGATTTACCTAACTTTAAAATAAAATTAATAACTGTTTTTTTTTCTCACACCAGTCACATAACTGACCTGGAGTTTATTATTTTAACCTAAACTCTGGGTGCCCCTATTTTCGACACGGGCAGCTAGTAGTTTTGGTTTTGCAGATTTATATTCACAGGATCCTGATTTACAGCTACAACGATGCTCGGAAAGCTCTGTATCCGTGTATTACTTTCAGTTTTGTTTTGTATTATTTTCCGCTGCTATGTAATGTAATTTAAATCTCTGATGTTTCCCTGATGTGTAATATTTATTCATACTCTGTATATTCTTGTTTCTGATGGAATTGTTGTAATTAACAATGAAATGTTCTTCTGTATGTGTTCTAATTTGTCTTGTCCTCAACTCAATCCGTGCTTTCCTTCACGGGGAAGTTCAGGTCGTGTCAGTTGGTATCAAAGCTCTGGTTTACAGAGCTCGAGAACGAGGCACGTTAGAACCATACGAAAGAATTCATTAGAGATTGGATTAGCAGTATCCAAAGAGAATGACTCGTTAGAGATAGGATCAGTAGTATCCTAGAACGAGTGTGAAGAGTATGTTTTTAAAATGAAAACTAACTTTGTTTTGAAAATTTAAATCTTATTCAACGTATTTGAATATTTATTTGTACTGAATTTAGACAATCCAATATATAAAGATTTTGCATATACGCCTTGCAAACGTGTATTCAAAGTTTTAATATACTGGATAGATATAGAATTACACTCTAGTCGCCCGGAGACGATTCTGGTGATAGTCTAGACATCATCAGAATTTGTGTTCGAGTTTCGAAAGTGGGATGTCTATATATTTCCAATTGACTGGTGTGAGAACCAAAATTAGATAGGGTCTATTGTTGTGATTTGGCACCAAAAATGTGATTTTTGACTATATATCAAAATTATGAATTTGAAACGTTAATTAACTAATTGATTAATGGTGGTGTTGTTTGATTATTGGTTGGATATTTTTAACCATTTAGGCCAAATTGAACCAAATATTGAACTGTATTGAAAATTATTTGCAAATGCATGCATGGACATATATATGTGAACAGGTCATAGCAAAGAGGCTAGAGCAGAGGAGTAAAATTGTTTGCCCGACAAATAGGTACATGTTTACTAATTTCTTGGGTTTTCGGATGATTTTATGAGCCGATTGGCTAGCCGCTTGGCTTTTTCTTTTTCTTTTGGATTGGTGAGGGCCATAGGAGGCTATTGAAATATCCCGAAGCTCGTGGTGCAGGGGAGGTTATGGCGAAATTTTTCGAAAATTTAGGGTGTTAGCCAAATTTTTGAAAAATTTGAAAAGTTCTTAGAAACTGAAAAGTTGAAGAACTTAAGCCGTAAAGAGAATAAAGGAAGTTGAGTTGATTACTTAAACAACTTTCAGCTTCGTTCCTTTTCGGGGACGAAAAGATTTTATGTGGGGGAGATTGTAATAACCCGGAAATCCGAGCCAATTTAAATTTTTTATTTTGATGAATTTTAAATATTTAAAATGAATTATTTTAAATAATAACGACGAAAAAAATTATTTTGAATAGAATTCAAATGTGTATATTTATTTGAATCGACGTTAGAATATATATATTTATTTTTAATTATAAAAGGGAATTGAAAGTGGCGTGGTAGTTCGAAAATTCGATTTCAAAGTTCAAATGAATGTACAGGATTCAAAATAAACCGGATTTTAGCGAAACCAAAAATATTAGAATCTATTTGAGAATATCTTTCCAACGAATCCGAAAAATCAAAATTTCACAGCGGGAATCAAAAGATACGTCCAGCTGAAAATTCAGAATAGTCGCTATGGAATTCTGGCCCTTAAAAATGGAAATTTTGCAAACGACATCGGTTTTCGACGAAACCACTTTTGTTGGATCCCTGATGTCTAGTTATTGCTAGATTCCAATTTACATAATTTTTGAATTCAATATGTGAGCGTGGCAAAGGAAAACGTGTTTGAACAGTTTCAATTGATTTTAATCGACTGGAAAATGGCCATTTTTCAAACGGTCTCAGAATTTGACGAAATTAGTTTTGTTGGGACCGTATCGTCAATATGAAGCTAGAAATATTTTTATGGAATTTTTAAAGTCCGTAGGTGGCCCAGGAAAATTGAAATGCGCGTTCAAATTCAATATATAGAGTTATATTTGGATTTTTATGAAAACTGGTCGAAACGATCGAATCAGCTTGCAATACATATCCCATTGTGTTCGGAATGGGGGTAATTAGCTAGGGATAACAGTCGTTGGGTTCGATTTCAAGGTCGAAATAAAATGTTGCTTTTTGAAATTAATTAAATAAAAAATATATATTTTCCTATATCACCCCCTTCCTCTTTCCCATTGACCGATTCAAATCAGAAAAGAAAATAAAAAAACTTCTTCGATAATGGCGCTCCAGCTCCGCCATCACCACCCTGACGCCGCGCCACCTCGATCCGCACCCCCCTTCTTCATCGCCTCCTCCTCCCGCCGCTTCTCCCCTACTCTCACAACCGAACCCATAAACCCCTCCATGTCAAAAACCAATACGCCGTGCTCCACTTTGGCCACCGCCGGCCACAATCGCCTCCCCCACCACCTGTCAACCCCAGCGCCGCCCCCAAGCCCCCTCTCCGACCGTGGGTCCTCCACGAATCAAAATTCCGATTTATTTTGTTTGTTTTCAGTGTATGTACCTAGCACCCCGCGCCTCCTATGCCTCCAGTTGCCTCCACCGACCATCGAGCACCCCCGGCGAGTTTTAATTTCAATTTTTATTCGTTCATGCAATTAAAAATAGGATTTTTATGATAAGAAAGTATAGATTTATATTTTAAAGAAGTGATTTTTAACATGATAAAGGCGTGGTTTTTATAATGAAATAGCGAAAATAAAGGAATGATTTTCATATAATAGAGAATATAAAAATATGTTTTTTATACTTGTAGCATATTAAAAATATGATTTTTATACTCCTAGCATAATAAAAATATAATCTTTATATTCAAAGTAACGTTGAAAAAAATATAATCCTTATATTCAAAGTAACGTTGAAAAAATATAATTTTAATATTTAAAGTAGTGTTGAAAATATATACTCTTTATGTTGATAAAGATATAATCTTTAGTTAGAAAAAATATATAATTTATTTTAGTTCGAAGGAAATGTATGATCTTATACATAAAAATGTGATTTTTATTTAGGCAGTAACAAGATAAAAATTCGATTTTTATATGAATGAAGGCGAAATAAAAACAGAAATTTTATAATGAAAGTGAATTGGTAAAGACAAAATTTTTATCGTATATTTGAAATATTTTTTATGAAGATAAAAATTCAATCATTTTAAATATATAGCGAAGTAAAAATCTGATTTTTATTATATATATAGTGAGATAAAAATGTGATTTTTAATATGAACTTCGTGAAACAGACTGCGTTGGAAGCAAGATGAAGATTTCCTACATATGAAGAGCTGCGGTGTATTGGTTTAGCTCTCTGTGAGAACTTCTCACTATAATTCTTGTTCTCTAGTTAAAATGATATAATAGGATGCAGACGGTGCTTAGCAGCACCCGACACCCGTCATCCACACACCATGGGCGGCTTGTTTGTTTGATTGTATGTTGTGAAAATTGATTGTGTGATGTGGAATAAAATATTTATATAGTTAAAAATATTTTATAGTTAAAAATATAATTTTTAACGTGTATATAAAATGAAATAAATATTTATAAACAAATCGAACGATTTGTTTATATACACACATTTGACTGATATTGGTTGGGACGATAAATTTTACACATCGCCCAACTGCACAAATAAAATCTGTGTTTGATTGTTTGAAACCCCACACGGGTATTGGGATGATATATGACATACACTAGTCCCAATATTTAGTTGTATGTCGATCGATTGATTGACATACTGTTATAAGCATTAAATATTTATATTTGATGCTTATACAGTGTAGAACGCACTTCGGATGATGGTTGATTGTTTATCGTCATTGTTGTATATATTAATTGGATGAAATCCATATAACTGAAAGTATGTGGTAATTAACTGTGTCTGATTCCAGTTCAGAATTATCGAATAATTTAAAATAATATTCAGTGAATATTGAAATGTGAAGCCGTGTTAAGTAGTTAAACGTCATTTTAACACGAACGAAAATTTCGTCGATTTTATTCGTTTTTATAATGAATATCGAAAAATGATTTCAAAAATCGAATATTTTAGAATTGAAATTCAAATTAAATTGAATAGAATTGAAATTCAAATTAAATTGAATAGAATTGAATTGGAATTGAATTGAAATGAATTCAAATTGAATTGAAATTGAATTGAAATTCGAATTGAATTGAATGAATTTTAAATTCGAATTGAATTGAAATTGAATAAAAATCGATTTGAAATGAATTCAAAATCAAACTGAAATTGAATTGAAATTGAATTGAAACGAATTGAAATTGAACTGAAATTGAATTGAAAACGAACTAAAATTGAATTGAAATCGATTTGAATTGAAATTAATTTGAAATGAATGCAAAAAGAATTTATAAGGAAAATTCACTTTTGATTTGAATTTGAAGTAGAAGTTGAAATTGTTTTGAAATGAATTTAAAACGATTTATAAAATTCATTTTAAAAGGAAATCGACGAAATATATATTATATATATAATGGCCTGAATAGAACGCGCCGCGCTACGGCAGTTCGTGAATTTCGACCATTGATTTCGAACGTACATTACGGGAGATCCGACTGTCGGATTCTCCTAAAACCGGAACCGTTGGGTTCGTATCGAAAAGAGCTTTCTAACGTATATGAGAAATTAGAAATCTAACGGTTGGTTTTGGAGATATGTCCAAATCAATTTCTGAAAAGGTCGCTGTAAGTGCAGTTCGATGGCTGTTATAGGAAATCGACTGTACAAGCCTTGATAAAATTATTAAAAATAGCAATAATTTATGTAAAATCATAATAAATAATTTGGAAATACTGGGATGAAAAATCCCATATTTGAAAAGATAAAAATGTATTTTTATCAAAATAAACTAGTTTTGCACTAGAACTATAAATTCAATATTTTTATAATAAATAAATTGGATTTGAAATGGTTTTCAAAAATAACAGAATTTCCAGTATATGAATTGGAATGGATTTGAATCGAAGTTATCTTCGGGATATTTCAATGATTGGATTCGGGATTATACGAATATTGTTATGGAAGTTTGGAAGATATATTGTATATCGTTATTTCCAATATGATATTTGTTGATTTCAGAATTTGATATTGAATATAAGCCGATATATTTTCTATTCAGAGCCTGGTATTTAATATCAAATGGGATTTGTGTTTATCGTGAATGGTGTCTTCATTAACACTGCTCTTAAACCCAGTTGAGAAAAGGTTAAATCTTTTTATTTAGATTTAATGAAGTATACCAATTAATTAATATATTTAATTGGAATTGAATTAGAATTGATTTTTGGGTTTATCATGAACGGTGTTTTAAATAACACTTGTTCTTTAACCCGATTATAAGTGGAATGTGAGTTGGGTTTATTGTGAACTGTGTTTTTAATGACATCCGTTCTTTAAACCAATTTACTGAAACACCCCACCTCCATTAAGGTCACTCACAAAGGGAATGCCTTAACTTTGGTGGAGGTTTATAAGTAAAAGCCACAGATGAACTCAAGACAGATATAAATACACATATTTTAAAGAACGGAAACCGAACAAACTTTTATTTCATTAATACGTGTATCAAACAAAGATTTCCATAATTGTCTCAATATACTTTCAACATTACAACCTCATAACTGCCTTGATTATTAAAGAAGTATGAAAACATAAATAAAGTGACAAAAATCCCCATAGTGATATCCAAAGCCATTATCCGAGCAAGAAAGATCCAAATCATACATCTACGTTCTTGGTGCTTGTAAAGAGCCTGACTGAGTTGAGATATTTCCTCCCTGTGGACCTGGGGGGGGGGGGAATGAAAGAAAAGAAGACGAAAAGAAAATAGGGTCAGACATAAAGCCCGAGTAAATCTAGTAACTCTTCAATATGTGAATAAGAAAAGGGTATGATGGATGTAAACTAAAAATAGGAAAGTGTCATAAGCTAAGGAAGTGTCGAATGTACTATTACACTCATACTATATCTCTGCATCTATTTGAATTCATTCTAACTGGCACCCCATGGTGAGGGTGAAGTGATCCCCATTCTTATTAAAGATCGTCTCCTACTCGCGTTAACATGTGTTATACGACCCCCTAGAATTGTAGATACCTATGCTGGTCCCACCATAGGGTGAATCAAGACCCATGGTGGCGGCCCCGACACAAAACTAGAAGACATAGGTTGTACTACTGGTGTCCCCAGTGCCCTGGTTGTCTGCTCTGGAGTGTGTGCACGCCCGCACCCCATTAGACCTGCACTGTGCACCCACCGCCGTCGTTTGACCGCTTACAATCAGCCCAGTAATCGTGCCCCACCCTACCTAGTTTCAGGGTACCGTTGATACCTAACTTTGGGTTACTGCTGAAACGGGTCCCTCGTTACTAGGATTTTCTAGTCAAACATGTTAAGTGGTTAAGTGTCTGTATTTAACTAACCCCACCCATCAATTCTTGTTAATATGTTGAATTTGGTTAAGTGTTATAGTTGACTTAACCCTACCAGCTGTCCTTAGCCTCTTAGGAGCACCTGACCACTCACATTAGACAGGTATTGTTAGGGTTACTGGATATGCCGGTCGATTCCTGGCAGGTTTACACCGTAGCTCAGTCTAACCTCGGGTCATTATTGGGCTCAATGCTTAACCACCCACATTGGATAGGTATTGTTGTGACTACTGGACAGCCGGGTGGTTCCGGGCAGGTTTACATCACAACTCAATCCAACCTCGGGTTAAGCATGTCGTGTTTTCTAAATTTACATATTTTATTATTTCTCAAATATATATGTAAATGTCATATCTTTTATTTTTGGGTATATTAATTCATACCGCTTTAAATGTCATTGTCATTGGCATGTGCCAAACATGCCAACATATATTTTCATGTTTTACACCCAACGTTATTACCCCCGTTTGTTCGCAACGTTATAACATGTGTTGGGCTTGTCACAATTCAGCCCATCTTTATAAACATGAGGAAAAGGGGAAATCAAGAACATGTAATACATAAAGGTGTGTGGAGCATGAACTTGCAATTTGGCGATTCAACTAACATATAACATGGGTCATGTGAACTTGCATTTGAATCAAAGTATGACTAAGTAGGTGACATATTAAATGGCATAGTTTAGGCAAATACAAACTTGTGTTTAAACATGTTAACTTGGCATAATATCAAACACAAGACTAGCATGGTGTATGTTCACCAAAATGTACAATTTTAACATCTAATCTTATAGCCTATGAACTTGCATAGTTTATGAAACATAGATCCAATTATACTTGCAAATAGACATAATCTTGCATAGTTTATGAAACATAGATCCAATTATACTTGATGAAACATAGGTCCAATTATAATTGCAAATGAACTTGCATAGTTTATGAAACATAGATCTAATTATACTTGCAAATAAACATAAGAACGATATCATAGGTTTTGGATTATGTAGGCATAAAAGGTCTATAACATGTTTACATAAATTCCAACTTAGACATAGTCCATGCCATCGCCATATACATAAAATGATCAAATTCTAATCTTTGCCACAAACTTGCAAGTACAATCATTCAATAGGCTTGTATCAATCAATTTTAGGCCACAAACATCAATACATAAGTCTTGATAGAACCATCACAATACATAGAATAATAACACAATTCTATTTTCATATACATCGAATAACATCACAGTTTTTATTCATATTTTGAAAGGTCACTATACTTACAACGTGTGATGAATTCTTGTTTTCTGATTTCTGTTATTCTGATTTGGAGATGCTCTCCTTTGGGTAGCAAAGTTGCGTTGAATGATTTGATTAAGCTTTGATCTTCTTTTAATTTGATTCGTCTCTTAGGCTTTTTGGCTTGTCTCTGGGCTTTCTAATTGACGGCCATTCCTAGTTCCTCTCCAGCAACATGACGGCTTTTGTATTCTATTATTTGTTTGAATTTAGGGTTAGACTTGAGTTGTATTTATAGAATTTTAAATTGGTTTGAGCCGTCGATGAAGCTAGGGTGAATCCAGACCATCCATCTCAAGAGAGGCCAATAAGAAAGAGACATGTAAGCCCTAGTGACTTAGCCAAGCATCAAAATTCGACCAGACCCTGACCAGGCCAGCC
The DNA here is from genome assembly GCA_030737875.1 of Allium sativum. Classification (NCBI taxonomy): domain Eukaryota; kingdom Viridiplantae; phylum Streptophyta; class Magnoliopsida; order Asparagales; family Amaryllidaceae; genus Allium; species Allium sativum. The sequence goes on along the minus strand of CM060923.1, from coordinate 24,119,168 downwards.
AGGACCTGACCAGCAGGTCATTCGGACCTGGGCGCATTTGGCAGGTGCGCCAGGCCAAAATTGTACTGGCGCACTTCCCAAGTGCGCCAGTTCAACTTTGTTCTGGCGCACTTCACAAGTGCGCCAGTGCATTATGACCCGTTTTCCGGTTTTTCTGCCCAACTTCGTTCGTCCATATCTTCTTCATACGATATCCGGTTTACGCAAACTTGAACTCTATCTCAAGCAGAATTTCGAGATGAACGCAATGGCGTAACCCATTTCCCTTGATTTCATCATTTATAATTAATTATACTTTAATTCATGAAGCTTAACGTTATAGAATTCACGGGGTGTTACATTCTCCCCCACTTAAAAGGATTTCGTCCCCGAAATCTTAAAGTTAGGAAGAACGTTTATCCTACCATCCAACAGTCCATCTACTCAACCAACAAACACAGGCTCCACTGTCCTTAAAAGACTTCTAATGCTTCATGATCATATGCATAGTGTGTGTACATGTCCTTATCTAATGCAGAAATCAGGCGGTCTACTGATTCAGTTGACCTCCTTAATGCGAATCATGTAAGTGTCATGAATCCATTATGTATGCAAATTTTCCGTACTCATAATTCTACATGAGTGCACAACTATTCATACAAATGCGACGACCATATGACAGCATATCAAGTTTACAACCACGCACAAATATGAATGCATATATGCATATGCAGTATGAAGTGATTGAGCCGATCTAAGACCTAGGTTGTGTGTGTATATGCATCCACGAGAAACCACTAGCACCACTTGCAACCACTTGCAGCCATCAACCATAACATGTTTCAAATACATGTTTACATCCAAAGGGGTTTCTACCTAAGGATAAAGGATAATATCGAGGAGATATACCTAAAAAGATAGATACAAGCACAACTTAAGAAAAAGAGAGGTCAAAGATGTACCCTCAAAAAGAAGAGGGTAGGCAGCGCGTATTCTGTCCTCAGTTTCCCAAGTCGCGTCTTCCTCGGCATCGCTCCACTGAACTTTAACGAGTTTGACTTCGCGGTTGCGTAGCTTTTTCACTTTAGTTCCGATAATGCGGGTTGGAACTCTCCTCACAGTTGCTTCGCGTTCCACTTCGGCTTCTTCTAGAATGCTTGGCTCCACCACTTCCGCTGATTCATGTAGACATTTCCGGAGATGAGAAACGTGAAAGACGTTGTGAATTCCAGCCAATCTTTCAGCCAGATCTACTCTATAAGCCATTTTCCCAATCTTCTCGATGATAGGGAACGGTCCTACAAATCTTGGTGCTAGCTTTCCTGTGGATCCAAAGCGAACGACGTTCCTTAAAGGGGATACCTTAAGGAAAACCCTGTCCCCAACCTCAAACTCAAGGTCGGTCCTTCTTTTGTCGGCGTAGGATTTCTGTCTGTCTTGGGCTGTCTTCATTCTCCTACGTATCAAGTTTACTTTCTCTGAAGTTTCTCGAATCATGTCTGGCCCAAGTATAAGCTTATCTGTAGACTCCCACCAACAAGTTGGTTGTTTTCACGGTCTTCCATACAAGGCTTCGAAGGGTGCCATGCCGATGGTAGCTTGGTAGCTGTTGTTGTAGGCAAATTCCACTAAAGGAAGGTGATCCTCCCACGTCCCTCCAAAGTCAAGAACGCAAAGTCTTAAAAAATCCTCTAAAACTCAATTCACCCTTTCCATCTGGCCATCTGTTTGGGGGTGATAGGCCGTGCTCAAACATAGCTGTGTGCCTACAGCTTCTTGCAGACTCCGCCAAAACCCACTTGTGAAAATAGGGTCTCGGTCACTAACAATGTTGGAGGGTATCCCATGGAGTCGAACTATTTCCTTGAGATAAAGAGATGCTAGAGATGAGGCAGTCCTTCTATTATTGATAGGTATAAAGTGGGCGCTTTTAGTAAGCCTATCCACTATTACCCAAATGCTAGTGTTGCCTCTCCTCGACCTAGACAGTCCATCAATGAAGTCCATTGAAATGCTATCCCACTTCCACTGTGGGACCTCTAAAGGGTGAAGTAGTCCTCCAGGCTTCTTTTGTTCCGCCTTGACCCGTTGGCAGGTCATGCACCTAGAAACGAAATCTGCCACGTCTTGCTTCATGCCGCTCCAAAAGAAAGTCCTTTTTATTCCTTGTACATTTTATCACCGCCGGGGTGTATAGTCATCTTGGAATGATGCGCTTCCTCAAGAACCTTCTTTGTCAACTCCCTTGCTTGTGGGACGCATAATCTTCCATCTCGTCTCAGCCAACCCTTATCATTGATGGTGTACCTACTGAGGTGACTATAAGTCTCTCCCCTAATAAGTTAATCAATCACATCAACAAGCTGAGGGCCTTCACGTTGTGATGCCCCTATTGAGTCTAAGAGAGTAGGGCGTACTTCGAGAGATGCTAACAATCCTGGTACAAAATCCGAGGAGGGCCTAAAGTTGAAACTGGCTATATACTCCAAGTTTTGCCTTTCCACAAAGAGAGGGCTTAGGGTCAGTCTCTTTCGGCTCAATGCGTCTGCTACCACGTTGCCATTTCTGGGAGTATAGGAAATTTCAAAATCATACGAGGCAAGAAACTCCATCTATCTTTGCTGCCTCAAGTTAAGATCCTTCTGCGAGAAGAGATATTTCAATGATTTATGGTCAGTGTATAATTCAAACTTCTCACCTAGGAGATAATAGCGCCAAGACTTAAGTGCAAAGACAATGGCGGCCAACTCAAGATCGTGGGTTGGGTAGTTCTTTTCATGAACCTTCAATTGTCTTCCACCATAAGCTACTACCCTTCCTTCTTGCATTAGAACAGCGCCTAGTCCCGTTCCACATGCATCCGTGTATACTGTGAACATTTTGCTTCCATCTGGCAAGGTCAGAACTGGGGCTGTTGTGAGAGCCCGTTTTAATCGTTGGAAAGAAAATTCGCAGTCCAAATCCCAAGTGAACACCAGATTCTTCTTTGTTAGCCTTGTGAGTGGGGCTGAGATTTTCACGAAATCCCTAATAAACTTTCGGTAAAAGCCGGCTAGCCCAAGAAAGCTTCGAACTTCAGTTGCATTTCTTGGTGTCTTCCAATCTTACACTGCCACCACTTTTGCAGGGTCCACGGCCAATCCTTCTTTGGACACTATATGCCCCAAAAATCTTACTTCTTTTCTCCAGAAGTGACACTTGGAGAACTTGGCCTTTAGTTGATGAGCTCAAGGAGTTTCCATGATTTCTTTAAGATGCTGAGCATGCTCTTCTCACTCTTTGAGAAGATTAAGATATCGTCTACGAAGACAACCACGAATTTGTTGAGGAATTCTCTGAACACCCTGCTCATTAGGTCTACGAAATAAGCGGGTGCGTTTGTCAAGCCGAAAGGCATGACAAGCCACTCGAAGAAACCGTCTGGGGTTCTGAATGTCGTTTTATCAATACTATCTTCAGCCACTCTTAGCTGATGGAACCCAGTTGCTAGATCAAGTTGGTAGAAGACCGTTGCACCTACAAGCTGATCAAACAAATCGTCGATTCGGGGAAGAGGGTGCCTATTTTTCTTGGTCAATTTATTTAACTCTCTATAGTCGACGCAAAGGCGAAGCGAACCGTCTGCTTTGGTTGCGAACACCACTGGAGCACCCCATTCCGAAATGCTCCGTCTAATGAACCCTTTTTTGAGAAGTTCTTTAACCTACTTACTGAGCTCCTTTCTCTCCCTTGGAGCCATGTGTCTGACAGGTAAAGCTACAGGCTTTGCGTTATCCACAAGATATTTGTGGAAGTCTATTTCCCGCCTCGGAGGTAAGCCATTCACCTCCTCAAAGACTTCCGGATATTCCCAGACTACTCTTACTGATTGCAAATTCTCATCAGAAGCATCAAGCGACTCTAGATAACTTAGCATAACAGCATTCAAAGGATTACAAGAAATTTCTAGAGTGTTACCAAGCCGAGTCAAGAGCCTAACTACTCTTTTATCACAATCAAGGATGGCACTATTACTGGATAACCAGTCCATGCCTAAGATCAAACCATATCCCGAGAAGCCTAAGACAAAGGCATCACAACTAAACTCAACGCTGAGAATAGAGAGTTTCAAACCCAAACAAACCATAGACAAATAAGCGGAGCCCCCAATTGTATTTGAAACTACTAAGGGATCTTCTACCATACTAGTGTCTAGATGCAGAGATTCTACTAAGGCAGATGAAATAAAAGAGAGTGATGCGCCAGAGTCAAAAAGTGTACGAACTGGATGATCATAAAGATAGACTACACTTTCTACAGAAATATTACTACCTCGTTCCTGCTGAGGTGCCACTAGCGCATGAACCTGACCCCTTGAAGTGGATCCAGCTTTCTGTCCCTGCCCTTTCTTCTTTGGGCAGTCCTCAGCTTGGTGCCCAGTTTCTCCATAATGGAAACAGCCACCCATCTTCGCCTTTCTTTTCCGGCAGTCTTTTGATATATGGCCCACAGTGCCGCAGAAATTGCACCTTCTCTTCTCACGGGGCTTATTGTTCTTTCCTCCTTTCTTGAAGTCGGTTTTCTTTTCTTGTAGACCCTTTTTCTCCTCTTCTCCCTCAGTTTCTTTCTTTCCGTGATCTTCCTCGTGTAGCAATGCCATGTCCACCAAGCTTTCGTAAGTCGCTCCCGTGGATACATGGGTCATGGCAAGGCTGTGTAGAGGCTCATTCAAACCCTTGACGAAGCGAAGTGCCTTCTTGTGTTGGGTGTTTACTAAGTCTAGCCCAAATCTGGCCAGCTGATTAAACTGATTAACATATTCCCTCATCGTCATGCTCCCATGTTTCAGAGTTAGGAACTTCTCCATTTGCAAGCTTCTTTCTGCTTGGGAGAGGAATTTCATCTCAAACCTCGTCCTGGAATCCTCCCATGTTTCCACCGCCCGCTGAGCATTGGTAACTTCCCACCAGTAGGAAGCCTCATCCTTAAGCAACCATACCGCTAGTTGTATCTTTTGCCTGTCATCCACTCCAAAGATGACAAACATATCCCCAGTCTCCTTTAGCCAGTTTCTTGCCCCTACAAAGGATTCTGTCCCATAAAAGTCTTTTCCACCCATTGCCTTGAAGTCTCTACATGTTTTTGCGAAGGCATTTCCACGAGGAGGTGCAGGAGGAGGAGGAACCGCGGCCACTGGCGGAGGGATGCCTGCTGGGCCCGCGCCATTGGCCCTTGCTTCTAAGTACCTCCTAAACCAGCCGGGAATCGGCACTCCTTCTAGAAGGTTAAGGTCTCCAGACATGCTGAAACAGAAAGGAAAGATTCAAAACGAAGGATAGAGAAGGATAGATAGGGCACATGGCTTTGGGGGATTTTTGTATTTTATAGATATAACACTTTTTCTTGAAAAATGCTTCTTTAAACTTTCTTTTTCGAAAACAAATTTCAAAAACTTTTATCTTGTCCGGTAAACCTATGCTTTGATACCAAGAGGTCACTCACAAAGGGAATGCCTTAACTTTGGTGGAGGTTTATAAGTAAAAGCCACAGATGAACTCAATACAGATATAAATACACATATTTTAAACAGCGAAAACCAAACAAACTTTTATTTCATCAATACGTGTATCAAACAAAGATTTCCATAATTGTCTCAAAATACTTTCAACATTACAACCTCATAACTGTCTTGATTATTAAAGAAGCATGAAAACATAAATAAAGTGACAAAAATCCCCATAGTGATATCCAAAGCCATTATACGAGCAAGAAAGATCCAAATCATACATCTACGTTCTTGGTGCTTGTAAAGAGCCTGACTGAGTTGAGCTGTTTCCTCCCTGTGGACCTGTGGGGGGGGAGGACGAAAGAAAAGAAGACGAAAAGAAAATAGGGTCAGACATAAAGCCTGAGTAAATCTAGTAACTCTTCAATATGTGAATAAGAAAAGGGTATGATGGATGTAAACTAAAAATAGGAAAGTTTCACAAGCAAAGGAAGTGTCGAATGTACTATCACACCCATACTATATCTCTGCATCTATTTGAATTCATTCTAACTGGAACCCCATGGTGAGGGTGAAGTGATCCCCATTCTTATTAAAGATCGGCTCCTACTCGCGTTAACTTGTGTCATACGACCCCCAAGAATTGTAGATACCTATGTTGGTCCCACCATGGGGTGTATCAAGACCCATGGTGGCGGTCCCAACACAAAACTAGAAGACATAGGTTATACTACTGGTGTCCCCAGTGCCCTGGTTGTCTGCTCCGGAGTGTGTGCACGCCCGCACCCCGTTAGACCTGCACTGTGCACCCATCGCCGTCGTTTGGCCGCTTACAATCAGCCTAGTAATCGTGCCCCACCATGCCTAGTTTCAGGGTACCATTGATACCTAACTTTGGGTTACTGCTGAAACGGGTCCCTCGTTACCAGGATTTTCTAGTCAAACATGTTAAGTGGTTAAGTGTCTGTATTTACCTAACCCCACCCATCAATTCTTGTTAAAATGTTGAATTTGGTTAAGTGTTATAGTTGACTTAACCCTACCATCTGTCCTTAGCCTCTTAGGAGCACCTGACCACTCACATTTGACAGGTATTGCTATGGTTACTGGATATGCTGGTCGGTTCCGGGCAGGTTTACACCGTAGCTCAGTCTAACCTCGGGTCATTATTGGGCTCAATGCTTAACCACCCACATTGGATAGGTATTGTTGTGACTACTGGACAGCTGGGCGGTTCCGGGCAGGTTTACATCACAACTCAATCCAACCTCGGGTTAAGCATGTCGTGTTTTCTAAATTTACATATTTTATTATTTCTCAAATATATATGTAAATGTCATATCTTTTATTTTTGGGTATATTAATTCATACCGCTTTAAATGTCATTGTCATTGGCATGTGCCAAACGTGCCAACATATATTTTTCATGTTTTACACCCAACGTTATTACCCCCGTTTGTTCGCAACGTTATAACATGTGTTGGGCTTGTCACAATTCAGCCCAACTTTATAAACGTGAGGAAAAGGGGAAATCAAGAACATGTAATACATAAAGGTGTGTGGTGCATGAACTTGCAATTTGGCGATTCAACTAACATATAACATGGGTCATGTGAACTTGCATTTGAATCAAAGTATGACTAAGTAGGTAACATATGAAATGGCATAGTTTAGGAAAATACAAACTTGTGTTTAAACATGTTAACTTGGCATAATATCAAACACAAGACTAGCATAATGTATGTTCACCAAAATGTACAATTTTAACACCTAATCATATAGCCTATGAACTTGCATAGTTTATGAAACATAGATCCAATTATACTTGCAAATAGACATAATCTTGCATAGTTTATGAAACATAGATCCAATTATACTTGATGAAACATAGGTCCAATTATACTTGCAAATGAACTTGCATAGTTTATGAAACATAGATCTAATTATACTTGCAAATAAACATAAGAACGATATCATAGGTTTTGGATTATGTAGGCATAAAAGGTCTATAACATGTTTACATAAATTCCAACTTAGACATAGTCCATGCCATCGCCATATACATAAAATGATCAAATTCTAATTTTTACCACGAACTTGCAAGTACAATCGTTCAATAGGCTTGCATCAATCAATTTTATGCCACAAACATCAATACATAAGTCATGATAGAACCATCACAATACATAGAATAATAACACAATTCTATTTTCATATACATCGAATCACATCACAATTTTTATTCATATTTTGAAAGGTCACTATACTTACAACGTGTGATGAATTCTTGTTTTCTGATTTCTGTTATTCTGATTTGGAGATGCTCTCCTTTGGGTAGCAAAGTTGCGTTGAATGATTTGATCTTCTTTTAATTTGATTCGTCTCTTAGGCTTGTTGGCTTATCTCTAGGCTTTCTAATTGACGGCCATTCCTAGTTCCTCTCCAGCAGCATGACGGCTTTTGTATTCTATTATTTGTGTGAATTTAGGGTTAGACTTGAGTTGTATTTATAAAATTTTAAATTGTTTTGAGCCATCGATGAAGCTAGGGTGAATCCAGACCATCCATCTCAAGAGAGGCCAATAAGAAAGAGACATGTAAGCCCTAGTGACTCAGCCAAGCATCAGAATTCGACCAGACCCCGACCAGGCCAGCCAGGACCTGACCAGCAGGTCATTCTGACCTGGGCGCACTTGGTAGGTGCGTCAGGCCAAAATTGTACTGGCGCACTTCCCAAGTGCGCTAGTTCAACTTTGTTCTGGCGCACTTCACAAGTGCGCCAGCACATTCTGACCCGGTTTCCGGTTTTTCTGCCCAACTTCGTTCGTCCATATCTTCTTCATACGATATCCGGTTTATGCAAACTTGAACTCTATCTCAAGCAGAATTTCGAGATGAACGCAATGGCGTAACCCATTTCCCTTGATTTCATCATTTATAATTAATTATACTTTAATTCGTGAAGCTTAACGTTATAGAATTCACGGGGTGTTACATTTACAGTGAAATATGATTTGGAATTTATAAATCTTTCTATAAAGATTTAATGGGATTTTCCAAAGTTAAATAATCATTAATATTGATTTTTGGGAAGATTAAAACTAAGTGGAGTTTTAATGAATCTTTAATTAGATTGAAAGGTGAATTGATAATTTAAATTATCAAATTTGGAAAATGGTCGAGAATGGAGTATCACCAGTTTTGCTCCGAGCGATAGTTAAATCTTTAATTAGATTTGAACGGAAAATGGTAATTAAATTTATCGATAACACTGTGGTATTAGTTATGGGGTAATAACAGTTTTGCTCCATGGGATGAATAGGTTGGGATTGGGAAATAAAATAAATAATTACTTCGGTGTGGTTCGCTAATCCCGACTAGTTTGGAAAACCATAATTTGGTTTGAAATGACATCCAAAGGAAGATTAAAGAATAAATTTTAAAGAATTTATCTTTGATAAAATTAATGGGAACCTTTCCCAAAAGATGTGAATATTTAAATAAAAGAATATTCAGAATTGGAATGAGGCGTATGTTGTGTTTTCTAGCACTTGTTTATTATATACGCGAGTTATTCTGAAGGCCGGGTTTATACCCATTCTGAATAACTGTTTCGACGATAAGTCGAAGATGAAGACGGTGGTCGAAGATCGGAGATCTTCACATCGTTTGAACGATTACTGGTGATCTTGATTGGGCTGTACACCCAAGAGGATTGAAATAGTTAGTGATCGTCCAGAAGTATTTGGAGATCAATGGATATGCAAGGTATAAAGTGCCCCCGGTTTCGTTCAGACCTAGAACGGAATTGTAAATGGACTGTGTGTATGACATTGGATTTTATTCTATGTTGATTGATTTCTATTAAATATATATTTGTTTGGCGGCGGAGAATTTATTCTCTTGCTTAACGCCCTTCACTGAGACGTACGAGCTCAGAGGTTATATATCGATAGATATCAGTCGCATGGTATGAATTGCCTGTGTGGCACGTTGAGATGCAGTGATCAAGGCTTCTGTTAAAAAGTAAAGTCTTGTGGTCGATGATCAAAGCACGACCTGCGTGGCATAGCTTTGTGTATAACGTGAATTCGCGAGCCTCACACCTCAGTATGAGTTAAAAACGGGATACGGACCGCTGGGAGAACACGACGTTTCTTTCTAGCTACGGTGGTGTCAGTGACTTACCAGCCCTGACATTTATATTATTTTCACCTGAGTGGTTGTTGGATTGCGAGACGCCTCGATTATAGGTCTGTAAGCCCGGGAAACGTGTGTTCAGGAATAACGAATCCACAAATGTAAGAGAGGGCCGGCCCGGCTGATTCCAGGGGTTGCCCAGAGTGTGTAGTCCTGAGGCATTTGCTAGAGTGTCTCGAAGCGGAGAGGAGCTTGCCCATTGCCTCGACTCATGACGGAAATCCAATTTCCAATACGAGATATTTCGGTTTTATTTGTAGAGCCTAGTATTGGCGACATGATAGATGGTACCCATGCCGCCTAGGATTCATATTTATGATTGAAATTCTTTTGACACTATACACTTATAATAGTATCAAATGATTTGTTTTAAACATACCAAGCATGTTTGACTATTATAAGGTAAAACCCTATCCTCCGGCTTGCGTTGCATTGTGTGATGGGACCTGGGTCTTATAATAGCTTCATTTTTCCAAAAAGCATTGCGTTGTTTATTCTATGCACTAGTATTCTTAGGAGGAAACCCGTTCCATGTTATATGGCATGGTCCCTTGATTTACCTAACTTTAAAATAAAATTAATAACTGTTTTAGTTCTCACACCAGTCACATGACTGACTTGGGGTTTATTGTTTTAACCTAAACTTTGGGTGCCCCTATTTTCGACGTGGGCAGCTAGTCGTTTTGGTTTTGCAGATTTATATTCATAGGATCCTGATTTACAGCTGGAACAATGCTCGGAAAGCTCTGTATCCGTGTATTACTTTCAGTTGTGTTTTGTATTATTTTCTGCTGCTATGTAATGTAATTTAAATCTCTGATATTTCTCTGATGTGCAATATTTATTATACTCTATATATTCTTGTATCTGATGGAATTGTTGTAATTAACAATTAAATGTTCTTCTGTATGTGTTCTGATTTGTCTTGTCCTCAACTTAATCCGTGCTTTCCTTCATGGGGAAGTTCGGGTCGTGTCACGCGCCATTTCCAATTCCTTTTATAATTAAAATATATTTTTATATTCTTACTTTAATTTATATAAATATTTCCGTTCTAATTCTATTCAGAATAAATTTCTCATCGTTATTATTTAAAATAATTCATTTTATATATTTAAAATTCACTAAAATTGCCAAAATAAAAATTATAAATTGGTTATGATTTTCCGGGTTGTTACATATGATCCCAAGAAAGGGAAATACAAACATCCAAATGCTTTTATACTAATATAATACGGTTTAATACAATGTTGTTTTTTAAGTGGAGTTATATTTTTCAGAGTTTTTGTAGGCAGTCTGTTTATTAAATAAACTATGGTACTAAATGTCTCTGGCTAAAAAATTATTGTAGAGTGGTACTTGTGCAACAACCCATAACTTTACGTATATTTAAAATTTACATTTGGCATAAATAAATTGAACACTAATGGTTAAAATGTAAAATTTGTTGATTTTGAGAATAATAATCAATTGAATTGAACATATATAAAATTTTAATTTAGCCTATATTAATAATTGTTGAATTTTGAATTAACATTAGGAAAATTGAATAAGATTTGAGTTATTTGGTTTATAACAGGAATTTAGACGTTACATTGTCATTAGTCAAATTTGGTAATTTAAAGACTTGAAATCTATTTATAAAGTTGATTGAAAGTTAATTTTATGATTATAGTATTGAAGTAAATTGCATTGAGTATAAATGGAATTTTAATTTAGTGTATATTGATAAAGAATTGAAATTTTGAATATAATATTAACGAATTTGATTAAAGTTGAGTTGTTTAATTTATTATTGAAATATTAATTTAATTTGATAAATAATCAAATTTATGAATTTAAATTTATGGAATCAATCTATGGGACTTATTTAAGTCATAGTTGGATTGAAATGGAATTTAATGGATATTTAAATTAAATTAAAAATGTTAAACGAATAATTCAATATTTTATTAATTAATTAACTGGGAAATTTAACCATTTTGGCGACTGTCTCGGAATCTGACGAAATCAGTTTCATCAGTTCCAGAACGGTGATTTGTTATAGAGTTTCAAATTTTGTTACAATTGGATTTGTCATTTGATCATACAGAATAAAACGTGAAAGGAATCAATGTAATAAGATAATTGTTGTTTCTCATATTGGACCTTCTATATATACACATAAATATAATTCTTTCCACCTCACCAGCTCATTTCTCTTTCACGTATAATTTCTATATTCCTATTTCTTTCTCCAGTGGCAGAAAAAAATTCCAAACCCTAATTTGAATGAAAATCCAAGCTTTAAATTGGAATCCCCTTAAAACCTAACATATTATATATCAAATCGAAGCCCTCGACGATACAAAGCTACTGGTACTATTTATTTGGACATGTAGTGCTTGGAGTTGTCGGAAATCATGGTCAAAGGTGGCTATTTTTGAAATCGTAAGCTTGAAGTTGAGGGTTTTCGATTTAAGGGTTAATCGCGAAATCAGGCATCTAGGTATTGAAGAGATCGACGACAGGAGTTAATTGCATGTGGTTGGAAGTTTTATTGTGGAGTATATCACCGGAAATTGGTGTTTTGTGCCGGATTGGGGCTTCCGTTCATCTCGTCGCAGGGGGTCCACAGTCCACCGGAGGTGATGGCGGCAGGATAGAGAGGTGCGGCGCGAGATGGCGGTCAAGTGGGTGATGGTCTCTCATGGACGGAGATGATGGAATTTTGTGGTCAAAGTCGGGCTTGATGGGTTGTTTTTCGTGTTTGGTCACTATAGTAGAAAGGAAGAAAGCGGGAATGGGTTGAAGGAGACTGCTGACGTGTCGCTCTGGTATTGGTCCTGTAGTTCATTTATTTAATATATATATATATATATATATATATATATATATATATCGATCATTCTATTCACAATAACTTATACATATGAACTCGGATTTGGACGCGGTTTGTTGCATTGGAGAAATTGTGGACGTTCTGGTACTGGTTTGGCTGCATTTGGAGACTGTGAATTTTTGGCCTTTGGTTGGATGTTCGTTCAAATAAAGACTCAAGGTAAGTGAATTTCTCGCTCACGATTAACTGAATTATTCCCATATTTACTAAATTAAATTATGAAATAAATTTGGTTGTCTGGTTGTGATTGATTGTTATTTGTTTCTTAAAACTGACATGCAAATGTGTTAATATGCAAATTTAAGTTAATAACTAATTATTTTGGTTAAACTAAATTTCTAGTTAGAAATCCTAACCCCTGTTAACTAGTGAAACGATTTAATATTTCCCGTTTGAACAAAATGGTTGTGATGGATGCCTTGGTTTGATTTGCTTACTGAATTGATATTGGTATCAAAATGTTCCATTATTCAGTATATGGGTGTTGTATACTTATTGTGACAATTAATCCCATTTTCACCCTTGATATTACGGGCATCAAATAAACCCGGGATTAATCATTTTAAAATAAATTAAGAACACATTTTGTAATGATAAATATATGTGACCCTGATGTGGATTGAAACGATATACATCCATCCCTTAAATATCGAAAAATTGAATTTAATATCACTTGGCCATAGGATAGAAAATTATATACGAACATCGTTTGGTTAAATGATTTTAATATTTGAAAATTTTATTTGATAGAAATTTTATTTAAAGGAAATATGTCGATACTCGATAAATATATTTTCTTCAAAGATCTGAACCTTGAATGTTATTGAAAATGGTTAAGGAAATTATCCCAAAACAAACTAGAAATTCTTAAATTAGGATTTGAATATGATTTGGAATTATTCACATTAATGGTGAAAATTTGAAATTAATAAATTCTCCTTGAATTTAATTTTGGAATAAAAGTATTCGACGATTGTAACAACCCGGAAAATCTGAACTAGTTTAAAAATTTTAAATTGGCTATTTTAGTGGATTTTAAATATTTAAAATAAGTATTTTAAATAATAACGATGAAAAGTATGTTTGAATCGATGTTTGAAAATAAATATAATTATTTTAAATTATAAACAAGGCCTGAAATGGCGCGACACTTTCAAAAATTCAATTCAAAATTTGACTGACTGTACCGGGTGCAAGATAAAACGAATTTTAGTGAAACCAAAAATATTTAAATATGTTAATGAATATATTTCTAACGAATCTGAAAAATCGAAGTTTCATAGCGGGAATCAAAAGTTATGGCCATATGAATTTTCAGAAAGGTCGCTATAGAGAATATATAGCCCTTGAAAATAGACATTTTGCAAACGACCTCAGAATTCGACGAAACCACTTTTGTTGGATCCGAGATGTCAAATTATTACTAGGTTTCAAATTCCATAATTTTTTAAGTTAATATGTGAGCGTGGCGAAGGCGAATGTGTTTAGTTGATTTCAGTTAAATTGGATCGACCAGAAAATGGCCATTTATCAAATGGTCTCAGAATTCGACGAAACTAGTTTTGTTGGGACCGTATCATCAAAACATAGCTATATTTATTTTTCTGGAATTTTTAGAATCAGTATGTGGCCCCGACAAATTGAAATGTACGTTCAAATCGAATATTGAATGTTTTATATTTTAATTTGAAGGAAAACTGACTGAAACATTCGAATTGGCCTACGAAACATATCCCATTGTGTTCGGGATGGGGGTATTTAGCTAGTGGTGACAATCGTTGGGTCTGGATTGGAGTCCGTATGGGGAAACACTATTTTAAAAATCAAATAAGGCACGGGTCAATAGGAAAATTCCTTCATAAATTTAAAAATATAATAATTCCTGAAACCCTCGTTGCTCTTCACGATCGAGGGCGGAAACCCGTTCGCCACTTCCAGGCCATATTCCGGCCGCCACGATCATCGTTGACCCCTACTCCTTTGCAACTTTTTGAAGAGCTCTCCTCCCTCGTCAAATCCATATAAGCTACCCCCTCTATCACCTCGTCTACGTCGAGTTTCGGGTCCCCAAAGTTCTGGTCTTTGACCCGCCGCCCCGATCACCTCAGGCGATCGATCCAGGCCGGACCACCCTGCGCACGTGCGCCACCCCTAGCTCCTCGACGTGGTACAGGCTGATCGTTGTATCGTGCTACAGATTTTGTGAAATCAGCAAACCTAGTTTTGAAGAATTTCATATGGTAACTACTGTTTTAATATTAAAATGATTATAGCACTTTAAAGCGCTACGGTTTATGTCTTTACAATAAAAATCATATCTTTTTCGTTTGTGGTCGAAATTCAGTGAAACAAGAGGCACCGGGATCGTGAGGACGTCTTCTACATTTTAGAAGAGACCGGATATTTTTCTGAGCCTTCTGCAATTTTTGATGGAGTGGAACCCAATGTGAGATTTCTGAATTATAAACGATTTGGAAAGGATGATGTATAAATTATATAGTCGATGTATGAGTTATATAAGCATTGTACACCTCATGTATAAGCATTGTATAAGTTGTATGTTTGATGTATAAGTTATATATGCATTGTAAAAATTATATATGCGTTGAAATGATTGAAATGAATTGGAATGAAATCAGAATATATTTGTGTACGTGTATATATATATATATATATACACACACACACACACACTCCCCTCGTCCACAGACCATGGACGATATATATTGGTTGTGATATTGTTTGGATTATTTGGTTGATGTGAAATTTGGTGAATACCATGAATGGTTGATTAGAAATGATTGATTGTGATTGAAATCCCAATAGGATTAGTATATAGGAAAATTCGTCTGCATACGAACTAGATATTGAAATCCCCATTGTCAAAAACCGCGAGGTTTTAAGGTAGAGTGAGGAGCCGTACTCAAGACGGTGCCGGTTTTAACTACCCTGCCGTTATGCTGCCGAAATTTTCTGAAATATTTCTGTGTTTGATTTATTTTCATGTGTTGAAACTATATTCATGTGTTGAATAGAAATTCATGTATTGAACAAAATTCATGTGTTGAATGACATTCATATATTGAAATAAATTGTTTTACAATAAAAATTACATTTTTATCATCTATGTGAAGTATATAAAATCTTCGTGTTTTGAAATAAATTGTTTTACAATAAAAATTACATTTTTAACATCTATATGAAGTATATAAAATCATCGTGTTTTGAAATAAATTGTTTACAATAAAAATTACATTTTTATCATCTATATGAAGTATATAAAATAATCGTGTTTTGAAACGAATTGTTTTACAATAAAAATCACATTTTTACCTTATGTATGAACTATAGAAAATAATTGTGTTTTGAAATAAATTGTTTGACAATAAAAATCACATTTTTATTATATATATGAATGGTTAAAAAAATAGTGATGTGTAGAAATAAATATCTGTTGGATAAAAATATCATTTTTATCAAATGTATGAAATGACTATGGTTTTGGAATAGACGAATGAAATATATATATATATATATATATATATAATTAAAATAAATCGAATAACGAAGCTGCAGTTCATATTTTGAAACCGTGATTTAAAACGATTATTGCGGGAGTTTCGACCATCGGATTTTCCTGAAACCACAACCGTTGGGTTCGCTTTGGAAATATCTTTCCAACGACACCAACTTTGTAAAGATCCAACTGTTGGATTGTATGGAATTTTTAATTCAAATCTGAAGAAAAACAGTGCCAAAATCGATTATATATATATATAATTAAAATAAATCGAATAACGACGCTGTAGTTCATATTTTGAAATTGTAACTTCAAACGATTGTACCGGGAGATCCGACCGTCAGATTTTCCCAAAACTGAAACCGTTGGATTCGTTTTCAAAAGATCTTTCTAATGATATAAAATTTGTGAAGATCCAATGGTTAGATTTTCAGATATGTGTAAATCAAATCTGAAGAAAAACAGCGCCATGGCCGCGTTATGGCCTGAAGCATCGTTTGAATGAATTGGCTATTTTAAAATAAATAAAAATAGCGATAAATCGTTATAAAATATTATAAACGATATGGAATGGAAATAAACTGAATTTACTCGGTTTATTGGATGTTTGATGGTTGAATGTGTTTGGCGTGAAAATTACATTAAAGAACAGAATTAATGATGTCGAATAATTTAACCATTGAAATGAATCGATTTGAAATTCTAAATATACGTGAATTATTTGAAAAGGCCGAGTTAATTCTCATTTCAAATAATTGATCGACGATTAAAAGTCGAAGATATGAAGACGGTGCAAGACCGATGATCTTCACGTCAAATGGACGGGTGTCGCTGATGCTCATGATAGGAGTAGCTACCTTGAAGGTGCTGAAGTAGTAGCCGTCTGGACGTACATGTTGATTGTACAGATGTGCGAGGAATAAAGACCCTCCAATTTCGTTCAGACCCAGAATGGACTTGTAAATGGACTGTGTGTCTGACATTGGATTTCATTCTGTGTGATTGATAGACGTCAGTTGCATGGCGTGAACTGCCTGTGTGGCATGCTGAGATGCAATAATCAAAGCTTTTGTTGAAAACATAGCTCTGTGGTTGATGATCAAAGAAGGGATTTGAATAGCTAGCTTTGTGTTTAGCGTTGTTTCGCGAGCCTCACACCTCGGTATGAGCCAGAAATGGGAGAGGACATCAGGGAGGACCTGCATTTCTTTCTAGCTAGGAGTGGTGTCAGATTTTACACGGCCTGACATTTTACTTATGTGGACGATGTATTGTGAGGCGCCTCGGTTAGTTCGGTTTCTTTGGAGCTGATGGTCTGGTCGGGATAGGACCAGTTCACGCCCCATAGGGTGGGGAAATGCAGTTTTCAGGGTTTAAGTTTAATCCACATCGAGTGGACCGGCCCTGAAGATCCAAGGCTTGACTGAGTACTTGCCTGAGACATGGTAGGATAGATTGTCTCGAAGCGGTAAGGACGATCCCTGGCCTTGGTTCATGACGGAAATCCAATTTCCAAATACGGCATCGTGCGGTTTTGATTGTATATATATATAGCGACATGATATATGGTACCCATGCCGTCTGTGATTGATAGTTATGATTCAAATTGTTTTTGAAACATATCAACACTAGCAATAATATCAAATGATTTGTTTTGCTTGTATCAAGCATATTTTGGCCATTATAAGGTAAAACTCTATCCTCCGGTTTGTGTTGCATTGTGTGATGGGAACTGTGTCTTATAATGGCTTCATTTTTACGAAAAGCATTGCGTTGTTCAAAGATTTACTTTATGATATACACTGGCAATCACTGGAGTGAACCTATTCCACGAAAGTGGCGTGGTCCTGTGATTGGCCATATTGTAAAATATGTTAAGTAGATTTCTCATACCAGTCCCATGACTGACTCGTAGCTTGTTTCACTTGCAAACTCGGGTGCCCCAATTTCTACACGGGAAGCCTTGTATTCAGGTTTTGCAGGCTCTTTCTGGATAGCTATGGAGCTGGAGATGGACTCTATCATTTATCTCTTTTTACGCGGTTCAACTCCTATTGTACATATTATGTTTTGTTTTCCGCTGTAGACAATTTATGTAAAGCTGAACTGTATTTGTACTAAGTATGATCCTGTATACTATGTAGCTATGATGTTTATATTTATTCAGTATATTCTGTTGTACATTTTCTGATGTATTTATTTATTTCTGTTCTGCTGTTATCTGTTTATGTGTTATATTCCAAAGATTACCCTTGCCACCATGGAACGGGGTTTGGGTCGTCACGACGATACTCAGAGTTGTGTTAACTCATTGTTAATATTGATTTGAATCCTTTGAATCGAATGATTAGTTTGTATAATGTTTTTGAAACGTGATGGGAAAACTAAATAAACTCTCTTGAGACCGGGATATATATATATATATACTCAATTTATTGAAATTTGGAAGAAAAGAATAATCATGGTTTTGAAATTTATTTTATAAAAATAATATATACACTGTTGTTTCATAAATAAATTATATTCTATTATTCAAAACTTATCTTAGTAAAATTTGTAACCAACAACTATTTTGTTTATAAATAAGTATAATCATATTCTATTTTTCAAAATTATTTAGTAATGCTTTTATTATATGTATATACCTAGTGTTTTAAACTATTTTAATTACTTTATTTTATAAAAAAAGGTTTATATAAAGGTTTTATTTTATAATTATCTATTTTTCCTAGTTATATTAAATGATTGTAATTTCTTCCTGACTGGGGAACTGTTTGATTTAAACCGTTGATTCAAGTTGAGATTTGATATAAAGTTATATTCTATTTGAATATAAATCGATTGTAAAACGATTATTATATTTCAATGTGAAATATACTCTACTTGAAAATAAAATGGGATTTTGAAAATGATTATAATGAGTTGATATGAAACCGATTCTATTTGTAATGTCCTATATTTTTTAACACTAATTTCGAATATTAAAATCCGTTTTAAATATTAATTTGGTGATATTAATTGATTATCGTTAAATAGAACTGTTTATGAATTAAATATTATTTATTGATATTATATAAAGTTTAAAAAAATGATCTTATTCAAAACGATCTCCGTTTTCGACAAAACGAGTTTTATTGGAATGCGTATAATTGATTATTGCTATATTTCCAGTTTGGAGCCCAACAGAGTTGTTTTGTCGATAGACGCAATTTAAAGGTGAACCGATAAATTAAAATAACGTCGTTGTGCAAACGGAGTTCGAATTCAACGAAATTAATTTCGTTGGGGCCGGAATGAGAAGACAAAGTAGTGTAATTTTTTTTCATTATGGTTGGACTCAGTGTATGTCAGTGCGAATTTAACGAACCACATTAAGTTTCGATACCATATTAAATAAATAATTAATTATGAATAAAATGAAATCCTAAGCCAAACGAAACCTACACCGTATATGAAATTCCTAATCAACTACACATGGATACATACCTGTCTTAATCCACCCAAGTAAAACAGATAACCTATCCAAAAAGCCTGCATACCTATTCATGCACAGTTCCACTGATTAGCCCACACCATTTCTCTATGACTTAGATGCATGAACATGCCTATCCAAAACATGCTTCTATACCTTTCAACAATACACTAGCCTATGGAAACTACAGATGTCTATCTATTTATGGTATCACCCTATCATCTATAGTATGCCTCCATATGCCAATTCACAACAGCAATACAGTGCCAACAACGCCGAACTGAAAGGAAGCCTAGCTAGTAGTGTTTGTTTTTCAACATCCTATACTGGAAAAGCTGAAGTAACACATATTTTTCAGCTAATCTAAGTAACAGCCTTACCCTATATGTAAATAAACAAACAAAATATCTTCCTTCCTTCTCCTATATAAACACGCGGAGTGTCTTTCTCTTGACATACAAAAAGCTTCTTCATAAAATATAAAACCATCGATCTATGTAAAATCATAACAAATTGAAATCTCAACGAAATGGAGTGAGGTTGGACTCGTTGGGATCACGAGCTTAAGCGCTTTCTCCCTACAATGACCATTTTGGGTTCAGAATAAAATGCTCATGCTGCAAAAAGGAACCGGCGTGGTCTGGTGATTTGTAGGGGGTAGCGTGTCGATCAGGTGGTAGGCGGCGTTGCTAGGAGGAGTTGCGGAGGATCTGGTGATGTTCAAACCATATCGTATGGTGGAGTGTCTGAGATCCGACAGAGGGTGGTTCGCTTGCTGGAAGGAAGTCATGACACTGATGGGTACCAACGATGCTGGCAAGGGTGGTGCTCGGAGCGTGTGGTGATTGCATGGGTCAGCATAAATGACTTTGAGTGTTCAAAAAGTTATGGCCCTGTTAAGCTTGAAAATGGCATGACATTTGGGTGAAGTAGTAAATGGAGGATGTACAGTGTTATTTGAAGTGAAAGGATGGGGAAGAAAACTACTGTTGCTTGTAAATTCTTTTCGGATGAAGAAGAGCTTTTAATGTGTAAGTGAAGGCATGGAATGGCCGTTGAATAGAAAGGATACTGCCAATTATAAACAAGGAAGAAGAAGTGTCGATCAGTAGTGGGGAGCTTTTGCGGTTCAACGGGGTTTGGAGAAGTGCCCCTGTGTGTGCAAAAGAAGGAGTAGTAGTGTTTAGTTGATAGCGGTTGTAAAGGGGAAGTCACTGGAGGTTTCTGCGTTGGATTTCCACGTAGACTTGGTTAAGAACGAAGCGGCTAAAATCACGGCTAGACATGAAAAGGAGCAATTTGCTGTAGCAGTATTTAGGGGAGTTTTGTACTAAAGTGCAAATTAAAGGAATGGGCACTACAGCGTTTATTGTTTCTGAAATAAGGTTATAGGAGGAGAGAAAGATTGGCGGGCCATAGTTCTTTGGTGGCCTTTAAGACCATAAATAATAATAATAAAAATAAAAAAATATGAAGAGGAATGGGATCGATTGAACCAACCGGTTTATGCTGGGTTTAAAAGGAATTAAAAGGCGGTTGTTTATATGGAATTGTTTGGAGAAGGCTCTCTAGTGAAAAGGGTAAAAGGATTGGTAACGTAACAATTTATTTAAGGTATAATTTTGTTTAATTATTAATTAGAAATTTTAAACATAATTATAACTTGTAATAACGATAATAAATGCATACGATCGTAGAATCACGTGAAACTGGAAGCGATTCGATCATGAGGACGGGTACTATGCTACTGAGCAGTTTCGGACAGGACCAGAAGCAGTAAGATTTCCATTTAATTTTAAACGTCAGTTTAAAATTAAATAAAATAACGTGGGGATCATGAATTTAAAATAAGGTGAGTTAACCCTTACACTTTTCTAGAATATTATGATGTGTTAAATTCATATAAAAATAATTTATTGTTGATTAGATAATTGCATGACTTGGTTGATTGGTTGTTTAATTATTATTGACAAATTATATTTGTCGTATTGGATTATTTTCATTTAAGTATTGTTTATATATTATCATGAAATATTATTATCTGTGATACAGGGACGACCAGGTTGGAGGGATCCGACCGGATTCCTCAAATACACTATAAGTTGTTTATATTATTTAAATATGAAACTGTTTAACCCAAATGATGTTACTGATTGAATATTGAATGTTGAACTGAAATTCAACGTTGATGTGATTTTTTTAAATCAATAGACGGTACTGATTGAGTTATTGGCTGAAAATGGTCTAATCCTATTTTTAAGACGTTAGTTCGCCGTCAGGTGAATTGACGTAATTGCAGTTATAAAATTTATTTTATAATCGGAGCAAAGTTTTAAAATTGATTTTTTTAAAAAATAAAAGTTTAAAAATAAGAGGATACTTATAAATGGTATTATAAAATATTTTACATCAATTTTAATAAGTATAGAAGCCAAAATTTAACCTAACGGTTATTGTTTTGAAACAACTGTTTAATTAAAACAGATAAGCAATATAATTAGATTAAATTATATTAATCTAATAAGAGACGTAATCACAATCAGTTAATAAATAACTGATATTTTAAGTTGATGAAGTCAACAGTTTAATTAAAGTGGTAATTTGAATTGATCGGTTTTCGATTAATCTAATGGAAATGGTTTAACGAACCATTAGTTTAATTTAATAATATTTCTTAAATATAAATTATCTTTTAGTGATATTTAAAAACGCTTATGATTGATGAATCATAAGTAAAGTAGTTATTATTTAATAATATCGTTAAATGATTAGCTAATCTATTTTAATGAAGTAAACTAGTTCGCTTTAGATAATGATGAAATTAATTATTATTGCAATTATTAATAAATAAAGAAACTAGTTTCTTAAATGGACGAACATTAAAAAGTAATCGACACTAAGAATGAATCGTGTTAGAAGCAATGTATGCCAAAGTTATGGAATAAGTTGTGAAGCTAATATGGCATTTTAAGTAAGTGTACTTAATAAATAAATTAAGTGCAAGCAAAGACATGGGAAGTAGTTTTCAATTTTTAAAGGATATGTCATAAAAGATTTAGATAAGATTTTTGTTTTCTTAATTACTAAAATTAGTCAACAAGAAGGTAAATCTAAATTTTGATATTTAAGGGAGGAAGATTAATGTATGAAGAAAAGGGTAAGAACTTAATTGGATTTTTGTGAAAAGGACTTGGTAAATGGGTTTCAAAATAAAACCAAAAGAAAATGAGTTATATTATAGAGGATTAAAGCAAAAAAAAAGTTTGCGTTAGTCAACTTGACTTGAATATAAAGTAAAAGTGATTTATTTTGAAAATAAATATGCCAATTTGGAAAATGGTTAGTAAAAACCATATTTGTAAGAAAATAGAAAATGGAAATGATAGGTTGGGTGTTTTAAACTTTTATCAATTCTGAGATAAGAACGTTGTCGGTTAAGGTCTGAGAGGTAACTAAAACCCCCAACTTGAACGGCTTCACAATTATACAGGGATGATATTAGCTCGTAACGGTAAAGGTATTGAAAATTGGTTTATTACAAGATAATGTTGCAACATTATTTGCAAGATTCGGAATATAATTGAAATAGTAAGTTTCAAAGTAAACAATGAATAATTAAACAAGGCTTAAATCAAGTTTGAATCATGAGTTTTTTATTATCTGGAGTTAAGAATAAACGGCGATCTTCGCAAGTCAAAGGTAATGTATGAGATTTGGCGAATATATAGAGATGTTTTGAAAATGAAAGGGAGATGGGTAAATAAAGATATATTATTGTTTTCAATATCACAAATGAAGGAGATGTTAGTAATATAAAATAGGAAATTGAAATGGAAATAGTAACCAAAGTGGATAAAAATTGGTTAGATGAATTAAGTTTCAGATCCAATCTAAAATCGCGCATTTTAAAACAAGAAATGGAATTGGATTAAGTTAAAATCGGAAAAGGTTTAAAGTAAGTTTTTAATTAAGTTTATATAATCTTTGATTTATATTTGACTCAATGGCTTATTTAAAATGTTAAAAAGATATACTGAATATGATAACTGATATGATTTTTAAAGAAATTGGAACCTATTATACATTGGTTGTGTTGAGTAACTTTCAAAGTGTCGATCTAATGTTGGCTTCAGCCTTCGGGGTTAATACTAAGAGATTTATTCACTTACTGATTTACAATAGGAGCTAATGAAGTATAAATGAGATGATAATTGAATATTCTTATAGGATATAAGAAAAGGGAAACGTTTTTCCAAGTATTAAAGATACTGAGGTTCAAATTAACCATTCCTTGATTATCAAAGAGGCCAAGTGATATTGAACCAGTACATATATTTTATTTTTATGGATGAATGTTTGTTTATTTGATAATTAAATAACCGACTATCAAATCTGACCAATTATCGATTGTTGGTACGGAAAGACCGGGATCGAATTTACTATCGAAAACCATTCCGACCAGCAAATATGTAATCATGGAAGAGATCAGACGATGATCAAGATGGAGCATTTGAAGACCATAGATCTTCATAAAGCGGAAGAAATACTTATAATCTCTAGTTGGCCCCTTGAGATACACTGTGATTCGGTCGTGTTTGGAATCTATGGTTGCAAGGACTACTCGCTACTGATCCTTGCTATAAGGATGTGGTAGGAGGGTGCCTTCGGTTCATTCTGTTCCTGGATGACATGTATGGATGATGTGAGACTCAAAAAGTAAACAGGGGCCAGATGTTCAAAAGATTATAACCTCGAGCCTCACGATTGGGAAATGACAAAAATCGGGCAGGCAGCATGGCTATGTGGGTCGCACACATCAAGGTGTATTGTCACCATCTAGAGAATATTCATTTTGTTACTTCTTTTCAATGTTGTATCTTCCAGGAACGGTTATGTTGCTAGCAACCGTAGGTGACAATATGTTCGATACACTCAAGAGAAATGAGTGGTTGGTCAAGTGTGGGCCGGATTGCAAGACATTCTTGTTGAACCCAGTGTATTTCTCTCTAAAGATACACTATCGGTAGGTGGATCCATACCTTGTCATAGTCAGAATCCAATCTCCAATAAGCACCCGCGGTTTTGATTGTATACTATATATATGGAGCGTGAGATGCAAGCGTTCCGCTAGATTCTATTATTTGTACTTAGACACTATTATAATATCATATAAGATATACGATTTCAAAATATTTTGGGTTAAAGTAAGGTAAAAACCATCCGTATTTATGTGTGGGATGGTCTTACTATTATCCTTTTCTTTTGAAAGGATTTTCAAAGTTAAACAAGTTGTTGTGCTATAAATTTGTCACTGAAAGTATTCCAGACTGATCCGGGTGAATTTTTCTTTGCTTCAAATGTGCTCGGGTCAGACCAATTATATTTACAGGTTAGGTTCCGCTTGGAGTTTAGGAGCTAGAAGCAGGAGGCTTCATCTTTAGTTATTTAGAGTTTATTTCCGCTGTGTCTGATATATGATGTACTCTGATGATTGGTATGTTTACTTATTTTATTTTTGTATAAATATAATTGATCTATTATATTTTATTCGTTCCGCTTTGAGATTATGTTCTGATGTTCTTATTCTTCTATTCTAATATTCCTTTCTTTTCTTATCTCACCCTCTACTTTCTTTCTCATAACGTTCCGGTATTTTCGGTGCTTGAATATCGACTTGGTGTTTTGTGTCGATTTTCAGGGTCAAAAATCTCTGGTCGTTAAAGTGGTATCAGAGCTATTGGTTGAGTAGTAACCTTGGCTCTATGGTGTAACTCAATAGAGATGGGGTTAGTAATGCCCTAGATTGAGTTTGAGTGTGTGTATGAGACCGCGTATTTGTAATTTGAATATAAATTTTTTTTTAAATTGTTTTGTAAAGCGGGTAAATGAAATAATTTTGCCCAAATTATATTTGTATGGAAAAAGGAAATAATTTTCTATATTGGTTGTTTGATTGTTTTGCTTGATTTGATTAGAACTCAAAATGAATTATGAAATAAATAAAACAAGAAATTTGGAAATCGAATCGTAATGATGGAAACCAATAGGATATTAATCGATTGATATTATTAGTAAATGCAGACCCGTAAGTATCGGTGTTGAATAAAATTCAAAAGATTTTGTTGGTTGTTATTTAAATATTGGATTGAATTAAATTCATCAAATGGGTCAATAAAAATATATGAGGAATTGAAACTAAAATCCAATAAAATAAATTGGGAATAACATCGTTTATGAAATGAAACAGGATTATTTTACCCTGTATTCGTTATTGGCATTGTAAGTTGAGTTAAGTGCAGATATTAGACGGTTATGGAAATTGGCTTGATTATAGAGACTGAAGTACAGATTGGAAGTACAAACAAAGAGAAGTTCATTGATTTGCTTAAAAATTGGAGCTGACTTGTCCGACAAATAGGTAAACTTTAAATAAGTGGTTGGTAATTGATTCTATACCCCTGAGTTGGGTAGCCATATGGGTTTTGGTTTTCTTTTGGAGAAGTTGAGGCCTAGTGTGGCAGTTGTAGTTGTACCAATCAAACCACGCAGAGGAGGTGCTGGCGAAATTTTCGAAAACCTTTAAAAGTTTGAATTTAATTGGGTAATAATTCAAAAATAATTATTTTTTAATATAGTTGGGTTCGGAGCATTTTTCTTACATTGTAATTTCGGGGACGAAATTCTTTTAAGGGGGGAAGAATGTAACGTCCCAGATTTTTGAACACTAATTTCGAATATTAAAATCCGTTTTAAATATTAATTTAATGATCGTTAAATAGAACTGTTTATGAATTAAATATTATTTATCGATATTATATAAACTTTAAAAAAATGATCTTATTCCAAATGATCTTCGATTTCGATAAAACGAGTTTTATTGGAATGCCAATAATTAATTATTGCTATATTTCTAGTTTGGAGCCCAATGGAGTTGTTTGGTCGGTAGACGCAATTTTAGGGTGAACCGATAAATTAACATAATGTCGTTGTGCAAACGGAGTCCAAATTCAACAAAATTAATTTCGTTGGGACCGGAATGAGCAGTTGAAGTAGTGTATTTATTTTCGTTATGGTTGGACTCAGTGTATGCCAGTGCGAATTTAACGAACCACGTTAAGTTTCGATACCGTATTAAATAAATAAATAATTATAAATAAAATGAAATCTTAAGCCAAACGAAACCTACACCATATATGAAATTCCTAATCAACTACACATGGATAAATACATGTCTTAATCCACCCAAGTAAAAAAGATAACCTATCCAAAAAGCCTGCATACCTATTCATGCACAGTTCCACTGATTAGCCCACCACATTTCTCTATGACTCAGACGCATGAGCATGCATATCCAAAACATGTTTCTATAACTTTTAACAATACACTAGCCTATGGAAACTATAGATGTCTATCTATTCGTGGGATCACCCTATCATCTATTGTATGCCTCCACACGTCAATTCACAGCAGCAATATAGTGCCAACCATGCCGAAGTGAAAGGAGGCCTAACTAGCTATGTTTGTTTTTCAACATCTTATACTGGAAAAGCTAAAGCTTCCCATACTCTTAAAAGATTAAACGATGCACCCTCTTCTGAAATCATTTACACCTTGACAGGACAAAACAAAGAGCAACACATATTTTTCAACTAATCTAAGTAACAGGCTTACCATATATGTAAATAAACAAAAAATATCTTCCTTCCTCCTCCTATATAAACACGTAGAGTGTCTTTCTCTTGACATACAAAAAGCTTTTTCGTAAGATATAAAACCACCGATCTGTGTAAAATCATAACAAATTGAAATCTCAGCGAAACGGAGTGAGGTTGGACTCGTTGGGATCACGAGCCCAAGGGCTTTCTCCCTACAGTGACCGTTTTAGGTTCAAAAAAAAAATTTATGACACTGCAAAAAGGAACTGGCGTGGTCTGGTGATTTGTAGGGGGTAGCGTGTCGATCAGGTGGTAGGCGGCGTTGTTAGGAGGAGTTGTGGCGGATCTGGTGATGTTCAAACCATATCGTGCGGTGGAGTGTCTGAGATCCGATAGAGGGTGGTTCGCATGCTAGAAGGAAGGCATGACAATGATGGGTACAGGCGATGCTGGCAAGAGTGCTGCTCGGAGCGTGCGGTGCTTGCATGGGTTAGCATGGTTTACTTCGAGCGTTCAAAAAATTGCGGCCCTGTTAAGCTTGAAAATGGCATGACATTTGGGTGAAGTAGTAAATGGAGGATGTACGGTGTTATTTGAAATGAAAGGATGGGGAAGAAAACTACTGTGGCTTATAAATTCTTTTCGGATGAAGAAGAGCTTTTAACGTGTAAGTGAATGCATGGAATGACTATTAAATAGAAATGATACTACCAATTATAAACAAGGAAGAAGAAGTGTCGATCAGCAGTGGGTGGCTTTTGCGGTTCAACAGGTTTTGGAGAAGTGCGCCTATTTGTGCAAAAGAAGGAGCAGTAGTGTTGAGGTGATAGCGGTTGTGAAGAGGAAGTCGCTGGAGGTTTCTGCGATGGATTTCCATGAAGACTTGGTTGAGAAAGAAGTGGCTAAAATCACAGCTAGACATTAGAAGGAGTAGTTTGCTGTAGCAGTATTTAAGGGAGTTACTTACTGAGTGCAAATTGAAGGAATGGGCTCTGTAGCGTTTAATGTTTCTGAAATAAGGTTATAGGAGGAGAGAAAGGTTGAAGGGCCATAGTTCTTTGGTGGGCTTTAAGGCAATAAATAATAGTAAAAAAAAATATGTAGAGGAATGGGATCAACTGAACCAACTGGGTTATGCTCGGTTGAAAAAGAATTATAAGGCGGCTGTTCATATGGAATTGTTTGGAGAAGGCTCTTTGGTGAAAAGGGTAAAAGGATTGGTAATGTAACAATTTATTTAAGGTATAATTTTATTTAATTATTAATTAGAAAATTTAAACAGAATTATAACTTGTAATAACGATAATATATGCATACGATCGTAGAATCACGTGAAACTGGAAGCGATGCGATCATGGAGACGGGTACTATGCTACTAAGCAGTTTCAGATAGAACCAGAAGCAGTCAGATTTCCATTTAATTTTAAATGTAAGTTTAAAATTAAATGAAACAACGCGGGGATCGTGAATCGAAAATAAGGTGAGTTAAACCTCACGCTTTTCTGAAATATTATGATGTGTTAAATTCATATAAAAATAATTTATCGTTGATTGGATGATTGCATGGCTTGGTTGATTGGTTGTTTTATTAATGTCGACAAATTATATTTGTCGTATTGGATTATTTTCATTTAAGTATTCTTTATATATTATCATCAAATATTATTATCTGTGATACAGGGACGAACAGGTTTGAGGGATCCAACCGGATTCCTCAAATACACTGTAAGTTGTTTATATTATTTGAATTTGAAATTGTTTAACCCAAATGATGATATTGATTTAATATTGAATGTTGAATTGAAATTCAGCGTTGAATTGAAATTCAATGTTGATGTGATTGTTTTTAAATCAATAGACGGTATTGATTGAGTTATTTGCTGAAAATGGTCTAACCCTATTTTTAAGACGTTAGTTCACCGTCCGTTGAATTGATGTAAATGCAATTATAAAATTTATTTTATAATTGGAGCAAAGTTTTAAAATTGATTTCTTTTTAAAATAAAAGTTTAAAAATAAGACGATACTTATAAATGGTTTTATAAAATATTTTGCAGCAATTTTAATAAGTATAAAAGCCAGAATTTAACCTAACGGTTATTGTTTTGAAAATAACTGTTTAATTAAAACAGTTAAGCAATGTAATTTGATTAAATTATATTAAATCTAATGAGAGACGTAATCGGAATCAGTTAATAAATAACTGATATTTTAAGTTGACAAAGTCAACAGTTTAATTAAAGTGATAATTTGAATTCATCGGTTTTTGATTAATCTAATGGAAATGGTTTAATGAACCTTTAGTTTAATTTAATAATATTTCTTAAATATTAATTACCTTTTAGTGATATTTAAAAATTCTTATGATCGATAAATCATAAGTAAAGTAGTTATTATTTAATAATATCGTTAAATGATTAGCTAATTTATTTTAATGAAGTAAACTAGTTCACTTTAGATAATGATGAAATTAATTATTATTTCAATTAATAATAATTAAATAAACTCATTTCTTAAATGGATGAACATTAAAAAGTAATCGGCACTAAGAATGTATCATGTTAAAAGCAATGTATGCCAAAGTTATGGAATAAGTTATGAAGCTAATATGGCATTTTAAGTAAGTGTACTTAATAAATAAATTAAGTGCAAGCAAAGACATGGGAAGTAGTTTTCAATTTTTAAAGAATATGTCATAAAAGATTTAGATATGATTTTTGTTTACTTAATTACTAAAATTAGTAAACAAGAAGGTAAATCCTAAATTTCAATATTCAAGGGAGGAAGATTAATGTATGAAGAAAAGGGTAAGAACTTAATTGTATTTTTGTGAAAAGGACTTGGTAAATGGGGTTCAAAATAAAAGCAAAAGAAAATGAGTTATATTACAGAGGATTAAAGCAAAAAAAAAATTTGTGTTAGTTAACTTTACTTGAATAAAAAGTGAAAGTGATTTATTTTGAAAATAAATATGCCAATTGGAAAAATGGTTAGTAAAAACCGTATTTGTAAGAAAATAGAAAATGGAAATGATAGGTCGGGTGTTTTAAACTTTTATCTATTGTGAGATAAGAACGTTTTCGGTGAAGGTCTGAGAGGTAACTAAAATACCCCAACTTGAACGGCTTCACTATTATCAAGGGATGATATTAGCTTGTAACGGTAAAGGTATGGAAAATTGGTTTATTACAAGATAATATTGCAACAATATTTGCAAGATTCGGAATATAATTGAAATAGTAAGTTTCAAAGTAAACAATGAATCATTTAAAAGGGTTTAACTCAAGTTTGAACCATGAGTTTGTTATTATCTTGAGTTAAGAATATATGGCGGTCTTCGCAAGTTAAAGGTAATGTATGAGATTTGGTGAATATATATAGATGTTTTGAAATAAAGGAATGAAAGGGAGATAGGTAAATAAAGATATATTATCGTTTTCAATATCACGAATGAAGGATATGTTAGTTATATAAAATAGGAAATTGAAATGGAAATAGAAACCAGAGTGGATAAAAATTGGTTGGGTGAATTAAGTTTCGGATCCGATCTTAAATCGCGCATTTTAAAACAAGAAATGGAATTGGATTAAGTTAAAATCGGAAAAGGTTTAAAGTAAGTTTTTAATTAAGTTTATATAATCTTTGATTTATATTTGAATTAATTGCTTATTTAAAATATTAAAAAGATATACTGAATATAATAAGGGATATGATGCAGTTTTAAAGAAATTGGAACCTATTATACATTGGTTGTGTTAATTAACTTTCAAAATGTCGATCTGATGTTGGTTTCAGCCTTCGGGGTTGATACTGAGAGATTTATTCACTTACTGATTTACAATAGGAGCTAATGAAGTATAAATGAGATGATAATTGAATATTATTAGAATATAAGAAAAGGGAAACGTTTTTCTAAGTATTAAAGATACTGAGGTTCAAATTAACCATTCCTTGATTATCAAAGAAGCCAAGTGATATTGAACCAGTACATATATTTTATTTTTATGGATGAATGTTTGTTTATTTGATAGTTAAATAACCGACTATCAAATGGACCAATTATCGGTTGTTGGTACGGAAGGACCGGGATGGAATTTATATTCGAAACCCATTCCGACCAGCTATTACGTAATCATGGAAGAGATCAGACGAGGATCGAGATGGAGCATTTGAAGACCATAGATCTTCATAAAGCGGAAGAAATACTTATAATCTCTGGTTGGCCCCTTGAGATACACTGTGATTCGGTCGTGGTTGGAGTCAACGGATTGCAAGGACTAATCGCTACTGATCCTTGGGGTGATTCCTATAAGGATGTGGTAGGAGGGTGCCTTTGATTCATCTTGTTCCTGGATGACGTTTATGGGCGATGTGAGACTCAAAAAGTAAATGGTGGCCAGATGTTCAAAAGATTATAACCTCAAGCCTCACAACTGGGAAATGACAAAAATCGGGCAGGCAGCATAGCTATGTGGGTCGCACCCATTAGGGTGTATTGTCACCATCTAGAGAATATTCTTTTTGTTACTTATTTTTAATGATGTATCTCTCAGGAACGGTTATGTTGCTAGCAACCGTAGGTGACAATATATTTGATACACTCAAGAGAAATGAGTGGTCGGTCATGTGTGGGCTAGGTTGCAAGACGTTCTTGTTGAGCCTAGTGTATTCCTCTCTAGAGATACACTACCGGTAGGAGGATCCATACCTTGTCATAGTCAGAATCCAATCTCCAATAAGCGCCCGCGGTTTTGATTGTATACTATATATGTGTAGCGTGAGATGCAAGTGTTCCGCTAGATTCTATTTATTTGTACTTAGAAAATATTATAATATTTGGTAAGATATAAGATTTCAAAATATTTTGGGTTATAGTAAGGTAAAAAACGTCCGTATTTGTGTGTGGGCTGGTCTTACTATTATCCTTTTCTTTCGAAAGGATTTTCAAAGTTAAACAAGTTGTTGTGCTATGAATTTATCACTGAAAGTATTCCAGACTGATCTGGGTGAATTTTTCTTTGCTTCAAATGTGCTTGGGTCAGACCGAGTATATTTACAGGTTAGGTTCCGCTTGGAGTTCAGGAGCTGGAAGCAGGAGGCTTCACCGTTAGTTATTTAGAGTTTATTTCCGCTGTGTCTGATATATGATGTACTCTCATGATTGGTATGTTTATACATTTTCTTTTTGTATAAACATAATTGATTTATTATATTTTATTCGTTCCACTGTGAGATTATGTTCTAATGTTCTACTTATTTTTCTATTCTAATTTTTCTTTCTTTTCTTATCTCACCCTCTAATTTTTCCTCATAACGTTCCGGTATTTTCGGTGCTTGAATGTCGACATGGTTGTTTTGTGTCGATTTTCGGGGTTGAAAATCTTTGATCATTACATTATTATAATATAAATTGATTTTGGAAAATTCAATTTTGGAATAACTATAAACTTTTGATATGAAGTATATTCTACTTGAATATTAATCGATTTTCAAATATTATGTGATTATAATATACTTGTTTAAACCAACATTTGATTTCAACACCGAAGATGCTACACGAGCACTTCACCAAATGGTTAGACTATAATGTGGAACCACGTAATTCAAAGTAAAGAGCATAAAATGAAGACAAAGCAATTTTTATAGTGGTTCAATTCAAAATGAATCTACGTCCACTTTTCAATCAATTCTCATTATGGTATTTTGCTTTGCATCATACATGAACTCTCTCTTTACATTCATTTCTCGATTTTCTCTCTTTCTAGGATCTAAATTACACTTGAATCGGAAAAAGAATTGGAGAGATCTCTAGCTTGTGATGTGGATGTATGCATCTCAATCATTTAGGCGCTTTGATTCTCTTCCATGATTTGATTGGAATTTTGTGTTAGAACCGAATTTAGAGAGGATTGGAGAAGATTTTAGATCGCTTGAATCGTGTTCAAGAGATTTCTAGCGTAGCTTGAATGAGATTTAATCCACTTGATGTCGGAGAGAAGTTGTTTGATCCTTGGAGGCCATTGATGAAGTTGTAGGAGAGCTTCAAATTTGGCGGCGCTTCGTGGTAGGAATCAAATTGGGATCCCCTCAAGTGTGAATTATAGGGGGTATTTATAGTTGGAGCTTAGGGTGAGTGGCACACTTGTAAATAAGTGTGTATGGTTGGCGCTAGGTTGGTGGTATAAAAACTTGGCCACGATACAAAAAGCTTGGCCACAATCTAACACGTGCACGACAAACTAAATATGATATTGTGGCCAAAAAGTTTCACGAGCTAAAATGATTTTTGTGGGTTAAAAAAGGAGGAGCAATGACGTAAACATAGGTACGCGACCTAACATGCTTCAACGGTTTAATTGTATAATCATACAACGTCCTGTTCAAGCAATATCATACGAGCTGCATACGTTCCCCTTTTAAGTTCACTGTTACTAAGGACTATTTGCCCCCATTCACAAGCACGTGGACTCGCACTTGTTCTTGCTTTCCAACTAGCAAAGACCTAAGATTGTTACCTTGGACATTCTAGTTTAGGTCATATAAATGATCTTGGCAATCTAGTAGATGACAGTTGTACATATCTATGGTTAACGACCTGATGTATCTGAGTGGCCTTGAACTTCAAAGAACGAACTAAGAACTGTAGCTGGGCGGGCTAAAAGCTTGTCACGTGTTCACCACTTAAAGGGGTAAGTTCTATTTGCGGTCTATTAGATCACAGAAACGATCTAAAGCATGGCGAGCTAAAATCCATGATATGAGCTAAAAGCATGTTGCATGTAGAGGATTTATTATTTTACATTAACAACACCGCTTGTTAGCTATGATTGTCCCATGCTATAAAGCTGAACTATCAATCCATATTCATGGTATTCTTTTCATGCTAGTGACCTATAAAAGACTTCATGCATCCGTGAAATGTCACATGATGCCATGTCACATATAATTTTGAACTAAACGAAGCCGCGTGCCAACATTCGTATGTACTTCATAATTTTGAACTGCGTTTTCACAACGGGGTTAACATTTTCCCCTCGAAACTTGTATTTTTTGCTTGCGAAAAATGCGGGCTTCGAATGAATGCTATTGTTGACATCTTATGGCTTGCTTGATCTGATATGAGATTTGCATCTGCTATTTGTTGATGTTGTATTAGCGTACAGGCGCTTCAACTTTTAATTCATAATCTGTTGCTTAACAACGTCAAGCTAGGGTTCGATTGCCTCGGTTTTCATTTGGGCTATTTTTCACTGCTACAACCTGTTTTACAACAATAAAAATATTGCATATTTCTGGGCTAATATTTTGTTATTGACTGCCCAAATCAACAACAGATTAGTCAATTAAACATTTAGGTAAGACGAATTTTAATTGGATGAAGTGTTTTCACAGACTCGTTTTATTCAATGATTTAAAATCTGTTGAATATTGTCTACAAAAAACGACACTCTAACTTGGATTAGTGTTGACATTTAAAATCAACTAGTCGACATAACTCGACTGCGGATTTTAAGTGTTGTTATTCTAACTGACTTTCATGGTAATGTACGATATTTCAATTTTAAGAAATTCGTAGTTGTGACTTATCTTCCGCTTCTTCTTGGGGAAGCTCTAGGTATTCATGCCCCTATTTAGGAGGTAATCGTTAATCTTCTCTAGTGGAAATATTTTTGCTTTGTTGCTTAATATTTGTATTGTCGATAAATTCTAACATTAGAGACTCCTTCGGATGCCCCGTGTTTTTGGGTAGGCCATTATAATCCAATGTTCGTCTTCTCATGTTGACTGAATTAACATGATGAGTTCATTGAATACCATTGATTTCTCCTGCGGAGAAGTTGCTTTCTCTATGGAAAGGATTTTTGGTCGTCGTATTGTCTCGCAGTGTGAACTCCAACAATGTTTAGATAAGGTTACATCGCTTCGTGCCACGAACTCCCATGCTTTGTTTCACTTATAGTGAACTCCCATGCTTCGTTTCGAGCAACAAATTCCAGGGAACCTTTGGTGGGTTGCATCACTTCGCGCCACGAACTCCCACGCTTCGTTTCACTTATAGTGGACTCCTGCGCTTCGTTTAGCGCAACAAATTCCAGCGAGCCTTTGGTGGGTTGCATCGCTTCGCGCCACGAACTCCGACGCTTCATTTCACTTATAGTGAACTCTAATGCTTTTTTCGTGCAACGAATTCCAACAGACCTTAAGAGGGTTACATCGCTTCGCGCCACGAACTCCCACGCTTTGTTTCACCTATAGTGAACTCCTGCGCTTTGTTTCGCACAACGAATTCCAGCGAACCTTTGGAGGGTTGCATCGCTTCGCGCCATGAACTCCCACGCTTCGTTTCAATTATAGTGAACTCCCAAGCTTCGTTTCGCGCAACGAATTTCAGCAAACCTTTGGAGGGTTGCATCTCTTCATGGCACGAACTCCCATGCTTTGTTTCACTTATGGTGAACTACCGTGCTTCGTTTCGCGCAAAGAATTCCTGCGAACCTTTGAAGGGTTGCATCGCTTTGCTCCACGAACTCCCACGCTTCGTTTCACTTATAGTAAACTCCTATGCTTCGTTTCATGCAACGAATTCTTGCGAACCTTTGGTGGGTTGCATCGCTTTGCGCTATGAACTCCCATGCTTCGTTTCACTTATAGTGAACTCCAGTACTTTGTTTCGTGCAACAATCCAGTGAACCTTTGGAGGGTTGCATCGCTTTGCGCCATGAACTCCCACGCTTCATTTCACTTATAGTGAACTCCAGCGCTTTGTTTCACGCAACGAATTCCAGTGAACCTTTGGAGGGTTGCATGATTGCATCGCTTCACACCACGAACTCCCATGCTTTGTTTCACTTATAGTGAACTCCCACGCTTCGTTTTGCGCAATGAATTCCAGCAAACCTTTGGGATTTCAGATCCGTGGCTGTTTGCTTTCCTCTTTGCTGTCTGACTCAGTGGGACTTTCCTTATTCACTTTTCAAAGTAGTGCTTTTCATCCTTGCATTATGCATATCAATGGTTATAGCACTTCACTTTGACATTTGAATTTGTGTTATTAGGGCTGTCTCATTTGGTCGGGATTTAAGGAAGCGAATGCCTACAGAACAGCCTGCAATGGGAAAATTGTCTTTAGCAAATTTTCGTGTATACTTTGCAGGTCAGAGATTTATTCAAGCAGGTAATATTTCATTCGTAAAGCTAATGCATGTAAATCATTGTAGACTTTTTACAATATAGTAGAACATAACAAAGGTTAAAGTAATGCAAAAGTAAAGTAAAGGCGATAGTGATCGCTTATTCTGAGCCACATATATTAGATCATCATCATTGGTTGTCAGTTGATTATTAGCCTCGGGATAGCTTGAGCAGAAGCTACACTGCTTGGACTAGATTGGCCATTTGATGCCCGTTGCCCCTAGGGAGTTGCAGAAGGATTTTCATCTTGGGAATTTTTCACATATTGTTGTAGGTGGTTCTTCCTAATCAGCTCTTCAATTATTGATTTCAAGCGCCTGAACTCGTTGGTGTTGTGGCCTGGCTAATTATGGAATCTGCAGAACTTCCCAGATTTGGTTAGATGGTCATTCATCTTTATTGGTCAAGGCTCTAGATAATCTTCTGCATCCTTTATGGCAAGGTAGATGTTTTCACGAGTGTCATTTAGAGGAGTTAGGTCAGATGAGTCAAGAAGATTGAACTTTTTATTAGCTTTATTACCATTTTCGTCATTGGTTCGCTTCTGCCCCTGATATTCTTTTGATTAGATTGGATAGCTGCACTTTTAGGAGCTTCAAGAAGTTGGTTACTGCCAATGATCTGAAGAGGTATAGGATTATCCTCCACTCTCATGTACTCCTCTGATTTCTTATAGAACTTGTCAAGCGTAGTTGGTTCCTTCATCTTTATCCATTTTCCGAATTCACTTGTTTTGTCTATAGCGTCAGGTTATGCCATGAGAATGATACACGGCTTTGGGTTCCTCACTTCAGACAAGGCAATATTGTATCGACTGAGAAAGGCTTTAACAGTTTCCTCTGGCTTTTGTTTCAATGCAGAGAGTGTTATAGCATCCTTGGCTTTAGTAGCATAAAAGCGGAACTGCTCCTTGAACTTTTTGGTTAGGTCAGAGAACCAATCGATAGATTTAGGTGGCAGCTTCGTGAACCATAAAAATACAACACCTTCTAAGTAGAGAGGAAAATATGTGCATCTCATCTCATCAGTCGCCTTAGCCGCACTCATATGCCACTCGTATTTAAATAGGAAGTAGTTAGGATCAACAAGGCCGTTGTACGATGGCAAGATTGGAGGATTGAACTTCTTTGGACATTCTACTTCAAGGATTCTTCAGTGAATGGAGTCCTATCGGGAGAGAATTCCATTTCTCTTTCATCGTCTTTGCCCGCTTGATTTCTCTTCATGATTTACTCTATTATATCCGAGATGTATTCTTCCGTGTTATGCCACTCTGCGAAGCTGAGCTCTTTACCAAATGTTCGTCTAGGCATGCGATCCTGGTTAGAGAGCTTAGGTCCTTTGCCTTCTCGACGAGGAAGTACCCCCATGACGGGATTGGTAGCCTTTCAAACATTCACTTTGGAATGATTCCTTGCCTTTTATTTCAATTCTTTGATGTTAGCTTCATCCTTGTCACTCATCCAATTGTAATCATCTTCCATGTTGTCGTTGCGGTTTTGATCGGAAGTGGGCGATTTGTCATTCTCTTCGAGATCAACATGGACTTTTGGAGGGGCTGGATTTGGTCGAGCATTAAGGATGGCATCAAGTTTCTCCATCATAGCCTTAGTAGAAGCATCAACCCTTTGATTTACATTGGCAATAGCGGCATTTAATTCATTTCTAGTCACACTGGCTCCACTTACCGAGTTTTCACCAACATCGAAACAGTTAGCAAGCGGTGTTTTTTCATTAGCAATATTATCGGCATTTCCGACGTCTTTACTTATGGTCTTCTTAGATTTCACCATTATGTAGGATATGGTTTAGAACTTCAATGCAAAGCTCTTAGACTTGAGGGAAGTGTAAAGGAATGAGATGCGAACGCAGCCCCACGGTGGGCGCCAAATGTTAAAACCACAATTTGATTTCAACACCGAAGATGCTATACGAGCACTTCACCAAATGGTTAGACTAAAATGTGGAACCGCGTAATTCATAGTAAAGAGTGTAAAATGAAGACAAAGGAATTTTTATAGTGGTTCGATTCAAAATGAATCTACCACCACTTTTCTATCAATTCTCATTATGGTATTTTGCTTTACATCATACATGAACTCTCTCTTTACATTCATTTCTCGATTTTCTCTCTTTCTAGGATCTAAATTACACTTCAATTGGCAAAGGAATTGGAGAGATCTCTAGCTTTGTGATGGTGGATGTATGAATCTTCAATCACTTAGGCGCTTTGATGCTCTTCCATGATCTAATTGGAATTTTGTTTTAGATCTGAATATAGAGAGGATTGGAGAAGATTTTAAGTCACTTTAATCGTGTTCGAGAGATTTCTAGTATAGCTTGAATGAGAATTGATCCACTTGATGTCAGAGAGAAGTTGTTTGATCCTTGGAGAACATTGATGAAGTTGTAGGAGTGCTTCAAATTTGGCGGCAATTCGAGGTAGGAATCAAATTGGGATCCCCCCAAGTGTGAATTATAGGGGGTATTTATTGTTGGAGCTTAGGGTGAGTGGCACACTTGTAAATAAGTGTGTATGGTTGGCACTAGGCTGCCAGTCTAAAAACTTGGCCACGATCTAACAGGTGCACAACAAATTAAATATGATATTGCGGCCCAAAGGAGATTCACGAGCTAAAATGCTTTTTGCGGGTTAAAAAAGGAGAAGCAACAACCTAAACACAGGTGAGTGACCTAACATGATTCAACAGTTTAATTGTATAATCATACAACGTTATGTTCAAGCAATATCATACGAGCTGCATACGTGCACCTTTTAAGTTCATTGTTACTAAGGACTATTTTCCCTATTTGGAAGCACGTGGACCCGCACTTGTTCTTTCTTTCCAACAAGCAACGACCTAAGATTGTTACCTTGGACTTTCTAGTTTAGGTCGTATAAATGATCTTGGTGATCTAGTAGATGACAACTTTATATATCTATGGTTAACGACCTGATGTATGTGAGTAGCCTTGAACTTCAAAGAACGACCTAACAACTGTAGCTGGGCGGGCTAAAAAACGATGGCAGGCTAAAAGCTTGTCATGTGTTCACCACTTAAATGGGTACGTTCTGTTTGCGGTCTATTATATCACAGAAACGATCTAAAGCATGGCAAGCTAAAATCCATGATAAGAGCTAAAAGCACGTTGCATGTAGAGGATTCATTATTTTACATTAATGCCACCGCTCGTTAACTATGATTGTCCCATGCTATAAAGTTGAACTACCAATCCATATTCATGGTATTCTTTTCATGCTGGCAACTTATTAAAGGCTTCATGCATCCGTGAAATGTCCCATGATGCCATATCACATATAATTGCCATCATTTCGCATGCATGTTGTACACTAGCTTTCCTGATGTTTATTACAATATCAACATCCTAAACATTTCACGGTTCGAATGAGTTGAACGAGCTGTATCTTGCGGCCTAAAGAGGCGCGAACTAAAAAAAGCAGGCTAAAGGTAGCTGTGAGCTACACTAGAGCGCGAGCTAAACGAAACTGCGAACTAAACGAAGCTGCGTGCCAACGTTCATATGTACTTCATAATTTTGAATCGCGTTTTCACAGCGGGGTTAACAATACTGATATGGAAATATATTCTGGTTTGGAATATAAATCGGTTTTGGAATGATTGCTGTAACGACCCGCATTCCATGTATCGGTGGATCGTAGAATATTTGTTTTATTTTCATACAAAGTCGTATGGCCGTGTAACTTTTGGGAATGACTATTGGGGTCATTTTCCATGTTCACGATTTTTCCGAATTTTATATGACCATTTTACCCCTTGCGAATCTTGTTTCACATATAACTTTTGATCGGAATGGATTTTTGACGTGAAACCACTTCCGTTGGATTCGAATGATGGTTTGCCATCCCGTATAGTGGTCACATTAATCAAACAGACTTATCGTTTGGAAGATATGGATGAAATAAGGTTTGAAGATGGAAAAACAGCTTAATTGGGTTTAATTAGGTGATTAGTGGTTAGGCCCATAACCCATTTTGGGATTAGGGTTATGGGAGGGCTGAAAAGAGTTAGAGGATGATTCATTTTCATTTTTCCAGTCGCCACTTACCTTCCTCTAACACTAGTAATGGCCTCCACCTTCTAAACTCATCACTAATCACTTCCTAATCACAGATCAAGCAAAACTACATCAAATTAAGGCGGATTAGCATCAAAATCGAGATAGAGCTGCTGAACACATAGGAATTCGACCAAAATCAGTTAGAGTTTTAGATCTGAAATTTATCTGTGGCTAAGGTGAGTGATTAGCATGTTTATTCACTAATTACGGCTAATTAGGGTTATTAGTGATAATCAGCGAAATTATGACTCAAATATGGAAAAATATGTAGAAATTCTGAATTATTATTTTATGTTACTGGTTAAAAATTGGGTTAATTTGGATTAAGTTTGCTAATCATATGGTTAAACATGATTAAGGGGATTAAGGGGAAAATCATGGTTTTGGGTATGTTTAATCCATAGTTACATGTTAATTCATTGTTTTGATGTTTATGGTTGGTTCTACATAATACTACTGCTATTAGGTATGATTTGTGATTGTATATAAAGGTTAGAATGGTTAAAATGTCGTCGAGTGGCGAAAGTTGATCGCTGGAATGTATGCAGGAAATGGGACCAGTCGCACCCCGACCCGGCTCGCCATGGAGCGCATCACGACCCGATCGCCTAGCACTTGGCTCGCGCACCACCATGACGGTCAACCCACCTGCTCGAGCCTCACGAGCTCATACTCACGAACCACACTATAGGAGCACGACCGAGCTCCATGAACCATTCAAGCAAGTCACGAACCGAATGGCGAGCTAACCACGAGTCACGAACCGGAGCAACTCACGAACCGATGGAGGACCCAAACCAAATGATGACCACGAACCGAGCAGGAGGAGAAATAACTGAACCGAACTGGAGTAAGACCAAAACCCGAGATGCAAAGGAAGTCCAAATGAGAAGTTATGGCTCAGGATCCAGATGGCAACCAACGAATTAACTTCATGAGCTGGGCTTTGTTGCGGGACGTGTGCAAAGCGGTTATCGATATCTATAGCTTTGGTTCACCACGGGGAGACGTATTAGTGGCTATGGATCAACGCAATGGGGTCATTAAGACTCCCAAGGGCAAAGTGATCGTAGCATGGCTATGGATCAGTGCAATGGGACCACTAGGACTCCTAAGGGCAAAGTGATCATAGTAAAGGATATGTGGCTATGGACCAGCACAATGGGTCATTAAGACTCCCAAGGGCAAGTGGTCGTAGAAAAGGATTTGGTGAATCAAAGTGGTGGATATCGCATGCTTTACGCACTGAGTGAGAGATGTGAGGATGATTGCTATGTTTGATGTTTGTTATCACCATGACATGCATACTCCCACTTTACACTTTATGTTAGTGTTACCTTTAGAGTATTGTGCATCTTGTTGTGCTAACTCTTTGGTTGCAGGTCCAGGTTCAGGTATGATTATCTATACCTATTATTGTTTCACTTTGCTGCTATCGGTCATACTAGACTTTTGTCAGATCCAGAGTTTTATGTCTCTTCTTATTACTCTGGTTGCTCCTAAACGAGCAGACTAGACACAGGTTAGGAGTTATGCACGAGTAGCTGTCCAGAGACGAGCAGGAGGCTTCCACGTACTATTTACATATATTCTCACTATGTTGTTGCTGGTCACAACTTTAGGCGCTAGTAGTGTACTTTTTTATTTTGATCTAGAGACAGTATTTTGAAGTTGTAATAATGGTTTGGATCATAAGCTGTATTTTAGATTCCGCTGCTATGATGGTTTAGTTTCAGCTTATGCACTGTCTCGCCTGTTTAATGTAAAGTTATATTATTACAATATTTTGTTCCATGCACTATGACATATACTACAGGTTCGTGGTGATTCATCGTTCCAGCCCTTTTCTTTTGATGACCGTCCCGTGCTAGTCGTGCATTGGCACAGCGCATTTCAGGGAAATGTCGGCTGTTCGGGGCGAGCCATCGTAATTGCGATATTAAGATGTGAAATTATATTCTATTTTGAATTTAAATTGGGTTCGAAGCAAACATGATTTTTTGATATGAAAGTTAACCTTTGTGAAAAGAAAAAGATCCGACCGATGTGAAAAATGTAAACATTTGGTTGTTAAAGAGGCCGGAGTCGGTATTGTCATACTCTCTGCCAATACCGATACCACTTCAACAACTGTGCACGTGTTGGAGAATCTAGAACGAAGTAGGATGGTATGGAGGCGATTACTGGATTTGAAGAAAGAGAATGATAATGGATGGCCTTGATCTTCAGGTCATAATTAAAATGACTAAAACAGGAGCTATACCGCGACTAAGTGAGATAGCATCTCCGGTCAGACACGCTTCTTTGATACCATCTACACTATTTTATGATTGATTTTGGGCGCCCTTTGATATGGGAGTGTTTTCCGAGGTGGGAAGTAGCTACGGCTATGCGTTACCACCGATCCAGGAGTGCAACTGGTAGAATCCTACCTTGGGTATTGCCTCGTGTGCCTTGTCATATTTATCCTGATTGAGCCCCTACGATTTTGATTTAACATTGTCGTATCGCGGCTCATCCCTATCTACCGACGTACTAGTGTTTCACATGCAATGTGTACGACAATATCTGTAAACGGCGTAAGGGTAAAAATGTAATCCTTCTTACGCTATTTTTATTATATTTACTTTACTGAGTATACATTATAATAATAGCGTATTATACTATGTATGTAAATGGTTTAATGGACCCTTAAG
Source organism: Allium sativum (assembly GCA_030737875.1). Lineage (NCBI taxonomy): Eukaryota > Viridiplantae > Streptophyta > Magnoliopsida > Asparagales > Amaryllidaceae > Allium > Allium sativum. The sequence goes on along the minus strand of CM060923.1, from coordinate 24,075,987 downwards.
AGATGGAAGAATCCCGTAACATCTCCTGAGTTACTACACCCATGACACTCATGTTATTTCACATTTTAATATGACTAATATGAGAATGATTTAGTTCTGATTCGAGTGTTTATTGTGTTTCTTTTTATGCAATACATTCGGGTCAGATTCGAGTTGCAGTTAGTAGAGATTGCAATAGCTTGGAGGATGAAGACAAAGATTTGGTATATATATCTATCATAAGTATGTTTTGCCCATTGCACTTTGTTCCACTGCCTTGTTGTATATGTATATGTAATTCTGATCATCATTGTATATTGTAGTCAAATATATATTTTTCAACTGCTTTTGAACTGTTAATCAATTATTATATGTTATCCTTCAGCAGTGAGATTCTGTTATTGTTTTCTCTTCTTTCTTTCTTTTCTTTTCTTTTCCCAATAACTACCTGCATTTGCGATCTGTTTTGGTCGGCATGCGTTGCTCATTATCTATTTGAACGGTCAAAAAACTAGGTTGTTACAACGTGGTATCAAAGCTTTGGTTAGCGATAATCTTGGCTCTATTTGGGAATTAACTCATTAGAGATAGGATTAGTAATATCCTAGAATGAGTTTGAGTGATATATGAGAGAGCGTACTTGTATTTTGGATATAAAATGGTTTTATATTGTGTTTATTTGTTCTGTTAAATATTTAAAAATTCAGGTCGACATATGGGATGCCATAGTATTGATAGGAATTTCTAAACAATCGAATAGGATGAATCGACATAATATTGTTTTGGATTATATTTTAAATGTATTATATATATTATGGGTTTTAAATGTATATGCATTGGTCGTTATTAGGTAATAATATTAAGTTATTATCGATTTCGATTGATTAAATGATAAACTTAATAAGGGATAAATTAAAAGGTTTTGAAAATGAAAATAAAATATATTAAATATAATTGGTTGCATAATATATTTTGCAAATAAAATGGAAAGAACTTGAGAACTTGATTCTAGCGCTTTGAAAATTGATTTGCCAAGATTTTGAAAAAAATTATAGTATTGTAAGTAAGTATTTTTGGAAAGGAAATGGTTTTAAAATATTTTAAATTGAATAAGTGCATAATCCTTTCTCAGACCATAGGAATAGCTTCGGCAACGAGTGCACACATTATCGATGTTTATTTTGAAAGGTCTGAGTGGGGCAGACCACTCAGTAATTCCATAATTTGATTAATAAAGGATTTGAAATTCAAAATTTTATGGTATAATTTTCTATATAATGACATAAATATAGATTATTTAATTTTCAAGTTGAAATAAACATGGAATCGGGATTTTTAAGTTCCCTATTAATCAATAATCTCGATTGTGAACTAAAACTAAAGTTAAGATGTTAAATGGAAAATTGGTTTTAGACGTGCTAAGTGAATTGAATTAAATGAAAATCCGTATCACTAGAAACTTTAAGTGGGAAGTGATTATAAAATGAATGGGAAATGAAATTAAAGTTGGTTGAATTAAGTGAACTTAAAGAAGTAAAAGGCCGAGTTAGGAAACGTAATAAAGTTAATTGAACGTTGGAGGAAAATGGAATGGTTTATATAAAACATGACTGACCTTAATCCATGGTTATAGATTTGGAGTTAACTAAATCGAACGAGGATATGAAATAACTGAGAGTTGGAAATATGAAATAAGGTATAGGAAAAAAATCAAAGTTCAAATTTATCAACGGTGAATATCGAAAGAATTTGGAACTAAGTGGATTTAATTAAGTTAAATGAATTAGAATAAACATAAGTAAACTCGAGAAAATTTAAATTGGTCGATTTAGAACCAAACATAAATGAATGAAAATGAAGTGAGGATTGAACTTAAATAACTAGAATAAATAAAATCGGAATTAATTCAAATGAATAGCTAATCGGAATATGGATAAATGGAATAACATTCAATGTAGTATGGATGAAGTAAATAGGAATAAGTCATGAAATTGGTAAGTTGATCCATGTTAATGAATTAAGGATTTAATGTAATCAAGTTAGTTAGAAAAGTGAAATGAATTCAAGTTATAACCAGAATGTAATGCTTGGAATGAAACGGGAAAATGAATAGAAAGTATATCGGAATGGAGTATGCAATTTAATGCGAATCCATTTCTCGAATAGTGACGTGATAACCGATTTTAAGTGTTAAAGATTTACCAAAAATTTGGAAGCGAAAAAGTTTGTAACTTCAAATAAAATAAGCCGACATTTATGAAAAAAATCTGAAATATTCGATAAGCTGAAGCAAAATAGCCATAACCTTTGAATGAATGATCGGAATTCAACGATTTTGGACTTTCTGAAAACCTGAGAAACTAAACCAAAACTTTTATTAATTGGGCCTTGTCAAATTTTCATGATTACTAGGTTCCAAGTGCTAGTCGTAGTTCTATGCACTGAAAATAAAAACCTGAAGTATATATCATTATTGTTTTGACCATGACTTTCTAATGGATCGTTGGATTTTGATGTGCTTGTACAATTCGGAAAGCTCTGGATCTAAACTAAAACTTTCCTTTAATATGCTTAGTTAAATTTTAACGTTTAAAATGTCAATAACAGGGTTGAACAATTCAGGCCTGCATTTTATTTATTTGGGATGAAGCGTTCATTTTCGCTGAAACAGTCATTAATTTTGAACGAATTATCCGAATTCGACGAATCAGGGCAATTCGGAAAGCTTGAAACGAAGGCAACAACTTTTCCATATGCAATTTGGGCAAATTCTGTCATTTGAGTGGTGATAATCCATGATTTGTACGCTGGCATGTCGCTAGTTTTGTAGTTGAGATGATCAATATATGTGGTGCAAGTTTTATACATTTGTTATTTATAGCATATATGTTTTATTCTTATGTATATTTGATTATGTAGCAAGTATAAGGAAGTCGCGATATGCTTTCAAGCACGCTTTGCGCCAAATGCTAAATCGCTAAATAAATGAATTTGCAAATAACGCTAAAGAAGGTACACATTTGTGTTACATGGTTTTGTGGTTATATATATATAGTGTTTTCCCCATTTTGGTATGCCTCTTCGTGTGATGGGATGTATATTTGGAATTTTATATATATTGTGATTTTTCCAGACCTCTCCTACAAAGGAGATGCTGCCGAAATTTTCTATGATTTTAGAAGTTGGAAAATTTATGAGATTTTATGACTTGATAACTTATTTTATAAATGCTATTTTATAAGTTATGGATTTGAAAGTATGAATGTGCTCAATACCTTATTTCGTTCGCTTTTCGAGGACGAAAAGATTTGAGTGAGGGAGAATGTAACAACTCATAATTTTCCGTATATTTAAAATTTACATTTGCTATAAATAAAGTGAACAATAATGGTTAAAATATAAAATTGGTTGATTTTGAGAATAATAATCAATTGAATTGAACATATATAAAATTTTAATTTAGCCTATATTAGTAATTGTTGAATTTTGAATTAATATCAGGAAAATTGAATATGATTTGATTTATTTGGTTTATAACTGGAATTTAGACGTTACATTGTCATTAGTCAAATTTGGGAATTTAAAGACTTGAAATCTATTTATAAAGTTGATTGAAAGTTAATTTTATGATTATAGTAATGAAGTAAATTGCATTGAGTATAAATGGAATTTTAATTTAGTGTATATTGATAAAGAATTGAAATTTTGAATATAATATTAACGAATTTGAATAAAAGTTGAGTTGTTTAATTTATAATTTAAATACAAATTTAATTTGATAAATAATCAAATTTATGAATTTAAATTTATGGAATCAATCTATGGGATTTATTTAAGTTGTAATTGGATTGAAATGGAATTTAATGGATATTTAAATTAAATTAAAACTGTTAAAAGAATAATTGAATATTTTATTAATTAATTAACTGGGAAATTTAGCCATTTTGGCGACTGTCTTGGAATTCGACGAAATCAGTTTCATCGGTTCCGGAACGGTGAACTATTATAGAGTTTTAAATTTTGTTACAATTGGATTTGTCATTTGATCGTACAGAATAAAACGTGAAAGGAATCAATGTAATAAGATAATTGTTGTTTCTCATATTGGACCTTCTATATATACACATAAGTATAATTCTTTCCACCTCACCAGCCATTTCTCATTCATGTATAATTTCTATATGCCTATTTCTTTCTCCAATGGAAGAAACAAATTTCAAAACCCTAATTTGAATAAAAATCCAAGCTTTAAATTCTAATCTCCTCAAAACCTAAATGGAAACCCTCGACGATACAAAGCTCCTGGTACTATTTATTTCGACATGCAGTGCTCGGATTTGTCGGAAATCATGGTCAAAGGTGGCTATTTTCGGAACTCTAAGCTTGAAGTTGGGGGTTTTCGATTTAAGGGTTAATCGCGAAATTATAGGCATCTGGGTATTGAAGAGAACGACGACAGGAGTTAACTGCATGTGGTTGGAAGTTTTATGGAGTATATCGTCGGAAATTGGTGTTTTGTTCCAGATTTGGGCTTCCGTTCAGCTCGTCACATGGGGTCTATGGTCTACCGGAGGTGATGGCAGCGGGATGGGGAGGTGCGGCGGGATGGCGGTCAAGTGGGTGGTGGTCTCGGTCGGTCTTGTAGACGAAGTTGATGGAATTTGGTAATCAAAGTCGGGCTTGATGGGTTGTTTTCTGTGACGAGCAAGGAATTTCGCTCGGTCCGAACCAGTCGCTAAACCGACCCAGACCGTTCGAAACACCCTATCGTTTGAGAACACGACAAAATAGAACGCAAACAGAAGAACATTTCATTGTATATTACAACAATGCACCAGAATACAAGAATATACAGAGTATAAATGAATATTACACAGGAATATCAGAGATTTAAATTACATTTAAATACATAGCAGCGGAAAATAATACAATACACAACTAGAAGTAGATATACGGATACAAAGCTTTCCGGATATCGTTCCAGCTGTAAACCAGGATCCTGTGAATATAAATCTGCAAAACCAAAACTACTAGCTGCCCATGTCAAAATAAGAGCACCCAGAGTTTAGGTTAAAACAATAAACTCCAGGTCAGTCATGTGACTGGTGTGAGAACTAAAACAGTTATTATTCTTTATTTTAAAAGTTAGGTAAATCAAGGGACCACGCCGTATAACACGGAACGGGTTTCCTCCCAAGAATACCAGTGCATAAAGCAAACAACGCAATGCTAAATAAAGAAAAATGAAGCTGTTATAAGACCCAGGTCCCATCACACAATGCAACACAGCCGAGGATAGGGTTTTCCCTTATAACAGCCAAAGAATGCTTGATACGTTTAAAACAAATCATTTGATACTTATAATAAGTGCATAGTGTATAAAACAACTTCAATCATAAATATCAATCATAGGCGGCATGAATGCCCCATCCCACTATGTCGCCATACTAGGTTCTACAATTAAAACCGCAAATGTCACGTATTTGGAAGTTGGATTTCCATCTATGAACCGAGGCAAAAGATAGTCCTCAACCGATTCGAGACGCTCTAGCCCGCCCCTCAGGACCCAGACTCAGGTGGGCCCTTGGATCCTCAGGGCCAGTCCACCGATGTGGATTAAACTTAAATCCTGAACATGCATTTCCCCGCCCTATGGGGCGTAAACGAGCCAACTAAATGACTCCATCGGTTCGAGAACGACCGATCAATCCGAGGCGCCTCGCAACAGCAACAACCACATAAGTCAAACTCGTCAGGGCGTGTAAAACCACTGACGCCACTTCTAGCTAGAAAGAAACGCATGCCCTCCCTGACGTCCTCTCCCGTTTTTGGTTCATACCGGGTGTGAAACTCGCGAAGCAAACGTTACACAAAGCTACGCCACAAAGGCCTTGCTTTGATCATCACCACAAGACTTTGTTTTTCAACAGAAGCCTCGATCAATTGCCACTTAGGCATGCCACACAGGCAATTCACTCCATGCGTTTGATATCCATCAATATATAACCCCTGAGCTCGTACGTCTCAGAGAAGGGCGTTAAGCAAGAGAATAAATTCTCCGCCGCCAAACAAATATATATTTAATAGAGATCAATCACACGGACTAAAATCCAATGTCAGACACACAGTCCATTTACAAGTCCGTTCTGGGTCTGAACGAAACCGGAGGCACCTAGTACCCCGCATATCCATCGATCTCCAAGTACGTCTGGACGATCACTAACTGTTTCCATCTTCTTGGGTGTACAGCCCAATCAAGATCATCAGTAATTACCCAAACGACGTGAAGACCTCCGGTCTTCGACCATCGTCTTCATCTTCGACTTATCGTCGTATCAGTTATTCAGAATGGGATAAACCCGGTCTTTCCGAATAACTCGCGTATATTTTGAATAAGTGTTACACAAACACAACATACGCCTCATTCCAATTCATCAGTCACTAACCGTAAATTAATCAAGAGAATAATTTCCCAAATATTAACCCCGAAGGCCGAAACCAACATCAGATCAATATCCAGAAAACCATTCTGCTTGGCTAACCGACAGTCAGTTTCTAAATTTCACGTTCATAGGGAAAGGTTCCCATTAATTTTATCCAAGATAAATTCCTTGAATTTATTCTTTATTCTATTCTTTTGAATTTCGATTCAACTAGCCGGGATTAACGAGACTTACCGAAGTAATCATTTGTTTTAATTTCCCAATCCCAACCTATTTATCCCATGAAGTAAAACTGGTAATACTTCATATCTAACACCACAGTGTTATCGGTAAATTCAATTACCATTTCACGTTCAAATCTAATTAAAGATTTAACTATCGCCTGGAGCAAAACCGGTGATACTCCATTCTCGATTTTTCAATCTAATTAAAGATTCATTAAAACTCCACTTAGTTTTAATCGTTAACTGGGTTAAAGAATCAGTGTCATTTAAAACATGGTTCACGATAAACCCAAAATCACATTCCATTAATTATCGGGTTAAAGAACAAGTGTTATTTAAAACACTGTTCACGATAAACCCAAATCACATTTGATATTCAATATAAGGCTCTGAATAGAAAATATATCGGCTTATATTCAATATCAAATTCTACGATTAACAAATGTCGTATTGGAAATAACGATATAAATATATATCTTTCAAATTTCCATAACAACATCTGTATAATCACGAATTCCAACATCGAAATATTCCGAAGACAATTTCGATTCAAATCCACTCCAATGCAATCATTGGAAATTCTGGTTATTTTTAAAACCCTTTTTCAAATTCAATTTATTTATTTAAAAAAAATAAATAGAATTATATTTCTAGTTCAAAACTAGTTCATTTCGATAAAAATCTATTTTTATCTTTTCAAATATGGAGTTTTTCATCCCAAATCTTCACAAATCATTTCTTATGATTTTACACAAATTATTACTATTTTTAATAATTTTATCAAGGCCCGTACAGTCGATTTCCATCAACGGTCATCGAACTGCACTTACAGCGACCTTTTTCAAATTTGATTTGGACATAATTCCAAATCCAACCGTTAGATTTCTAATTTCTAATATTCGTTAGAAAGCTCTTTTCGATACGAACCCAACGGTTCCGGTTTTAGGAGAATCCGACGGTCGGATCTCCCGTAATATTCGTTCGAAGTTTATGGTCGAAATTCGCGAACTGCCGCGGCGCGGCGCGTTCTATTCAGGCCATTATATTATATATATTATATATATAATATATATTTCGTCGATTTCTATTCAAAACGAATTATATAAATAGTTTTAAATTCGTTTCAAAAGCAATTTCAACTTCCTTTTCAATTCAAATCAAAATTGAATTCTTCTTTATAAATTCGTTTTAAAATTCATTTCTATTCAATTCAAATTTCAATTCAATTTGAATTCATTTCAATTCGCTTTCAATTCAATTTGAAATCGTTTTCAATTCAATTTGAAATCGTTTTCAATTCAATTTATTTCGAAATCGTTTTCAATTCAATTCATTTCGAAATCGTTTTCAATTCAATTCATTTCGAAATCGTTTTCAATTCAATTCATTTCGAAATGAATAAAATCGATATAAATATCGATTCACGTCAAAATGGCGTCAATCTAATCAACACGGCTTCATAAATTTCTATTTTCAAATATTCTATTTCAAATATTTATTTTTCAAAATAGTTGTTATTATCAAAACATTTCGTTCAACACATGACCAATCTCAATGGATGAGTACTGTCAACACATGAACCTTTATTTTATATTGATAAAGATGTAAACTTTATTACTAAAATATTTCGTTCAACACATGACCAATCTCAATGAATGAGTACTGTCAACACATGAACCTTTATTTTATATTGATAAAGATGTAAATTTTATTACTAAAATATTTCGTTCAACACATGACCAATCTCAATGAATGAGTACTGTCAACACATGAACCTTTATTTTATATTGATAAAGATGTAAATTTTATTACTAAAATATTTCGTTCAACACATGACCAATCTCAATGAATGAGTACTGTCAACACATGAACCTTTATTTTATATTGATAAAGATGTAAATTTTATTACTAAAATATTTCGTTCAACACATGACCAATCTCAATGAATGAGTACTGTCAACACATGAACCTTTATTTTATATTATTCTTTATTTTCTAAATTGGAATGAGGCCCAATCAATCACCATATAAAATTAATTATATGGATTTTCATACAACACATGTATATAATAGCATTGAAAATAATCAACCATCAACCAAAGTGCACTACACTGTATAAGCATCAAATATAGATATTCAACGCTTATAACAGCCTGTCAATCAATCGATCGACATATTTAATCAATCAGGATGAGTGAACTTCAAATTTCATCCCAACACCCGTGTGGGGTTTCAAACAATCAAATACCTATTTTATTTGTGCTGTTGGGCGATGTGTAAAATTTATCGTCCCAATCAATGTCATTCAAATAGGTGTACATAAACAAACCGTCCGGTTTATAAATGGATATTTTATTTTATTCACTTCACGTTAAAAATTATATTTTTAACGATAAAACATTTTATTTCAACCTATGAATTTCTATTCAATTCATTTATTAAATAAAATGATATTTTTATTTTTCTAACTTATTTTAGAAAATTTCGGCGGCATAACTGCACGATACTAGAAACGGGACTAGGCCTAGCCTTATCCCCGGTCTAGTGAAGGCCCATGCCATTCACACATCAATCAAATCTATTCATTTCACCACACAGTTCAATTCAATCGAATAATCTAATTTATTTTCGCAATCAAACAAACAAGTCCATGGTCTGTGGACGATTGTGTCGGGTGCTACTAAGCACCGTCTGCATCCTAGTATATATATATATAACTAGAAAAATTAAATTGAAAAGTGAGAAGTTCTCACATATAGCTATCCTAGCTCCACGGCACTTCTAATGCAGGAAATCTTCGCCAACTCGCCTTTTGTCGCTTTCGTTGTCCGCTTTCACTACATATGTAAAAATCGAATTTTACTTCGCTATTCAATATATAAAAATCGAATTTTTATTTCGAAGTTCAACATATAAAAATCATATTTTTATTTCGAAGTTCAAAATATAAAAATCATATTTTTATTTCGAAGTTCAATATATAAAAATCATATTTTTAATACTGCTATTCATATTTTCAGATCAAAGTATATTTTTTTAACAAGGTATATTTTTCTTTCCTGAAAATCGAATTTTTCTAACCTAAAAATCTTATCTTTATATGATTGAAAATCATATATTTTCCTTGATGATAAAAATCACGTTTTTATAACTATAACATAGATAAATTTCAGATCTTTATTGTGTTAATGATATTATTGAATAAACTAATGGAGTAATTAACCAAAATTAATCACCTTTCTAAAAAAAACGCTGCCTTTCTTCTTCAATTCGCCATTCACTGTTTGCTTCCTCCCGAACCCATCACGCTAGAACAAACCACCTGCTGCCACGCCTTTCAGGAGGTCAAACCCAAATCGGAAAACACCATGTTGAGCGTCATCGAAGCACCTCCCACCGCCGTGAGTAAGAGGTCGCTCGCACCCCCCCTTGTTCTCGGAATTTACGCTAGAACGTGGCCACTTCGAGGCCAAAAATCCAATAACACGCAACGCCAGGGTTGATCACAGCCGCTTCCTCTATAGATCCCGTTGAGTTGATTGATTTTGCAGTGGAAACCATCCCATTTAATTGCGTGGTGAAGGAGGAATTTGAAGGGGATGGATCGAACGATTTCGTTCGTTTATTATCGCTGGAGGCAGAAGGAAAACGTTGACCGCGGTTTAGAGATAATAGGGCTTTGACCCGGTTTGACCAGTACTTATAATTTATATTTTTATTATTTTTATTCCAATAATATCCGTATTTGCATTCAGACTCTGAATCGGACCCAATGACTGTCGCCCCTAGCGAATTACCCCCATTTCGAACACAATGGGATATGTTTCGTAAGCCAATTCGGCTGTTACGATCAGTTTTTCTTTAAATTAAAATATAAATCATTATATATTCAATTTAAACGTACATTTTAATTTACCGGAGCCACATACGAACCCCAAAAATTCAATAAAAATTATTTCTAGCTTCGTATTGACGATACGGTCCTAACAAAACTAGTTTCGACAAATTCTGAGACCGTTTGAAAAATGGCCATTTTCCAGTCGATTAAATTCAATTGAAACTGGTCAAAACACGTTTAACTTCGCCACGCTCACATATTGATTCAGACAAATTATGAAATTTGACACCTAGCAATAACTTGACACTTCGGATCCAACAAAACTGGTTTCGTCGAAATCTGAGGTCATTTGCAAAATTCCCATTTTTAAGGGCCTGAATTCCATAGCGACTATTCAGAATTTTCAACTGGACATATCTATTGATTCCCGCTATGAAATCTTGATTTTTCGGATTCGTTGGAAAGATATTATCAATTAGATCCTAATGTTTTTGGTTTCACTAAAATCCGGATTGTTTTGCACCCGGTACATTCAATTGAAGTTTGAAATCGAATTATCGAACTACCGCGCCATTTTCAATTCTATTTATAATTATATATAAATATTTATATTCTAACGACGACGCGTATAATATATACGTTCGAATTATATTCTAAATGAATTTTTCGTCGATATTATTTAAAATAATCTATTTTAAATAATCAAAATTCGTTATAATTGCCAAAATAAAAATTTTAAACTGGCCCAGATTTTCGGGTTGTTACAATCTCCCCCACTTAAAACTTTTCGTCCCCGAAAAGGAACAAAGTCGAAAGTGGTTTGATTAATCAACTCTACGTTCGATCTGGCTTTCCTTCTCCAACTTTTCAGTTTCTGAGAATTTTCAAAATTTCAAAAATTTGGCTAACTCCCTAAATTTTCGAAAAATTTCGCCATAACCTCCCCTGCACCGGGAGCATCGGGGAATTTCAAATAGCTTCCCCGGTCCTTCAGATCTCAAAAAGAAAAAGAAAAAGCCAAGCGGCTAGCCAATAGGCTCATAAAATCGTCATCACCCAAACAAAACAGTAAATTATGTAGTAAACATGTACCTATTTGTCGGGCAAACAAATTTTATTCTTCGGCTCTAGCCTCCTTGCTATGACCTGTTCAATATAAGTATATGTATATGCAAGCAAATGCGACCAAATTTCAATAAAATTCAATATTTGACTCAAATGAACTAAATGGTTCAAATTTTAATTATTCAAACAATAATCAAACAATACAACCATCAATCAATTTGTTGATTAGTTTTTCAAATGCATAACTTTGATACATATACAGAAAATCATGTTTTTGATGTCAATTCACAACAATGTGTTCTAGCTATATATATAAGTTTTGGTTCTCACACCAATCTAATGGAAATATATAGATATCACACCTTCGTCACTCGAAAATAAATGCTGAGGATGTTTCGAACCACCATAAGAACATCTCCGGACGACTAGAATGTGATTCTATATCTATCCAGTATATTAAAATTTCGAATACACGCGGATCAGACGTATACGCAAAATCTATATATACTGGATTGTCCACATCAATATAAATAGATAATCAAATACGAATAATTGATTTAAATCTTCAAAACCAAAATTGTTTTCATTTTAAAAATTTACTCTTCACACTCGTTCTAGGATACTACTGATCCCATCTCTAACGAGTCATTCTCGTTGGATATTACTAATCCAATATCTGATGAATTCTTTCGTATGGTTCTAATGTGCCTTGTTCTCGAGCTCTGTAAACCAAAGCTCTGATACCAACTGTGACGAGCAAGGAATTTCGCTCGGTCCGAACCAGTCGCTAAACCGACCCAGACCGTTCGAAACACCCTATTGTAACACCCCGAATTTTAGTTAATGCTAAAATTCACTAATTGCAGAATAAATAATCTCAGATGTGAGAATTGGGGGAAACGGGCTGCGTCATTGCGTTCGTCTCGAAAAAATACGCAGAATAGAGTCCGAGTTTTCGAGAATCGGAGTCCGTATGGCCCGGTTATGGCCCAAAGAAGTTTTCAGAAAATTCATAATTAAAAACAGATTTGAAATTCAGTTTTAAATCATAATTGGATCCAAAAGCGGAGGTGGTGGGAAAGTTCCCGCCTAGCCCCGTGTCGACAGGCTTGTCGACAGGGGTGTCGACAGGCATGTCGACAGGGGTGTCGACAGCCCTGTCGACAGGGGTGTCGACACAGGGTGTCGGCCCTGTTGATCTGGGTGCACCAGATCTGGTTTTTGGGTTAGTCTTGGGCTGGGTTCTAGAGATTTCCTAAATCTAACGGACCTAATCTAATCTAGGGTTAATCTAAGGGCCTAAAACACTCACCTAATCTATAAATACACCCTAAACCTACCCTAATCCATACTAAAAATAGGAATGATGGCCTCATGCCGCCAAATTAAATCTTAGAAGGAGCCTCCACTAATTTATGAAGGAAGTTGCAAGCTAATCACTCTCTAATTAATCTCTAATCATCATCTTCTTCATATTTAGCAACTAATTCCACTTCATAAGTTTGCTAATCTTGGGCTTGGTGAGTTTCTATCACTTTAACATCAATTGCTAAAGTAAGTAGATTGGGTGTAATGAGACTTATGGTCATAAATGCGGATTAGTGAGTTTGAATCATTTGTAATGATATGCTACTCTATGTTTTTCTATGTTTATGCATGTTTAACAAGTGGGTTTATGCATGTTTAATAAGTTGGTTTATGCATGTTTAACAAGTGGGTTTATGCATGTTTAATAAGTTGGTTTATGCAAGTTTAAAAAGTGGGTTTATGCATGTTTAATAGGTGGGTTTATGCATATCTAATAAGTGGGTTTATGCATGTTTAATAAGTTGGTTTATGCATGTTTAACAAGTGGGTTTATGCATGTTTAATAGGTGGGTTTATGCATATCTAATAAGTAGGTTTATGCATGTTTAACAAGTGAGTTATGCAAGTTCATATGCAAGTTATGTGTATGATGTTATGTAAGTTATGTGTAGGTTGTTATGCAAGTTCATATGCAAGTTATGTATATGCTTAAATGCAAGTTTAACATGATATGCAAGTTATGAATGCTTATGCAAGTATGTGAATGCTTATGCAAGTTATGTATATGCTTAAATGCAAGTTTAACATGATATGCAAGTTATGCATGCTTATGCAAGTATGTGAATGCTTATGCAAGTATGTGAATGCTTATGCAAGAATGTGAATGCTTATGCAAGTTATGTGTATGCTTAAATGCATGTTTAACATGTTATGCAAGTTATGAGAATGCTTATATGCAAGTTCAATATGTTATGCAAGATATGTGTATGATAATATGCAAGTTTGGGTTAAATGTAGTTGGGTTAATATATGCTCATATATGCAAGTTGACATCCTCTTAACCCATGATAAAGTTATATGCTAAGATGTGGTTAAACCCATGATATTTGTGATGGATCTTCCCTTTATTATGCCATGAAATGAGAACGATTTACGTGGGGAACGATGGGGTTAATAAATATGTTAAATGAAGTGTGATTGGGTATGATTAAGCATACCATAGAAATAAATTAACATAAGTGGGAATTTACCTATTGAGTTAGGTCTACCCATGGGAATTTACCTATTGAGTTAGGTCTACCCATGTTATGAAAAATGTGTAATTAATTAGGGATAATTAATTATGGGGGTGATTAATTAGGTTTAATTAATCAACTAAGACACGAGGTTGGACCCTTTTGTAGCGGAAGTCTGCCCGGAACCGACCGGCCATCCAGCGGCTACAAATGATTGGCCCAATGTGAGAGGTCTTAGTCATAAATTAAATACGTGATTAAAGTAAAGACACGAGGTTAGACCCTTTTTATGACAGAAGTCTGCCCGGAATCAACCGGCATATCCAGCAGTCATAAAAGATGGTCTAATGTGAGAGGTCTTTATGAGGTCATGATCTTAATTAATTAATTAAGAAACACTTAACCATATTAGCATGTAGAGGGACATGAGGGGTTAAGTGGGTGCCTTGGGTGGCATGTGGAAATCTAGTGGTTGCCTTGGGTGGCAATAGAAAATACGATTAGAATACTTAACCAAGTGGAAACATGTAATTAAACATGATTAAAGGGTTAAGTGGGATACACTAGATAAGTGACAAGCTTAGGTGGGTAGCTTGTGGGGGCCCATTTCAACCAGTAACCCATATGTATCTTATTGGGCTCGACCCATGTCGAGGACGGGACACGCGTACTGGGCTTGACTATAAGAGGCCAAAACGGGTTAGCGGTGGCAACGAAAGTCCAACGGGTTTCATATGCGTGTGTGGACCCGGGCTGGTAGGTAAGACGTTGTTGCATCGTGTAGATATAAGTCGTGCACCGTTAGTATTGGGTTGCCACTTTAGGGGAGTGATACACCCCACTATGGGACCGGCACGGGTATCTACGGTAGGGAGCCGATCGCTTGGGGAGTAGTGGGATACACCTAGTGGAGATAGGGGCAGACGGCACCTATGTGGTCAGCTAGGGGTACATGAAACTACTAGTTATATCTTTCTTTTAAGTCCTTGGGTGGGATCAATCTTTGAGTAGGAATGACTGGTGTGGTGCAGTTAGTAATTATCCTTGGGTGGGTAGATACGTCTTTACAGTTATCTTAGTTTATCCTAAGTCTACCAAGTTGCTTAGTGTAGCCATTCATCCCCAGACATTACCGTATGTCAAGTTTATGTCTTCTCTGGTTACTTTAATGATTGTATTGTTAAAGTTATAGGACTCGCTCAGACTTATGTCTGACCCCGTTGTTTTTATCTTTTTCCCAACCCTCAGGTCCTACGGTGGATCCTAGCAGTAGTGGAGCTTGATCGGATTGCTGTTCCAGTCTTTAGGAGCTTGGATAGATGTAAAGCTCCAGTTACCCAGTTATCTTTTCTTTTGTCTTGGCTATTGTATGAGAGAGTGGGATTATGTACTTCTTTATTTTGATGGATATTGTACTTGACTTTTATTGTGGTTTTATGATGTAACCAGACATGTTTACTTCCGCTGTTATGAGATGATGTTTTAAATTTCAAGTACTATTTATATCTGTCTTGTTGTAATTTTTCTGTTCTATATTTACTAAAATACTCCACCGATGCTATGGCATTCCCTTAGAGAGTGACCATAGCGGGCGTGGGGTGTTACACGTGGTATCAGAGCAAAGATTACCGGAACAGATAAAATTTTTAGAAAACTATTTTTATAAAAACATTTTTGGAAGAGATATTTTCAAAAACATGTCTTTAAAGAGAAAAGTTTTTGAAAGAAAAGCATAATCCCCAATAGCCATATCTATATCCTTCGAATTCTCCGTTTTGAATCTTTCCTTTTTCGTTTCAGCATGGCTGAGGATCTTAACTTTCCGGAGGGTGTGACGGTACCAGTATGGTATAGGAGATTGATGGAGGCTAGGGCCACCACTGCGGGTCCATCAAATGTTCCTCCACCAACCGTAGCACCCGATCTTCCTCCTCCCCCTCCTCCTCGCACGGATACTTTTGCTAAGACTTGCAAGGAATTTAAGGCTATGGGAGGGAAACCTTTTCAAGGATCTGAAACTTTTGTAGAGGCTAGAGATTGGCTTAAGGAGGTGGAAGAGTTGATAGATATCTTTGAGATGGAAGAAGGAAAGAAAGTCAAGTTAGCTGCTTGGTTAATGAAAGGAGAGGCCTCATTCTGGTGGGAGGTCACTAATGGAGAACGCCCCGTTGACTCTTGGGCGGATTTTAGGCAAAGATTTGTGGCAAAGTTTCTCTCAAGGGCGGAGGAAAACTTGTATATGGAAAGATTCTTGACTCTAAAGCAAGGAAATCTCTCGGTGAAGGAATATGTCAACAAGTTTAATCAATTGGCAAGGTTTGGCCTAGACATGGTGAATACACCGGAGAAGAAGGCTTTGAGGTTCGTCAAAGGCTTGAATGAACCAATGCATGGGTTGGCTATGACTCATATCCCTATGGGGGCCACCTTCGAGAAGCTAGTTGACATGGCACTCATGCATGAAGAAGAGAAGGGTCCCAATGCTAATAAGGCATCCGAGAAGAAGGGAGATCAAAAGAGACCTCAGCAACAACAGCAAAACAAAGGTGGGAAAGGAAATGGGGGCAAGGGCAAGAAGAAGAAGTGTTTCAATTGTGGGACACCTGGCCACCTAAGCAAGGATTGTCGCAAAAAGAAGAAGACTGGCTGCTTCCACTGTGGCGAAGCAGGGCATCTAGTGAAAGACTGTCCTAAGAAGGGGCAAAGGACGGGATCTACCTCAGGAGGACAGGTGCAAGCTCTTATGGCACCGAGTCAGGCTAGGGGGCAAGTACAGGCTCTCGCGGTTCCACCGATTCAGGAGAGAGGTAGAACTATTTCCGTGGAAAGTCTGGTTTTTCTATTTGATCATCCTGTCCGTACATTGTTTGATTCAGGCGCATCGCATTCTTTTATCTCATCATCATTAGTTGAGTCACTGCACTTAGACACCAGTCTGGTAGATGATCCCTTGGTTGTTTCAAACCCAATAGGGGGCTCCACTTATTTGTCCATGATATGTTTGGGTTTGAAGATTTCTATACTTAGCATTGAGTTTAGATGTGATGCTTTTGTTTTGGGCTTCACGGGCTATGGGTTGATTTTGGGCATGGACTGGTTATCCAGTAATGGTGCCATTCTTGATTGCGAAAGGAGAGTTGTTAGGCTCATGACCCGCTTGGGTAACACTCTCGAGATCTCTTGTAATCCCATGGATTCTGTCATGCTAAGTTATCTTGAATCGCTTGACGCTTCGGTCAAGAGTTTGCAATCTGTTAGAGTAGTCCGGGAATATCCGGATGTGTTTGAGGAGGTGAAGGGCTTACCTCCGAAGCGGGAGATTGACTTCCGAATATATCTGGTGGATAATGCTAAACCTGTATCTTTACTAGTGCGCCACATGGCTCCTCGTGAGAGGAGGGAACTCCATAAGCAAGTAGGGGAGTTGCTTGAGAAGGGGTTCATAAGACGAAGTATATCGGAGTGGGGTGCTCCAGTAGTTTTTGCTACGAAGGCGGATGGGTCCCTCAGACTTTGTGTAGACTATAGAGAACTCAACAAGCTCACAAAGAAGAATAGACACCCATTGCCGAGGATTGATGATCTTTTCGATCAGTTGGTTGGCGCTTTAGTATTTTCTCAGTTGGACTTAGCCACGGGGTTTCATCAGTTGAGGGTGGCTGAGGATAGCATAGACAAGACTGCCTTTAGGACTCCGGATGGTTTCTATGAGTGGCTGGTGATGCCATTTGGGTTGACGAACGCCCCTGCATACTTTGTTGATTTGATGAGTAGGGTGTTCAGGGAGTTCCTTAATAAATTCGTGGTGATCTTTGTGGATGATATCTTAGTATTTTCTAAGAGTGAAGAAGAGCATGCCCTACATCTTGGGGAGGTATTGAAGACTCTTCGAGCACATAGCCTTAAGGCTAAATTCTCTAAATGTCACTTCTGGAGGAAGGAGGTGCGTTTCTTGGGGCACGTGGTCTCCAAGGAAGGGATAGCTGTGGATCCCGCGAAGGTAGTATCAATTCAGGATTGGAAGGTTCCGAAGAATGCTACCGAAGTAAGAAGTTTCTTGGGGTTGGCGGGGTATTATAGGAAGTTTATTAAAGACTTCGCGAAGATATCAGCCCCATTAACCCGCTTAACGAAGAAGAATCTTGTTTTCACATGGGATGTAGATTGTGATGATGCGTTCCGGCGGTTAAAGAGAGCTTTAACCACTGCTCCAGTTTTAGTGTTGCCAGATGGGAGCAAGCCATTTGTTGTCTATACCGATGCTTGTGGGACAGGACTAGGCGCAGTCTTAATGCAAGAGGGAAGGGTAATAGCCTATGGTGGAAGGCAGTTGAGAGTGCATGAGAAAAATTACCCTACCCATGATTTAGAGTTGGCCGCTATTGTTTTTGCGCTTAAGATTTGGCGCCATTATCTTCTTGGTGAGAGATTCGAATTGTTCACTGACCACAAATCATTGAAGTACTTGTTTTCTCAGAAGGATTTGAATTTGAGACAACAAAGGTGGATGGAGTTCTTAGCATCCTATGATTTCGAGATAGCGTATACCCCTGGCAAGGGTAACGTGGTGGCGGACGCCTTGAGCAGAAAAAGGTTGTCCTTGAGTCCATTGTTCGTGGAACAACGAAGCTTGGAATTTATCTCGATGTTTGATTTCAGACCTTCCATTGATTATGTACCCGGTTTGCTAGCTTCCTTGGAGGTTAGACCTACTCTTTTGGGGCGGATTGGAGAAGCACAGAGGGACGACCCACAGTTGGTTGAGTTGGTGGGAAAGCTCATAAGGGGGGAGTCATCCAGCCATTTGAGTAGATACACCCTAGACGATAGGGGGTGCTTGCGTAGAGATGGTAGACTTTGTGTACCGCAAGACGAAGGGTTGAGGAAGGCTATTCTTGATGATGCACACCGTTCTAGGATGACCATTCATCCCGGTGGGGACAAGATGTACCAAGATATAAAGAGGGTTTTCTTCTGGGCCGGTATGAAGAAAGATGTGGCCGAATATGTCGCTCGATGCTTGGTATGCCAACAGGTGAAAGCGGAGCAAAAGAAACCTGGTGGGTTGCTTCACCCATTGGAAGTTCCGCAATGGAAGTGGGATAGCGTCTCGATGGATTTTATTGACGGGTTACCCAGATCGAGAAAGGGTAATACAGGAATTTGGGTGGTGGTAGACAGACTTACTAAGAGCGCCCATTTCATACCTGTGAAGAGCAAGAGGACTGCCCCATGGCTAGCTTCAGTATATCTTCGAGAGATAGTTCGATTGCATGGGGTACCCTCTAGCATAGTGAGTGATCGAGACCCTATCTTCACTAGTGAGTTCTGGAGAAGTTTACAGGAAGCAGTGGGAACTCAATTGTGTCTGAGCACCGCATATCATCCTCAGACGGACGGCCAGACTGAGAGGGTGAATCGTGTTCTAGAAGACCTTTTGAGGCTTTGTATCTTAGATTTTGGAGGTACATGGGAAGAGCATCTTCCATTGGTGGAGTTCGCATATAATAATAGCTTTCAGTCCAGTATTGGTATGGCTCCTTTCGAAGCTCTCTATGGAAGGCCCTGTCGATCACCTACATGTTGGTGGGAATTTACGGATAAGATCTTGCTTGGGCCTGATATGATTAGGGAGACTTCTGAGAAGATTGACTTGATTCGAAGAAGGATGAAAGCAGCGCAGGATAGGCAAAAATCTTATGCGGACAAGAGGAGGACGGATCTTGAGTTTGAAGTTGGGGACATGGTCTTTGTCAAAGTGTCTCCGTTACGAAATGTGGTTCGCTTTGGATCTGTTGGGAAGTTAGCACCAAGGTTCGTAGGGCCGTTTCCTATTAAGGAAAGGATTGGACGGATGGCATATAGAGTGGAGTTGCCCGACAGACTTAGTGGTGTACATGATGTATTCCATGTGTCCCATTTGAGGAAGTGCTTACATGAGACCGCAGAGGTGGTAGAGCCGAGCTTGCTTAAAGAAGTGGAAGTAGAGCGTGACGCGACTATTCGACGAGCTCCTACTCGCATCCTTGGGTCAGAGACTAGGAAGTTGAGAAACAGAGAGGTTCAACTAGTCAAAGTGCAATGGGGAGAAGATGAGAGCAACGCAACTTGGGAGACGGAAGCGAAGATGCGTTCATTGTACCCATTTCTTTTTGAGGGTATGTCTTTACTTTCTCCTCTATCGTTGTCTAGTACTTATCTTATCTTTAGTGTGTCCTCTCGTTAGTGTTGTTTGACCTTTAGATAGGGTAAACCTATGGTTGAAACATGTGTTTGAGACATGTTATGGTTGATGGATGCAAGTGGATGCAAGTGTTTGCTAGTGGTTGCTCGTGGATGCATATACACACACTCTAGGCACTAGATCGGCTCAATCACTTCATATTGCATATTGCATAAAATTGTGTGTAGGAAGCTATATTTATGGATGCATAATGATTGTGTTATCATATGGATGATGCATTTTGGTGAATGATTGTGCACTCATGTAGATATTGTATGTGTCGATAGGGTTCTCTCGCATACATAATGGATGCATGGCACTATCATGGTTTGCATATGTTCATACATTAGATAGGGAACATATACACACACTCTTTGCATATGCTCATACATCATTAGAAATTGTTTTAAGGACAATGGATGCCCGTGTTTGATGGAATGAGTAGATGGTTGTTTGGATGGTAGGATATGCATTCTCCTTAGCTTAGAGATTTCGGGGACGAAATCCTTTAAGGAGGGGAGAATGTAGCACCCCGAATTTTAGTTAATGCTAAAATTCACTAATTGCAGAATAAATAATCTCAGATGTGAGAATTGGGGGAAACGGGCTGCGTTATTGCGTTCGTCTCGGAAAAATACGCAGAATAGAGTCCGAGTTTTCGAGAATCGGAGTCCGTATGGCCCGGTTATGGCCCAAAGAAGTTTTCAGAAAATTCATAATTAAAAACAGATTTGAAATTCAGTTTTAAATCATAATTGGAGCCAAAAGCGGAGGTGGTGGGAAAGTTCCCGCCTAGCCCCATGTCGACAGGCTTGTCGACAGGGGTGTCGACAGGCATGTCGACAGGGGTGTCGACAGCCCTGTCGACAGGGGTGTCGACACAGGGTGTCGGCCCTGTTGATCTGGGTGCACCAGATCTGGTTTTTGGGTTAGTCTTGGGCTGGGTTCTAGAGATTTCCTAAATCTAACGGACCTAATCTAATCTAGGGTTAATCTAAGGGCCTAAAACACTCACCTAATCTATAAATACACCCTAAACCTACCCTAATCCATACTAAAAATAGGAATGATGGCCTCATGCCGCCAAATTAAATCTTAGAAGGAGCCTCCACTAATTTATGAAGGAAGTTGCAAGCTAATCACTCTCTAATTAATCTCTAATCATCATCTTCTTCATATTTAGCAACTAATTCCACTTCATAAGTTTGCTAATCTTGGGCTTGGTGAGTTTCTATCACTTTAACATCAATTGCTAAAGTAAGTAGATTGGGTGTAATGAGACTTATGGTCTTAAATGCGGATTAGTGAGTTTGAATCATTTGTAATGATATGCTACTCTATGTTTTTCTATGTTTATGCATGTTTAACAAGTGGGTTTATGCATGTTTAATAAGTTGGTTTATGCATGTTTAACAAGTGGGTTTATGCATGTTTAATAAGTTGGTTTATGCATGTTTAACAAGTGGGTTTATGCATGTTTAATAGGTGGGTTTATGCATATCTAATAAGTGGGTTTATACATGTTTAATAAGTTGGTTTATGCATGTTTAACAAGTGGGTTTATGCATGTTTAATAGGTGGGTTTATGCATATCTAATAAGTAGGTTTATGCATGTTTAACAAGTGAGTTATGCAAGTTCATATGCAAGTTATGTGTATGATGTTATGTAAGTTATGTGTAGGTTGTTATGCAAGTTCATATGCAAGTTATGTATATGCTTAAATGCAAGTTTAACATGATATGCAAGTTATGAATGCTTATGCAAGTATGTGAATGCTTATGCAAGTTATGTATATGCTTAAATGCAAGTTTAACATGATATGCAAGTTATGCATGCTTATGCAAGTATGTGAATGCTTATGCAAGTATGTGAATGCTTATGCAAGAATGTGAATGCTTATGCAAGTTATGTGTATGCTTAAATGCATGTTTAACATGTTATGCAAGTTATGAGAATGCTTATATGCAAGTTCAATATGTTATGCAAGATATGTGTATGATAATATGCAAGTTTGGGTTAAATGTAGTTGGGTTAATATATGCTCATATATGCAAGTTGACATCCTCTTAACCCATGATAAAGTTATATGCTAAGATGTGGTTAAACCCATGATATTTGTGATGGATCTTCCCTTTATTATGCCATGAAATGAGAACGATTTACGTGGGGAACGATGGGGTTAATAAATATGTTAAATGAAGTGTGATTGGGTATGATTAAGCATACCATAGAAATAAATTAACATAAGTGGGAATTTACCTATTGAGTTAGGTCTACCCCATGGGAATTTACCTATTGAGTTAGGTCTACCCATGTTATGAAAAATGTGTAATTAATTAGGGATAATTAATTATGGGGGTGATTAATTAGGTGTAATTAATCAACTAAGACACGAGGTTGGACCCTTTTGTAGCGGAAGTCTGCCCGGAACCGACCGGCCATCCAGCGGCTACAAATGATTGGCCCAATGTGAGAGGTCTTAGTCATAAATTAAATACGTGATTAAAGTAAAGACACGAGGTTAGACCCTTTTTATGACAGAAGTCTGCCCGGAATCAACCGGCATATCCAGCAGTCATAAAAGATGGTCTAATGTGAGAGGTCTTTATGAGGTCATGATCTTAATTAATTAATTAAGAAACACTTAACCATATTAGCATGTAGAGGGACATAAGGGGTTAAGTGGGTGCCTTGGGTGGCATGTGGAAATCTAGTGGTTGCCTTGGGTGGCAATAGAAAATACGATTAGAATACTTAACCAAGTGGAAACATGTAATTAAACATGATTAAAGGGTTAAGTGGGATACACTAGATAAGTGACAAGCTTAGGTGGGTAGCTTGTGGGGGCCCATTTCAACCAGTAACCCATATGTATCTTATTGGGCTCGACCCATGTCGAGGACGGGACACGCGTACTGGGCTTGACTATAAGAGGCCAAAACGGGTTAGCGGTGGCAACGCAAGTCCAACGGGTTTCATATGCGTGTGTGGACCCGGGCTGGTAGGTAAGACGTTGTTGCATCGTGTAGATATAAGCCGTGCACCATTAGTATTGGGTTGCCACTTTAGGGGAGTGATACACCCCACTATGGGACCGACACGGGTATCTACGGTAGGGACCCGATCGCTTGGGGAGTAGTGGGATACACCTAGTGGAGATAGGGGCAGACGGCACCTATGTGGTCAGCTAGGGGTACATGAAACTACTAGTTATATCTTTCTTTTAAGTCCTTGGGTGGGATCAATCTTTGAGTAGGAATGACTGGTGTGGTGCAGTTAGTAATTATCCTTGGGTGGGTAGATACGTCTTTACAGTTATCTTAGTTTATCCTAAGTCTACCAAGCTGCTTAGTGTAGCCATTCATCCCCAGACATTACCGTATGTCAAGTTTATGTCTTCTCTGGTTACTTTAATGATTGTATTGTTAAAGTTATAGGACTCGCTCAGACTTATGTCTGACCCCGTTGTTTTTATCTTTTTCCCAACCCTCAGGTCCTACGGTGGATCCTAGCAGTAGTGGAGCTTGATCGGATTGCTGTTCCAGTCTTTAGGAGCTTGGATAGATGTAAAGCTCCAGTTACCCAGTTATCTTTTCTTTTGTCTTGGCTATTGTATGAGAGAGTGGGATTATGTACTTCTTTATTTTGATGGATATTGTACTTGACTTTTATTGTGGTTTTATGATGTAACCAGACATGTTTACTTCCGCTGTTATGAGATGATGTTTTAAATTTCAAGTACTATTTATATCTGTCTTGTTGTAATTTTTCTGTTCTATATTCACTAAAATACTCCACCGATGTTATGGCATTCCCTTAGAGAGTGACCATAGCGGGCGTGGGGTGTTACACCTATCGTTTGAGAACACGACAAAATAGAACGCAAACAGAAGAACATTTCATTGTATATTACAACAATGCACCAGAATACAAGAATATACAGAGTATAAATGAATATTACACAGGAATATCAGAGATTTAAATTACTTATAAATACATAGCAGCGGAAAATAATACAATACACAACTAGAAGTAGATATACGAATACAAAGCTTTCCGGATATCGTTCCAGCTGTAAACCAGGATCCTGTGAATATAAATCTGCAAAACCAAAACTACTAGCTGCCCGTGTCAAAATAAGGGCACCCAGAGTTTAGGTTAAAACAATAAACTCCAGGTCAGTCATGTGACTGGTGTGAGAACTAAAACAGTTATTATTCTTTATTTTAAAAGTTAGGTAAATCAAGGGACCACGCCGTATAACACGGAACGGGTTTCCTCCCAAGAATACCAGTGCATAAAGCAAACAACGCAATGCTAAATAAAGAAAAATGAAGCTGTTATAAGACCCAGGTCCCATCACACAATGCAACGCAGCCGAGGATAGGGTTTTCCCTTATAACAGCCAAAGAATGCTTGATACGTTTAAAACAAATCATTTGATACTTATAATAAGTGCATAGTGTATAAAACAACTTCAATCATAAATATCAATCATAGGCGGCATGAATGCCCCATCCCACTATGTCGCCATACTAGGTTCTACAATTAAAACCGCAAATGTCACGTATTTGGAAGTTGGATTTCCATCTATGAACCGAGGCAAAAGATAGTCCTCAACCGATTTGAGACGCTCTAGCCCGCCCCTCAGGACCCAGACTCAGGTGGGCCCTTGGATCCTCAGGGCCAGTCCACCGATGTGGATTAAACTTAAATCCTGAACATGCATTTCCCCGCCCTATGGGGCGTAAACGAGCCAACTAAATGACTCCATCGGTTCGAGAACGACCGATCAATCCGAGGCGCCTCGCAACAGCAACAACCACATAAGTCAAACTCGTCAGGGCGTGTAAAACCACTGACGCCACTTCTAGCTAGAAAGAAACGCATGCCCTCCCTGACGTCCTCTCCCGTTTTTGGTTCATACCGGGTGTGAAACTCGCGAAGCAAACGTTACACAAAGCTACGCCACAAAGGCCTTGCTTTGATCATCACCACAAGACTTTGTTTTTCAACAGAAGCCTCGATCAATTGCCACTTAGGCATGCCACACAGGCAATTCACTCCATGCGTTTGATATCCATCAATATATAACCCCTGAGCTCGTACGTCTCAGAGAAGGGCGTTAAGCAAGAGAATAAATTCTCCGCCGCCAAACAGATATATATTTAATAGAGATCAATCACACGGACTAAAATCCAATGTCAGACACACAGTCCATTTACAAGTCCGTTCTGGGTCTGAACGAAACCGGAGGCACCTAGTACCCCGCATATCCATCGATCTCCAAGTACGTCTGGACGATCACTAACTGTTTCCATCTTCTTGGGTGTACAGCCCAATCAAGATCATCAGTAATTACCCAAACGACGTGAAGACCTCCGGTCTTCGACCATCGTCTTCATCTTCGACTTATCGTCGTATCAGTTATTCAGAATGGGATAAACCCGGTCTTTCCGAATAACTCGCGTATATTTTGAATAAGTGTTACACAAACACAACATACGCCTCATTCCAATTCATCAGTCACTAACCGTAAATTAATCAAGAGAATAATTTCCCAAATATTAACCCCGAAGGCCGAAACCAACATCAGATCAATATCCAGAAAACCATTCTGCTTGGCTAACCGACAGTCAGTTTCTAAATTTCACGTTCATAGGGAAAGGTTCCCATTAATTTTATCCAAGATAAATTCCTTGAATTTATTCTTTATTCTATTCTTTTGAATTTCGATTCAACTAGCCGGGATTAACGAGACTTACCGAAGTAATCATTTGTTTTAATTTCCCAATCCCAACCTATTTATCCCATGAAGTAAAACTGGTAATACTTCATATCTAACACCACAGTGTTATCGGTAAATTCAATTACCATTTCACGTTCAAATCTAATTAAAGATTTAACTATCGCCTGGAGCAAAACCGGTGATACTCCATTCTCGATTTTTCAATCTAATTAAAGATTCATTAAAACTCCACTTAGTTTTAATCGTTAACTGGGTTAAAGAATCAGTGTCATTTAAAACATGGTTCACGATAAACCCAAAATCACATTCCATTAATTATCGGGTTAAAGAACAAGTGTTATTTAAAACACTGTTCACGATAAACCCAAATCACATTTGATATTCAATATAAGGCTCTGAATAGAAAATATATCGGCTTATATTCAATATCAAATTCTACGATTAACAAATGTCGTATTGGAAATAACGATATAAATATATATCTTTCAAATTTCCATAACAACATCTGTATAATCACGAATTCCAACATCGAAATATTCCGAAGACAATTTCGATTCAAATCCACTCCAATGCAATCATTGGAAATTCTGGTTATTTTTAAAACCCTTTTTCAAATTCAATTTATTTATTTAAAAAAAATAAATAGAATTATATTTCTAGTTCAAAACTAGTTCATTTCGATAAAAATCTATTTTTATCTTTTCAAATATGGAGTTTTTCATCCCAAATCTTCACAAATCATTTCTTATGATTTTACACAAATTATTACTATTTTTAATAATTTTATCAAGGCCCGTACAGTCGATTTCCATCAACGGTCATCGAACTGCACTTACAGCGACCTTTTTCAAATTTGATTTGGACATAATTCCAAATCCAACCGTTAGATTTCTAATTTCTAATATTCGTTAGAAAGCTCTTTTCGATACGAACCCAACGGTTCCGGTTTTAGGAGAATCCGACGGTCGGATCTCCCGTAATATTCGTTCGAAGTTTATGGTCGAAATTCGCGAACTGCCGCGGCGCGGCGCGTTCTATTCAGGCCATTATATTATATATATTATATATATAATATATATTTCGTCGATTTCTATTCAAAACGAATTATATAAATAGTTTTAAATTCGTTTCAAAAGCAATTTCAACTTCCTTTTCAATTCAAATCAAAATTGAATTCTTCTTTATAAATTCGTTTTAAAATTCATTTCTATTCAATTCAAATTTCAATTCAATTTGAATTCATTTCAATTCGCTTTCAATTCAATTTGAAATCGTTTTCAATTCAATTTATTTCGAAATCGTTTTCAATTCAATTCATTTCGAAATCGTTTTCAATTCAATTCATTTCGAAATCGTTTTCAATTCAATTCATTTCGAAATCGTTTTCAATTCAATTCATTTCGAAATGAATAAAATCGATATAAATATCGATTCACGTCAAAATGGCGTCAATCTAATCAACACGGCTTCATAAATTTCTATTTTCAAATATTCTATTTCAAATATTTATTTTTCAAAATAGTTGTTATTATCAAAACATTTCGTTCAACACATGACCAATCTCAATGGATGAGTACTGTCAACACATGAACCTTTATTTTATATTGATAAAGATGTAAATTTTATTACTAAAATATTTCGTTCAACACATGACCAATCTCAATGAATGAGTACTGTCAACACATGAACCTTTATTTTATATTGATAAAGATGTAAATTTTATTACTAAAATATTTCGTTCAACACATGACCAATCTCAATGAATGAGTACTGTCAACACATGAACCTTTATTTTATATTGATAAAGATGTAAATTTTATTACTAAAATATTTCGTTCAACACATGACCAATCTCAATGAATGAGTACTGTCAACACATGAACCTTTATTTTATATTGATAAAGATGTAAATTTTATTACCAAAATATTTCGTTCAACACATGACCAATCTCAATGAATGAGTACTGTCAACACATGAACCTTTATTTTATATTATTCTTTATTTTCTAAATTGGAATGAGGCCCAATCAATCACCATATAAAATTAATTATATGGATTTTCATACAACACATGTATATAATAGCATTGAAAATAATCAACCATCAACCAAAGTGCACTACACTGTATAAGCATCAAATATAGATATTCAACGCTTATAACAGCCTGTCAATCAATCGATCGACATATTTAATCAATCAGGATGAGTGAACTTCAAATTTCATCCCAACACCCGTGTGGGGTTTCAAACAATCAAATACCTATTTTATTTGTGCTGTTGGGCGATGTGTAAAATTTATCGTCCCAATCAATGTCATTCAAATAGGTGTACATAAACAAACCGTCCGGTTTATAAATGGATATTTTATTTTATTCACTTCACGTTAAAAATTATATTTTTAACGATAAAACATTTTATTTCAACCTATGAATTTCTATTCAATTCATTTATTAAATAAAATGATATTTTTATTTTTCTAACTTATTTTAGAAAATTTCGGCGGCATAACTGCACGATACTAGAAACGGGACTAGGCCTAGCCTTATCCCCGGTCTAGTGAAGGCCCACGCCATTCACACATCAATCAAATCCATTCATTTCACCACACAGTTCAATTCAATCAAATAATCTAATTTATTTTTGCAATCAAACAAACAAGTCCATGGTCTGTGGACGATTGTGTCGGGTGCTACTAAGCACCGTCTGCATCCTAGTATATATATATATAACTAGAAAAATTAAATTGAAAGGTGAGAAGTTCTCACATATAGCTATCCTAGCTCCACGGCACTTCTAATGCAGGAAATCTTCGCCAACTCGCCTTTTGTCGCTTTCGTTGTCCGCTTTCACTACATATGTAAAAATCGAATTTTACTTCGCTATTCAATATATAGAAATCGAATTTTTATTTCGAAGTTCAACATATAAAAATCATATTTTTATTTCGAAGTTCAATATATAAAAATCATATTTTTATTTCGAAGTTCAATATATAAAAATCATATTTTTAATACTGCTATTCATATTTTCAGATCAAAGTATATTTTTTTAACAAGGTATATTTTTCTTTCCTGAAAATCGAATTTTTCTAACCTAAAAATCTTATCTTTATATGATTGAAAATCATATATTTTCCTTGATGATAAAAATCACGTTTTTATAACTATAACATAGATAAATTTCAGATCTTTATTGTGTTAATAATATTATTGAATAAACTAATGGAGTAATTAACCAAAATTAATCACCTTTCTAAAAAAAACGCTGCCTTTCTTCTTCAATTCGCCATTCACTGTTTGCTTCCTCCCGAACCCATCATGCTAGAACAAACCACCTGCTGCCACGCCTTTCAGGAGGTCAAACCCAAATCGGAAAACACCATGTTGAGCGTCATCGAAGCACCTCCCACCGCCGTGAGTAAGAGGTCGCTCGCACCCCCCCTTGTTCTCGGAATTTACGCTAGAACGTGGCCACTTCGAGGCCAAAAATCCAATAACACGCAACGCCAGGGTTGATCACAGCCGCTTCCTCTATAGATCCCGTTGAGTTGATTGATTTTGCAGTAGAAACCATCCCATTTAATTGCGTGGTGAAGGAGGAATTTGAAGGGGATGGATCGAACGATTTCGTTCGTTTATTATCGCTGGAGGCAGAAGGAAAACGTTGACCGCGGTTTAGAGATAATAGGGCTTTGACCCGGTTTGACCAGTACTTATAATTTATATTTTTATTATTTTTATTCCAATAATATCCGTATTTGCATTCAGACTCTGAATCAGACCCAATGACTGTCGCCCCTAGCGAATTACCCCCATTTCGAACACAATGGGATATGTTTCGTAAGCCAATTCGGCTGTTACGATCAGTTTTTCTTTAAATTAAAATATAAATCATTATATATTCAATTTAAACGTACATTTTAATTTACCGGAGCCACATACGAACCCCAAAAATTCCATAAAAATTATTTCTAGCTTCGTATTGACGATACGGTCCTAATAAAACTAGTTTCGACAAATTCTGAGACCGTTTGAAAAATGGCCATTTTCCAGTCGATTAAATTCAACTGAAACTGGTCAAAACACGTTTAACTTCGCCACGCTCACATATTGATTCAGACAAATTATGAAATTTGAAACCTAGCAATAACTTGACACTTCGGATCCAACAAAAATGGTTTCGTCGAAATCTGAGGTCATTTGCAAAATTCCCATTTTTAAGGGCCTGAATTCCATAGCGACTATTCAGAATTTTCAACTGGACATATCTATTGATTCCCGCTATGAAATCTTGATTTTTCGGATTCGTTGGAAAGATATTATCAATTAGATCCTAATGTTTTTGGTTTCACTAAAATCCGGATTGTTTTGCACCCGGTACATTCAATTGAAGTTTGAAATCGAATTATCGAACTACCGCGCCATTTTCAATTCTATTTATAATTATATATAAATATTTATATTCTAACGACGACGCGTATAATATATACGTTCGAATTATATTCTAAATGAATTTTTCGTCGATATTATTTAAAATAATCTATTTTAAATAATCAAAATTCGTTATAATTGCCAAAATAAAAATTTTAAACTGGCCCAGATTTTCGGGTTGTTACATTTTCTGCGTTTGGGAACAGTAGCAGAAAGGAAGAAAGCGGGAACGGTTAAAGGAGACTACTGACATGTCGCTCCGGTATTGGTCCTTTAGTTCATTTATTTAATATAATTATATATATATATATATATATCGGTCATTCTAATCACAATAACTTTTACATATGAACTCGGATTTAGACGTGGTTTGTTGCGTTGGGATCGTGACGAAATTGCAGACGTTCTGATATTGGTTTGGCTGCGTTTAGAGACTATGAATTTTTGGCCTTTATTTGGATGTTCATTCAACTAAAGACTTAAGGTGAGTGAATTTCTCACTCACGGTTAACTGAATTATTCCCATATTTACTAAATTAAATTATGAAATAAATTTGGTTGTCTAATTGTGATTAATTTTTGATTTGTTTATTAAAACTGACATGCAAATGTGTTATTGTGCAAATTTAAGTCGATAACTAGTTATTTTAGTTAAACACAATTTCTAGTTAGAAATCCCGACCATTGATAACCAGTGAAACGATTTAACATTTACCGTTTGAATAAAATGGTCGTGATGGATGCCTTGGTTTGATTTGGTTACTGAATTGATATTGATATCAAAATGTTCTGTTATTCAGTATATGGATGTTGTATGCTTATTGTGACGATTAATCCCATTTTCACCCTAGATGTTATGGGCATCAAATAAACCTGGGATTAATCGCTTAAAAATTAATTAAGAACACAGGTTGAAATAATAGATATCAGTGATGCTGATGTGAATCGAAATGATATACATCCATCCCCGAAATATCGAAAAATTAACTTTAATATCCCTTGGCCATAGAATAAAAAATTATATAGGAACATCGGTTGGTTAAATGACATTAAATATTTGAAAATTTTATTTGATAGAAATTTTATTTAAAGGAAATGTGTCGATACTCGAAAAATCTATTTTCTTTAAAGATCGGAACCTTGAGTGTTATTGAAAGTGGTTAAGGAAATTATCCCAAAACAAATTGGAAATTCTTAAATCAGGATTTGAATATGATTTGGAATTATTCAAATTAATGGTGAAAATTCGAATTTAATAAATTCTCCTTGAATTTAATTTTAGAATAAAAGTATTTGATGATACTCGGAGTTGTGTTAACTCGATGTGAATATGGATTTGAATCCTTTGAATCAAACGATTGGATTGGACGATGTTTTTAAAACGTGATGGGAAAACTAAATAAACTCTCTTGAGACCGGGATATATATTTATATATACGTATATATATATATATTCAAGTTATTGAAATTTGGAAGAAAAGAATAATCATGGTTTTAAAATTTATTTTATAAAAACTATATATATTGTTGTTTTACAAATAAATTATATTCTATTATTCAAAAGTTATCTTAGTAAATTTCGTAACCAATATACTATTTTGTTTAAAAATAAGTTTTATCATATTCTATTTTTCCAAAATTATTTAGTAATGCTTTTATTATATGTATATACCTAGTGTTTTAAACTATTTTAATTACTTTATTTTATTAAAAAACTTTATATAAAGGTTTTATTTTATAATTATCTATTTTTCCTAGTTATATTAAACGATTGTAATTTTTTCCTGAATGTGGAACTGTTTGATTTAAACCGTTGATTCAAATTGAGATTTGATATAAAGTTATATTCTATTTGAATATAAATCAATTGTAAAATGATTTTTATATTTCAATGTGAAATACACTCTACTTGAAAAAAAAATGGGATTTTGAAAATGATTTTAATGAGTTGATATGAAACTGATTCTATTAGAATATAAATTGATTTTGGAGAAAACAATTTTGGAATAACTATAAACTTTTGATATGAAGTATATTCTACTTGAACATTAATCGATTTTGAAATATTATTTGATTATAATATACTGATATGGAAATATATTCTAGTTTGGAATATAAATCGGTTTTGGAATGATTGCGATATTTTGATCTGAAATTATGTTTTATTCTGAATATAAATTGGGTTCTAAGCAAACATGATATTTTGACATGAAAGTGAACCTTTGTGAAAAGTAAGAGAACCGACCAATGTGAAAAATGGTAACGTTTGGTTGTTAAAGAGACCGGAGTCGGTATTGTCATACTCTCTACCAATACTGAT
Source organism: Allium sativum (assembly GCA_030737875.1). Lineage (NCBI taxonomy): Eukaryota > Viridiplantae > Streptophyta > Magnoliopsida > Asparagales > Amaryllidaceae > Allium > Allium sativum. The sequence goes on along the minus strand of CM060923.1, from coordinate 24,043,172 downwards.
ACACTTCAACAACAGTGCATGTGGTGGAGAATCCAGAACAAAGTAGGATGGTATGGAGGCGATTACTGGATTTGAAGAAAGAGAACGATAATGGATGGCCTTGATCTTCAAGTCATAATTAAAATGACTAAAACAGGAGCTATACTGGGACTAAGTGAGATCGCATCTCTGATCGGACACGCTTCTTCGATATCATCCATATTATTTTATGATCGATTTTGGGCACCCTTTGATATGGGAGTATGTTCCTAGGTGGGAGGTAGTTGCGGCTATGCATTATTACCGGCCCAAGAGTGCAACTAGTAGAATCCTACCCTGGGTATTGCCTCATGTGCCTTGTCATATTTATCCTAATCGAGCCCCTATGATTTTGATTTAACGTTGTCGTATCGCGGCACATCCCTATCTACCGACATACTGGTGTTTTATATGCAATGTGTACGACAATGTCTGTAAATGGCGTAAGGGTAAAAATGTTATCTCGCTTATGCTATTTTTATTATATTTACTTTACTGAATATACATTATAATAATAGCGTATTATACTATGTATGTAAATGGTTTAACGAATCCTTAAGAGATGGAAGAATCCCGTAACATCTCTTGAGTTACTGCACCCATGACACTCATGTTATTTCGCATTTTAATTTGACTAATATGAGAATGATTAAGTTTTGATCCGAGTGTTTGTTGTGTTTCTTTTTATGCAATACGCTCGGGTCATATTCGAGTTGCAATTAGCAGCGATTGCAATAACTTAGAGGATGAAGATGAAGATTTGGTATATATGTCTACTATAAGTATGTTTTTCCCACTGCACTTTAATCCCCTGCCTTGTTGTATATGTATATGTATGTGTAATTCTGATCATCATTGTATATTGTAGTCAAATGTATATTTTTCAACTGATTTTGAACTCTTAATCATTTATTATATGTTATCCTTCTGTTGTGAGATTCTGTTATTGTTTTCTCTTCTTCCTTACTTCTCTTTTATTTTCCCAATAACCACCTGCATTTGCAATCTGTTTGGGTCGGCATGCGTTGCTCATTGTCAATTTGAATGGTCAAAAACCTAGTTTGTTACAATTTGCAAGAAGAGTTAAACAAGATTCAACAATATGTCTGTGTTTTCTCTCTACTCAACCATTTTGAATAGATATATATGGACAGATTGTACTATGTACTGTCCCATTATTTAGGGAGTAGGAGTTTAGATTTTTAAACTCACTTCCTCCACCAGTTTGTAATATTTTCCATGGATATCGGTCTACTTTCCTGTAACACCCCATAATTTTAAAGGATTAAACTAAAGAATACTTAATTAAATATTGAAAATTAAGAAAAACGGACTGCGCTATTCCGTTCATCTCGGAATTCTCCTTAAGACAGACTCTGAGTTTGCGTAAAACGGACATCGTATGAGGAAGTTATTAAGCTTTGAAGTTCGTATACATATAAGCAAAGAACATATAAATAAACCCGTGCAGAAAATCAAAATCAGAAGGAGCGAAGATGCAGGAAATGTGTTGGCGGATGCACTGAGTAGGTAGAGGATGACCTTGAGTCCTCTATTTGTAGAGAAGCAGAGCTTGGAGTATAAATCGACCTTTGATTTTAGGCCCTCTATCGAGTTTACACCTAGGTAGAAGTGCGACCTACTCTTTTGGATCAGATAGGAACTTCACAGCGAGAGGACCCATAGGTAGCTGACATCTTGGATAGGCTTGGTAGATAGGAGACTTCTAGTCACCTCAATAGATACTCCATGGATGATAGAGTGTGGTTGCGATGAGATGGAAGGCTTTGTGTTCCACGAGTTGGGAGTTTGTTGAAGACAGTCCTTGAGGAAGCCCATTATTCTAGGATGACTATCCATCTAGGAGGTGATAAGATGTATAGGGATGAAGAGGGTTTTCTTTTGGGTTGGGATGAAGAAAGATGTAGTAGAGTTTGTTTCCCGATGTTTGATTCTCCAGCAAGTCAAAGTTGAGCAAAGGTATCTCGATGTTTACTTCATCCTTTGGAGGTCCCACAATGGAAGTGGGAGAGCGTCTTTATGGATTTCATTGATGGTTTGCCTAGATCGAGGAAACACAACACCAGTATTTGGGTTATAATTGACAGGCTTACTAAGAGGGCTCATTTCATTCCTGTTAAGAGTAATAGAACGACAGCATGGTAAGCAGCAGTTTATCTTGTGAGATAGTCCATCTACATGGGGTACCTTCTAGTATAGTGAGTGATCGTGACCCCATATTCACCAGTGAGTTTTGGAGAAGCTTGCTGGAGGCATTAGGTATACAGTTGTGTTTAAGCACTGCTTATCACCCCCAGACCGATGGGCAGACGGAAAGGGTGAATAGAGTTATTGAGGATCTTTTAAGGCTGTGTATCCTAGACTTCGAAGGGACAAGGGAAGAGCATCTTCCTTTGGCAGAGTTTGCTTACAATAACAGTTATCAAGTTAGTATTGGCATGGCAGCCTTCGAAGAACTGTATGGATGACCCTGTAGATCACCGAATTGTTGGTTGAAATCTAAAGATAGGCTTCTACTTGGACCTAAGATGATTAGAGAAATCTCAGAGAAGATTGATCTTATCCGTAGATGCATGAAGATAGCTCAAGACAGGCAGAAGTCCTACGTAGATAAAAGAAGGACTGGTATTGATTTTGAGGTGGGAGACATGGTTTTCATCAAAGTATCACCTTTGGGGAATGTAGTTTGCTTTGGATCTGTAGGGAAATTAGCGCCAAGGATTGTAGGGCCATTTCCCATAATAGAAAGGATTGGACAAATGGCTTATAGGGTGAAGTTACCAGAGAGATTGGTGGGTGTTCATGATGTTTTCCACGTTTCTCATTTACTGAAGTACCTGCATGATACCGCAGAAGTAATTGAGCCGAGCATACTTGAGGAAGTAGAGGTGAAACAGGAGGCGACAGTTAGACGAGTCTCTGTCCGTATTCTTGGTTTAGAGGTCAAGAAGCTACGCAACCGGGAGGTCAAGTTGATGAAAATTCAATGGGGAGAAGACCCCGAGGATGCAACTTGGGAGACTGAAGACAAGGTTCATGCTTCATACCCTTTTCTTTTCAAGGGTATATTCTTAACTTCTTTTTCCAAATCTTTTAGTTGTACTTATTTCTATCATTAAGTATATCCTATCGATCGAATATTCGACATTTCGGTAGGTAACCCATGGATGTAAACATGTGTTTGAGACATGTTATGTTTGATAGATGCAAGTTAATGCAAGTATTTGCTAGTCGTTGCTCGTGGATGCATATACACACACACTAGGCATTAGATTAGCTCAATCACTCTCATACTGCATACGGATGCATGTGCATATTTTTCTATTATGGAAGGAAATGGGTGTATCACCACATGAGTGTTGCATTTGGATGGATAATTGTGCATGCATATAGCATTTACATGATATACTAGGACTATTTGCATACATATTGGATTCATGGCACTGGCATACATTGCAATAAGGAGGTCGACTGAATTAGTAGACCGCCAGATCTTTCGCATTAGTATAAGGACATACACACACACCTTTGCATATGTTCATATAAGCATTAGAAATCTTTTAAGGACAATGAATTCCTTCGACTGGTGGATGAGTAGATGGACAATGGATGTTAGGATATACATACTTTTTAACTTAGAGATTTCGAGGACTAAATCCTTTAAGTATGGGAGAATGTAACACCCAGTAATTTTAAAGGACATTATAAAAATAAACTAAAGAATACTTAATTAAATATTTAGAATTAAGGAAAACGGACTACGCCATTGCGTTTATCTCGGAATTCTACTTAAGACAGACTCCGAGTTTGTGTAAAACGGACATCGTACGAAGAAGTTATTAAGCTTTGAAGTTTGTATACATATAAGCAAAATATATATAAATAAACCAATCCAGAAAATCAAAATCAGAAGGTGGGAAGAGCGGGAAATCAACTCGTTAGGGGGTCGACCCAATGCCCCATGTGGGTCAACCCTAGATTCGACCCCATTGTCGACACTAGAGTCGACCCCAGGGACGACCCCATCCAGATCTAGTGAGATCCATTTTCTGAACCTGGACACGTTTCTTGACCTGATTAGTTGACGGTAATCAATAAATAGGACCTCATTTCTGTTGTTTTATTCATCAAAAACGATGGAGACAACGAAGTACTGCCCCAACTCAGATTGAACTAGCCTATTCTTCTGCAGCAACGACTTATATGTATTCAAGAATCTTTGTTGCAACATCAACACTCTTTTCTTAGTTCTTTAGATCCAATCTCTGTGAGTTTATGTTGCTTTCAGATATAAAAATTTAATAAGCACTCTTGACATGTTTATAAGTTTGGATCTAAACGTATGCATGTTAATAACCTGGATCATAATTAAACAGATTCGTCATTACTTGTACACTTGATCTACTATTCAATTCTCATATGCCCAATTTTGTCATCATATGCTTATTTTGTTATTATGCCCAATTCTGCCAGCATATGCTTATTCTGTTATTATGACCAATTTTATCATCATATGCCTATTTTTTTATTATGCCTATTCCTGTTCTCTTCTCTCCCTCTTTCCCTTTTTATTTTTATAGCCTAGGCTACCTTCGAGCCCAGGCCAATCGCTGAAATATGCGTACGGACGAAATTGGGAATAGTTGGAAAAGATCAATTGGGGCATAACTTGTATCGTAAATAAAGACTGGGATTTGGGTGCATAACCTATGATGAACATGTATAATTGTCTAAGAACGAATATGCCTAAAATTACAGTAAATAGGAACTGTAACCGCACTTAGACACGTGGTCAGATTACACTTGTAGTAGAAGTCTACCCGGAACTGCCCAGCAAATCCAGCGTCCACAAGCGCTTAATACAATGTGAGGGGTCGAGTGCGTAAATGTGCACATAACGACGCTATGACACGAGGTTAAGTCTAACTTGTGGTAGAAGTCTTCTCAGAACCGCCTGGAATATCCAGCATCCACAAGTGGTTGACTTAATGTGAGAGGTCAAGTGCATTAACAAACATGATTGGAAAATGATAAGAACATGTTAACCTATAATACTTAACCTGTTTAAATTTGTGGGGGTAACATGAACTTGTCAAATTGGGTAAGGGTTAAGTAAGCTTGTTTGGATCAATGGGGGGTTAAGTAAATCTGTTAAATCTATAGGGGGTTATACGAACCCGATAAACTTAACCTGTTTTATATGTTGGGGCTATGCGGGCTTGTTAATCTGTTAAGCATAACCTGTCAAAATCCTAGCAGTGGGGATGCAAGCCTAAGGGGTGGCTTGTATCATTTGTTGTGTGGGACCCCTATCAGTCAGTAACACATATTGGTATCATAGGGGGACCCCGAACTAGGTAGTGGTCAGGGGCATGCTTACTAAGCTAGTTATAAGAGGTTCATATGGGTGGAGGCGTTGAAGGCCCATTCCAAATGAGTCGTGTGCGTGCATGGGTCCGGATTGCTTGGGAAATTAAGACGATGTAGCATCTGTAGATATCGTTGTGTCTATAGAAAAAAGGAGTTGCCATTTTAGGAAGTGATACATCCTACTGTGGAGCCAGCACAGGGTATCTACGGGATATGGAGCTGATCGATTGGGGTAGTAATTAGGGTACATCTAGTTCTGCTTGTTTAGGAGCCCGTTATTATCGTTTGGGTTAACACCCATTATATCTGTTGGGCTGTCTATTATTATTATTGGGGATAAAACCTATCACTAGAAGTACACCTAAATTTACCATCATGTTTATGTAGGGATCATTCTGTTCCTGTTATAGTAGTATTGGTGCATAGAAAAGCATTTGGGAAGCATAACCTATTATGTTCAGTTTATCCTGCTCATTCTGTTGTACTTATCTTATGATATTGTTATCTCTCTCATCCAATTTATATGCCTGTCTTGATGCTTTCACTTATTTATATGTTAAAAGTAACTGAACTCGCCAGACTTTATGTTTGACCCGTTTTGTTTACTTTTCGCTCTATTCCTCCCCTCCCCCTCCCCCCAATTTTGTCATCATATGCTTATTCTGTTATTATGCCCCATTCTTCCAGCATATGCATATTCTGTTATTATGACCAATTTTATCATCATATGCCTATTTTTTTATTATGCCTATTCCTGTTCTCTTCTCTCCCTCTTTCCCTTTTTATTTTTATAGCCTAGGCTACCTTCGAGCCCAGGCCAATCGCTGAAATATGCGTACGGACGAAATTGGGAACAGTTGGGAAAGATCAATTGGGGCATAACTTGTATCGTAAATAAAGACTAGGATTTGGGGGCATAACCTATGATGAACATGTATAATTGTCTAAGAACGAGTATGCCTAAAATTACAGTAAATAGGAACTGTAACCGCACTTAGACACGTGGTCAGATTACACTTGTAGTAGAAGTCTACCCGGAACTGCCCAGCAAATCCAGCGTCCACAAAGGGCTTAATATAATGTGAGGGGTCGAGTGCGTAAATGTGCACATAACGACGCTAAGACACGAGGTTAAGTCTAACTTGTGGTAGAAGTCTTCCCAGAACCGCCTGGAATATCCAGCATCCACAAGTGGTTGACTTAATGTGAGAGGTCAAGTGCATTAACAAACAAGATTGGAAAATGATAAGAACATGTTAACCTATAATACTTAACCTGTTTAAATTTGTGGGGGTAACATGAACTTGTCAAATTGGGTGAGGGTTAAGTAAGCTTGTTTGGATCAATGGGGGGTTAAGTAGATCTGTTAAATCTATAGGGGGTTATACGAACCCGATAAACTTAACCTGTTTTATATGTTGGGGCTATGCGGGCTTGTTAATCTGTTAAGCATAACCTGTCAAAATCCTAGCAGTGGGGATGCAACCCTAAGGGGTGGCTTGTATCATTTGTTGTGTGGGACCCCTATCAGCCAGTAACACATATTGGTATCATAGGGGGTCCCCGAACTAGGTAGTGGTCAGGGGCATGCTTACTAAGCTAGTTATAAGAGGTTCATATGGGTGGAGGTGTTGAAGGCCCATTCCAACTGAGTCATGTGCGTGCATGGGTCCGGATTGCTTGGGAAATTAAGACGATGTGGCATCTGCAGATATCGTTGTGTCTATCGAAAAAAGGGGTTGCCACTTTAGGAAGTGATACATCCTACTGTGGAGCCAGCACAGGGTATCTACGGGATATGGAGCTGATCGATTGGGGTAGTAATTAGGGTACATCTAGTTCTGCTTGTTTAGGAGCCTGTTAATATCGTTTAGGTTAACACCCATTATATCTGTTGGGCTGTCTATTATCATTGTTGGGGATAAAACTTGTCACTAGAAGTACACCTAAATTTACCATCATGTTTATGTAGGGATCATTCTGTTCCTGTTATAGCAGTATTGGTGCATAGAAAAGCATTTGGGAAGCATAACCTATTATGTTCAGTTTATCCTGCTCATTCTGTTGTACTTATCTTATGATACTGTTATCTCTTTCATCCAGTTTATATGCCTGTCATGATGCTTTCACTTATTTATATGTTAAAAGTAACTGGACTCGCCAGACTTTATGTCTGACCCGTTTTGTTTACTTTTCGCTCTATTCCTCCCCTCGCCCTCCCCCACCCCCCTCCCCCCCGTTTCTCAGCGTAGGAATACATAGGCTTGATTAGGACTCTCTCTTCTGTTTTTTCTTGGAGCTACTTTGATGTACTGCTTTGATTACTTTTCTTCTCTGATATGGCTCTTTTTGGGGACTATGATTTTATATTACTGTACTCTAATGATTTTAGTGCAAGACAGATATTTTAATTTGATGTAATGGGTTTTTTGTATTTTAGACTTATGCTATAATTGGATTTCGGACCACAGTGTTTTCTGTTTGAAGAATATAGTTTTAAATTCCGCTGTTATTTTATATTTGTTTATGATGTTTTTGTTTCTATTTACCTACAACTCTTTACGTAACTTAATGCATTATGTTAAAGAGTGACATTAATGGACGTGGGGTGTCACATTTCACGTCATAATTATAAAATTTATGACTGGCCTGTATGTTTCTAATTTGGGTTTTAAGAAATGAATCCAAGTAAATTTTGTATAGGCATCAAAATATGATATATGTATATAGTCCTTAAAGCCAAAATTAGAACAAATGGGTGATGGGCCCCATAAATCAATGGCAATTAACTGGATTGGTTTAGTGTAAATAGTATAAAAATCACCAAATGGTAGTTTATGGTTGTTTTCCCATCTGACAGTATGCACAATTGTAGGGTATACAAAATGAATTAATGTTAATATTTTTTGATTTACGTGTGGAACCTAAGACTTCACTCAAGCCATTGCTTGTCGGTCTTAGTAAACCCCACGGGTAGTGATATACCCCGATTTTTCAACGCCTTCACACTACCTAGGTAGTCACCCCGAGAAATTGGCAGAGGTGGCCCTCAAACCTGAGACCTATGTCTCATCCCAATTCGCCCACCTCTAACCAACTGAGCTAGGAGTTTCAGGTGAATTAATGTCAATATGATTATCATTCAAGACTTGTTCAACAATTATTACAATTGGTTGTCCAAGTTTACAGTGCCACAAATAAAATACATTTTGGCTTTTGTTAGCCTTATCTACAATTCAATTTTTCTCCTCTTTGATAGACTTGTGGCTTCTAACAGAGTAAAACTTTCATTGTTCTTCGATAGCATTACCCTATAAAATAATGCCTTTAGTTAGTATTTCTCTAACTAAACAATGTTTAAGAGAAAATTGAAAGTACACATTGTTAACCTTGAAAAATTATGATACCTAATGAGATTTCTTTTCTTATTTTTGGTATCGTTAACATGTTATGTAACTAAAGCTATCTTTTTCTTCTAGATAATCATTACTAATATGTGTAATTGTGATATGCTTACCATTTCTCACACAAATGGACATATTACCTTTGTAGTTTTTGATGCCAAGACTTAGTTTTTTGGTAATATGATTTTTTTATTCTTGAATTATGATATCAATCATCATCTTGTATGTGTTGTATTCTTGCAATTCCATTGTGATTATTATTCTTGTCAGTGTCCGCAAGATCGTATCAACCCAAGTTTATAGTGATTACCTACTATGAACAATAATAGATGAAATATGAATATTGGAGTGATAATTAAGTTGAAAATATCACTAAGTGGTTATTTAACTTAATAACTAGGTTGATACTTAAGAGTCTGGTATCGTAGTTTAAATTGTGGAAAATGTGGAATTTATCATTTACAAGTGATTAAACTGAGAATTAGCAATAAATAAATAAGAACTAATGAATTTTGGTGATTGCTAGAATTTTTTTATATTGGGTTGGAAATAAATTAATTTTTGTAAGGTCCAAGGTTTATATCTAATATTATGTGTTAGGAATAAATTTGGACCTTACAAATTGTTTTAATAAGGAAGTTTAGCAATTTATAAATTTAAAAGATAGGCTCACATTATAATGTGAGTAAAATCTTGTTAAAATATATATTCTGGAAATTTGTGTTCAAAGCAAATATGGTTTTATGAATTTAATGACAAAGTTTGTGTATTATGTGAACTTATGAGAATTTACATAAGAATAAAATATAAATATATAAGATTAGTTGCAAAATAGTAATAAAAATAGAAAGCATGAATTTTGTGTCAATTAGGTAAATTATGTGTTAATATAGAATATTTTGACTCAAAAATTCATGTGTCATATGAAAATTTACACAAGTTTTAATAAACATGTTCATCTTTTGTGTGAAATGTAAAATATGATGTAAAATGTAAAATTTTATATTAAAATTTTTAAAAGGATGTAGAAATGTTGTAGATAATTTTAATAGTATATGGTTGTTTAATGAAGAACTAGTGTAAACTTAGGTTAATATAAGTTAAATTGGCTAAACTTGTGTTAAATGGGCTAAACAATTATTTAATAGCCTAATTAATTGTCTATGGGCTAATTACTTTATCTTGGGTCCTTAATTAGCTAATTACTAGAAGAAAAATATAGAGAGTAAGTTTCAATACATACTTTTCTCTGGAGTGTTTCTTCTTTCTACCACATATTGCTAAAACTATAAGTAAAATAAGAAATCTTCACTATAAATCAAAACCAAGCCTCCAATCCATTTCAAAAAGCTAATTTGGGTGTTAATCTTAATTTTAAAGCAGTTAATCACTCTAAACTTGAATTTAATCCATCTTTCTCTCTGATTTGTTAAGATTTCACTGTACATTGCATTGTTCCTCCTTGCATTTTCTTGTAGTGGGTCTTACAAGTGATAAGAGAGCTTCTTCTTGCCAATTTCACCTCCAAAAGCTTCAATTCATTGTTAATCTTGCTGTAATCTAAAACAGAGGTGATTACTCACTCACACTACCTAGTTTTAATTGTAATTATTGATTTTGTGATGATTCTATACTCGATCGACGAAAACCTGTAGCTTCTACTTTGAATTTTCATTGTTGTGCAACACAGCCAAAGTGTGACTTTGGCCTGTTGTATCTCTTCTGTACTTGCTATTTCCATATGATTCTTGTGCATTGCTGAGTCTTTGGTGTGCCAATATTTAAAATTTCAAACCAATCCGAGTTGTAAATCTTTGTCAAATAGGTCACTAAAGTGTCAATCGAAACAAGATCGTCTCCTACCAATTATCCCGTAGGTTAGGTCGACCTAAGGGTCGACACCTATGAAGGGGCGGTCGACCCAGGGGTTGACCCCCTACTGCAAATTTGGGTAGGTTTTTTGCCTGCCTGTTGTGCTTTCTTCATAAGTCCTTGTACCTTTTTGTTGATTTCTGTAGCATGCATTTGGTTTTCAAGTGAATTTCTGAAGCTCTCTTACTTGGTTTTATTTCTATATTAACTTGGCAATCCAAGAACAAATCATGGGTAATCCGAATATCCGATTTCTAGGATTTTTGATGATTTGTTGTTAAACTTTATGATGCAATTTCATTTGGTTTTGCGACCATATAAGCTGGCCAAATAAGCTATTTTATACCTAAATCAAATCCCAGATTTTGGCAATTCTTGATGAATTTGTTGTTTAGTTTTATAATGAGTTTTGATGATGTTGGACACATGTGCATGTTATTGAATTATTTTTTTCCTATACATAAATAAATATCATTTTTTTGTAGTTGGAGGCCAAAATAATTTTATGACTTTACTTTACAATAATAATTATCCTTGAAGCAATAATATAAATCTATTTTAGAAAAATAGAAGGTTTTATAAATAAACCAATTTATTTTTCGAAAATCATTTTATAATCTTGATTTTAAAAACCAACTATTTTCTATATATAAACCCATACTTTCTGCACCCTTCAATAAGGCGTAATGGAGGTAAAACGTTATCATGAACCCCGTGGTATGGGACACGATGGTATATGAAAACAGTTAATTCCAGATTTGTCTAATTGAAGTAGTTGATTTGATGACTTTGTTGTTTTTCCCTTACGGAGTTGACGAGTGGCTAGTGAACTAGTAGTGGTAACATGTTGTATGGGACACACTATTACTGCCACTGGAATCACTGTTCATAAGTTAGTTTTTTAAGAGCAGAATGAGTGTGTAGCGTGTTGCTACACAGCTGATTAACATTTATATATATATAAGATAAATATTTTGGTCGACAAGCCCAACCAGTAGCATAAAAGAGTAATCTAAGACATAGGTAGTCCTTTAAGTCAGCTGCAACGACCCGGAAAATCTGAACCAATTTAAAAAAAATTTAAATTGGCTAAAATAATGGATTTTAAATATTTAAAATAAATATTATAAATAATAGCAATGAAAAGTGAGTTTGAATCGACGTTTGAAAATGAATATAATTAATTCTAATTATAAACAAGGCCTGAAATGGCGCGGTAGTTTCAAAATTTGAATTCAAACTTTGACTGACTGTACCGGGTGCAAAACAAAATGGATTAGAGTGAAACCAAAAATATTTAAATCTGTTAGTGGATACCTTTCTAACGAATCTGAAAAATCGATGTTTCATAGCGGAAAGCAAAAGTTATGGCCAAATGAATTTTCAGAAAGGTCGCTATGGAATTTATATAGCCCGTGAAAATGACCATTTTGCAAACGACCTCGGAATTTGACGAAACCACTTTTGTTGGATCCAAGATGTCAATTTATTGCTAGGTTTCAAATTTCATAATTTTTGAAGCTAGTATGTGAGCGTGGCAAAGAGAAATGTGTTTTGGTCAATTACAGTTAAATTGGATCGACCAGAAATGGGCCATTTTACAAACGGTCTCAGAATTCGACGAAACTAGTTTTGTTGCGACCATATCGTCAAAACATAGCTAGATTTATTTTTCTGGAATTTCTCGAATCAGTTTGTTACCCTGGCAAATTGAAATGTACGTTCAAATCAAATATTGAATGTTTTATATTTTAATTTGAAGGAAAACTGACTTAAACAGTCGAATGGGCCTATGAAACATATCCCATTGTGTTCGGAATGGGGGTAAAACGCTAGGGACGACAGTCGTTGGGTTTGAATTGGTGTTCGTGTGTGGAAGAGGGTATTTTAGAGATTTTAAGATATATAAATAAAAAAAATCAATTGGGCCAACTCAGCACTCTCTCTCCCCGTATCAGCTCGACGCACGGCGGAAACGCATACCTTCCTTTTCTCCTCCTTTCCTCCTCCTACAAGCGAAATTCCACCTTCCTCCTGTTGAGGATTCTGTAGCACTCTGCGAGATCTCCAAATCCATACCAATTTCTGAATTTTTCATTGAGTGGATTGTTCGAATCAACCTCCTGAAGTTGCTCCGTTCGTGCCTCGATTCCGCCGCCACCTGACCACCGATTCAGACTGCACCACTGGCGAACCTGCGCCTCACGCCCCCCTTCAACCTCGTGCAAGCCGATCCTCCAACCGTTACACCGTTTGTTTGAAAAATCCAAACCTAGTTTGGAACTTTTTGCTGAAAGGTTCGGGTTGTTTATTTTGAACTGTTTTAACACTTTTAAACCGTTGCAAACTTGTAAAAATCATATCTTTTTCGTTTCTTGATGAAATTCAGTGAAACAAGAGACATGGACTCGTGTGGACGTCTTCTACCTTCTAGAAGAGACCGCATATTTTTCTGAGTCTTCTGCTATTTTTGGTGGAGTGGAACCCTGTGAGATTTCTAATTTATAAACGATATGGAAAACGACGATGTATAAATTATATAATCGATATATGAGTTATACAAGCATTGTACACCTCTTGTATAAGCGTTGTATAAGTTGTACGTTCGATGTATAAGTTGTATATGCATTGTAAAAAATTATATATGTGTTGAAACAGAAGTGAAATGATATATATAAATATATATATCTACGCCCCTCGTCCGCAAACCATGGACGATATTTATTGGTTTTGATTGGTGTGAAAATTGATTGATAGCGAATTGTTGATTGAAATTGTTTGTGGTTGAAATTGATTGATAGTGGTTGAAAAATACTCGTTTATGGTTGAGAAATATTTGGTTGAAACCACATAGGATTAGTTTGTGGAAATGAAAAAAAATAATATACATGCCGCCTGCGTGCGAACTAGATGCATGATTCCCCATTGTCAAAAGCTGCGAGGCTTTAAGGTAGAGCGAGGAGCCATACTAGGGACGGTCCCGGTTTTAACTACCCTGCCGTTATGCTGCCGAAATTTTGAATAATATTCATGTGTTAGAATTATTTTCATTTGTTGAAACTATATTTATTCGTTGTATAGAAAACCTTCATGTGTTGAATCGAAATTCATTCGTTGAATAGAAATTCATGTGTTGAATGGTATTTGTGTTTTAAATATAAAAATCACCTTTTTGACTATATATATAAACTATAGAAAACCTTCATGTGTTGAATCGAAATTCATTCGTTGAATTGAAATTCATGTGTTGAATGGTATTCATATTTTGAAAGAAATTGTTTTATAATAAAAATCCTATTTTTATTACCTATATGAGCTATATAAAATAATCTTGTTTTGAAAGAAATTGTTTATAATAAAAATCCTATTTTTATTACTATATGAACTATATAAAATAATCGTGTTTTGAAATAATTTTTTTTACAATAAAAATCACATTTTTACTGCACACAGGAGTTGTTAAAAATAGTGAAGTGTCGAAGTGAATGTTTGTTGGATAAAAATATAATTTTTATCAAATGTATGAAAAGAATATAGCTCTGAAATCGAAGAATCGATATATATAAATAGAATTAAAATATATCGAATAACGAAGCTGCAGTTCGTATTCTAAAACCGTGATTTCAAACGATTAGTGCGGGAGATCCGACCATCGGATTTTCCCGAAACCGCAACCGTTGGGTTCGCTTTGGAAATTTCTTTCCAACGGCACCAACTTTGTAAAAATCCAATGGTTGGATTATCTGGAATGTTTAATTCAAATCTGAAGAAAAACAGCACCAGAATCGATTATATATATATATATATATATATGTATATGTATATATATAATTATATTAAATCGAATAACGACGCTGCAGTTCGTATTTTGAAATCGAAACTTCAAACGATTATACCGGGAGATCCAACCGTCGGATTTTCCCGAAACTGGAACCGTTGGATTCGTTTTGAAAAGATCTTTCTAATGATGTAAATTTTGTGAAGATCCAAAGGTTAGATTTTCATATATGTGTAAATCAAATCTGAAGAAAAACAGCGCCACGGCCGCGTTATGGCCTGATGCGTCGTTTGAATAAATTGGCTATTTTAAAATAAATAAAAATAGCGATAAATCGTTATAAAATATTATAAATGATATGGATGTGAAATTTAGAAACTAACTGGAGGTTGGCTAAGTCGAATGATTTCCTGGGTGTTGATCTGATGTTGGTTTCGACCTTCGGGGTTAATATTTGGGAAATCGTTATCTTACTGATTTACGCTTAGCGACTAATGAATTGAAATGATGCGTATGTGTGTTTGTGTTGCACTTGTTTATTAAATACGCGAGTTGCTCAGAAAGACCGGGTTTATCCCGTTCTGAATAACTGAATCGACGATAAGAAATCGAAGATGAAGACGGTGATCGAAGACCGGAGATCTTCACCTCGTTTGGATGGTAACCGATGTCCTGATTGGGAGGCATCCCGAAATATGGATAACGAGTGGTGATCGTCCAGACGTACGTGGAGGTCGATGGGTTTGCGAGGTATATAGTGCCTCTAGTTTCTTTCAGACCCAGAACGGACTTGCAAATGGACAGTGTGTCTGACATTGGAATTTATTCTGTGTGATTGATAGCCATCAGTTGCACGGTGTGAATTGCCTGTGTAGCATGCTAAGATGCAGTGATCAGGGCTTCTGTTGAAAAGCAAAGTCTTGTGGTGATGATCAAAGCACCGCCTGTGTGGCGTAGCTTTGTGTACAACGTTAATTCGTGAACCTCACACCCGGTATGAACCAGAAACGGGAGAGGACCTCAGGGAGGACATGCGTTTCTTTCTAGCTAGAAGTGGCGTCAGTGGTTTTACACGCCCTGACGAGATTGACTTATGTGGTTGTTGCTGTTACGTGGCGCCTCGGATATATCGGTTGATCCGGGACCGATGGAGTCATTCGTTGGCTCGTTTACGCCCTAAAGGGCAGGGAAATGTATTGTTCAGGCATAATAATCCACATCGGTGGACCGGTCCTGTCGCTCCAAGGCTTGCCTGCGGGCTTGCCTGAGGCTCGGGCTAGAGAGTCTCGAATTCGGTAAGGACTATCTTTTGCCTTGGTTCATGACGGAAATCCAATTTCCAAATACGTGACTGTGCGGTTTTGATTGTATACCTATATTTGGCGACATAGTGGCATGGGACGCTCATGTCGTCTATGATTGATAGTTATGATTTGAAATTGTTTCTGAAACATATAAACACTAGTAATAATATCAAATGCTTTTGTTTTATTCGTATCAAGCATATTTTGGCCATTATAAGGTAAAACTCTATCCTCCGGTTTGCGTTGCATTGTGTGATGGGAACTGAGTCTTATAATGGCTTCATTTTTTAAAAAAGCATTGCGACATTTCAAAGAATGATTGGTTTTAAAGCACTGGCGATCCGATGGAGTAAACCCGTTCCACGAAAGTGGCGTGGTCCTGTGATTAGCCATAATTTAAATGTGTTGAGTAGATTTCTCATACCAGTCCCATGACTGACTCGTAGTTTGTTTCACTTTCAAACTCGGGTGCCCCTCTTTCTACATGGGCAGCCTTGTATTTAGGTTTTAGCTTGCTCTTTCTGGATAGCTGGAGCTGAAGATGGATTCAATTATTTATCTCTTTTTATGCTGTTCAGCTCCTATTGTACATTATGTTTGTTTCCCGCTGTAGACATTTATGTATAGCTGAACTGTATTTGTACTAAGTATGATCCTGTATACTGTGTAACTCTGATGATTATGTTTATCCAGTATATTCTATTGTTCATTATCTGGTGTATCTATTTATTTCTGTTCTGCTATTATCTGTTTCTGTGTTATATTCCAACGATTACCTTGCCGCCGTCAGTACGGGGTTAGCGGTCGTCACACGTGGTATCAGAGCTTTGGTTGAGCTTAGTTCTGGAATATAACATATTAATGAACTCGTCAGAAGTAGAACCAGTAGTGTTCTAGGATGGGTAACTCATTACAGAGAGGATTAGTAATATCCTAGTATGAGTAGCAGAATGAAATAACACCTAGATAGATACATTTACATTCAAGTATTTATCTCTATATTTTGAAATATCTTTTCTGTTGACCTGACACTTTGTCTGCTAATTACAGACGCTCTAGAAAATAAGTGCCAGAAACAGAAGAAGTAATACTAACTCGGATATTGAAGCCCTATTTAAGAAATATAGAAATCTGGGTGGAAAGCCGTTCTCGGGCGAAGAATCTATTATGAGAACACAAGCTTGGATTCGTTCGGCTGAGAAAATCTTCGAAGGATTAAAGCTGAGGGATGGCCAGAAAAGATTATTGGCCTCCTGGGCACTCAAAGACGAAGCTTTGTTCTGGTGGGATTCGGTTATCAAGGATAATCCAGAAGGTGATATCACCTGGGATAGATTCAGAGTGATTTTTCTGGAAAGATTTACTCCTCCTGAAGCAATTGAGCGACTATGTGATGAATTTTCTTATCTGATACAAGGAGATATGACCATTTCCGGAAATCATAAGAAATTCAACAAACTTTCTCACTTTACCCCTCATCTAATTGAAAATTCAAAGAGGAAGAATTTGATATTTATCAACCGGCTTCAAAGAAAATATCAGAACAGCGTAATGAGGAACGTGAAGCTCCCCTTTTCTGAAATGATATACATGGCTTACCAGTACGAGGATCTTGACAAGAAAGGTATGTTACAGTACGAAGAGGAAGTCAGCTCTAGTAATAAAATTGAGTCTGAAACTGATCGTCCTGAGGCCAGTAAAATGTCTGAGGTCAGTAAGAAGCCTAAAGACAATTGGAAAAGGGCCAGATCTGAGAAAGAACCCATAACGACGGCCACATGCTCTAACTGCAATAGGCAAGGACATCTCTCGATAAGTTGCCGATCTATAAAGAAACCAAAAAGGGATGAATCTAAATCCAAGAATAAGTTTCAAGTGACCCGAGAGTGCAATCTTTTTCATAAGACTGGTCATATAAAGAGAGACTGCTGGATGTTGAAAAAGACCAAAATGGTTCAAGTAAATGAAGTAGCAGAAACCTCAGCACCCTCAGAAAGTCAGGGAAGGTCTGATGTTTTAGAAGGCACGCTTAATGTCAAAAATATTCCAGTTAAAGTACTGTTTGACACAGGCGCGTCACGAAGCTTTATTGCCAAGAATGCAGTTAAGAAGTTGGATTTGAAATTGAGAAAGCTCAAAGAACCAATGACTGTCCAAAATCCGGTTGGGGATTCCATCGATCTCAGTTGGGTTTGTGCAGTACCTGTCTCTTTTTCCTGCTATAAATTCCCTACTATCTCTATCATCATGAATTTTACTGAATTCGATCTTATTCTGGGATTGGATTGGCTAACCAAATATGAAGCAAAGGTAAGGCGAAGGCCCAATCAGGGAATTATATAACCATACCATGCAAGGTCCGAATTCCAATAGAAAAGACTTTTAGTCAGCTCTAGATGTTTCTCCTGCTCAAATAGAAAATATCCCTGAAGTCACAGAGAATATTCCCGACCTAGCGAAAGATATTCCTGTCGTAAAGAGTTATGCGGATGTGTTCGAAGAAGTTGTTCGCTTACCTCCGCAGAGGGAAATTGATTTCAAGATCGCTTTGATTCCGAATGCAAGGCCGATAGTTCATGCTATTCGAAGAATGTCCTTGAAAGAGAATGTAACGACCCGCATTCTGCGCATCATAGGATCGTAGAATATTTATTTCTTTCACATACGAAGTCGTATGGTCATGTAACTTTGGGAGACGACTATTGGGGTCATTTCCCACGTTCATGATTTTTCTCGATTTTTAAATGACCATTTTATCCCTAGTTGGCACTGTTTTGGCCATAACTTTTGACTGGAAAGGAATTTTGACCTGAAACCACCTCCATTGGCTTCGAATGATGGTTTCTCTTTCCGTAGAGTGGTCACATTAGCCAAACGGACTTACCGTTTGGGAGATATGGCTGAAACAAGTTTCAGATAGTGAAAGACAGCTTAATTGGGCTTAACCGGGTAATTAGCAGCTAGGCCCAAGGGGAATTTCGGGTTTAGAGGTATAGGAGGTCTGATTAGGGTTAGGTTATCACTTTCATTTCAGTTTTGAGCAGCCACAAACCTCCTTGAGACCTTAGTAATGGCTTCCTACATCTAAAACACCCAAAATCACTCTCTAATTGAAGATTAGGCTTAGCAACACTAAATTAAGGAGAAAAAGCATCAAAGCAAGGTTGGAACTGCTGTTAGACATCAGTATTCGCCCCAAATCAGAGGAGTTTCAGTTCTGAGAATTTCATTTGTGGCCAAGGTGAGTGATAACATCATTTTGACACTAATTACGGTTAATTAAGGGTAATTAGTGAAGATTAGCGAATTTATACACCAATAAATTCTGGAAAAATTCTTAAAATTCTAAAATAATGTTTTAAGGCTCTGATAGAAATTTGAGATGATTTCGATGTGTTTTGCTAATTGTATGTTTAAGCATGATTAAGAGTGCTTAAGGGAAAATATGAAGTTTTAGCTACTTTTGATCCATTTTGATTCATTTAAATTGTTGTTTGTTGTTTGTGGTTGCTATTACATGTTACTATGACTCTATGGTATGTTTCATGATTGATTAGAATAGTTAAATTGCTCGAAAACGTCGTCGAATGGCGTAGAAAGCTTGCTGGAAAGTTGCAGAAGTGTGCAGGCTCCGAACCGGTTCGGATCGGAGAAAGGGGTCGGATCGGACTAGGGAACTGACCAAGGGAATCCGAACTGGATGAGGACTTGCCACTGGAAGAAGTTTGGCAGGAAGGAAGGCCATTGCTTAGAGTTGGAGTTGGACAGGAGATCGGATCGGAGCGGTGGAGCGGATCGGATCGGAGTAAGCTAGGGAACGGAGCGGATCGGATCGGAAGAGAGATTGGAGGCCAGATCGGATCGACTTGGAGATGCAGGGCTCGGATCGGAAGCAAAGAAGAAATAAGCTAGGGATTGGAGCGCTGGAGAGAAGGACACCCGACCCGACCTGGAGGAGGACCCCGACCCGACCCGGAGCGAAGTGCCCGACCCGAAGAGACAAGGAGAAGGAACCGAACCGAGCATGGGTGACCGAACCGAACCGAATTCTAGAGCTGCTACTGCACGACAACTTTTATGAAGACCCACTCCAATTCGACCAAACCCGAGATGCAAAGGAAGCTCAAATGAGAAGTTAGAGCTTAAGATTCAGATAGGAATCAACAAGTTCGCTTCATGGTTGGGCTTTGCTGCGGGACGCGTGCCAAGGAGTTATCGACACCTATAGCTTTGGACCACTATGGTAGGAGGTACGAAGGCGGATTCAGGGCCATTATGGCATCGGTAGAACCAAGGGCTACGACCAATGAAGTGGGTCATTGAAATGTTTGGTCATGACTCCAAGTGTTGTCTTGGTCACAGCAGGGTTTCTACAAGTCGGGATTCGTTGTTACCTCAGTTTGTCTAGTGTTCCAAAGTGGTAGATGTCGTACGCTTTACGCACCGAGTGAGAGGTGTGAGGATGGTTGCTATGGATGATTTGCTTGCTATCATTTTGACATGCACACCCCACCCCGTATTCTTACACTATTTATTTTGGCACCTTGGAGTATTGTACGGTATGTGGTACTAACTCTTTGGTTGCAGGTCCAGGTTCAGGTATGGTTTAGTATACCTGTTATTATTCTGTTTAGATGCTTATCGCTCATACCAGGCTTTATGTCTGACCCAGAGTTTTATGTCTCCTCTTATTACTCTGGGTGCTCTCACGAGCAGACTAGAGACAGGTTAGCTGGTGATGCACGGGTAGATGATCCGGAGACGAGCAGGAGGCTTCCACGTAATATATATATATATATAGTATTCTCCCTGTGTTGTTGAAGATCACTGCTTGGGCATTGTTGGTGTATCTTCTATTTTAGCTTTCCTTTGTTTAGAGACAGTAAATTTGGAAAGTTGTAATAAGCTGTATTTGGATTTCCGCTGCTTTGAGATTGATGTTGGTTTTAGTTATCAGCTTATGCACTGTCTCGCCTGTTTTGTGTCAAGTATATTATTATTATATTTTATTCCATGCGCTGTGAGACATTCTACAGGTTTCTTGATTAGTTCATTCCCTTCTTTTCTTCCTTGACGACCGTCTTGTGCTAGTCGGGCATGCGTACAGCGCACTTTTGGAGAAAATGCAGGCTGGTGCGGGGCGGGCCGTCACACTTGGTATCAGAGCTCTAGGTTGCGTAGTTAACCTAGGGAAGTTATCAGGGAGAGATATTATACGTATACGAGAGAGCGTATTTGTGATTACTTTGGTTTTTAAAAGCTATATATATATATACTATTAGTAGTATAAGGATGGAGTCGTACTGCACTAGCACCACTATGGAGTCGTTAATCGTTTCCTTTTTCAGATTGACGATGAGCCGAGATACTAGAGGTGCTGGTAGGGGAGCCAATAATGGGATTGCTGCCGACATGAGGACGATGTTTACTGACCTCATGAGAGAGATGCTTAGAGATGTGCAGAGGGCAGCTTCCAATGGTGGAAATGGTGGTGGTCCAATAGTGCAGGCGCCAAGAGTCGACTTCGCCAAACTGAATAAGGATTATACTAGTCTTGGTGGGAAGTCATTCCATGGAACGGAGTCGGCTACGGACGTTCAGGATTGGTTGGATAGTTGCGAGCGTATCTTCGAGGATTTGGGTATCGAGGATGCGATGAAGAGAAAGCTAGCGTCCCGTCAGCTGCAAGGGCGGGCAATGAATTGGTGGAATGCTATAAAGGCAGCTATTCCCGAAGACCAGATTACTTGGGAGCAGTTTAAGGCTCGCTTTAGTGAGAAGTTCATTCCAGCTGCTCAGAAGTCAATGTTGTTTAAGAAATTCTTGGAGCTCAAGCAGAATGGCAGAGCTGTCTCGGAGTATATTGCTGAATTTGACACTTTGTCAAAATATGGGTTATCTCTTATTGATACTGCCGAGAAAAAGAATGAGAAATTCATAACTGGTTTGGATCAATACTTGGGGGAAAAACTTATTAACCACATCGATGAGACGTTTGAATCGATTGTGGGGAAAGCATTAAGATCAGAAAGTCTCTACCCTAAGTCGAAGACTGAGGTTGCATCTGCAGACGAGCCAAAGCCACAGGCTAGTGGTGGAGGCAAAGGTGGTTCCCAGAATAAGAGAAAGCAGAATCAGGCTAAGGATGGCCAGAAGAAAAAGAATAAGCAAGATGTGGAGTGCTTCAGCTGTGGTAAGAAGGGCCATTATGCTAGTAATTGTCGGGCCAAGCCAGCGGATAGGAAGTGCTTCAATTGTGGTCAATTGGGACATCACAAGGACAAGTGTCCACAGCCCCCTAAGGAAAAGCAAATGGTGAAAGCATATGCTCTTAATGCTATTCCTTCTTCGTCGAATGCCCCAACTGCGGCGGAGAAGGGAAAGAATGTCGTCATTCAAGGTATGCTTTCTGTTTATGATGTTCCTGTTAGAGTTTTGTTTGATACCGGAGCTTCCAGTTCTTTCATATCTAGTGACCTGGTAGATAGGTTGGGATTGGAACCCGAGATTGTCGATAGACCTTTAGTAGTGACGAACCCGATTGGTGGTTCAACTAGCCTTAGCATGATTTGTCGTAATGTGGTTCTATCGAGTCATGGATGCATGTTTGTTTGTGATTGCTTTGTTTTGGGCTTTACTGGGTTTGGCATTATTTTGGGAGTAGATTGGCTCCAAAGATACGGGGTGGTGGTAGACTGTGAGGGCTTGTTGGTGACAGCTAGAGCGGATGATGGGCGGAGGATAGTGTTTGGTGGTCTACCCAGTAAGGGGGTATTGGCTAGTTTTCTAAACTCCCTCGATATTCCGCATAGTGAGTTGTCAGGTTTGCCCGTGGTAGGCCAGTATCCGGATGTTTTCGAAGAAGTGACCGGACTTCCACCACACCGAGAGATTGAGTTTCGGATTGATTTGGTAAGAGATGCCAGACCTATAGTGATGCCACTTCGTCGTATGGCACCAAGGGAGCAGCGAGAGCTCGAGGTGCAAGTCAGCGATCTTTTGAAGAAGGGATTTATCAGAAGGAGTGTTTCTGAATGGGGAGCACCAGTTGTGTTTGCTACCAAGGCGGATGGTTCCCTTCGTTTGTGTGTAGACTACCGCGAGTTGAATAAAGTGACGAGGAAGAACAAGTATCCTCTACCGCGGATAGATGATTTGTTTGATCAGTTGAGTGGCACGAGAGTATTTTCTCAGTTGGATCTCGCGACAGGTTTTCATCAGCTTAGAGTGGAAGCTGAGAGTATAGCTAAAACGGCATTTCGAACGCCGTCTGGATTTTATGAATGGTTGGTTATGCCATTTGGGCTGACTAATGCCCCGGCATATTTTGTGGATCTTATGAATAGGGTATTCAGAGATCAGTTGAATAAGTTTGTCCTTGTGTTCGTTGATGATATTTTGGTCTATTCGAGGACAGAGGAAGAACACAAGGAGCATTTAAGAGTAGCAATGGAGGTGTTGAGAAAACACCAATTGAAAGCAAAGTTTTCTAAGTGTCACTTCTGGAAGAGGGAAGTGAGGTTCTTGGGCCATGTTGTATCAGAGAGTGGTATTGCCGTGGACCCGGCGAAGGTGGCTACGGTACAAGATTGGCCTACGCCCAAGAATGCAACAGATGTAAGAAGTTTCTTGGGATTAGCGGGATATTATCGTAAGTTTATCCAAGGTTTCTCCAAGATAGCAGCACCGTTGACCCAGTTGACCAAGAAAAATCAAGCTTTTGTCTGGGATGAAAGGTGCGGGAATGCATTTAAAAGCCTAAAGGACAAGTTGACAAGCGCACCAGTGTTAGTCATTCCTAAGGGGGATGAAGAGATGACGGTATACACGGATGCCTGTGGTACCGGACTGGGTGCTGTATTGATGCAAGGCGGTAGGGTTGTAGCTTATGCAAGTCGGCAATTGAAACCGCACGAGAGAAGATACCCTACCCATGATTTAGAATTGGCAGCGATCGTGTTCGCGTTAAAGATGTGGAGACACTATCTCTTGGGAGAAAGGTTTGAGCTGTTTACAGATCATAAGTCGTTGAAGTATCTATTCTCCCAGAAGGATTTAAATCTCCGTCAGCAGAGATGGTTAGAGTTCTTAGCTTCCTATGATTTTGACATCGCATACACACCGGGAAAGGGCAATGCGGTGGCTGATGCATTGAGTAGAAGACATGCCAGCTTGGGGGCTATGTTCCTTGAATGGAAGCAACTGGAGTTTATCGCGGGGTTTGATTTCAGACCAAAGTGCGAATTGGATCCAGAAATGTTAGCGAGTTTGACGGTCAGACCCACTTTGATTGAGCGGATCGGTTCTAGTCAGAGGGACGATCCTAACCTATCGGAAATCATCTCCAAGTTAGAGATGGGTATCGATGAGGAGGTGAACAAGTATGGGCTTGATCGAGAGAGATGGCTTAGAAAGGATGGAAAGCTTGTTGTACCCAATGTCACTGGATTGAGAGATGAAGTGCTTAAAGAATGTCATCACTCAAAGCTGACTATACACCCCGGTGGTAATAAGATGTATCGAGATATGAAGCAGACCTACTACTGGGAAGGGATGAAAAGAGACGTTGGGAAGTTTATATCCAAGTGCATGAATTGCCAGCTAGTTAAAGCCGAGCAAAAGAAGCCTAGTGGGTTGTTACAGCCCTTAGAAATTCCCGAATGGAAATGGGAGCAAGTCTCGATGGATTTCATCGATGGGTTACCAAGGACTAGATCGGGATATGACAGCATTTGGGTAATTGTAGATCGACTGACTAAAAGTGCAAGGTTTATACCAGTCAAATCGACTAGAACGGCAGCTAAGTTAGCAGAATTGTATATGAAGTGGGTAGTGAGATTTCATGGAGTACCTAAAAGCATTGTGAGCGACCGAGACCCGTTGTTCACTAGTGGGTTTTGGAGGAGCTTACAAGAGGCGCTAGGGTCAGAGTTACATCTCAGTACCGCATATCATCCTCAAACCGACGGTCAGACGGAGAGGGTGAACCGTATTTTGGAAGATCTCTTGAGAGCATGTATATTGGATTTTGGAGGATCATGGGATGACCATTTGCATCTAGTAGAGTTTGCATATAATAATAGCTACCAATCCAGTATCGGTATGGCTCCGTTTGAAGCTTTGTATGGAAGACCGTGCAACTCACCATCATGTTGGATAGAAACTGGCGAGAAGTTTATGCTTGGACCAGATGTGGTGAGGGAAACTTCAGATAAGATCAAGATCATTCAGCAGCGAATGAAGACAGCCCAAGATAGGCAGAAGAGTTATGCTGATAAGAGAAGAAGAGACTTAAAATTCTCCGTTGGTGACTTGGTGTTTGTCAAGATTTCTCCGTTGAAGAGCGTAATACGATTTGGCAGGAGAGGTAAATTAGCACCAAGATTTGTTGGCCCATTTCCTGTTCTTGAACTAGTCGGGAATTTGGCATATAGAATTGACTTACCAGAGAAGATGGCGGGAGTTCACAACGTATTTCATGTTTCCCAACTAAGGAAGTTCGTTCACGACTCAGATATGACTATCTCACCTGATCAGTTGGAAGACTTCGAAGTAGAACCCGAGGCGGTTGGAAACCGCAAGCCGGCCCGTATTGTCGCGCACGACATGAAGCAACTTCGAAGGAAGTCGGTGAAGCTAGTCAAGGTACAGTGGAGCGAAAACGAGAATGATTGTACTTGGGAAACAGAAGAGGACGTAATGAAGAAGTATCCAGAACTCTTTGTCTGGTAAGATTTTATTAGCGATTTAGTTTTCCGCATGCTAGGATAGACTTGTTTGCTTGCTTTGCATGTTTGATTGTTGTATGTGGGTGTTAAGCATGCGGGATCCTGTGTATGTTTTGGGGTTAAGGAATTTCGGGGACGAAATTTCTTAAGGGGGGGAGAGTGTAACGACCCGCATTCTGCGCATCATAGGATCGTAGAATATTTATTTCTTTCACATACGAAGTCGTATGGTCATGTAACTTTGGGAGACGACTATTGGGGTCATTTCCCACGTTCATGATTTTTCTCGATTTTTAAATGACCATTTTATCCCTAGTTGGCACTGTTTTGGCCATAACTTTTGACTGGAAAGGAATTTTGACCTGAAACCACCTCCATTGGCTTCGAATGATGGTTTCTCTTTCCGTAGAGTGGTCACATTAGCCAAACGGACTTACCGTTTGGGAGATATGGCTGAAACAAGTTTCAGATAGTGAAAGACAGCTTAATTGGGCTTAACCGGGTAATTAGCAGCTAGGCCCAAGGGGAATTTCGGGTTTAGAGGTATAGGAGGTCTGATTAGGGTTAGGTTATCACTTTCATTTCAGTTTTGAGCAGCCACAAACCTCCTTGAGACCTTAGTAATGGCTTCCTACATCTAAAACACCCAAAATCACTCTCTAATTGAAGATTAGGCTTAGCAACACTAAATTAAGGAGAAAAAGCATCAAAGCAAGGTTGGAACTGCTGTTAGACATCAGTATTCGCCCCAAATCAGAGGAGTTTCAGTTCTGAGAATTTCATTTGTGGCCAAGGTGAGTGATAACATCATTTTGACACTAATTACGGTTAATTAAGGGTAATTAGTGAAGATTAGCGAATTTATACACCAATAAATTCTGGAAAAATTCTTAAAATTCTAAAATAATGTTTTAAGGCTCTGATAGAAATTTGAGATGATTTCGATGTGTTTTGCTAATTGTATGTTTAAGCATGATTAAGAGTGCTTAAGGGAAAATATGAAGTTTTAGCTACTTTTGATCCATTTTGATTCATTTAAATTGTTGTTTGTTGTTTGTGGTTGCTATTACATGTTACTATGACTCTATGGTATGTTTCATGATTGATTAGAATAGTTAAATTGCTCGAAAACGTCGTCGAATGGCGTAGAAAGCTTGCTGGAAAGTTGCAGAAGTGTGCAGGCTCCGAACCGGTTCGGATCGGAGAAAGGGGTCGGATCGGACTAGGGAACTGACCAAGGGAATCCGAACTGGATGAGGACTTGCCACTGGAAGAAGTTTGGCAGGAAGGAAGGCCATTGCTTAGAGTTGGAGTTGGACAGGAGATCGGATCGGAGCGGTGGAGCGGATCGGATCGGAGTAAGCTAGGGAACGGAGCGGATCGGATCGGAAGAGAGATTGGAGGCCAGATCGGATCGACTTGGAGATGCAGGGCTCGGATCGGAAGCAAAGAAGAAATAAGCTAGGGATTGGAGCGCTGGAGAGAAGGACACCCGACCCGACCTGGAGGAGGACCCCGACCCGACCCGGAGCGAAGTGCCCGACCCGAAGAGACAAGGAGAAGGAACCGAACCGAGCATGGGTGACCGAACCGAACCGAATTCTAGAGCTGCTACTGCACGACAACTTTTATGAAGACCCACTCCAATTCGACCAAACCCGAGATGAAAAGGAAGCTCAAATGAGAAGTTAGAGCTTAAGATTCAGATAGGAATCAACAAGTTCGCTTCATGGTTGGGCTTTGCTGCGGGACGCGTGCCAAGGAGTCATCGACACCTATAGCTTTGGACCACTATGGTAGGAGGTACGAAGGCGGATTCAGGGCCATTATGGCATCGGTAGAACCAAGGGCTACGACCAATGAAGTGGGTCATTGAAATGTTTGGTCATGACTCCAAGTGTTGTCTTGGTCACAGCAGGGTTTCTACAAGTCGGGATTCGTTGTTACCTCAGTTTGTCTAGTGTTCCAAAGTGGTAGATGTCGTACGCTTTACGCACCGAGTGAGAGGTGTGAGGATGGTTGCTATGGATGATTTGCTTGCTATCATTTTGACATGCACACCCCACCCCGTATTCTTACACTATTTATTTTGGCACCTTGGAGTATTGTACGGTATGTGGTACTAACTCTTTGGTTGCAGGTCCAGGTTCAGGTATGGTTTAGTATACCTGTTATTATTCTGTTTAGATGCTTATCGCTCATACCAGGCTTTATGTCTGACCCAGAGTTTTATGTCTCCTCTTATTACTCTGGGTGCTCTCACGAGCAGACTAGAGACAGGTTAGCTGGTGATGCACGGGTAGATGATCCGGAGACGAGCAGGAGGCTTCCACGTAATATATATATATATATAGTATTCTCCCTGTGTTGTTGAAGATCACTGCTTGGGCATTGTTGGTGTATCTTCTATTTTAGCTTTCCTTTGTTTAGAGACAGTAAATTTGGAAAGTTGTAATAAGCTGTATTTGGATTTCCGCTGCTTTGAGATTGATGTTGGTTTTAGTTATCAGCTTATGCACTGTCTCGCCTGTTTTGTGTCAAGTATATTATTATTATATTTTATTCCATGCGCTGTGAGACATTCTACAGGTTTCTTGATTAGTTCATTCCCTTCTTTTCTTCCTTGACGACCGTCTTGTGCTAGTCGGGCATGCGTACAGCGCACTTTTGGAGAAAATGCAGGCTGGTGCGGGGCGGGCCGTCACAGAGAAAGAAGAACTTGACAATCAAACACGACAGCTAGTATGGAAAGGTCTGATCAGGCCTAGTTTCTATGATTGGGGAGCAGTAGTGGTGTTTGTACCAAAATATGACGGTACTCTGCGACTATGTGTGGATTATCGCGATTTGAACAAGCAGACGATAAAGAACAAATATTCATTGCTGCGAATCGATGATTTATTGGATCATCTGAATGGAGCACAAGTATTTTCAAGGATGGACCTAGCTACAGGCTTCCATCAGCTTCGAATTGCCGAAGAGTGTGTTCCAATGACGTCATTCAGAGGTCTAGACTTATTCTACGAGTGGTTAGTAATGCCGTTCGGCTTATGTAACACTCCAGCTTACTTCGTCGATCTGATGAATAGAGTGTTCAGAGGTGTTTTGAATAAATTTGTTCTGGTTTTTATCGACGATATTCTAATCTTCTCTAAATCAAAGGCCGAACATGAAAAGCATTTGGAACAGGTTCTGGAAATCCTCAGAAGGAATGTATTAAAAGCCAAACTGTCCAAATGTATATTTTGGCAAGATGAAGTGAAATTCTAGGCCACGTCGTATCGAAAGAAGGAATTGCTGTGGATCCAAGTAAAATCACAGCTATTCAAAACTGGAAACAGCCTAGTACTCCTACAGAGGTTCGCATTTTTCTTGGATTGGCTAGTTATTACCGGAAGTTCGTTAAAAACTTTTCGAAGATATCTGGTCACTTAATGAAGCTTACAAAGAAGCACTCAAAATTCAAATGGACTCCTGAATGTGAAGAGGCTTTTGAAGAGCTAAAGTTAAGATTAATAACTGCTCCAGTGTTAACCATTATCGACGGCAATCAGAATTTAAAAGTCTGGACAGATGCTTCTAGAGAAGGCCTTGGCGCAGTGTTAATGCAAAGAGGTCAAGTGATTGCTTATGCTAGTCGTCAATTGAAGCCACATGAGAAAATCTACGTCACTCATGATCTTGAGTTGTTGGCTATAGTATTCCCTTTGAAAATCTGGAGGCACTTTCTTCTGGGTGAGAATTTTGAACTGTATACAGATCATCAGTCGCTAAAGTATCTGTTCACCCAGAAAGACTTGAATCTGAGGCAGTAACGTTGGCTAGAGTTCCTTGCAGCATATGATTTTGAGATTCTATACACTCCAGGGAAAGCCAATGTCGTGGCCGATGCGTTAAGCCAAAAGAATGAAACGATCGCCAGTTTTATCATTACGACTTCTTTGATTGACAAGATATCGGCTCTCCAAAAAGACGACCAATTTATTAAAGGAATGAGTCAGTGAATTCGTGAAGGCAATGCTTCGGATTTCCAGCTCGACAGCGAAGGGATTCTGAGGTTACAAGGACGAATTTGTGTTCCAGAAATTCCTGAACTCAGAAGATATGTGCTTGATGAATGCCACAAATCTAAGCTCAGTATCCATCCGGGTGTGAGTAAAATGTATAACGATATCAAGCGAACATTCTGGTGGAAGTCATTAGAAAGAGACATCTCGATATATGTTAGTCGATGCCCTACTTGCCAGCTAGTCAAAAGCGACCAACAGAAACTGGCTGAATTGTTACAACCGCTAGACGTTCCAGGCTGGAAGTGGGAACATATTTCCATGGACTTCATAGATGGTTTGCCCAAAACCAGAAAAGGAAATGACAGTATTTGGGTGATCGTAGATCGCTTCACTAAGACCGCCCATTTCATACCTGTCAGATCAAACAGAACTGCTCAAAGTCTGGTGCAGATATACTTCAAGGAAATTGTTAGACTACACAGAGTGCCGATCAGTATAGTTAGTGATAGAGATCCAATATTTACTAGCAAATTCTGGGAGGCATTTCAAGTCGAACTAGGAACGAAGTTGAACTTAAGCACCGCTTATCATCCTCAGACAGATGGTCAGACTGAGAGGGTGAACCGTATACTAGAAGATCTATTGCGGGCTTGTGTTCTAGATTTCGGTAGATCATGGGAAGGCTATCTGCATTTGGCTGAATTCTCTTATAACAACAGCTACCAGGCGAGCCTGACAATGTCTCCATTCGAAGCACTATATGGTAGACCGTGCCGATCTCCTGCTTGTTGGGTCGAACCCGGTAATAGACTTGTGTTCGGCCCAGATATGATCCGAGAAGCTGCCGACAAAGTCGATTTCGTTAAGAAACGATTACTCGCCGCTCAAAGCTGACAAAAGAGCTATGCCGATAGGAGAAGAAGAGATATATCATTTGCTGTTGGTGACTATTATATTTGAAAGTATCGCCGATGAGAGGAGTTATCCGGTTCGGTAAAACTGGGAAGTTGGCACCCAAATTCATTGGTCTGTTTCCTATTCTGGATCGGACCGGAACTCTCGCTTATAGGGTTAAATTGCCAGATTGGTTTCCTGGAGTTCATGATGTATTTCACATATCTCAACTTCGAAAGCACGTTCATGATCCAGACTTGATCGTGGAAGAAGCAGCTCAACAGGATATTGAAATTACCCTAGAATTGGCTGTGAGAAGAGAGCCGCTAAAGATCATCGGCAAAGAAACCAAAGAGCCGAGGAACAAGAAGGTTCACTTAGTCAAAGTGCAATGGAGTGGAGATCCGCGAGATTGTACTTGGGAAACTGAGGAGAGCATTCAGAAAGCCTATCCTAAGTATCAAGTGGATATCTCTGATTGACTCTGGTGCAAGGTACATTTACCATACTTTGCATTACCAATTAGTTCTCTACTCTGTTGTTATTTTCTTTCCATGGATGTGCACTTTTATTTCTATAGTCTGAATGATTTTAAAAGAGTATAGAAATTGATTAGTATATTTTTGAAAAGTTAAAAACATGTTGATTGTTGTTTGTGTTGTGTGATAGTAAATTTGATTAATTAAAATTATTAAAACGATAGTTAATTTAATCAATAATAGAATGAATGGTAGAATTTATTCGACTATATCACACACTGAACTGATTTAAAAATAGATAGAAGTATATACTTGTGCATTATATGTGTTTGAACAGGTAATTGGATAGTTGTTGAGTAAAGAAATTATTTGCGTGCCCGACAAATAGGTAAACCTTAATGAGTTGGATGCAAAATATTGTTATATCAACTCCTTTGAATGCCATTGGATGTGGAGTGCTGGTTATTCTGTGTGTAATAATAAATATCGCCATAGGATAGTAACAATTAATTTTGAACTACACTACATGGCATACTTCTGGAAGATAGGCATACTTCATTACATACCACATAAGCATTTGGAGCTTGTGTGACGAGGTGGAAGATTTACCATATGAGCAAGAGGCTTGTATGGCGATGACTATATTTTACAGGTTGAACTGATGACTGATATGACCATATAAAAATGTAACGATAAATTGCCAGATTAATAAAAACCCCACATGGGTCTGGAGTTGACAATAATCACGTCTCTCTAGTCATTAGATACGGCACATGGATTATTTATTTCCCACACGGGATGAGGTGACGAGGATTTATCCTCTGGAGCAATTAAAATACACACTCCCTCAGGCTTTGACAGGGTGACGAGAATTTATTCTCTGGAGTTATTATCTATACACGCTACCCTGTAAACACCAGAATATATCACTATAAATATGTGTATGCTTATTAGGATTTATTGGGTCCCTAATACGGCCCAATAAATTTCCAAACCTCTCCCCGTACAAAGGAGGTTATGGCGAAATTTTTCAAAAATTCCGGGTGTTAGCCAAAATTTTGAAGAATTTGAAAATTCTCAGAAACTGAAAAGTTGGAGAATGGAACCCAGATTGAACGTAGAGTTGATTAATCAAACCACTTTCGACTTTGTTCCTTTTCGGGGACGAAAAGTTTTAAGTGGGGGAAATTGTAACGACCCGGAAAATCTGAACCAATTTATAATTTTTTAAATTGGCTAAAATAGTGGATTTTAAATATTTTAAATAAATATTTTAAATAATAGCAATGAAAAATGAGTTTGAATCGACGTTTGAAAATGAATATAATTAATTCTAATTATAAACAAGGCTTGAAATGGCGCGGTAGTTTCAAAATTTAAATTAAAACTATAACTGACTGTACCGGGTCCAAAACAAAACGGATTTGAGTGAAACAAAAAATATTTAAATCTGTTAGTGGATACCTTTCTAACGAATCTGACAAATCGAAGTTTCATAGCGGAAAGCAAAAGTTATGGTCAAATGAATTTTCAGAAAGATCGCTATGGAATTTATATAGCCCGTGAAAATGGCCATTTTGCAAATGACCTCGGAATTCGACGAAAACACTTTTGTTGGATCCGGGATGTCAAGTTATTGCCAGGTTACAAATTTCATAATTTTTGAAGCTAGTATGTGAGCGTGGCAAAGGGAAATGTGTTTTGGTCAATTACAGTTAAATTGGATCGACCAGAAATGGGCCATTTTACAAACGGTCTCAGAATTCGACAAAACGAGTTTTGTTGCGACCGTATCGTCAAAACATAGCTAGATTTATTTTTTTGGAATTTTTCGAATCAATTTGTGGCCCTAGCAAATTGAAATGTACGTTCAAATCAAATATTGAATGTTTTATATTTTAATTTGAAAGAAAACTGACTGAAACAGTCGAATGGGCCTACGAAACATATCCCATTGTGTTCAGAATGGGGGTAAAATGCTAGGGACGACAGTCGTTGGGTTTGAATTGGTGTTCATGTGTGGAAGAGGGTATTTTAGAGATTTTAAAATATATAAATAAAAAAAATCAATTGGGCCAACTCAGCACTCTATCTCCCCGTATCAGCTCGACGCACGGCGGAAACGCATCCCTTCCTTCTCTCCTCCTTTCCTCCTCCTACAAGCAAAATTACACCTTCCTCCTGTTGAGGATTTTGTAGCACTCTGCGAGATCTCCAAATCCATACCAATTTCTGAATTTTTCATTGAGTGGATTGTTCGAATCAACCTCCTGAAGTAGCTCCGTTCGCGCCTCGATTCCGCCGCCACCTGACCACCGATTCAGACCGCACCACTGGCGAACTTGCGCCTCACGCCCCCCTTCAACCTCGTGCAAGCCGCTCCTCCAACCGTTACACCGTTTGTTTGAAAAATCCAAACCTAGTTTGGAACTTTTTGCTGAAAGGTTCGACTTGTTTATTTTGAACTGTTTTAACACTTTTAAACCGTTGCAAACATGTAAAAATCATATCTTTTTCGTTTCTTGACGAAATTCAGTGAAACAAGAGACAGTGGACTCATGTGGACGTCTTCTACCTTCTAGAAGAGACCGCATATTTTTCTGCGCCTTCTGCTATTTTTGGTGGAGTGGAACCCTGTGAGATTTCTAATTTATAAACGATATGGAAAACGATGATGTATAAATTATATAATCGATGTATGAGTTATATAAGCATTGTACACCTCTTGTATAAGCATTGTATAAGTTGTACGTTCGATGTATAAGTTGTATATGCGTTGTAAAAAATTATATATGTGTTGAAATAGAAGTGAAATGCTATATATAAATATATATATATATACGCCCCTCGTCCACAAACCATGGACGATATTTATTGGTTGTGATTGGTGTGAAAATTGATTGATAGCGAATGGTTGATTTAAATTGTTTGTGGTTGAAATTGATTGATAGTATATGCGTTGTAAAAAATTATATATGTGTTGAAATAGAAGTGAAATGCTATATATATATATATACATATACGCCCCTCGTCCACAAACCATGGACGATATTTATTGGTTGTGATTGGTGTGAAAATTGATTGATAGAGAATGGTTGATTGAAATTGTTTGTGGTTGAAATTGATTGACAGTGGTTGAAAAATACCCGTTTGTGGTTGAGAAATATTTGGTTGAAACCACATAGGATTAGTTTGTGGAAATGGAAAAAAATATATATACTTGCCGCCTGCATGCGAACTAGATGCATGATTCCCCATTGTCAAAAGCTGCGAGGCTTTAAGTTAGAGCGAGGAGTCGTACTAGGGACGGTCCCGGTTTTAACTACCATGCCGTTGTGCTGTCGAAATTTTGAATAATATTCATGTGTTAGATTTATTTTCATTTGTTGAAACTATATTTATTCGTTGTATAGAAAACCTTCATGTGTTGAATCGAAATTCAATCGTTGAATAGAAATTCATGTGTTGAATGGTAATCGTGTTTTAAATATAAAAATCACCTTTTTAACTATATATATAAACTATAGAAAACCTTCATGTGTTGAATCGAAATTCATTCGTTGAATTGAAATTCATGTGTTGAATGGTATTCATATTTTGAAAGAAATTGTTTTATAATAAAAATCCTATTTTTATTACCTATATGAACTATATAAAATAATCTCGTTTTGAAAGAAATTGTTTTATAATAAAAATCCTATTTTTATTACCTATATGAACTATATAAAATAATCATGTTTTGAAATAAATTTTTTTACAATAAAAATCACATATTTACTGTACACGGGAGTTATTAAAAATTGTGAAGTGTCGAAGTGAATGTTTGTTGGATAAAAATATAATTTTTATCAAATGTATGAAAAGAATATAGCTTTGAAATCGAAGAATCGATATATATATAAATAGAATTAAAATATATCGAATAACGATGCTGCAGTTCGTATTTTGAAACCGTGATTTCAAACGATTAGTGCGGGAGATCCGACCATCGGATTTTCCCGAAACCGCAACCATTGGGTTCGCTTTTGAAATATCTTTCCAACGACACCAACTTTGTAAAAATCCAACGGTTGGATTTTCTGGAATGTTTAATTCAAATCTGAAGAAAAACAGCGCCAGAATCGATTATATATATATATATATATATATATATATAAATATATTAAATCGAATAACGACGCTGCAGTTCGTATTTTGAAATCGAAACTTCAAACGATTATACAGGGAGATCCGACCGTCAGATTTTCCCGAAACTGGAACCATTGGATTCGTTTTGAAAAGATATTTCTAATGATGTAAATTTTGTGAAGATCAAACGGTTAGATTTTCAGATATGTGTAAATAAAATATGAAGAAAAACAGCGCCACGGCCGCGTTATGGCCCGAAGCGTCGTTTGAATAAATTGGCTATTTTAAAATAAATAAAAATAGCGATAAATCATTATAAAATATTATAAACAATATGGATGTGAAATTTAGAAACTAACTGAAGGTTGGCTAAGTCGAATGGTTTCCTGGGTGTTGATCTGATGTTGGTTTCGGCCTTCGGGGTTAATATTTGGGAAATCGTTCTCTTACTGATTTACGGTTAGCGACTAATGAATTGAAATGATGCGTATGTGTGTTTGTGTTGCACTTGTTTATTAAATACGCAAGTTGCTCAAAAAGACTGGGTTTAACCCATTCTGAATAACTGAATCGACGATAAGAAATCGAAGATGAAGACGGTGATCGAAGACCGGAGATCTTCACCTCGTTTGGATGGTAACCGATGTCCTGATTGGGAGGCATCCCGAAATATGGATAATGAGTGGTGATCGTCCAGACGTACGTGGAGGTCGATGGGTTTGCGAGGTATATAGTGCCTCCGGTTACTTTCAGACCCAGAATGGACTTGCAAATGGACAGTGTGTTTGACATTGGAATTTATTATGTGTGATTGATAGCCATCAGTTGCACGGTGTGAATTGCCTGTGTGGCATGCTAAGATGCAGTGATCAGGGCTTCTGTTGAAAAGCAAAGTCTTGTGGTGATGAACAAAGCACCGCCTGTGTGGCGTAGCTTTGTGTACAACGTGAATTCGCGAACTTCACACCCGGTATGAACCAGAAACGGGAGAGGACCTCAGGGAGGACATGCGTTTCTTTCTATCTAGAAGTGGCGTTAGTGGTTTTACACGCCCTGACGAGATTGAATTATGTAATTGTTGCTGTTGCGAGGCGCCTCGGATATATCGGTCAATCCGAGACCGATGGAGTCATTCGTTGGCTCGTTTACGCCCCAAAGGGCGGGGAAACGTATTGTTCAGGCATAATAATCCACATCGGTGGACCGGCCCTGTCACTCCAAGGCTTGCCTGCACGCTTGCCTGAGGCTCGGGCTAGAGAGTCTCAAATTCGGTAAGGACTATCTTTTGCCTTGGTACATGACGTAAATCCAATTTCCAAATACATGACTGTGCGGTTTTGATTGTATACCTATATTTGGCGACATAGTGGCATGGGACGCTCTTGTCGTCTATGATTGATAGTTATGATTTGAAATTGTTTTTGAAACATATAAACACTAGTAATAATATCAAATGCTTTTGTTTTATTCGTATCAAGCATATTTTGGCCATTATAAGGTAAAACTCTATCTTCCGGTTTGCGTTGCATTGTGTGATGGGAACTGAGTCTTATAATAGCTTCATTTTTATAAAAAGCATTGCGACGTTTTAAAGAATGATTGGTTTTAAAGCACTGGCGATCCGATGGAGTAAACCCGTTCCACGAAAGTGGCGTGGTCCTGTGAGTAGCCATATTTTAAATGTGTTGAGTAGATTTCTCATACCAGTCCCATGACTGACTCGTAGTTTGTTTCACTTTCAAACTCGGGTGCCCCTCTTTCTACACGGGCAGCCTTGTATTCTGGTTTTAGCTGGCTCTTTCTGGATAGCTGGAGCTTAAGATGGATTCAATTATTTATCTCTTGTTATGCTGTTCAACTCCTATTGTACATTATGTTTGTTTTACGCTGTAGACATTTATGTATAGCTGAGCTGTATTTGTACTAAGTATGATCCTGTATACTGTGTAACTCTGATGATTGCGTTTATCCAGTATATTCTATTGTTCATTATCTGGTGTATTTATTTATTTTTGTTCTGCTAT
Source organism: Allium sativum (assembly GCA_030737875.1). NCBI lineage: Eukaryota > Viridiplantae > Streptophyta > Magnoliopsida > Asparagales > Amaryllidaceae > Allium > Allium sativum. Next base: position 24,006,142 of record CM060923.1, on the reverse strand, counting down.
TATCTGTTCTTGTGTTGATTCCAACGATTACCCATGCCGCCGTCAGTACGGGGTTTGGGGTCGTCACACGAGCCAAAAAACATAAACTGTATATCCATAACATGATAATATATACAATATGTTGTTGGATCTAGATTAACCCTAGAGGGGGGTGAATAGGATTTATTACAGTTTTTAACTGAATTAAAAATCTAACGAGATATATAATAATAAACAGATCACAGAATATAGCAGAAACAGAAATGCAGAAAACAAATCACACACAGATATACCCAGCTTCGGCAAAACCCTGCCTACTGCTGCATTTCTAAGGTTTCTACTAGGTGATAGAACAGATCCCGCATACAAGACCTTGTACACTCGCAAACCCTGCTCCTATTCTAACCCTACGCTCAAAACCCTAGACTGGCCTGTGTACCCTAGACCAGATTTTCCCAGACTACAGATCAGTAATCTGTAAACCCTAGTTTTAGTTGAAACTAGAAAAACAAACGACGATTACACAAGAAAAACAAAAAAACCAAAATAAATAAAAACAAAACCCAAGGAGATAAATTAAAGGGTCATCCCTTTTTAAACCAAAGATGGTCGGCCCCTTCTTTTATTTGTGTTGCACCCTTCCTTATTCCTGTTCTCTTTCCTTTTGTGTTTAGAAATGGCGGCGACTCCCTAGGGTTTCAACGGAATCGTCCCCAAATCGATTGCAACTTCGATGGCTTTCTGGAATTTGATTGAATAGCTTCTCTGATGCTCGATTCTTTGTGGCTTTGCTCGTCCGATTTGGGATTGCTCTCTGGTTCGATCGAAACTGTGAGCTTTCTGAATTTTCTGCTTTGAAAATACTTGATGTGATTTTGTGGTTTTTCGATCTGTTTCCTGTGATGATATGCGTGTATCTATAGGGTAGAATTAACCCTGGAAAACTCTGATGACTTCGATTTGATTAATTGTGTGTTTTCTTGATTAGCTCGACTTTGAATTGATGAATTTGGATGCAATTTTGAACCATTTCGAAATTGAAAATATACGTTGCCTTGATTGCTCTGAGATACGATTTCCGTGAGATTTGTTGCCTTGTATTAATTCCTGATTGAATCAAAACAGGAAATAAATTGAAGCAGAATTGATTTCTGCTAAAAACAGTTCCCTTCGAATGAGTTGCTTATTTTCTGGAAAACATTTAAACCTTGCCAAAGAAAACAAATTGTTAACTGATTTTTGCATTTGTAAATCTGGAAAGAAATTTCCATTTGAAAAGCAACTTTAATGTGTCACATTGTTTGAGCTGCATCATCTTGAACATCCATTGTTGCATGTATTTGTGCTTTGCATACATGAACCTGAGTTGTACACGGCTGCTCCATTTGATTGAGCACAGAACTAATCTTGCTACTTTGTCCATGCTCAAGTGAACTGAACTGATTTGTATAATTCTAGAAATTTGATTGAGAAGCATTTTGACAAGATTGCACTCCCTTTTTGCTGACTGTAAACATATCTTTAAATGCCTTCACTAAATTTCATTTCTCGAGCTTGCACTTGAACTTGATCACCACTGCACTTTAAATTTTTGCTGACCTGCAGCACCATGCAAACTGATATACTGTTCAATCCATGCACACTTGAATTAGAACCATGCTTGACATGTTTCTACTGTTTCATCTGCACTTGCCAATTAGTAAAGCTGAACCTGATTCTTAGCTGCTTGTATTTGAATTGAAGCTTGTCTTTTGATTTCAACAACTTTCATGCTGTGATACACACTTCTGGACATTTTGCTGTTGTTTTCACTCATGTATACATGTGCATGTATATTGTATACTTGAGCTTGCATGTAGACTTGTTAACCTCATCAGTAAATACTGCATCTCTTGATAAAGTTGAACTTGTACATATCATTTGAGCTTGATATATGAAAGTGAGTTTTCTCTTTGCATCTCATGAGTACACCTGACTTTGAAAACTTGCATTTGAACCATCCATGCTGTATGAACCTGATATTTGTGTGGCTGTCCCATTTATGATGTTCATGTATATATGAAACATGCTACTTGAACTTTGATTTCAGCTGCATGTTACTAACTGCTAGATCATGTATAATGCACTCATTTTTGAATACTTATGAAAAGCTTGAACACTTGAGCTTGATCACAAACCATGCTATCACTTATACATGTACTTAAGTATACACTATACACTTAGGATTTCACCATTCATCCTTGCTTAAATTTGTCATATGCATGTATACTTGATGTTGTCACTGTATTGTGCTTGACCCTATGCAGTTGTGTGTTGGCTTGACTTTGACATATATTAGAACACCCCTAGTTTGTGTGTGCAAGCATGCACATATGTGCTCGACCACTCCATGCACAACCATGCTTGTTATCCAGAATTGTTGGCACCACCTTTGTCACATGCTTTTAGTTGTTGCTGTATCACACTATATGTATTGTAGCTTGGCTGCTTTGTTCACAGAAAGCACCTTGAACCCAACTGGATTGCACCACCACTATGCTGCACTTGAGTTTGCTTGATCCATGCTTGCATATTTGACTTGTTGTGTTTGAGCCTTGCTGCTGAAATGTTCTTGAACCTATTTGATATGTGCTCGGCCATTTTGCTGAAGCTATGTATTTGTTGAGACTCAACTATTTTGTGATATGATGAGCTGTTTTCACTTTGGCTTTATTATTTGTTGACATGTGCACTGAGTCGAGATGGTCCATGTGGCTACTCCTCAGCTGCACACAGATTGGTGAGGCGGTGCACACGTATATATATACATATATACATATACATGTGTGTATGTGCAGCCATCAGAGAAGATTTCATGTCCCTGTACTATACATAACAAACTGACTAGACACACATGAATCAGATCAAGTCATGAAAAATGTTGAGAAACACACCAGAAATCTGAGGCAAATAAAATTTTAAAAATAAAATTTACATTTGCATATATTCAGTATTATTTCTATTGCAGTATACTGTGTGCTTCTGTTTCATGTGACAGGTAAGAAGATGAGACTGGACTGAAGTGACTGGACTGAAAGCTGCGAAGACAGAAGACAAGAAGATAAAAGGCAGAAGGGACAGTGTTGGTGAAAGTATAAAAGTATGTATGAATGTGTCAATAAAAAAGTCTGTATACTGAAATGTAAACTGAGTGAATGTATGAGTGTTGCAGTGAGGAGCTGTGTATATATATATATGAATTGTACTGATGTTCGTAATAAACAAGTTTGATTGAAATAAAATATTATTTTATTGTTGTCAAACGCCTTGTCTATTTTATTCTGTTTATATACAAGTACAAATATTCTGTGAGATGAATAAATAGAGGAGTTATAAGAAATTGTGTTGTTTGTATGTTTGAAATATAATATTCAATTTAAATAAAATACTGTGTGAATATATGAAATTCTGTACAGTCGTATTCTATTTAAATATAAATATTATATTCCTGTCTGTGATGTATAATAACAGTAGAGTATCAAACATATTAAAATAATATTTATTTGTTTGTTATCATCAAACAAAAAATCATATAATTGTGTGTACAACACCGTTATATACAACAATCTCCCCCTTTTTTATGATGACAAACAAATAAAAGATTTTGTATATAATAAATGTGTTTGCAGTGAAAAATGAACTCCCCCTATTTATTAGCTCCCCCTACAACAGAAAGCTCCCCCTATAACTGTGCTTGAGCGAAATTAACTGAATAATAATGAATTTTCAAAATTGAATATATTTATCAAAATATTCACTCTTAAATAAAAAACTAGATCAAAATCTCAACTCATTCTCCCCCTTTTATTATCATCAAAAGGATACAAAAATTAAAATATAGTTGAATAGTGACTAATAAATATAATATCAGCATAAGAGGAAGAACGATCATCATAAATCTCAATCAGTCAAACAAAAATCATAATAAACTAAGAACTGGTGGCATATTTCACATTGTAGAGAATGACGGATTTACTATGAATTTTATATAAAATGGAGAGAGTTTTAAAAACAAATCATTTCCAATTATTTTCAAAAGTTTTTTTTTAAAAAAAAAGCACAAAAACAGTGATGGATTTGGACTATAATTAATAATTCAATTTAAGTGACTCAATCATATAATCTCAAAACCTAGTAGCTATCAATCAACAAATCATAATACGTCATAAAATATCAACACATTTCACAGATTATAAAGATGGATTGATAGGCTGATTCTTATACACCGAGGAGAATTTAAGAATAATTTCAATTTATAGCACAACATGTCCTTTTTCTTTTTATTTTATTTAAGAGCACACTGACCACGCATAACCAGAGCTTGGATTTTTAAATGAGGTCAGTCGCAGCTTAAATTATAAGTTGTCTCATAACCATGCATGACCAGAGCTTGGATTTTTAAATGAGGTTAGAGACACACTTATGTATTAATTATATTTATTATTTTCAGCTTCAAAATAGAAAAAAAACTCCTCAGTATATAAAACCAGTATGAATGATAGAAATGCGGTAGGTACAGAAATGGACTGTGAAATAAATTTCTAAATTAGTTTTATTATGAAATATGCTCGACTTATCGGGATCATTGAAAATTTTCAATTATCACTAATTCTGAATAATAACTTAGTCCAATTTCTATCACAAAAAATTTCGTTGTTTATTCAAAATAATTTTAAAACATATTAACTCTCCTCATTAATATAAAATTATGATGGATGGAAGAATGATGATAGATAAAGGAGATGGTCGTGAAATAATTCCCAATTCAAAGATATTATAGTGAATGTTCAACCATCATGAAGAATTTAAATAAAATCTCCTCTTGTTGTGAAATATACTGCAGTCGCAATTCATCACAATTTCAAATTCTGATAATAATTTTGATGAATAATAAATACAGTTCAATTCGGATATTGATTTCAATTTCTGAATGAATAATCAATAAACAATTTTAAAATTGAAAATCAATTACAAGAGGAATTTATACAGATTTATACAAGGGGGAAAAATGTGTATGATGTCTATACAAGGTGAAAATTCAGAAACAGATGGATGAAAAAGCTGATACCAATTGTAGTCTCCTTTATCGAGGAATTTATTCACACCCAAGATATCTCCCAAACAGACAAGATTACAAATTTGGCACAATTATCAGAGTATCAGTCAGATTAAAGCAGGAAGTTATTTGAAAACAGTATCAGAGCAGCACAACAGAAACAGTTTCAAATCAGACTTGTCAAGATAATGATTCATGACCCGAGATTAAAAATACCATTTATTTTAAATCATTTGATGGAAGATGAAGATATCAGGATTCAATGAATCGATCACACTAGATTGTAATTTTTTTTATTCGAGATATGTATGAGATTCAGTAAATCAATAATTTCAAATGATTTAAAAAAAAACAGATATTCAAACCAAATAATCATGGAATAACAGAGAATTTTAAAACCAGTTTTACAAAAGAAATTTTCATAAGTATCTCTAACAAGTGTGAGATTAAATTCAGATCATTTACATCAAATTTGAGAGGTATTCATGAACTAGAAAATTAAAGTAATTTATTTGAAATCACTTGAATCAATGTCAAGTTCTGGGATATAATGAATCAGTCACACAAGGTTGATAATTTCAAATTTAGGAGGTGTGTGAGATTCAAAATATTTGAAATTTCAGATGATTTCAAACAAACTAATTTCAACTGTACTAATCATGAATAAAAATGAATTTTAAGATGTATCACTGAGACAAGACATTTCAAAAAAAATATTCAAGCCAATCTGAAAATTACTGGAATTGTCACAACTGATAAATAACAGTGTGTTGTAATGAGTATAATATTTTGAGCTTTTCTAAAATGTTAGAATAAACTTAGAACAGGAAAGGTGTGTGAATTTCCATATAATTTTCAGATCTTCAAAACAATTTAGAATTTCGAATTAACAGTGTTCAAGATATAACAAGAATATGTCAACACTATTAGGAATTCAACAGACAGAAAATGAACTTCAAAACAATTACATAAATATTACAAAATTGAATTCAAGATCTGGAAGTAATTTAACAACATCAAAGTTTTATTCAAGATGAACCGAATTTCCAGAAGATCATGAATTCTGTAATTGGAAGTTAATAAGCACAAAAAAAATATGGCAGTGATAAATTAAATCAAGACAATCAGAAGAAAAAAAATAGGAGAGGTAGAAGAAGAAATAAACAAAGGAAAAAATATTTACAAAGATAAGTTCACAGATCATACCTGAGATCAGTGTAAACTAGAATCTCTGACTCAACAAGCTTGGCTAAGAACTGTGGATGATACAGGAATATTGAGTAGCTCGAATTCAATTCTCTTTTGCAAAGCAGTTCCTCAGCCTCCTTCGGTACCTAACAGTTTAAGAGATCGAGTGGTCTAACAAAATTTGAAAAACCACTCACAGTTGTATTCAAATGTTTTGGTACCCAGACTTGTTTGTATAACAATCCATCTGAATTTACCTTTGTTCCCTTTGGAACCCATATCTGTTTGAATTGAACGAAGTTTGTTTTATCTCTTTTTGGGATCCAGGATTGTTTAGATGAATTATTACAAAACAAATTCAAATTTTGCTTTTGATTCAAAAATTCTTTGGAGTTAACAAAGTTTAAATTATCAAGACGATTCTTTACAAAGAAAGTTAAAGGATTTTTAAAATCGTTTGAGCTTCTCCTTTCAGAAAACTCAGATTTCCCAAAACCAAGTCCACTTCTATTTCCCAATGAAAATTGATTTTTCAACAACATATTTAAACATTTTTCACTATTTAAAAAATTTTCCAGGGTTGTTTCAAGTTGTTGAATTTTAGTTTTAAGATCACCATTTTCTTTCAATTAATCTGCGCAATGATTTTCAGTGATCTTACATCTTTCAAAATCAGATTTCAAAATCAAATTTTCATCTTTAAGCAAATTAATTTTGGTTTGGGACTCAACAATCTCAGATTCAAAATGTTTTTGTTTTTCAAAACCAAATTTCTTGGATTTTTCAATCTCGTTTTCCAGTTCTTTCAAAATCAAATCAGATTTCAACAAATTCTCCTATTCAACAATTTCAAATTTGGAATATATATAAATCTTAAAATTTTCAAATTCCTTTTGCAAAAGGTTATTCACATTTGATAACTCAGTCTTGTTCTCATTTAAGATCAAAATTTCATTTTCAAACTTTTGAATATTTTTATTGAGATGAACAAGATTGGTTTTCAATTTCAAACAATTTTTGCAAACTGAATTTGAAGAATTTTTAACAAGTTCAAGTTGTGATTCCAAATCATCAATTTTGCTGGTCAACTCAAAATTCTTAGATTTCAGAGATTTGTTTTTAGATTGGAGTTTATCAACAGATTTAGTCAAATCAACGCACATATAAACTAAATCTTCGTATGAGAAATATTCTGTTTCAGCATCTGTTGATTCTCCATCATCGGATCCTTCTGAATTTTCATTTGTAAATCCTGTTAAACAGAACTCTGAATCTAAGTTGACTTTCTCGGGTTTTGAGTTGTCGTTGTCAGATCTTCCATACTTCGTGTTGAGAGTATCCCAGATTTCCTGTGCAGATAAACAATGGCAGATAAGATTAAACTGTTCAGTACTAAGATAATCAAATATAATTTTCATAGCACGGGTATTGAAAGTAATATCTGCACTATCAAAACCATTGATAACAACATCCCAATATTTAATATTAACGGATTTTAAATAAAATTCCATTTTGGATTTCCAGTTTAAAAAATCTGTTCCATTGAAAATAGTTGGAGATGAACCAGACTGACCCTCTATCGACTAACAACTAGGAATCACCATTACTCTAGAGCCAACAGAATACCTGCTCTGATACTACTTGTTGGATCTATATTAACCCTAGAGGGGGGTGAATAGGGTTTATCGCAGTTTTTAATTGAATTAAAAATCTAACGAGATATATAATAATAAACAGATCACAGAATATAGCAGAAACAGAAATGTAGAAAATAATTCACACATAGATATACCCAGCTTCGGCAAAACCCTGCCTACTGCTGCATTTCTAAGGTTTCTACTAGTTGATAGAACAAATCCTGCATACAAGACCATGTATACTCGCAAACCCTGCTCCTATTCTAACCCTACGCTCAAAACCCTAGACTTGCCTGTGTACCCTAGACTAGATTTTCCCAGACTACAGACCAGTAATCTGTAAACCCTAGTTTTAGTTGAAACTAGAAAAACAAACGACGATTACACAAGAAAAAAAACAAAACCCTAGGAGATAAATTAAAGGGTCATCCCCTTTTAAAACAAAGATGGTCGGCCCCTTCTTATATTTGTGTTGCACCCTTTCTTATTCCTGTTCTCTTTCCTTTTGTGTTTAGAAATGGCGGCGGCTCTCTAGGGTTTCAATGGAATCGTCCCCAAATCGATTGCAACTTCGGTGGCTTTCTGGAATTTAATTGAATAGCTTCTCTGATGCTCGATTCTTTGTGGCTTTGCTCGTCCGGTTTGGGATTGCTCTCCGGTTCGATCGAAGCTGTGAGCTTTCTGAATTTTCTGCTTTGAAAATACTTGAATTGATTTTGTGGTTTTTCGATCTGTTGCCTGTGATGATATGCGTGTATCTATAGGGTAGAATTAACCCTAGAAAACTCTGATGACTTCGATTTGATTAATTTTGTATTTCCTTGATTAGCTCAACTTTGAATTGATGAATTTGGATGCAATTCTGAACCATTTCGAAATTGAAAATATACGTTGCCTTGATTGCTCTGAGATATGATTTCCGTGAGATTTGTTGCCTTCTATTAATTCTTGATTGAGTCAAAACAGGAAATAAATTGAAGCAGAATTGATTTCTGCTAAAAACAGTTCCCTTCGAATGAGTTGCTTATTTTCTGGAAAACATTTAAACCTTGCCAAAGAAAACAAATTGTTAACTGATTTTTGCATTTGTAAATCTGGAAAGAAATTTCCATTTGAAAAGAAACTTTAATGTGTCACATTGTTTGAGCTGCATCATCTTGAACATCCATTGTTGCTTGTATTTGTGCTTTGCTTGCATGAACCTGAGTTGTACATGGCTGCTCTATTTGATTGAGCACAGAACTGATCTTGCTACTTTGTCCATGCTCATGTGAACTGAACTGATTTGTATAATTCTAGAAATTTGATTGAGAAACATTTTGACAAGATTGTGCTCCCTTTTTGCTGACTATAAACATATCTTGAAATGCCTTCACTAAATTTCATTTCTCGAGCTCGCACTTGCACTTGATCACCACTGCACTTGAAATTTTTGCTGACCTGCAGCACCATGCAAACTGATATACTGTGCAATCCATGCACACTTGAATTAGAACCATGCTTGACATGTTTCTGCTGTTTCATCTGCACTTGCCAATTAGTAAAGCTGAACCTGATTCTCAGCGGCTTGTATTTGAATTGAAGCTTGTCTTTTGATTTCAACAAGTTTCATGCTGTGATACACACTTTTGGACATTTTGCTGTTGTTTTCACTCATGTATACATGTGTATGTATACTGTATACTTGAGCTTGCATGTAGACTTGTTAACCTCATCAGTAAATGCTGCATCTCTTGATAAAGTTGAACTTGTACATATCATTTGAGCTTGATATATGAAAGTGAGTTTTCTCTTTGCATCTCATGAGTACACCTGACTTTGAAAACTTGCATTTGAACCATTCATGCTGTATGAACCTGATATTTGTGTGGATGTCCCATTTATGATGTTCATGTATATATGAAACATGCTACTTGAACTTTGATTTCAGATGCATGTTACTAACTGCTAGATCATGTATAATGCACTCATTTTTGAATACTTATGGAAAGCTCGAACACTTGAGCTTGATCACAAACCATGCTATCACTTATACATGTACTTAAGTATACACTATACACGTAGGATTTCACCATTCATCCTTGCTTAAATTTGTCATATGCATGTATAATTGATGTTGTCACTGTATTGTGCTTGACCCTATGCAGTTGTGTGTTGGCTTGACTTTGACATATATTAGAACACCCCTAGTTTGTGTGTGCAAGCATGCACATATGTGCTCGACCACTCCATGCACAACCATGCTTGTTATCCAGAATTGTTGGCACCACTTTTGTCACATGCTTTTAGTTGTTGCTATATCACACTATATGTATTGTTGCTTGGCTGCTTTGTTCACAGAAAGCACCTTGAACCCAACTGGGTTGCACAACCACTATGCTGCACTTGAGTTTGCTTGATCCATGCTTGCATATTTGACTTGTTGTGTTTGAGCCTTGCTACTGAAATATTCTTGCACCTGTTTGATATGTGCTCGGCCATTTTGCTGAAGCTATGTATTTGTTGAGACTCGACTATTTTGTGATATGATGAGTTGTTTTTACTTTGGCTTTATTATTTGTTGACACGTGCACTGAGTCGAGATGGTCCATGTGGCTACTCCTTAGTTGCACACAGATTGGTGAGGCAGTGCACACGTATATATATATACACACACACACGTGTGTGTATATGAAGCCATCAGAGAAGATTTCATGTCCCTGTACTATACATAACAAACTGACTAGACACACATGAATCACATCAAGTCATGAAAAATGATGAGAAACACACCAGAAATCTGAGGCAAATAAAATTTACATTTGCATATATTCAGTATTATTTCTATTGCAGTATACTATGTGCTTCTGTTTCATGTGACAGGTAAGAAGATGAGACTAGACTGAAAGCTGTAAAGACAGAAGACAAGAAGACAGAAGGCAGAAGGTACAGTGTTGGTGAAAGTATAAAAGTCTGTATGAATGTGTCAATAAAAAAGTTTGTATACTGAAATGTAAACTGAGTGAATGTATGAGTGTTGCAGTTAGGAGCTGTGTATATATATATATATATATGAATTGTACTGATGTTTGTAATAAACAAGTTTGATTGAAATAAAATTTTGTTTTATTGTTGTCAAACGACCTTGTCTATTTTATTCTGTTTATATACAAGTATAAATATTCTGTGAGATGAATAAATAGAGGAGTTATAAGAAATTGTATTGTTTGTATGTTTGAAATATAATATTCAATTTAAATAAAATGCTGTGTGAATATATGAAATTCTATACAGTCATATTCTATTTAAATATAAATATTATATTCCTGTCTGTGATGTATAATAATAGCACAATATCAAACACATTAAAATAATATTTATTTGGTTGTTATCGTCAAACAAAAAATATATAATTGTGTATACAACACCGTTATATACGACATATGTAACACCCCGTATTTCTGTTAATATTAATGATCACAAATTAAAGAATAACCAATCTCAGATGTGAGAATTAAGGGAAACGGGTTGCGCCATTGTGTTCGCCTTGGAATTCTGGTTGAGATAGAGTCCGAGTTTGCGTGAATTGGACTTCGTATGAAGAAGTTATGGCCATCAGAAGTTTTAGAAAATTTAAAACAGATTTCAGAAAATTCAAATTTCAGAGTCAGACGGGCTAGGCGGGAAAATTCCCGCCAGGGCCAGATCAACCTACCCTGACCAGGTAGACCATAAGGTCGACCTGCCCCCTCCCCCCCCCCCCCCCTCCCCGTGCAGATTTGATTTATGACCTGTTAATGACTATGTGCTGACTCATTAGGGTTTCTGATCTGATCTGATTGGCTGGGATTAATTCTGGGTTGATCGGACGACCTAAACTAATCCTAAACTCTATAAAAAGACATGTAGACTAAAACCCTAAAATCAAATTAAAATTAGATTCATGGCCTCCATGCCATCACCTTGCAACTCAGAATAGCCGCCGCCAATTAAAGAGGAAGAAAACAAAATCAAACTCAATTCTATTCAACTCTAACAACGAATCTACTTCAAAGGAAAGCTAATACAACTTCAGAACTCAGAATTCAGAACTCAAGACCTTCTTTGAGTTGTGAGTTCGATTTCTTTAATAAAATAGTTAGCAATTTAATTGGATTGAGTTATGATGTGGATTATATGGATATGATGTGAATTATTGACCGCATGTTATTATTTATGTTGTAAAATTGTGATGTTATCATATATTTGTAAATTCTATGATCTTATGTTGTGATGTTATCATCTATGTTGTAAAGTTATGCTATCATCTATGTTGTAATTCTATGATCGGCTTATGTATAATCAAATCATCATGTTGTTCATATGCTAGTTTGGTTATGTGTATTCATATGATAATCATATGTATGTATGCAAGTTTAGGTGTTGATTTAGATGCGGATCATATGCAAGTTAGTAAATATTATGTATAACCTTACATGTTTCATGACATCTATTTTAGATCTAAAGTTAGGCTATGACATGTGTGAGTTATATGCTAAATTCTACATGCTAGTTTACATGTTTAGATGTGAGTATACACCATTGTTATGTTTCATAAATCACATATGCAAGTTTATATAAATATATGAGTTTGGAATATGAATCATGTTATGCAAGTTTACACCTTTAGATGTAGATCTATGACATACATGATTTATGCAAGTGGTGACCATTATCTAAACAAGTTTACACCTTTAGATTTGGATCTATGACATATGTAGTTTTATGCAAATTGTAACTTTGGTCTATGCAAGTTTTAGATGTAGAACCTCATTCACACATGCAAGTTCACCCCTATGTTTAGATCTAGTTTATCTATATGTATGTTGTGATGTTTTCTCTTTATTCCATGACTTAGACTATTCGAGTCTAACGTATATTTTACGTTAAACAAACAAGCGTACAACGTGGGGTAATGGGATAATATTAAAAGATTTAATATTGAGAATTGGAATAAATGCCTTAAATGTTAAAAAAATATGTGAAGATAATTGGTATGATTTTGCATACCAGAAATAGATGGACATAATTGAGTCAATTATGGCTATAGTTAAATTTGGAATTGATTGATAATTTGAATAGGGAAAATAATTCAAATTGGGGGATAATTAATTTTGTGTAATTAATCATCTAAGACACGAGGTTAGGCTCTTTTGTGGTGTAAGACTGCCCGGACCCGCCCGGCAAATCCAGCTGCCACAAATGCCAGTCTAATGTGGGAGATCTTAGGCATAAATTAAATGCGTAATAACTGTAAAGACACGAGGTTAGGCTTGTTTGTGGTGTAAGACTGCCCGGACCCGCCCGGCAAATCCAGCTGCCACAAATGCCAGTCTAATGTGAGAGGTCTTTATAAGGTTACGGTCTTAATGAATTAAGAAACACTTAACCAGATAAACATGCAGTGGGACATGAGGGGGTTAAGTGGGTGCCTTGGGTGGCATGTGGAATCTAGTGGGTGCCTTGGGTGGCATTTGAAATACGATTAGAAACACTTAACCAAAATTGAAACATGTAAATGAACATGAATAAGAAGAGGGTTAATTGGGATGTACTAGAGGGGACCAAGCTTAGATGGATAGCTTGTGTCAAGTAATAGGGGCCCGTTTCAACAAATAATCCTTACGTATCTTTGTGGGCTCGACCCAAGTCGAGGACGGGACATGCATACTGGGTTTGACTGTAAGAGGCCAAACCGGGTTACCGGTGGCAACGCAAGTCCAATGGGTTCATATGCGTGTGTGGACCTGGGCTGGTAGGTAAGACGTTGTTGCATCGTGTAGGTATAAGCGGTGCATTTATGGTGGTATCGGGTTGCCACTTTGAGGAGTGATATACCCTACTGTGGGGCCAGCACGGGTATCTACGATTTAGGGAGCCGATCGCATGAGGGTAGTGGGTACACCTAGTGGAGATAGGGGCAAGCGGCACCTATGAAGGCAACTAGGGGTGCACGAAACTACCATTATCATTATTAAGTTTTGTAGTCGGGATCAACTTTAAGGTGACTAGTGGTGGTGCAGTATAGTAAGTTCCTTATAGTGGTTTAGGTGCGCTTTAACGTTATCTTAGTTCAATCTTATTTCCTTGTTTACTCTGTCATACTCAATTGTTCACAGTCATTTCCTTATTATCCAACTTATGCCTTAGCCTAGTTATTTTGGTAATTATATTGTTAAAGTTATCGCAATCGTCAGACTTTATGTCTGACCCCCTTGTTTCCACCTCTTTTCTTCCTTCCCCCCCAGGTGCTCAGGTTGGAACTAGCACCAGTGGAGCTTGATTTTGGACAGCTGTATCACTTGCTTTTAGAAGTTGCTTGGATCGCTGAAGTAAAAGTTCAGCCTATCTTATTTATGGTTATTTTGTACTGGGGTTATGTCTTTCAATTTATGTACTCTGATTTAGTAAAGATGGATATTATGTACTTTGACTTTGGTTTTTCATGATGTAATCAAACCTATGTGTTTACCGCTGCAATGAATAAAGTTTTTAATTTCTAAGTACTGTTTATATCTGCCTTGTTGCTAAGTTTCTGTTCTATACTCACTTAAAATGCTCCATAGAAGTTAATGCATTCCCTTTGTGAGTGACATTAATGGATGTGGGGTGTTACACGTGGTATCAGAGCTGAAGGTTACCTGAACAGATATGAATTTTGAAAAGTTGTTTTTCAAAAACCACTTTTATAAAGAAGTACTTCAAAAGTATGTTTTAAGGAAAGTATTTTCTAGAGAAAAGCTTATTTAAGAAAGCATAACCCCAAGATCCATATATCTTCCCTTCTATTCTTTTGTATTGAATCTTTCCTTTTTCGTTTCAGCATGTCTGGAGCATCTGAGATACCAGAGGGTGTTCATGTACTCGGTTGGTTTCGTCAATATCTCGAGGCTAGGGTCGCTACCGCGGGTCCGGCCAACGTTCCTCCTCCTCCAGCTCTAGTCATTCCTCCACGTGGAGATACTTTCTCCAAGATATGTAAAGACTTTCGTTCGATGGGTGGAAAATCTTTTAGTAGGACTGAAACGTTCATTGAAGCTAGAAATTGGTTGAAAGAAGTGGAGGATCTGTTTGGCATTTTCGACTTGGACGACTGTAAGAAGGTCCAATTGGCTGCTTGGTTGATGAAGGACGAAGCTTCGTTTTGGTGGGAAGTCACTAATGGAGAGCGTCTAGTTGATACATGGCCAGATTTCAGGCGAAGGTTTGAAGCAAAGTTTCTCTCACGGGCTGAGGAGAATTTATACATGGAAAAGTTTCTGGCGTTGAAGTAAGGGAATCTATCAGTGAAAGAATATGTCAACAAGTTCAATCAGTTGGCTAGATTTGGCTTGGACTTGGTGAATACACCAGAAAAGAAGGCCCTAGGATTTGTTAAGTGTTTGAACGAGCCGCTTCATGGGTTAGCTATGACCCACATCCCTATGGGGGCCACCTTTGAGAGGCTAGTTGACATGGCACTTATGCATGAAGAGGAGAAGGGCGCCAATGCTAATAAGGCACCCGAGAAGAAAGGGGATCAAAAGAAACCCCAGCAACAACAACAAAACAAGAAAGGCGGGAAGAACAATAATGGCAAAGGAAAGAAGAAGTGCTTTAATTGTGGGACACCAGGCCATCTGAGTAAAGACTGTAGGAAAAAGAAGAAGACTGGTTGTTTCCACTGTGGAGAGGCAGGACATCTGCTTAAGAAATGCCCAAAGAAAGGGCAGAGGGCAGGGTCTACCTCGAGAGGACAGGTGCAGGTTCTTATGGCACCAGGGAAGGCAAGGGGGCAAGTTCAGGTTCTCGTGGTCCTACCGCCGCAAGAATGAGGTAGAACGATTTACGTTGAAAGTTTAGTTTTTCTTTTTGATCATCCTGTCCGTACTTTATTCGATTCTGGCACATCACATTCGTTTATCTCTACATCATTAGTTGAAACACTGCACCTAGATACTAGTCTAGTTACAGATCCGTTAGTAGTCTCAAATCCTATTGGTGGTTCAGCTCATCTTTTTATGATCTGTCGGGATTTGAGAGTGTTCATCTTGGGCGTTGGGTTTGAATGCAACGCCTTTGTTCTTGGCTTCATGGGCTACGACTTGATTCTAGGTATGGATTGGCTAACTTGATATGGGGCCATCCTAGATTGTGAAAGAAGGGTAGTTAGATTGTTGACTCGTTGTGGAAGGACCCTTGATATTTCTTGTGACACTAGAGGTCCAGTAATGCTTAGCTACCTGGAGTCTCTTGACGCATCCAATGATGATTTACATTCTGTTCGTATAGTCCGTGAATATGTTGATGTCTTCGATGGGGTGAGGGGTTTACCCCCAAAACGTGAGATAGACTTTCGAATATATCAAGTAGATAATGCAAAGCCAGTTGCATTGCCAGTGCGCCACATGGCTCCAAGAGAGAAAAGAGAACTCAGTAAGCAAGTAAAAGAATTGCTTGAGAAGGGGTTCATCAGACGTAGTATATCGGAGTGGGGTGCTCCAGTAGTATTTTCCACGAAGGCAGATGGGTCCCTTAGACTTTGTGTGAACTATAGAGAACTCAATAAGCTTACTAAGAAGAATAGGCACCCACTGCCGAGGATTGATGATCTCTTTGATCAGTTAGTTGGCGCCTCAGTGTTTTCGTAGTTGGACTTAGCCACGAGTTTCCATCAGTTGAGAGTGGCTGAGGATAGCATAGACAAGACTGCCTTTAGGACTCCAGACGGTTTCTTCGAGTGGCTTGTGATGCCCTTCGGTTTGACAAACGGCCCCGCATACTTTGTTGACTTGATGAGTGGGGTGTTTAGGGAGTACCTTAATAAATTTGTGGTAGTCCTTGTGGACGGCATCTTGATCTTTTCTAAGAGCGAGGAAGTGCATGCCCTACATCTTAGGGAAGTGTTGGAGACTCTTCGAGCGCATGGCCTTAAAGCTAAATTTTCTAAATGTCACTTTTGGAGAAAGGAAGTGTGATTCTTAGGGCACGTGGTTTCCAAAGAAGGGATAGCTGTGGATCCCACGAAAGTAATGGCCATCCCAGATTGGAAGGTCCCTAAAAATGCTACCGAGGTAAGGAGTTTCTTAGGGTTGGCTGGCTACTATATGAAGTTTATCAAAGACTTCACAAAAATATCAGCCCCATTAACGCGCCTGACGAAGAAGATCCTATTTTTTACGCGGGACGTAGATTATGATGATGCGTTCCAGCGTTTAAAGAGAGCTTTGAACACAGCCCCAGTCTTAGTGTTACTAGATGGGAGTAAGCCATTTACCGTTTATACCGATGCTTGTGGGGCAGGACTAGGCGCAGTCTTAATGCAAGAGGAAAGGGTAATAGCCTATGGTGGAAGGCAGTTGAGAGTGCATGAGAAAAATTACCCTACTCATGACCTAGAATTGGTCGCTATTGTTTTTGAGCTTAAGTCTTGGCGCCATTATCTTCTTGGCGAGAAATTCGAATTGTTCACCGACCACAAATCGCTAAAATACTTGTTCTCTCAGAAGGACTTGAACTTAAGGCAGCAAAGGTGGATGGAATTCTTAGTGTCCTACGATTTTGAGATAGCATATACCCCTGGCAAGGGTAACGTGGTGGAAGACGCCTTAAGTAGGAAAAGGTTGTCCTTGAGTCCGTGGTTTGTTGAGCGGCGAAGCTTAGAGTTCATCTCTACATTTGACTTTAGACCTTCCATTGACTTTGTACCCGGTTAGCTAGCATCCTCAGAGGTCAGACCTACGCTTTCGGGACGGAATGGTGAGGCACAGCAAGATGACCCACAGTTGGTTGAGTTAGTAGAAAAGCTCAAAAGGGGGGAGTCCTCGAGCCATCTTAGTAGGTATACCCTAGATGATAAGGGTTTGTTGCGTAGGGACGATAGACTTTGTGTACCACGGGATGAGAATTTGAGGAAGACCATTCTTGATGATGCACATCGTTCGAAGATGACCATCCATCCCGGCGGGGACAAGATGTACATGGACATAAGACGAGTTTACTTTTGGGCCGGCATGAAGAGGGATGTGGCTGATTTTGTGGCTAGATGCTTGGTGTGCCAACAAGTAAAAGTAGAGCAAAAGAAACCCGGTGGGTTGCTTCACCCATTGGAGGTCCCACAATGGAAGTGGGAAAGTGTCTCGATGGACTTTGTTGATGGGTTACCGAGATCGAGGAAGGGTAATACGGGGATTTAGGTCGTGATAGATAGACTTACTAAGAGCGCCCATTTCATTCCCGTGAAGAGTAAGAGGACTACTCCATGGTTAGCCTCCGTATACATTCGAGAGATAGTTCGTTTGCACGGTGTTCCTTCTAGCATAAGAGCGACCGCGATCCCATCTTTACTAGCGAATTTTCGAAAAGCTTGCAAGAGGCGGTAGGGACTCAGTTACGTTTGAGCACCGCATATCATCCTCAGACGGACGGCCAGACCGAGAGGGTGAATCGTATTCTAGAGGACCTATTGTGGTTGTGTGGCTTAGACTTCGGAGGTACATGGGAGGTATATCTTCCGTTGGTGGAGTTCGCATATAATAATAGCTTTCAGTCTAGCATTGGCATGGCACCGTTCGAGGCTCTTTATGGATGGCCGTGTCGTTCGCCTACATGTTGGTGGTAAACCACAGATAAGATCTTACTTGGGCCCGAAATGATTAGACAAACTTCGGAAAAGATCGATTTGATTCGAAGGAGGATGAAGACAACGCAAGATAGGCAGAAATCTTATGCGGACAAAAGGAGGACAGATCTTGAGTTTGATATTAGGGACATGGTTTTTATCAAGGTGTCTCCATATTCGCTTTGGGTTCGTTGGGAAGTTAGCACCAAGTTTCGTAGGGCCGTTTCCTATTAAGGAAAGGATTGGGCAGATGGCGTATAGAGTGGAGTTGCCCGAGAGATTTAGTGGTGTACACGATGTATTCCATGTATCACATTTGAGGAAGTGCTTGCACGAGACCATGGAAGTGGTAGAGCCGAGCTTGCTTTGAGAGGTGGAGATAGAGCGCAATGTGACGATTCGACGAGCTCCTACGTGCATTCTTGGGTCGGAGATTGAGAAGTTGAGGAATCGAGAAGTCAAGCTAGTCAAAGTGCAATGGGGAGATGACGAGAGCAACGCTACTTGGGAGACGGAAGAGAAGATGCGTTCATTGTACCCTTTTCTTTTTTAGGGTATGTCTTTTAATTTCTCCTTTATGGCTTAACTTGTACTTATCTTATCTTTGGTATATCCTCTCGCTAGTATCTTTGACCTTTAGATAGGGTAGTCCTATGGTTGAAACATGTGTTTGAGACATGTTATGTATGATGGATGCATGTGGATGCAAGTGGTTGCTAGTGGTTGCTCGTGGATGAATATACACACACTTTAGGCACTAGATCGGCTCAGTCACTTCATGTTGCATATTGCATATAAATGTGTGTGCATATTTAAGTTAATGGATGTATAATGGTTGTACTATCATATGGATGTTGCATTTTGGTGAATGGTTGTGCACACATGTAGAAATAATATGTATCGATAGGATTCTTTCGCATACATAATGGACGCATGGCACTATCATGGTTTGCATTAAGGAGGTCAACTGAATCAGTAGACCATCTGATTTTGCATTAGATAAGGAACATATACACACACTTCTTGCATATGTTCATCCAACATTAGGAATTTATAAGGATAATGGATGCCTATGTTTGATGGTTGTTTGGATGTTAAGATATGCATTCTCCTTAACTTGGAGATTTCGGGGACGAAATCCTTTAAGGAGGGGAGAATGTAACACCCCGTATTTCTATTAATATTAATGATCAAAATTTAAAGAATAACTAATCTCAGATGTGAGAATTAAGGGAAACGGGTTGCACCATTGTGTTGGTCTCGGAATTCTGGTCGAGATAGAGTCCGAGTTTGCGTGAATTGGACTTCGTATGAAGAAGTTATGGCTATAGGAAGTTTCAGAAAATTTAAAATAGATTTCAGAAAATTCAAATTTCAGAGTCAGACGGGTTAGGCGGGAAAATTTCCGCCAGGACCAGGTTGACCATAGGGTCGACCTGGGGGTCGACTTACCCTGACCGGGTCGACTATAGGGTCGACCTGGGGATCGACCTGCCCCCCCTCCCCGGGTAGATTTGATTTATGACCTGTTAATGACTATGTGCTGACTCATTAGGGGTTTTGATCTGCTCTGATTGGATGGGATTAATTCTGGGTTGATCGGACGGCCTAAACTAATCCTAAACTCTATAAAAAGACATGTAGACTCAAACCCTAAAATCAAATTAAAATTAGATTCATGGCCTCCATGTCATCACCTTGCAACTCAGAATAGCCGCCGCCAATTAGAGAGGAAGAAAAGCAAATCAAACTCAATTTTGTTCAACTCTAACAACGAATCTACTTCAAAGGAATGCTAATACAGCTTCAGAACTCAGAAATCAAAACTCAAGACCTTCTCTGAGTTGTGAGTTCGATTTCTTTAATAAAATAATTAGTAATTTAATTGGATTGAGTTATGATGTGGATTATATGGATATGATGTGAATTATTGACCGCATATTATTATTTATGTTGTAAAATTGTGATGTTATCATATATGTTGTAAATTCTATGATGTTATGTTGTGATGTTATCATCTATGTTGTAAAGTTATGCTATCATCTATGTTTTAATTCTATGATTGGCTTATGTATAATCAAATCATCATGTTGTTCATATGCTAGTTTGGTTATGTTGATTCATATGATAAATCATATGTATGTATGCAAGTTTAGGTGTTGATTTAGATGTGGATCATATGCAAGTTAGTAAAGATTATGTATAACCTTACATGTTTCATGACATCTATTTTAGATCTAAAGTTAGGCTACGACATGTGTGAGTTATATGCTAAATTCTACATGCTAGTTTACATGTTTAGATGTAAGTATACACCATTGTTATGTTGCATAAAACACATATGAAAGTTTATATAAATATATGAGTTTGGAATATGAACCATGTTATGCAAGTTTGTGGTTATGCAAGTTTACACCTTTAGATGTAGATCTATGACATACATGATTTATGCAAGTGGTGATCATTTTCTAAACAAGTTTACACCTTTAGATTTGGGGCTATGTCATACGTAGTTTTATGCAAATTGTAACTTTGGCCTATGCAAGTTTTAGATGTAGAACCTCATTCACACATGCAAGTTCACCCCTATGTTTAGATCTAGTTTATCTATATGTATGTTGTGATGTTTTCTCTTTATTCCATGAGTTAGACTATACGAGTCTAACGTATATTTTACATTAAACGAACAAACGTACAGCGTGGCGTAATGGGATAATATTAAAAGATATAATATTGAGAATTGGCATAAATGCCTTAAATGGTTAAAAAATTAATATGTGAAGATAATTGGTATGATTTTGCATACCATAAATAGATGGACATAATTGAGTCAATTATGGCCATAGTTAAATTTGGAATTGATTGATAATTTGAATAGGGAAAATAATTCAAATTGGGGGATATTTAATTTTGTGTAATTAATCGTCTAAGACATGAGGTTAGGCTCTTTTGTGGTGTAAGACTGCCCGGACCTGCCCGGCAAATCCAGCTGCCACAAATGCCAGTCTAATGTGGGAGGTCTTAGGTATAAATTAAATGCGTAACAACTGTAAAGACATGAGGGTAGGCTTGTTTGTGGTGTAAGACTGTCCGGACCTGCCCGGCAAATCCAGCTGCCACAAATGCCAGTCTAATGTGAGAGGTCTTTATAAGGTTACGGTCTTAATGAATTAAGAAACACTTAACCAGATAAACTTGTAGTGGGACTTGAGGGGGTTAAGTGGGTGCCTTGGGTGGCATGTGGAATCTAGTGGGTGCCTTGGGTGGCATTTGAAATACGATTAGAAACACTTAACCAAAATTGAAACATGTAAATGAACATGAATAAGAAGAGGGTTAAGTGGGATGTACTAGAGGGGACCAAGCTTAGGTGGATAGCTTGTGTCAAGTAATGGGGGCCCGTTTCAACCAGTAACCCTTACGTATCTTTGTGGGCTCAACCCAAGTCGAGGACGCGACACACATACTGGGCTTGACTGTAAGAGGCCAAACCGGGTTAGCGGTGGCAACGAAAGTCCAACGGGTTCATATGCGTGTGTGGACCCGGGCTGGTAGGTAAGACATTGTTGCATCATGTAGGTATAAGCCATGCATTCATGGTGGTATCGGGTTGCCACTTTGGGGAGTAATACACCCCACTGTGGGGCCAGCACGGGTATCTACGAGGGGTAGCGGGTACACCTAGTGGAGATAGGGGCAGGCGGCACCTATGAAGGCAACTAGGGGTGCACGAAACTACCATTATCATTATTAAGTTTTGTAGGCGGGATCAACTTTAGGGTGACTAGTGGTAATGCAGTATAGTAAGTTCCTTACAGCGGTTTAGGTGTGCTTTAACGTTATCTTAGTTCAATCTTATTTCCTTATTTACTCTGTCATACTCAATTGTTCACAGTCATTTCCTTATTATCTAACTTATTCCTTAGCCTAGTTATTTTGGTAATTTTATTGTTAAAGTTATCGCACTCGCCAGACTTTATGTCTGACCCCCTTGTTTCCACCTCTTTTCTTCCTCCCCCCCCCCCCAAGGTGCTCAGGTTGGAACTAGCACCAGTGGAGCTTGATTTTGGACAGCTGTATCACTTGCTTTTAGAAGTTGCTTGGATCGCTGAAGTAAAAGTTCAGCCTATCTTATTTATGGCTATTTTGTACTGGGGTTATGTGTAACACCCCGTAATTTTATAACATTAAAATTCACAAATTAAAGTATACTTAATTTTTAGAAAAGAATTAAGTGAAATGGGTTGCGTAGAGAAATATATATATATTGATATATATATATATTTATTTATAAAAATTAAAAATTAAATAAATAAATATGTGAAAAAGTTCAACACAGCGAACTGGGAGGGGAAGTAACCGAACCGACCCATTTTTGAGGTCGACCCAAGCCCTGCTGGGTCGACTAGGGGTTAATCCAGGGTGTTTGGCTGTCAACCCGTGGGCCGATTCGCTCAAATGCAGATTTTGTATTTGATTGGTTCTCATGGTTCAGGGTTAATCTAATGGTCCTAAATAACTTCCTACACCTATAAATACATCCTAATGCTAACCCTAAACCTAATTAAAATAGAATAGTTACCGTCGCCATGGAAATCAATGGAGCCGCCGCCAACTAAGAAAGAAGAAAAGCAAATTCAATTCTAATTCTCTTAACCCTAAAGCAAAGCAAAACTCTCTCTTTTCTTCTCTAAATTGCGAGTATGATGATCTTAACAAGATTATTATCATTTTAATTAGGTTGAGTTATCAATGGATTATGAGTAGATGATGTGAATTATAATATATGTTGTTGTAAACCCCTTTTGCTATCATGTATATTGTAAATCCAATGTTATGTGATGATGATATCTTATGTGTTGTAAATCATGCTATGATGAGGTTATGTGTGTTGAAAGTTTCTATGCTAAGTTGTGATGAATCATACATGTTAAAAAGGCCATGATGTTACCATCTATGCTAGTTAGTTCATATTAATTAAATCATCATGTTTGGGTTATGTTGATCTATATGACAAGTCACATATGCAAGTTAGATTGATTAGAAATGTTATAAACATATGCCAAGACATCTATTATGACATCTAGAATTATGCTATGACATATGTGATATCCTATGCTAGTTCACACCATCATTATGTTGTCTAAAAACCCCATATGCAAGTTTATGTATAGATTTGGGCTATAATCATATCATATAAATTGAGACATTTAACAAGTTGACACCTTTTGATCCTTAACATGTGTAGTTTATGCAAGTTTCACCCCTATTATGATTAGATTTATTTTAATTGTCTATATGTTGTGATAATTTATCTTTGTGCTAGGTGTTAGACTATACAAGTCTAGCCTATATTATGCGTTGAATAAGCGAACGTATAAACGTGGGGTAGAGGTAATATTAAGGATTTAATATTAAAAAGTTGGGGTGCAATTGATATGATTTTGCATGCCATAAGTGGATGGCCATAATTGAGTCAATTATGGACATCATTAAAAGTTGACTTAATTAATAATTTGAATAGGGAATTATTAAAACTGGGGTAAAAGATTTTAAGTGTTAATCAATGCTTAGGACACGAGGTTGGACTCGTTTGTGACGTAAACCTGCCCGGACCCGCCCGGCAAATCCAGTGGTCACAAATGTCAGCCCAATGTGAGAGGTCCTAGGCCTAAACTAAAGCATAACGGTTGTAAAGACACGAGGTTAGACTCTTTTATGGTGTAAGACTGCCCGGACCCGCCCGGCAAATCCAGCTGCCATAAATGCCAGTCTAATGTGAGAGGTCTTTATGAGGTTATGGCCTGAATGAATTAAGAAATACTTAACCAGATAAACATGTAATGTGGGACATGGGGGTTAAGTAGGTGCCTTGGGTGGCACGAGGAATCTAGGGGGTGCCCTTAGTGGCATGTGAAATACGATTAGTAAGACTTAACCAAACACACATGTAAATGAACATGACTAAGAGGGTTAAGTGGGATATACTAGTGACAAGCTTAGGTGGGTAGCTTGTGGGGGCCCAATTCGACCAGTATCCCAAACGTATCTTTGTGGGCTCGACCCAAGTCGTGGACAGGACACGCATGCTGGGTTTTACTGTAAGAGGCCAAAACGGGGAGCGGTGGCAACGCAAGTCCAACGGGTTTCATATGCGTGTGTGGACCCGGGCTGGTAGGTAAGACGTTGTTGCATCGTGTAGGTATAAGCCGTGCATTCTCAAGTTGTATCGGGTTGCCACTTTAGGGGAGTGATACACCCCACTATGGGGCCAGCACGGGTATCTACGAGTAGGGAGCCGATCGAAAGTGGGTAG
Organism: Allium sativum; assembly: GCA_030737875.1. Classification (NCBI taxonomy): domain Eukaryota; kingdom Viridiplantae; phylum Streptophyta; class Magnoliopsida; order Asparagales; family Amaryllidaceae; genus Allium; species Allium sativum. The sequence continues at coordinate 23,981,309 of CM060923.1, read as the reverse complement.
TGGGGTACACCTAGTGGAGATAGGGGCAGACGACCCCTATGTAATTAGCTAGGGGTACGTAAGGCTATTTATAAAGTTTCTGTGTGAAGCAAGTGGGATCAAACAATAGGGTGACTGGTGTGGTGCAGTGTAGTAATGTGCGGTGTAGTGTAGTAATCATTCGTTAGTAATTAGGTGTGCCTTTACCGTTATCTTTAACGTTATCTTAAACGCTATCTTTATCTTCCTAAGAGTTTATAGACATTTACTTGTCTTCCAGCTTATGCCTTAGTCTAGTTATTTTGATAATAGTATTGTTAGAATTATCATACTCGCCAGACTTTATGTCTGACCCCCTCTATTTCTATCCTTTTTCCTCCTCCAGGTCCTCAGGTTGGGCCCAGCTCTAGTCGAGTTTGATTGAATTGCTTCATCTCTCTTTGGAAAGCTTGGACCGTTGAAGTAAAGTCCAGCTTGTTATCTTTTTAATGGCTATTTATGTAATGGGATTATGTATTTTGTTTTTATGAAGATGGATATTGTACTTGGTTATGATCTATGGTTTTATGATGAAACAAACATGTTTAATTTCCGCTGCAATAAAATGAAGTTTTAGATTTCCAAGTACTATTTATTATCTGTCTTGTTGTAATTTTTCTGTTCTATATTCACTTATAACCTCCATGGAAGTTAATGCATTCCCTTTGTGAGTGACATTAATGGACGCGGGGTGTTACATTATGTCTTTCAATTTATGTACTCTTATTTAGTAAAGACAGATATTATGTACTTTGACTTTGGTTTTTGATGATGTAATCAAACCTATGTGTTTACCGCTGCAATGAATAAAGTTTTTAATTTCTGAGTACTGTTTATATCTGTCTTGTTGCTAAGTTTCTGTTCTATACTCACTTAAAACGCTCCATAGAAGTTAATGCATTCCCTTTGTGAGTGACATTAATGGACGTGGGGTGTTACATAATCCAAGGCGCCATAACACTGATGAAAGGAAAGAAAAAAGCATAGAACTGATGAGATCAATTAGCATGGAATAGCTGAGCTGCTCTTCTGTGTACCTGGCAATGGTGGCACTGGAATAGTGTGCCTAACGTGCGCAGGTCGAGTGGAACCTGTCCAGAGATCGAATAAGTACATGATATAATTAAAAATGCCATTGAAGTATTTCTTTGGTATGCTAAATGCATATGCATTTCGTTCCCTCCAAATGCTCGAGCTGTAAACAGCTAAGAAGTAATCCAGTTTATCATTAGGGGGTTATGCTGTCAGTATTCAAAGAACGAGGAATAAGTTGGAACTTAGCCGAGAAGAAAGTAGCTAGTCACTGTCCAAACAATGTAAGAGAAATCACATTCAAGTAAGGGGTGATTGATTGATTCTTCCTACAAAGAGCGCATGGTACACATCGAATCTACAGAGATATTCATTTGTTAACGCATGTCTTTGGTATTAATGCATGCATGAATAAGGCACCATTGGAAGAAGATTAAACGTGGAAGAAGATGGCATTTCCATATACGAGCAAAGGAGAAACAAGGATTAGGGTAAGAGAGGAATTTGTAGCAAGTTGAAACCGAAAAGCATATTGCTGGGCCCGAGGCCCAAAAGTAATGATCAGATCGATCAGATAAACGAATGGATTGTAAAATGTTACCAACCAAAGAGACTTTAGCTAGAACATCTTACCCAAATAAGGTAGGTGGACAGAGGCCCATGATGTTAGCAACCGAAAGATCAGGTGGAGTACTGAAGGAAAACAGGTTTGGATGGGAGCGAGTGGACGGAAATTGTTCATGCTAGAAATCAAACCAAAAAAGACAATTGTCTCCATTGCCAATCTTTACATGGAAAAGGGATTTGACATGAGGAACTGTGGAGGGGAAGCCGACCCAAGAAGGAGAAGGTCTGAAATTTGGGGAAAAGTAGAGCACGAGATTAGGGTTGGAGTTATAGAGGCGTAGAAGAATCCAATCTTTCCACATGAAACCACCAGGCGTAAGATGACTCCAAACGCATTTTGCAAGCAAAGCAAGGTTAAAAGAAGCCATATTGATGATTCCAAGACCCCCATGGTCACGATGTAAGCAAATAGTTTGCCAATTAACCAAACGTTTGGCTTTGCCACCATTCCAAAGAAAAAAACCTTTGATAACATCAATTTTATTAATGACCCGGATGGAAGTTTGTGAAAGGACATCCAATAGAAGGGAATGGCTAAGAGGACGAATTTGATGAGGATGAGATGACCACCAGTGGACATAGAATTTGCTTTCCATAATGCCAACCTGGATTCAATTTTAGAGATGAGGGGAAGCCAGTCAGCTCTGAAAAGATTGGTCGAACGGATGGGCATATCTACGTATGCTATTAGAAATGAGCCAAGTCTACAGTTTTAGAAGGTGGAAATTAAAGGTCCCAGGTCTGAAGAGCTACCTAGCATAATGATATAGCTTTTGCCAAAGTTAATAGAGACGCCAGAAATGAGTTCGAAAGTGTAAAGAAGCACTTTGAGGTAGTGAATGTATGTCAGATTGGGTGAAACAAATAGGATGATATCATCAGCAAATTGAAGGATGGAAATTGACAAATTGGAATTGGTGAGACTGAGGCCAACGAAAAGGTTGTTTGTGGTTGCAACCATTACCATTTGATTAAAACAACAACAATAAGAACAAAGATTAAGGGAGAAAGCGGGTCGCCTTGTCTCAACCCACATTTGGATTTAATATGTCTGCCTGATTCACCATTAGTGAAGATAGAAGAAAACCTTGTGTTCAGAATATAACAAATCCAATTACACCATTTTAGAGGGAAACCACGATGCGCCATTATATCAAGAATAAAATTCCAGTTAACAAAATCAAAGGCTTTAGAGAAATCAAGTTTAAGCAAAACACCAGGTGTCGATCTGAAGTGACAAAAAGATATGACTTCCAATGTGGCTACCACACAATCAAGTATGTTGCGGCCAAGTATAAAAGCAGATTGTTCAATTCCAATCAAGATGGCAATGACAATTTAGAGTCTGTTAGAAAGGACTTTGGTGTTGGTCTTGAAAGTTGTGTTAAGGTGACCGATGGAGCAAAAAAGGCAAGTGTATTGGCTCCAGAGGTTTTAGGAAGAAGAGTGATGTTGGAATAGTTGAGTTTATCAGTAGATAAGGGGTTAGATTGGAACTCTGCACACGTCTAAAGTATCAAATTTGACTATGGACCAAAATGCTTGAAGAATAGTGGACCAAATCCTTCAGGACCACGTGCCTTTTCGCCTGCCATATCTTTGAGTATTTTTCAAATTTCTTCCTTAGTGAAAGGGTGATCTATATTTATAAGGGAACAGGAAGGGTAGAGGAGATTCCAATCAATATTGGGAAGTGAAGGGGAGGCTTTGCCAACGATGTTGCGATAGAAATCAGTGAATAAACTGCAGAGATCATATGGATCAGTGAAAGTTGTTTCATTGTGATTAATTTCTGAGATGAAAATGGAACGACGACCATTTACTAAACGGTGGAAATAGGCAGTGTTTTTATCTCCTTTTTCAATCCATTTTCCATTGAACGTCATGTCCACCCAATCCCTTCTTGCTTAATAAGTATGTCCAGTTCCAATTCTAGCTCTTTAAGGTCAAATGTTTCTGTCTCACTTAGAGGGTGAGGTTCTTCATGAATGTTAAGGTATAGAATCACATTTTGGACTGAAGAAATTCGAGATTTAAGGGAACCTCATATAGTTTTGGCGCATGGGCGAATAGTTTACGCAGTGAATGAAGTTTGAAAACTAATCTGGCAGTGTCAGATTGTATCGCTAACGGTTGGGTCCAAATGTGTTTGACAAAATTATCAAAGGAGGGTTCTAATAGCCATATTTTTTCGAATCTGAAGGGAAGCTTAGGGTTATTTACAATGCCAGTGTCTAGCAACAGTGAGCAGTGGTCAAAGATAACTATAGAGAGACCTTTGACCAAAGAGAGTGGGTGAAGATCTTCTCAAACCAGGTTGAATAAGAAGCGATCAAGTTTAGCCAAAGAACGGTTAAGTCTTCGGTTTGACCACATGAAAAGACGATTGTTAATGGAAGGTTCAATGAGTGAGTATAAATAGATGAAGGAATTTAAAACTGTATAATCAGGGGAAAAATTACCCGAATTTTGCTCGACAGTGAACCTGGTTGTGTTAAACTCACTAGTAATGAGCCATGGACCATTGATATGTAATGATAAGTCTTGGAAAAATTTCCATATTTCATCCCTCTCATGTGAATCATGCGGACCGTAGACATTTGTGAAGAAGAAAATAGTATCAGATTCTGGATGACGAAGGGATACACGTAGAATAGATATGAGTGATTATTTAGCAAATAGACCACGTGGCTTCGTTCCAAGCAGTAATCAATCCACCTCGAGTTTCGAGAGCGTCGACATGGGCCCACCCAGAGAGAAAAGGCTCATAAATTTGTCTAATAGTTGATGTGGATGGATCAAAGAGTTTTGATTCTTACAGAAATAAAATATCAATTTTGTGTGGCGAAAGGATGGGATTGACACCATGGCATTTTGTTGGGTCCCCAACCCCCTGACGTTCCATGAAACAATCTTCATTGTTATTGGCTAATGCGGTGCAGTATTAGTGTGTGCATGGAAGTATTATGTTCATTACGCAAACTCACACCATGCAATGTGCTAATTTTTTTATTTAAATCCTTGTTTGAAGAAGAAAAAACAACTGTTTCAAAAAAGCTACCTGAGTAGCCAAGGAGGGATTCCACCCGATTAATTCTGGGCTCCTATGTGACGACCGCCCATAACTCCTGCACTAAACAAGAGGAATAATGCGCTGAAAGATGTGCCAATCAGTTGTGGACAATCATCGAGATAAGATAACATAAGAGGAACGTGACAATGCAAGGATAAAATATAATAGAACATATACAACATGTAATAATAGTGAAGCAGAATTGAGCGGAATCATAAACTTTTCCATATCATCATGAAAAAAATCCATACAACCTTGGATAACACTATAAGTGTCTGTACAACAAGCCTCACTACAAACACTCAAAGAATACATCAAATAGCGGAAACAACAAATACAAGATAGTAGAAAATAATACGCCATCCACCTGCTCGTCATTGCTCAGCATCATCGTCCTCATCAAGATCCATCACCTGTCACCTGCTACTTAGTCTACCCATACGCAACCGGATGAACAACCCAAGATAATAAGAGGGAAACATAAAACCTTGAGTCAGACAACAGTCTTAGTGAGCGATAAAATAGCTATCTAACATCATCAATATAGTATATGAGATTAGGAAGATTAATCAACTAATCTACCAACATCAACAGAGAAGAACTCAAACCCGTCTTCCCTACATCTGACAATGATAGCCTTTACAACAATCAGATAGAAACAGACAATACGTTTGTAGTAATTATTATCGAACGTTGACCATCCTAATCGATATCGACATCTCCCAAGCACAAGTACCATAGGCCTATACCAACATCAGATAAGCACCCAAGAGATATTTTCTTCGACGTCGAATAATCTACATAAGATGATACTAACAAACAACCATTCATCCATGATCCTGGCTATCATCGCCAATGCTGCTTTGAAGCCATCGTTAGTTGTATGACAGCTACGACATGCCATTTGTCAAGGGATAATGGTAACCCCGGTTCTGGAAAAAATACTACATATGCTTTTCATCGATAAGTATCTAGGCCTTTCAACGATACCCAGGGTACTTCATCATCCAACCGGTCTTTTAGGCGTCCCTATTTAGCCCTTGCTTTGATCCCACTAGAACCTATGATAAGATAATCTCTTAGCCTTCAATAACTCCAATCGTCCTTCCTGACGACTATTCATAGCTCAAGCAACCGTCTCGAGCAACCATTATCCACGAGCTCACTACCTTGAGTCATCCTCACATTTATTGCATTACGACGATCAACGAACTCTTCATATCACCTCGAATATTCCTCCCTGAATTCACTTTGAAGCCACATCCGTTCTCGAACCAAAATAATCATCACCTTTGGTCGACATTTAATCTAAAAAAATTCCAACTCATCAGGTCATAAATGAACCGGCTGATCAGGTCAAAAACGACCTGACTCATCAGGTCAAAAACGACCTAATGGACCAGGTCAAAAACGACGTAACAGGCCAGGTCAAAAACGACATAACTGACCAGGTCAAAAATGACCTAACTGACCAGGTCAAATTGACCCATGCCTGTTATGTCTTCAACGACCTGACTCTCACGACCCATCAAGAGCGACCTGAACCACTTCGGATGACCCATGCACCAACGACCCGACTTCCTACGACCCGAAAGTGCACCAACCCATCTTCATTTCTTTCGCCTCAAGCCAGACGACCTAAGCTCTAATTTCGAATGACCCGACTCCAAACTCAACCGATCCATCTCCACATGACAACATCGATGTAAACAACTCACCCAAATCATCCAATTCAACCATCAACACTTTATGAAATCATCAAATAACCCTTAAACAACATTGTTTCATCATACAATAATATGAAACTCACCAAATCATGATAAATCAATGAATAAACTTAATAGTGAATATAAACTTGCATAAACATATGAATTAACATAAGAATTACCTGTTTTAGGTTGCTAGATTATATCCTATGATCATTCAAATGAAAATATATTTACCATGACATAGTTCTAGGTGAAACTAACTTGAAATGATGAAAATGAGATCAAATAACCCATGTACTTGATTGAATCTTTGTGAGAGATGCTTATCACTCACCAATTCTTCGAATTAATCTGAAATCACTAAATTCCCAATCCGAACAGCGATGAGTGTACTTCAAACATCTCGATTTGATGTGATCTCTCTTCACTTTATTTAGATCTAGTTTCAATTGATGTAGATCATCAATCCCTTTTCGTAGATCTAGAATTTTAATGGGGGGAAATTGTATTTGATTGAGAAAGGAGGATCATGAGCTCAACCAAATGAGAGAATAAAGAATGTAAACTATTCTCCCTGCCTTTAACCCCCTATTTATATCCCCACAGCAGCCCACTAGTGGGCCACTTCAAATAAGCCCATTAATGGCTAGCCAAACCAGTACAGAAATTGTGCAGCATTAAAACAGCGATTCCTCCCAAACCACTGAAATAAATCATTAATCGTACCACTCTACAGAATTGGAAACACTATTCCCTTTCCAATGAAAATGATCTCAGCACCTGTTTTGATCCCAGTCAAAAGTTTTTCCTTGTACAAAACTTACAGCGGAAAAATGGTCACAGACAAAATTGGTAAAAATTATGGACATGTCCTACATTCCCATAACCAACATATCAAAATATGAGAATGATCCAAACCTTAGGGAATTAAATAAAAACATTTTACGATCGTCCGATGCATAAAATGCAGGCTGTTACATTCTCTCCTCTTAGAAATTTCGCCCCCGAAATCTCAAGTAAACACAAGCAACTATAACCATTCTGCATGCCTTTCATCCATGAGCATCCAATTTATCATCCAAACTAGCATCCATCAAGTCATTCATCCATTGCCTTATCCTAGCAAGTGTAATTCTAACAATGACAGGTTAAGATACAATGATGTAAGGTGATACGACATCAATGGGTCATACTGACGAAGAGTTCTGGATGGGTCGTCTTCATACTCTCTTCCGTCTACCACGTACAATCGTCATCGTCGTCACTCGATTGCACCTTGACTAGCTTAACTGTCTTCCTCCTAAGATGTTTCATGTCATTCCCCACAACGCAAAGTGGCTTACGAGGTTTCACAACTAAGAACTCGACTTCTAGTCTTCGTACTGTTTTGGAGATACCACCACATTCGAATCGTGCACACACTTCAGTAGCAATGACACATGGAAAACATCATGCACACTCGACATTTTCTCGGGAAAATCCAATCTATATGCGAGCTTTTCAATTTGCTCGACCGTCAGAAACGGTCCAACAAACCTTAGAGCTAACTTTCCCTTTCCTCTGAACCGAATAACGCTCTTTAACGGCGAAATCTTCATGAAAACCATATCGTCGACATCGAATTCCAAATCCTTGTGGCTCTTATCGGAGCAACTCTTCTGACGATCTTGGGCTGCCTTCATTCGCTGCCGATTGATCTTGATACAATCCGAGGTTTCTCTGATCATCTCAGGCCTAAGAAACAACTTATCTCCAGTTTCTAATCAACAAGCCGGAGAATTGCACAGTTTATCATACAAAGCCACGTATAGTGTCATCCCAATACTCGACTGGTAGCTATTGTTATATGCAAACTCAGTTAAATGTAGATGGTCTTCCCATGATCCCCCAAAATCCATTACACAAGCTCTTAGAAGATCTTCTAAAACTCGGTTAACACTCTCGGTTTTACCATTAGTCTGGGGATGATAAGCCGTACTTAATCAAAACACGGTTCCTAAAGTCTCTTGCAAACTCTTCCAAAATCCACATTTAAACAATGGGTCTCGATCACTTACTATGCTCTTCGAGATACCATGGGATCGAACTATTCACTTTAGATAAAGCTCAGCCAGCTTCAATGCTCTCCTAGTCGATTTGACAGGAATAAATCTTGCACTTTTGACCAAACGATTATATGACCCAAATTCCTTCATTTTCTACCATGGCTCTAGGTAATCCATCAATATCTTCTCCCACTTCCACATAGGAACTTCCATTGGCTGAAGCAGTCCACTCATCTTCTTCTATTTAGCTTTCACCAACTGATAGTTCATGCACTTGGAAATAAATTTTCCAACATCCTACCTCATCCCTTTCCAGTAGTTAATTCGCTTCATGTCCTAATACATCTCGTTACCACTAGGATGAATTGTCAACTTCGAGTGATGACATTATCTCACAACCTCATCTCTCAGTCCGTCGATATCAAGAACGACCATTCGTCCTTGTTTCCAAAGCCATCCTTCTCAATCAACCTCGAACTCTTTATCCTTTAATTCCAACTTCTGGATAATCTCGACAAGTTTTGCATCCCGCTTTTGTCTCTCGCCAATCCTTTCGATGAGAGTAGGTGTGACGGCCCGCCCCGCACCAGCCAACATTTCCAATGAAAGTGCGTTGTGCCAATGTCCAACTTTCGCCAAATAAAGGAAAAGAAAGGAATTTTGAACTAACAAGGAACCTATAGAATGTCTCACAGCGCATGGGATAAAATATTATAATAACATAACTTTGACATAAAACAGATGAGACAGTGCATAAGCTGAAAACCAAACCATTATAGCAGCGGAAATCCAAAATACATCTTATGATCCATAACTATTATTACAACTTCAAAATACCGTCTCTAAAGCAAAAGAAAGGAAAGGTACACTACTAATGCCCAAAGCAGTGACCGTCAACAACACAAGGAGAATATATGTAGATAATACGTAGGAGCCTCCTGCTCGTCTCCGGATCAGCTACTCGTGCATAACCAGCTAACCTGTCTCAAGTCTTCTCGTTTAGGAGCACCCAGAGTAATAAGAAGAGACATAAAACTATGGGTCAAACAAAAGTCTGGTATGAGCGATAAGCAGCAAAACAGAACAATAACAATAATAGGTATACTAAACCATACCTGAACCTGAACCTGCAACCAAAGAGTTAGCACAACTAGTTGTACAATACTTTGAGGTGATACTAACATAAAGTGTAAAGATACGGGGGTGGGGGTGTGCATGTCATAGTGATGGAAAACAATCAAGCATAGCAACCATCCTCACATCTCTCACTCTATGCGTAAAGCATACGATATCCACCACTTTGACCACCTAATTCCTTTGTTATGATCACTCTACCCCATGGAGTCATGACGGCTCCACTACACTGATCCATAGCCACTAATCCCTTGCTATGTCCACTCTGCCCCCATGAAGTCATGACGACTCCACTGCACTAGCTCATAGCCATGCTACGATTACTCTGCCCTATGGAGTAGTAACTACCCCACTGCACTGATCCGTAGCCTAACATCCGTCTTGGTGGTAAATCAAAGTTATGGACGTCGATAACCCCTTAGCACACGTCCCGCAGCAAAGCCCAACTCGTGAAGTTAACTCGTTGGTTCCCTACTAGATCCTGTGTTCTACTTCCTATTTGGACTACCTTTGCGTCTCGGGTTATTGGTCTCCTCCGGATCGGTTCAGAAATGAGCTTCCATTCTGTTCGGTTCGGTCCTCCTGAGATGGTTCCCCATCAGGTCGGTTCGTGTTGTTTCGTCCTGGTCGGTACGTGGGCACCCATTGGGTTCAGGTCGGACTCCTCAATTCGTGATGAAGCTCTTGTTTGGCTCGTGGTGATGCTCTGGTTCGGCTCGTGGTGATGCTCTGGTTCGTGGCCATCAGGCGGTTCTGGTCAGTTCCCTCACTCGAGCAGGTCGGTTCGTGTTCTGTGGCTCACCACGGTTCGGTTCGAGCTCCCTAACTCGAGAAAGTAGCTCGTAATATACGTACACGGCTGGGACTCGCGGGGTTGGACTCATGATCGGGTCGGTTCGGTAAAGAAGATCTGATCTGGTTCCCTGCACTGTTTCCTACGACTTTTCCAGCAAGTGTTTTATGCCACACGACGACGTTTTCGACCATTTTAACTGTTCTATGCAATCAGTATTCATACCAAACAGTAATAGCAACATGTATAATCATCCACAAACATCAAAACAACAAGTTAACATGTTTATATGGATCAAACATACCCAAAAACCCATGGTTTTCCCTTAATCCCCCTTAATCATGTTTAAGCATACAATTAGCAAAACTTATCCAATTTAGCCAAAATTTCTATCAGAGATCTAAAATAATATTTTAGAATTTTACAAATTTTTTCCAGATTTTTCTGAGTCATAATTTCGTTAATTTTCACTAATCACCCCTAATCAGCCGTAATTAGTGAAAAACAATGCAAATCACTCACCTTAGCCACAAATAAAAATTAGATATGAAACTATCTCTGATTTGGGGCGTTTTCCTATGCAACACAGCAGCTCCAACTCTAATTTGGTGTTGATTTGTCTTGATTTGATGTTGATTAGCTTAATCCTTGATTAGAGAGCGATTTGGGATGAAATTAGAAGGTGCAGGCCATTGTTAGGGTTGAAGAGAGATAAGTGGCGGCTGGAAAATGACAAAGAAAAGGTTTCTCTAGCCATAGTCATCCCTCATATAGCTCTAATCCTGAAATCCCCCAATGGGCCTAGCTGCTAACCACCCGATTAAGCACAATTAAGCTGTTTTTCACCTTCTAAACCTTAATTTAGCCATATCTCCCAAACGGTAAGTCCATTTGACAAGTATGACCACTCAATGGAAAGGTAAACCATCATCCGGATCTAATGGAAGTGGTTTCAGGTCAAAAATCCTTACCAATCAAAAGTTATAGGTGAAACCGGATTCACTAGGGGCAAAACGGTCATTTAAAAATCGACAAAAATCGTGGACATGGAAAATGACCCGAATAGTCGTTCCCCAAAGTTACACGACCATTCAACCTCATATGAAAAGAAATATATATTCTACAATCCTTCGGTACGTAGAATGCGGGTCGTTACACTCTCCCCCCCCCCCCCCCTTTTAAGAAATTTCGCCCCCGAAATTCCCCCACTAAGAAACAACCAATGGGTCCCGCATGCCTACCAGCCATATCTCGCAATCAAACATACAAAACAAACAAAACTAATCTATCCTAGCATGCGGAAAGACTTAATCAAAATGAAATTCTGGATATGTCTCCTTAATGCTCTCCTTTGTCTCCCAAGTATAGTCATTCACATCCCTGCCCCATTGAACCTTCACTAGATTCACCGCTTTCCGTCAAAGTTTATTTGCATCGTGCTCTACCATATGAATCGGCTTGTGGTTCCCAACCACCTCAAGTTCTACTTCGATATCATCCAACAAATCAGGTGAAATAGCCACGTCTTGGTCGTGCACGAATTTCCTTAACTGGGAAACATGAAATATGTTATGAACTGCCGCCATCTTGTCTAGCAACTCAACTTTGTATGCCAAATTCCCAACTTGTTCGAGAACTGGGAATGGACCAACAAATCTTGGTGTTAACTTGCCTCTCCTGCCAAATCGAATCACGCTCTTTAACGGAGAAATCTTGACAAACGCCAAGTCGCCAATGGAGAATTTTAAATCTCTTCTCCTCTTATCAGCATAACTCTTCTTCCTATCTTGGGCAGCCTTCATTCATTGTTGGATAACCATGATCTTATCTGAGGTTTCTCTTATCACATCAGGTCCAAGCACAAATTTCTCGCGGGTTTCTAACCAACGTGATGGTGAGTTGCATGGTCTTCCGTATAAAGCTTCAAATGGAGCCATACCAATACTGGATTGATAACTGTTATTATATGCAAACTCTACTAGATGCAAATGGTCATCCAATGATCCACCAAAATCCAATACACAAGCTCTTAAGAGATCTTCTAATATACGGTTCACCCTCTCCGTCTGACTGTCAGTTTGAGGATGGCACACGGTACTGAGATTTAGTTCTGATCCTAATGCCTCTTGTAAGATCTTCCAAAATCCACTAGTAAATAGCGAATCTCGGTCACTCACAATGCCTTTGGGTACTCCATGAAATCTCACTACCCACTTCATATATAGTTCCGCTAACTTAGCTGTCGTTCTATTTGACTTGATAGGTATAAACCTTGCACTCTTGGTCAATCGATCCACAATCACCCAAATGTTATAATGGCTCGATCTAGTCCTTAGTAACCCATCAATGAAATCCACTAGGCTTTTTTTTCTCAGCTTTAACTAGTTGGCAATTCATGCATTTGGATATAAAATTCCCAACGTCTCTTTTCATTCCTTCCCAGTAGTAGGTTTGCTTCATGTCTCGATACATCTTGTTACCACCAGGATGTATGATTAGTTTTGAGTGATGACATTCTCTAATCACTTCATCTCTCAATCCATTGACATTGGGCACAACTAGTCTTCCATTCTTTCTAAGCCATCCATCTTGATCAAGCCCATACTTGTCCATATCCTCATCGATACCCATCTCTAACTTGGAGATGATTTCCAATAGGTTAGGGTTGTCCCTCTGACTAGAACCAATCCGCTCAATCAAAGTGGGTCTGATCGTCAAACTTGCTAACATTGTTGGATCTAATTCGCACTTAGGTCTGAAATCATACCCAGCGATATACTCTAGTTGCTTCCACCCAAGAAACATAGCCCCTAAACCGGTATGTCTTCTACTCAATGCATCAACTACCGCATTGCTCGTCCCTGGTGTGTATGCAATATCAAAATCATAGGAAGCCAAGAATTCCAACCATCTTTGCTGTCGGAGATTTAGATCCTTCTGAGAGAAGAGGTATTTTAACGATTTATGATCGGTAAACAACTCGAATCTATCTCCTAAGAGATAATGCCTCCACATCTTCAACGCAAACACGATCGCTGCCAATTCCAAATCGTGGGTAGGGTATCTTTTCTCACGTGGTTTCAGTTGTCGACTTGCATAAGCTACAACCCTACCTCCTTGCATCAGTACAACACCTAGTCTGGTACCACATGCATCAGTCTATACTGTCATCTCTTCATTCCCTTTAGGAATGACTAACACTGGTGCACACGTCAACTTTTCCTTTAGGCTCTTAAATGCATTTTCACACCTTTCGTCCCAAATGAAAACTTGATTCTTCTTGGTTAACTGAGTCAACGGTGTCGCTATCTTGGAGAAGTCCTGGATGAACTTACGGTAATATCCAGCTAACCCCAAGAAACTTCTTACGTCTGTTGCAATCTTGGGCGTAGACCAATCTTGTACCGTAGTGTAACAACCCGTATTTTCAATAACCTGTAATGATGTAAATCGAGGCAGAATTTAATTCTAAAATCTGAATCAAGGGAAACGGGCTATGCCATTGCGTTCGTCTCGGAAAAATACGCGAAATAGAGTCCGAGTTTTCGAAAATCGGAGTCCGTATGACCCGATTAAGGCCCAACGAAGTTTTCAGAAAAATTCAAAGTAAAAACAGATTTCAAATTCAAGTTTGAATTTGAAAATTTGGACATATTGGGCCAGGCGGGAAAAATCCCGCCAGAACACCCAAGTCGACAGCCCTGTCGACTTGGTTGGACCTAAGTCGACAGCCCTGTCGACTTGGCTGTCGACTTGGTCCAGCCGGGCTGTTTAGCCTGGTGCACCATTTTGAGATTGTGTTGAGTTTGGGGGCCAGATTCGGTTTTGAGGGCTGAGATTGGAACTAGGGTTTAATCCTAAGGTTGAAACTAGTCCTAATCTCTATAAATAAGGCCCTAACCTAACCCTAAATCATCATTATTCATTCATACAACTAAACTATGGAAAAATCAATCCTCTCATGGCCTCCACTCTCTTCATAAAATTCCTAAATAAATTTTTATGAGATTTTCCATGCATACAAGTGTTTTCAAACTTGTATGAGCATCATTAGCTTGCATTCAAGTCAAGTTTCTATATTTGCGTCATAAAGAAAGAGTTTTGATCATTTTAGCTCAAGGGTTTTGCTTGCATTTTGGGTTTATTTGATTGCATAAGGGCTTTCTTATATTTGCTATACTCACTTGAGTTCTCATAAGCATTGTAAGCCCTATTCTACTTTCATACTTAAACTCTAAAGTTAAATGTATGATATGCAAGTTTGCCATGATATGCAAGTTTACTATGATGTGTTATGCAAGTTTACTATGATGTGATATGCAAGTTTACTATGATGTGTTATGCAAGTTCATCAAGTTATGTTATGCAAGTTTGATATGCAAGTTTGTCATATGATATGCAAGTTATGTTATGCAAGTTTGGGTTGATCCTTTTGTTCATGTTATCATGTTATGCAAGCTTATCTTGGGTTTATGAGCTTAAAGCTTCAAGCTTTATGCTAAAGGTTGCATTTTGGCAACATGTAAGTTATCATATCCCTTATGATAACTTGCATGTGAGGCCAAATGCGAACTTATGGCCATTTCTATATGTCATTTATCACCATGTATCACCAATATGCTAAGTTTGGTTTTATGCATGCTTTTGAGGCCTAAAATGTAATATGCAAGTATATGAACATATGTACATTTCATATGCCACCATGTTGAACTTGTGGCTTCAACACCTTTATGTCATGATTATGCCAAGTTCCCTCTTTCTATCCTTTATGCGCTATGGCGATATGTAAGCGATGGGATTGCGTTTGGGGTTGCGTAAACTTAAAAGACATAAAACATAAGCTTGGGAATTTACCTATTAAGTTAGGTCTACCCATTGGGAATTTACCTATTAAGTTAGGTCTACCCAATTGCTTGAAAATTTGTAACATGTTTTGGAAACATGATGGACATGACACTTAGAAAAGATAAGTGTGACCAACTCGAGGTTGGGTTGAGTTTGTAGCGTAAACCTACCCGGAATCGACCGGCTTAACTAGTTGCTACAAACAATAGGACCCAATGTGAGAAGTTGGCCATGTTGTACCTTGAACCCGAGGTTAGACCAAGTTGTGGTGTAAAGCTACCCGGACCCGCCCGGCTTAACTAGTAACCACAACAAGGTCTAATGTGAGAGGTTAAGGCGCATTAAATTAAATTAATGCCTCATGATTAGGGTTAAGTCATGGTCCACTTAATACTTAACCAATTTGGGCTTGGTAGATTAATCAGGGTTAAGTCGTGAACTCATAGTTACACTTAGCCAAGTTAATCCACGATTAGCAAGAGGGTTAAACCGTACTTAACCCACTAGAAAAATCCTAGCAATGGGGGCCCACTCCGCAGTAATCCCAAGTTTGTATCATTAAGGCCCTAGGGACTAGGCTAGGGAGGGGGCACGATTACTGGGCTGGAGGTAAGCGACCAATAAACGACGGCCGGGTGGTACGCCGATGTAGTTCCGGACGAACTATGGTCGTGCACGTAGTCCGTATTTGGAGAAGTCACCCATGGGTACCAGTAGATCGAGACTGTGCACTCATGTTTATGGTGTCCAGGGGTTGGCACCCTAGGGCTTGATACACCCGAAGGGTGGACCCGGCACAGTTCGACTACAATTATGTTTGGGCCGTATTGACACCAACACGTGACGAGTTAGGCTTAGGGAGCCGATCGACTAGACCGTTTGGTTGGACCTCGTGTTAGGGTCACTTCATGTTGTTGGGCCAAAGCTTGGGCCAAGGGATCAATACTTGTTTATTCAAGTCATGTTAGTTTGCTAGTACACCTGTGGTGCAAAACCCTAAACCTGATTATGCGATGACACCTTTATCTACCTTGTTAGTTAATCATCATGCTAGTATGTTGTTATCCTTATGTTCATCCCTGCTGCTCATGACAGTTAACTTTATCAGTTTACATTGATTGTAGTAGGGCTTACTCAGTCTTTTTGACTGACCTGTTTTCTTTCGCCTCTTTTCTTCCGTTCCCCCCCCCCAGGTTCTCAGGGAGGGAATATTGGAGCTTAGCTGGATTTCTGATCGCTTGCTTGTGGGATTTTAGCTCATGTACGGTCTTGACATGAAGCTAGCTATGGTTATCACTTATTTTGGGGATAGCACTTATGTATTTCAGTTTTTCAGTAGTGTTGTTTTTATCTAGACTTGTTTATTTGGAAAGTTATGTTGTACCAGACTTGTTTTGAAATGGTTTGAAATCTTCCGCTGTTTTACTTATCTTATTTAATTTGTTTACATATATACATATGTTCTTGTTCTGCCTTGATATATCATTATGCATGTTTACCTGATTCAAACGCCCCTCCAAAGTCAGGGTGCTTGCAAGAGTCACCCTGGCGGAGGTGGGGTGTTACATTTGGTATCAGAGCATATGGTTTACGAGAAGGAACAAAAAGGTTTTTAAAACTTTTGGAAAACTATTTTCAAAACCAAGTATAAAGTATTTTCCAAAGAAAAGTCTTGCTTATTTCAAAGGCTATTCCCCAAAAAGCCATTAGCAAAATTCCTTCGTTTTTCTCCATTCTGAATCTGTCTTTTTCTTCATTTTCAGTATGGCCGATAACTTTGCTATTCCGGAGGGAGTACACGTACCTGTTTGGTATAGGAGACTTTTGGAGGCTAGGGCGACCGAGGCCGGCCCCGCAGATGTCCCTCCTCCTCCTCCAGTAGTTAATGTTCCTCCTCCTCCTGTCGCTAATGTTCCTCCTCCTCCTGTCGCTGAGGTTCCTCTTCCTCCTCCCCCTCAGCATCCTCAGGCTGACTTCGCAAAGACTTGCAAAGATTTCAAAGCAATGGGTGGCAAGAACTTTCAAGGCACTGAGACTTTTGTAGAGGCCAGAAATTGGTTGAAAGAGACCGAGGATTTATTTGCTATCTTTGGGTTAGACGATCAGAGGAAGATCTTGTTGGCGGTTTGGCTTATGAAGGATGAAGCTGCTTATTGGTGGGAAGTCACCAATGGTACTAGGCCTGTTGAGACTTGGGCCGATTTCAAGGCAAGGTTCATGCTTAAGTTTCTATCTTCTACTGAGGAAAATCTGCAAATGGAGAGGTTCATAACTTTGAAACAAGGAGATATGTCTGTCAAAGAATATGTGAACAAGTTTAATCAGTTAGCTCGTTTTGGCTTGGATATGGTGAATACTCCTCAGAAGAAGGCTCTTCATTTTGCTAGAGGATTGAATGAGCCATTGCAGGGATTGGCTATGTCACATATTCCCCATGGGGCCACGTTTGAGAGTTTGGTTGATATGGCGTTACTTCAGGGAGATGTCAAGAAAAATGATACTCAAGCTAAGAAGACTGATTCCCAGGGGAAAGGAAATCAGGGTAATCCAAGTGGTCAAAGCAGTCAAGGCAATCAGAACAAGAACAAGAGTCAAGGCAACAAGGGGAACAACAACAAGGGCAAGAACAACAAGGAGAAGTGCCATTATTGCGGTTCAGTTGGGCATCTTATTAAGGATTGTAAGAAGAGGAAAAGGAAGAATGGTGAATGCTTTTTCTGCGGTAAGACTGGACATTTCAGTAAGGATTGCCCGAAGAAGCAAGGGCAAGGCCAGGGTCAGACTCAGCATGCTGGACCTTCAGGAGGGCAAGTTCATGCTCTCAATACCGCTCCAGTTCCTGATCGAGGTAGTATTTCTGTCGAGAGCCTTGTATATATTTCTGATTTTCCAGTTCGTACCTTGTTTGATTCTGGTGCATCGCATAGCTTTATCTCATCTGATCTTGTTGATAGTTTGCACCTTAGTACTAGCTTGGTAGATGATCCCGTCTGTGTCTCAAATCCTATTGGGGGTTCCGCCCATTTGTCTATGATATGTGGGGATTTGAGGATCTCTATACTGAGTGTAGAGTTCTTGTGTAGTGCTTATGTTCTTGGTTTCAGGGAATACAGATTGATATTGGGCATGGATTGGCTGTCCAGATATGGAGCCATTCTTGATTGTGAGCATAGGGTTGTGAGGCTCGTGACTCGCCTCGGAAACACCCTAGAGATTTCTTGTAATCCGAGAGGTCCCGTCATGCTGTGCTATCTTGAATCACTCGACTCGTCAATGGAAACTCTTCAGTCTGTGAGAGTGGTTCGAGAGTATCCGGATGTTTTTGATGAAGTTAGGGGGTTGCCCCCTAAGCGAGAGATTGATTTCCGCATTTATCTGGTGGATAATGCAAAGCCGGTTTCTTTGCCCGTTCGGCACATGGCTCCGCGTGAAAGGCGGGAGCTAAGTAAGCAAGTAAAGGAGTTGCTTGAGAAGAACTTCATTAGACGAAGTATATCTGAATGGGGAGCGCCTGTGGTATTTGCTACCAAGGCAGATGGTTCTCTCCGACTTTGTGTTGACTATCGAGAGTTGAATAAGCTGACTAAGAAGAACAGACACCCGTTACCGAGGATTGATGATCTCTTTGACCAGCTTGTCGGTGCTTCTGTTTTCTCTCAGCTTGATCTTGCTACTGGATTCCATCAGCTCAGGGTAGCTGAGGATAGTATAGACAAGACTGCGTTCAGAACTCCAGATGGATTCTTCGAATGGCTTGTCATGCCGTTCGGCTTGACTAGTGCACCCGCATATTTCGTGGACTTGATGAGTAGGGTGTTCAGGGAGTTCTTGAACAAGTTTGTCGTGGTCTTCGTAGATGATATTCTGATCTTCTCCAAGGATGAGGAAGAGCACGCAAGGCACCTCGTGGAGGTGATGGATACGCTTAGAGCGCATCAGTTGAAGGCCAAGTTCTCCAAGTGTCACTTTTGGAGAAAGGAAGTTAGATTCCTTGGGCATATAGTATCTAAGCAAGGCTTAGCGGTGGATCCCGCTAAGGTAGTTGCAGTTCAGGATTGGAAGACTCCAAGGAATGCAACCGAAGTGAGAAGTTTTCTAGGTCTTGCGGGCTTTTACCGGAAGTTCATCAAGGACTTCGCGAAGATTTCCGCTCCTCTTACTAAATTGACGAAGAAGAATTTAGCTTTTGCTTGGAGCATAGAATGCGAGCTTGCTTTTCAGAAGCTCAAGAGATCTCTCACATCAGCACCTGTTCTAGCTTTGCCCGATGGAGGGAAGTTATTTACAGTATACACCGATGCATGTGGCACGGGGTTAGGAGTTGTTCTGATGCAAGAAGGAAGAGTGATATGCTTTGGCGGTAGACAACTCAAAGTGCATGAGAAGAATTATCCCACTCATGACTTAGAGTTGGCAGCAGTAGTATATGCACTCAAGGCTTGGCGCCATTATCTTCTGGGAGAAAGATTTGAGCTTTATACCGATCACAAGTCATTGAAGTATCTCTTTTCTCAGAAGGATCTGAATCTGAGGCAACAAAGATGGATGGAATTCTTGGCGTCCTATGATTTTGAGATAGCCTATACCCCTGGTAAGGGGAATGTGGTAGCAGATGCATTGAGTAGATAAAGGTTGACTCTGAGTCCTCTATTTGTTGAGATGAAGAATTTAGAGTATGTGGCAACCTTTGATTTCTCTTTGGCGAGTGATTCGATGACCGGTTCTTTAGCATCTCTGGAACTCAGATCTACCCTTCTTGATCAAGTTGGGGCTTCGCAGAGAGAAGACCCTCAGGTAGTTGAGATTATGGATAAGCTGATTCGAGGAGAGGCGTCTAGTCATCTCGCTCGATATTCTATTGATGACAAGGTTTGGCTGAGGAGAGACGGAAGGTTATGTGTTCCAAGGGTAGACGATTTAGTAAGAAAAGTTCTTGAGGAAGCGCATCGCTCTAAGTTGACTATACATCCGGGCGGAGATAAGATGTATAAAGATATGAAGCGCATTTTCTTTTGGCCTGGGATGAAGAAGGATGTGGCAGAGTTTGTCTCTAGATGTATCATTTGCCAGCAAGTTAAGGCCGAGTCGAAGAAGCCCGGTGGGCTATTGCATCCTCTAGACGTTCCACTTTGGAAGTGGGAGAGTATTTCCATGGATTTTATCAATGGGCTACCAAGGTCAAGGAAAGGGAATACGAGCATTTGGGTTATTGTGGACAGACTTACGAAGAGTGCTCATTTCATTCCGGTGAAGAGCAAGAGGACTGCATCTTGGCTAGCGTCTGTATATCTTCGTGAGATTGTGAGACTTCATGGAGTCCCTTCTAGTATAGTCAGTGACCGTGACCCAATCTTTACAAGTCAGTTCTGGAATAGCTTGCAAGAAGCCATGGGCACGAGGTTGAATTTAAGTACTGCTTATCACCCACAGACGGACGGTCAAACCAAAAGGGTGAATAGGGTACTCGAGGATCTGTTGAGGCTTTGTATTCTGGATTTTGGTGGTACTTGGGAAGACCATCTTCCTCTTGTTGAGTTTGCATATAATAACAGTTATCAGGCAAGCATAGGGATGGCACCATTCGAAGCTTTATATGGGAGGCCGTGCAAGTCGCCTACATGTTGGTGGGAGACTACAGATGAGCTTATACTTGGGCCTGATATGATCAAAGATACATCCGAGAAGATCGAGTTGATTCGGAGACGGATGAAAGCGGCCCAAGACCGACAGAAATCCTATGCTGATAAGCGAAGAACTGATTTGGAGTTTGATGCTGGGGATATGGTTTTCGTGAAGGTTTCTCCTTTGCGGAATGTGGTCCGATTTGGAGCCGTTGGGAAGTTAGCACCGAGGTTTGTTGGACCATTCCCTATTATAGAGAGGATCGGACAGATGGCTTATAGAGTGAAGTTGCCCGAGAAGCTTGCCGGAGTACACGATGTTTTTCATGTCTCGCATCTCCGGAAGTGTTTACATGAATCAGCAGAGGTTGTTGAGCCAAGTGTTCTGAAAGATGTGGAAGTGGAGAAAGAGGCTACCTTAAGGAGAGCTCCGATTCGTATCTTGGGGACGGAGACCAAGAAGCTAAGGAATTGAGAGGTCAAGTTGGTGAAGGTTCAATGGGGTGAAGCCGAAGAAGACGCAACTTGGGAAACCGAGGAGAAGATGTGTGGGCTTTATCCATTCCTTTTTGAGGGTACACTCTCAATCTCTTTTCTTTGTTAGCATATCTGTAACAACCCGTATTTCGATAACATGATTAAGACGAGAATCAAGGCAGAATTTAATTTTAACTTCTGGATCAAGTAAAACGGGCTATGCCATTGCGTTCGTCTCGGAAAAATATGCGAAATAGAGTCTGAGTTTTCGAGAATCGGAGTACGTATGACCAAGTTATGGTCCGACGAAGTTTTCAGAAAATTCAAGTTCAAAATCGAGTTTAAATTTCGAAAATTAGGGCTGGAAGGCTAGGCGGGAAAAACTCCCGCCAGGCACCCCAAGTCGACAGCCCTGTCGACTTGGGAGTTGACATGACTTCACCCAAGTCGACAGCCCTGTCGACTTGGGGGTCGACATAGGTGGCCGAGCCATCTCGGCTTGGTGCACCTGCACTTGTCTCTGGTCTTGTTCTGGAAGCTTCCGACGTGGTTTGATGGTTCAGATCTATCCTAGGGTTAATCTAAGGGCCTAAAACTACCCTAATCTCTATAAAAACACCCTAAACCTAACCTAAATCCCTAAAAATCAAACCTAGCAACTAAGTGCTGCCAAAATTTTCCATTGATCATGGCCTCCATCTCCAACTTCAAGAGCCTATGCATTCAAATCGGGTTCTAATCAAAAGGTGCAAGCTTGCTACGCTAAATTGAGGCTCGATCAATGTTGCTATGGCGATTTCATGATGGTTCTTCATCAAAGGAGCCACCTTTCTTCGTCACAACGATGTATAAACCTTTCCTAAGCCTCTCTAGGTAAGTTCTAGCTACTTCGAGATGTTAACGGTAGTTTAATCATGACATGGAATAAAATGTGGTTAAACATGAATGCTACAACCAATGCGAGCCTAGTTTGCTCCTTTAACATGAACACATGACTTTGGGTGATGTTGTAGCGACTAAACCATGCTATTCATGTTGCATTGGACTTCGTTTGCCATGCAAGATTGGACCTTTACTTGTAGTATGATAGCATGAACACTTAGAGCTACTTTGACTAGTGAAATAATAGCATAAATTGGACTTTGGGGCTTATGCATGTAAATGAAACCAACCCCTTATGATATCATGTTTATGTAAGGTCAAATCCCGTTATGACAACATGCAAGTTTGTGGCTAAATTTCCTATGATAATATGTAAGTTTGTGGCCAAATCCTTTATGACATTGTGCATGCTTGTGGCCAACCCCTATATGATAGTATACATGCTTATGGCCAATCCCTATATGACACTATCATTCATGTTTTAAGGCCAAACCCCATTATGATACCATGCATGTTTGGAGCCAATCCCTTTTGTGGCATCGTGCATGTTTTGGGGTCTACATGTAGCCATAGTATACCTACTATGTTGACTCACTTTTACTCAAGTGGAAACACGATTTTGGAATAGTTAGATAAACATGAATATGACGCGAAATCTTGACTTGAATATGACATGGAAACTTGACTTGAGTTTACATGTGAACACGACATGTAAGTCGAACCAAAATGGGGGCATGACACGTGGGGTAAACTTGGGCCTTGAAATTAGACACGTATGGGTTGTAAGTGTAAAATAACACTAGACCAAATATGAAAGTGGCCAACTCGAGGTTGGGTTGAGTTTGTAGCATAAATCTACCCGGACCCGGCCGGCTTAACTAGTGGCTACAAACAATAGGACTCAATGTGGGTAGTTGGTCACATAGCACTCAAAACCCGAGGTTAGACTAGGTTGTGGTATAAATCTACCCGGACCCGCCCGGCTTAACTAGTAACCACAACAAAGTCTAATGTGAGAGGTTGGGGTGCATTAATTAAATTAATGCCACATGATAATGTTAAGTAAATTTGACTAATGACACTTAACCGATATGACACGAATGGGTAGGTTAAGTGGGACCGGGCTTGATTTCTTAATGACACTTAACCATGCAAGATGATTAGGGGATGGGGTTAAGTAATTAAGACTTAACTAATCTAACCACGGTAATTAGATGGGGTTAAGTAATTCAGACTTAACTAATCTAACCACGGTAATTAGATGGGGTTAAGTAATTGATACTTAACTAATCTAACCACGGTAGCTAGATGGGGTTAAGTAATCCACACTTAACTAATCTAAACACGGTAATTCGATGGGGTTAAGTTAAACACTTAACCAACTTAAACTTGGTAATTCAATGAGGTTAAGTAACCAATACTTAATCAACTTAACGTGATAGTTTAATGGGGATAAGCAACTTAAACGTAACCAATTATACATGATGATTTGATGAGGTTAAGTAACCTACACTTAACCAATCTAATGCGCGGACCTGATAAGG
Source organism: Allium sativum (assembly GCA_030737875.1). NCBI lineage: Eukaryota > Viridiplantae > Streptophyta > Magnoliopsida > Asparagales > Amaryllidaceae > Allium > Allium sativum. The sequence continues at coordinate 23,957,509 of CM060923.1, read as the reverse complement.
TTAAGTCACAAGACCTTTTTAGAGTATACTTAACCATTGTAGTACGATTAGAGGATGGGTTAGGCTAACCTTAACCAATCCGACTCAATAATTCGACGGGATTAAGATAAGCTATGCTTAATCAATCTAGCAAGATAATCCGATAGGGTTAAGGTAAACTAGTACTTGACCAATTTGACTTGATAGGGTTAAGTCATGGATTTGAATGATAACACTTAACCCAATAAACAAAACCCTAGTTAGAGGAACTAGGTAGAAAATCGTGGTTAATCAAGGATAACGGAAAGGAAGCTAAGTGGTAAACCTTAGTTAAAGAACTAAGTAATAATTCTTAGCCAAATACACGAGACTAGTTCATAAAGAGATGAGTAACCTGATACGGTAGGTCATCGCTTAGTATACGAGGAGGAGCAAGTTATCTGACTTGGATAAAAGCTCCAGCGAACTGGGTGCCGAAGCGGAAGCTTCGGGGAACGTGAGGGTACTCTTGGTATCCCTCTGTGAGGTGGCAAGTGGTCCATGAAACCCGGCCTCACAGGGGTTAAGGTCTGCGGTAGAAGAGCCAAGAGTATGCCTTGGTTGCTATGCGAGCGACCTAAAGACTGGGATGGATTAGCGTGGAGTCGACGATACTTGGTTTTCGCCCTGGGATAGCATGTCGCCGACTACCTACCATCTTTAGTCAATCGTGTACGTACGGAAAGGCAGGGAACTCCCAACAGACCATATACTAGCTATCAAGTTATGGGTGAGGTTGGCTATCAGGAAATGGGCATCATGGTCCTAGTGTAGTTCTCATACATGATTTTTCGTGGGTTGCCTTTCAGTAGTTGAGGGAGGGGTCACGTGGGACCATAGCCACGGGTACAAAAACAGACCTTGATATCTGCATCAGCAGACGACTTAAAGCTCCCGACCGAGTTCCGTATTTCTTGGTTTGCCCTGGCACGGAACTCGGATGGCACATTGAGGAACATGTGCGTCTAGACATGGAAAACGATTCACGATACGTACGTGGGATAAAGGGCGTGGTTGACGGGTGGCATAATTCCTAGTGGCCCTAGGTGGCTGAACCCAAACCGAGACACGGAAACGTTCATTAGGTAGCATAATCCCTAGTGGTCCTAGGTGGCATAAATCCTAAGTGGACGCGCGATAGTTCATGGTAAGGAAACATAACTAGATCAAGAGAGGCAGTCCAAAATAACCTCAAGGATAAAACGTTTACCTGGGAAAGCCCGTATGGCCTACGGCAAAGGACTGAACTTATACATGGAAAGAAACATACGAGTTGGGAAAACCTTCATATGCTATATGTTAGGTTGACATGGACCATTACATGACATTGGGCAAGGGACATTCATGGTTAACACATGACGCGGGTTGGGATACTAGTACGAGAGGTGCAGAGCAAATATACATGTTAGAACCCGGGAAAATAGGCATGATAGATACCGTGGGATGTTGTACAGGGTAGATGCCTTGGGATAGTATACTTGATAGAAACCTGACGATGTGATACCTTGATTTATCATGACACCTTAGTTTATCATGATATCTTAGTTTACCTTGCTACAGTAGTTCAGCCTGTTACCCTGGTTTAGTTTATCTATCTTGTAGTCATCCTTATGTTTACTTTCAGTTTATGCATGTCATGTTACCTTTACCTGTTTTTATGCTGGAAGTAGATAGGACTTACCAGTCTTTATGACTGACCCCGTTTTCTTTCGCCTCTTTGTCTTCCGTTCCCCCCCAGGTTTCAGGGAGGAAATGATGTTGTTTAGTTCGGACCTCTTATGCTTGAAGGTCATCATGTATAGCTTGATGTATAGCTTGGTCTTCTCTTGGCTATGGCTGCTTCACCGCTTTATTTTGGGGAATAATTTATGAAAAGGTTTTTATGCTTCTTTATTATTGCAAGACAGGTTTTGATGTATTCTGATGTAAAAGGCTTTAGACCTTATTTATTAATGATATGAAAGTTGGTTTTACTTCCGCTGTTTTATATATGTTCTGTCTTGTAATATTTCTGTGCATGTTTACCACGATAATGCTTCACCAAACCTAGTGCATTCCCTTTGTGAGTGACCCTAGCGGAGGTGGGGTGTTACATTTGGTATCAGAGCAGAAGGTTACCAGACTGGGCAAAAGTTTTTAAAACCTTCTGAAAACTATTTGAAAAACCGTTTACAAAGAAGCATTTTTCAAGAAAAGTTTGTTTTAAAAAAAAGGCTATTCCCTAAAAGCCATAAGCACCATCCTTTGATTCCTTGATTGAATCTCGTTTCCTTTCTTTCCTCCATCTGTGGTCACAGTAGTTCTAACTGTGACTAATCTTTGTCTAGCCACGTAAGTGTTTCCCGTACGATGGAGGTGGTTCTCGAGAGACCCATTGCCGTGTTACAAGAAAGGATAATAAGAGTAAGGGTAAAGGATACCAGCTTAAGGATAAGCAACTGTTGTTATGGCTTAGTCCATCAAGGAGGACAAGGACAAGATCATTAGAGAGGGAAATTATACGCTCTCATTTCTAGGGTACCTAAAAGAAATGGTACCGTTTCTGGTAAAGGTTTAATTGTTCTTTTCTATCATCCCGTCCAGACTTTGTTTTGATCATTGCATCATTTAAGTCTGCTTGGATAGTGAGTCTCTGCACCTTAGTACTAGCATGGTAGAGGATCCCAGTTTTGTCCCAAAAATCTGGTTGGAGAGTTGGTCCATTCCTTCATGACTTGTTGGATTTGAGAATGACATGTCTCAACTACGGACGGGTTCTAAGGATAAAGTGGTCACCCAATAAGGGGTTCCATTCTCGGTTTTTGGAAAGAGGGTAGTTAGACTCTCAACTCATCTTGGTGATACCCTCGAAGTCTCGTGTAACCTTTTTGGGTTCTGTCGTGGTTAGTTACCTAGAATCCCGGGATGCAGTTGTTGGTAATCCGTTCGAATAGAATTCGCCGCTAAGGCGGATGGTTCGTTTCGATTATGCATGAGTTATGGGAATCACCCTAGTAAGAACTCTTGGCAACATGGATTGGAAAACGAGATCCAGAATTCACTAGTGAATTTTGGAGAGCTTGCATGAGTACGCAGACATGTTTGAGCCGAGCATACTAGGGGAAGAATAAGTAAAAGTGAAACGAGAGGCGACAGTGAAATGAGTTCCACTCACACCTTGGAAATAGGAATCAAGGAGCTACGAAATCATGAAGTCAAAGGCGGTCAAGGCATGATGGAATTAAGCTCATGGAAATGCGGCTTGGACGCGCGTATCACGTCTTTTTTTTAAGAGTATATCTTTGATCCTTGGTTCACCTATAAAGCTTACTTGCAAGCTATCGCTTGGTGGATATCCTCTCGGTCCTGTTTCTGTTACAAACCCCGTAAGGAGTTTGTCTTGTCTATCTTCTCGATCTTATCTTGGGAACCTTAGGTAGAACGCTATGGATGTAAACATGTATTTGAGGCATGTTATGATTGATATGGTCGCAAATGGTTGCAAGTGGTTGCTCGTGGATGCGCGAATACACGTTAGATGCTAGATCGACGCGATCACGTTTCATGTTGCATATGCACGAGCATTTATACTTCTTTATGGATGAAATTGAATGTGTTGTCATGTGGATTTTGCATATGAATGAATGTTTGTGCACGCATATAGTACTTATATGACTAGGACTATTTGCATACATGTTGGATTCATGGCACTTAACATATCTTGCATTAGAAAGATCATTCAGGCCTGATCATTAGCATTAGCTAAGGAGCATATACACACACGTTTTGCATATGTTCATACAGCATTAGAAATCATCTAAGGACAATGGTCGCTTGTGGATGATGTTTTGAGTAGATGGATGATGGATGGTAGGATATGTTCTTCTTAACTTGGAGATTTCGGGGACGAAATCCTAAAAGGTGGGGAGAATGTAACAACCCGTATTTCGATAACATGATTAAGACGAGAATCAAGGAAGAATTTAATTTTAACTTCTGAATCAAGTAAAACGGGCTATGCCATTGCGTTCATCTCGGAAAAATACGCGAAATAGAGTCTGAGTTTTCGAGAATCGGAGTACGTATGACCAAGTTATGGTCCGACGAAGTTTTCAGAAAACTCAAGTTCAAAATCGAGTTTAAATTTCGAAAATTAGGGCTGGAAGGCTAGGCGGGAAAAACTCCCGCCAGGCACCCCAAGTCGACAGCCCTGTCGACTTGGGAGTCGACATGACTTCACCCAAGTCGACAACCCTGTCGACTTGGGGGTCGACATAGGTGGCCGAGCCATCTTGGCTTGGTGCACCTGCACTTGTCTCCGGTCTTGTTCTGGAAGCTTCCGACGTGGTTTGATGGTTCAGATCTATCCTAGGGTTAATCTAAGGGCCTAAAACTACCCTAATCTCTATAAAAACACCCTAAACCTAACCTAAATCCCTAAAAATCAAACCTAGCAACTAAGTGCTGCCAAAATTTCCATTGATCATGGCCTCCATCTCCAACTTCAAGAGCCTATGCATTCAAATCGGGTTCTAATCAAAAGGTGCAAGCTTGCTACGCTAAATCGAGGCTCGATCAATGTTGCTATGGCGATTTCATGATGGTTCTTCATCAAAGGAGCCACCTTTCTTCGTCACAACGATGCATAAACCTTTCCTAAGCCTCTCTAGGTAAGTTTTAGCTACTTCGAAATGTTAACGGTAGTTTAATCATGACATGGAATAAAATGTGGTTAAACATGAATGCTACAACCTATGCGAGCCTAGTTTGCTCCTTTAACATGAACACATGACTTTGGGTGATGTTGTAGCGACTAAACCATGCTATTCATGTTGCATTGGACTTAGTTTGCCATGCAAGATTGGACCTTTACTTGTAGTATGATAGCATGAACACTTAGAGCTACTTTGACTAGTGAAATAATAGCATAAATTGGACTTTGGGGCTTATGCATGTAAATGAAACCAACCCCTTATGATATCATGTTTATGTAAGGTCAAATCCCGTTATGACAACATGCAAGTTTGTGGCTAAATTTCCTATGATAATATGTAAGTTTGTGGCCAAATCCTTTATGACATTGTGCATGCTTGTGGCCAACCCCTATATGATAGTATACATGCTTATGGCCAATCCCTATATGACACTATCATTCATGTTTTAAGGCCAAACCCCCTTATGATACCATGCATGTTTGGAGCCAATCCCTTTTGTGGCATCGTGCATGTTTTGGGGTCTACATGTAGCCATAGTATACCTACTATGTTGACTCACTTTTACTCAAGTGGAAACACGATTTTGGGGTAGTTAGATAAACATGAATATGACGCGAAATCTTGACTTGAATATGACATGGAAACTTGACTTGAGTTTACATGTGAACACGACATGTAAGTTGAACCAAAATGGGGGCATGACACGTGGGGTAAACTTGGGCCTTGAAATTAGACACGTATGGGTTGTAAGTGTAATATAACACTAGACCAAATATGAAAGTGGCCAACTCGAGGTTGGGTTGAGTTTGTAGCATAAATCTACCCGGACCCGGCCGGCTTAACTAGTGGCTACAAACAATAGGACTCAATGTGGGTAGTTGGTCACATAGCACTCAAAACCCGAGGTTAGACTAGGTTGTGGTATAAATCTATCCGGACCCGCCCGGCTTAACTAGTAACCACAACAAAGTCTAATGTGAGAGGTTGGGGTGCATTAATTAAATTAATGCCACATGATAAGGTTAAGTAAATTTGACTAATGACACTTAACCGATATGACACGAATGGGTAGGTTAAGTGGGACCGGGCTTGATTTCTTAATGACACTTAACCATGCAAGATGATTAGGGGATGGGGTTAAGTAATTAAGACTTAACTAATCTAACCACGGTAATTAGATGGGGTTAAGTAATTCGGACTTAACTAATCTAACCACGGTAATTAGATGGGGTTAAGTAATTGATACTTAACTAATCTAACCACGGTAGCTTGATGGGGTTATGTAATCCACACTTAACTAATCTAAACACGGTAATTCGATGGGGTTAAGTTAAACACTTAACCAACTTAAACTTGGTAATTCAATGAGGTTAAGTAACCAATACTTAATCAACTTAACGTGATAGTTTAATGGGGATAAGCAACTTAAACGTAACCAATTATACATGATGATTTGATGAGGTTAAGTAACCTACACTTAACCAATCTAATGCGCGGACCTGATAAGGTTAAGTCATAAGACCTTTTTAGAGTATACTTAACCATTGTAGTACGATTAGAGGATGGGGTTAGGCTAACCTTAACCAATCCGACTCAATAATTCGACGGGATTAAGATAAGCTATGCTTAATCAATCTAGCAAGATAATCCGATAGGGTTAAGGTAAACTAGTACTTGACCAATTTGACTTGATAGGGTTAAGTCATGGATTTGAATGATAACACTTAACCCAATAAACAAACCCTAGTTAGAGGAACTAGGTAGAAAATCGTGGTTAATCAAGGATAACGGAAAGGAAGCTAAGTGGTAAACCTTAGTTAAAGAACTAAGTAATAATTCTTAGCCAAATACATGGGACTAGTTCATAAAGAGATGAGTAACCTGATACGGTAGGTCATCGCTTAGTATACGAGGAGGAGCAAGTTATCTGACTTGGATAAAAGCTCCAGCGAACTAGGTGCCGAAGCGGAAGCTTCGGGGAACGTGAGGGTACTCTTGGTATCCCTCTGTGAGGTGGCAAGTGGTCCATGAAACCCGGCCTCACAGGGGTTAAGGTCTGCGGTAGAAGAGCCAAGAGTATGCCTTGGTTGCTATGCGAGCGACCTAAAGACTGGGATGGATTAGCGTGGAGTCGACGATACTTGGTTTTCGCCCCGAGATAGCATGTCGCCGACTACCTACCATCTTTAGTCAATCGTGTACGTACGGATAGGCAGGGAACTCCCAACAGACCATATACTAGCTATCAAGTTATGGGTGAGGTTGGCTATCAGGAAATGGGCATCGATGGGCCTAGTGTAGTTCTCATACATGATTTTTCGTGGGTTGCCTTTCAGTAGTTGAGGGAGGGGTCACGTGGGACCATAGCCACGGGTACAAAAACAGACCTTGATATCTGCATCAGCAGACGACTTAAAGCTCTCGACCGAGTTCCGTATTTCTTGGTTTGCCCTGGCACGGAACTCGGATGGCACATTGAGGAACATGTGCGTCTAGACATGGAAAACGATTCACGATACATACATGGGATAAAGGGCGCGGTTGACGGGTGGCATAATTCCTAGTGGCCCTAGGTGGCTGAACCCAAACCGAGACACGGAAACGTTCATTAGGTAGCATAATCCCTAGTGGTCCTAGGTGGCATAAATCCTAAGTGGACGCGCGATAGTTCATGGTAAGGAAACATAACTAGATCAAGGGAGGCAGTCCAAAATAACCTCAAGGATAAAACGTTTACCTGGGAAAGCCCGTATGGCCTACGGCAAAGGACTGAACTTATACATGGAAAGAAACATACGAGTTGGGAAAACCTACATATGCTATATGTTAGGTTGACATGGACCATTACATGACATTGGGCAAGGGACATTCATGGTTAACACATGACGCGGGTTGGGATACTAGTACGAGAGGTGCAGAGCAAATATACATGTTAGAACCCGGGAAAATAGGCATGATAGATACCGTGGGATGTTGTACAGGGTAGATGCCTTGGGATAGTATACTTGATAGAAACCTGACGATGTGATACCTTGATTTATCATGACACCTTAGTTTATCATGATATCTTAGTTTACCTTGCTACAGTAGTTCAGCCTGTTACCCTGGTTTAGTTTATCTATCTTGTAGTCATCCTTATGTTTACTTTCAGTTTATGCATGTCATGTTACCTTTACCCGTTTTTATGCTGGAAGTAGATAGGACTTACCAGTCTTTATGACTGACCCCGTTTTCTTTCGCCTCTTTGTCTTCCGTTTCCCCCCCAGGTTTTAGGGAGGAAATGATGTTGTTTAGTTCGGACCTCTTATGCTTGAAGGTCATCATGTATAGCTTGATGTATAGCTTGGTCTTCTCTTGGCTATGGCTGCTTCACCGCTTTATTTTGGGGAATAATTTATGAAAAGGTTTTTATGCTTCTTTATTATTGCAAGACAGGTTTTGATGTATTCTGATGTAAAAGGCTTTAGACCTTATTTATTAATGATATGAAAGTTGGTTTTACTTCCGCTGTTTTATATATGTTCTGTCTTGTAATATTTCTGTGCATGTTTACCACGATAATGCTTCACCAAACCTAGTGCATTCCCTTTGTGAGTGACCCTAGCGGAGGTGGGGTGTTACAATATCTTTCTCTTTGCTATCCATGTTTATCTAGTTTATCGTGTTAATCTTGTCATGAGAACCTTAGGTAGAAACCCTTTGGATGAAACATGTGTTTGAAACATGTTATGCTTGATGGTTGCAAGTGGTTGCAAGTGTTTGCAAGTGGTTACTCGTGGATGCATTATACACGTTAGGCACTAGATCGGCTCACACACTCCTCATATTGCATATGCATGAGTGTTTATGCTTATTCATGGATGAAAATTTTTGTGTTATCACATGGATGTTGCATATGGATGTATGTTATGTGCACGCATATAGATGTTATACTTTATGTTAGGAATTGCATACATATGGATTCATTTCACTAACATAATTTGCATTGATGATATTTGCATTAGATAAGTACATATACACACACCTTTGCATATGTTCATACAGCATCTAGAATCTTGTAAGGACAATGATTGCTCGTGGATGATGTTTTGAGTAGATGGATGTTTAGATGGTAGGATACGTTCTTCCTAACTTGAAGATTTCGGGGACGAAATCCTTTAAGGAGGGGAGAATGTAACAACCCGTATTTTCAATAACCTGTAATGATGTAAATCGAGGCAGAATTTAATTCTAAAATCTGAATCAAGGGAAACGGGCTATGCCATTGCGTTCGACTCGGAAAAATACGCGAAATAGAGTCCGAGTTTTCGAAAATCGGAGTCCGTATGACCCGATTAAGGCCCAACGAAGTTTTCAGAAAAATTCAAAGTAAAAACAGATTTCAAATTCAAGTTTGAATTTGAAATTTTGGACATATTGGGCCAGGCGGGAAAAATCCCGCCAGAACACCCAAGTCGACAGCCCTGTCGACTTGGGAGTCGACTTGGTTGGACCCAAGTCGACAACCCTGTCGACTTGGCTGTCGACTTGGTCCAGCCGGGCTGTTTAGCCTGGTGCACCATTTTGAGATTGTGTTGAGTTTGGGGGCCAGATTCGGTTTTGAGGGCTGAGATTGGAACTAGGGTTTAATCCTAAGGTTGAAACTAGTCCTAATCTCTATAAATAAGGCCCTAACCTAACCCTAAATCATCATTATTCATTCATACAACTAAACTATGGCAAAATCAATCCTCTCATGGCCTCCACTCTCTTCATAAAATTCCTAAATAAATTTTTATGAGAATTTCCATGCATACAAGTGTTTTCAAACTTGTATGAGCATCATTAGCTTGCATTCAAGTCAAGTTTCTATATTTGCATCATAAAGAAAGAGTTTTGATCATTTTGGCTCAAGGGTTTTGCTTGCATTTTGGGTTTATTTGATTGCATAAGGGCTTTCTTATATTTGCTATACTCACTTGAGTTCTCATAAGCATTGTAAGCCCTATTCTACTTTCATACTTAAAGTCTAAAGTTAAATGTATGATATGCAAGTTTGCCATGATATGCAAGTTTACTATGATGTGTTATGCAAGTTTACTATGATGTGATATGCAAGTTTACTATGATGTGTTATGCAAGTTCATCAAGTTATGTTATGCAAGTTTGATATGCAAGTTTGTCATATGATATGCAAGTTATGTTATGCAAGTTTGGGTTGATCCTTTTGTTCATGTTATCATGTTATGCAAGCTTATCTTGGGTTTATGAGCTTAAAGCTTCAAGCTTTATGCTAAAGGTTGCATTTTGGCAACATGTAAGTTATCATATCCCTTATGATAACTTGCATGTGAGGCCAAATGCGAACTTATGGCCATTTCTACATGTCATTTATCACCATGTATCACCAATATGCTAAGTTTGGTTTTATGCATGCTTTTGAGGCCTAAAATGTAATATGCAAGTATATGAACATATGTACATTTCATATGCCACCATGTTGAACTTGTGGCTTCAACACCTTTATGTCATGATTATGCCAAGTTCCCTCTTTCTATCCTTTATGCGCTATGGCGATATGTAAGCGATGGGATTGCGTTTGGGGTTAGGTAAACTTAAAAGACATAAAACATAAGCTTGGGAATTTACCTATTAAGTTAGGTCTACCCATTGGGAATTTACCTATTAAGTTAGGTCTACCCAATTGCTTGAAAATTTGTAACATGTTTTGGAAACATGATGGACATGACACTTAGAAAAGATAAGTGTGACCAACTCGAGGTTGGGTTGAGTTTGTAACGTAAACCTACCCGGAACCGACCGGCTTAACTAGTTGCTACAAACAATAGGACCCAATGTGAGAAGTTGGCCATGTTGTACCTTGAACCCGAGGTTAGACCAAGTTGTGGTGTAAAGCTACCCGGACCCGCCCGGCTTAACTAGTAACCACAACAAGGTCTAATGTGAGAGGTTAAGGCGCATTAAATTAAATTAATGCCTCATGATTAGGGTTAAGTCATGGTCCACTTAATACTTAACCAATTTGGGCTTGGTAGATTAATCAGGGTTAAGTCGTGAACTCATAGTTACACTTAGCCAAGTTAATCCACGATTAGCAAGAGGGTTAAACCGTACTTAACCCACTAGAAAAATCCTAGCAATGGGGGCCCACTCCGCAGTAATCCCAAGTTTGTATCATTAAGGCCCTAGGGACTAGGCTAGGGAGGGGGCACGATTACTGGGCTGGAGGTAAGCGACCAATAAACGACGGCCGGGTGGAACGCCGATGTAGTTCCGGACGGACTATGGTCGTGCACGTAGTCCGTATTTGGAGAAGTCACCCATGGTTACCAGTAGATCGAGACTGTGCACTCATGTTTATGGTGTCCAGGGGTTGGCACCCTAGGGCTTGATACACCCGAAGGGTGGACCCGGCACAGTTCGACTACAATTATGTTTGGGCCGTATTGACACCAACACGTGACGAGTTAGGCTTAGGGAGCCGATCGACTAGACCGTTTGGTTGGACCTCGTGTTAGGGTCACTTCATGTTATTGGGCCAAAGCTTGGGCCAAGGGATCAATACTTGTTTATTCAAGTCATGTTAGTTTGCTAGTACACCTGTGGTGCAAAACCCTAAACCTGATTATGCGATGACACCTTTATCTACCTTGTTAGTTAATCATCATGCTAGTATGTTGTTATCCTTATGTTCATCCCTGCTGCTCATGACAGTTAACTTTATCAGTTTACATTGATTGTAGTAGGGCTTACTCAGTCTTTTTGACTGACCTGTTTTCTTTCGCCTCTTTTATTCCGTCCCCCCCCCCCCCAGGTTCTCAGGGAGGGAATATTGGAGCTTAGCTGGATTTCTGATCGCTTGCTTGTGGGATTTTAGCTCATGTACGGTCTTGACATGAAGCTAGCCATGGTTATCACTTATTTTGGGGATAGCACTTATGTATTTCAGTTTTTCAGTAGTGTTGTTTTTATCTAGACTTGTTTATTTGGAAAGTAATGTTGTACCAGACTTGTTTTGAAATGGTTTGAAATCTTCCGCTGTTTTACTTATCTTATTTACTCTGTTTACATATATACATATGTTCTTGTTCTGCCTTGATATATCATTATGCATGTTTACCTGATTCAAACGCCCCTCCAAAGTCAGGGTGCTTGCAAGAGTCACCCTGGCGGAGGTGGGGTGTTACACGTAGCCACCTTCGTAGGGTCCACGGCAATACCATTCTCTGAAACAACATGGCCCAAGAATCTCACTTGCCTCCTCCAGAAGTGACACTTAGAAAACTTTGCTTTCAATTGGTGTTTTCTCGACACCTCCATCACTATCCTCAAATGTTCCATGTATTCTTCCTCTATCCTCGAATAAACAAGTTTATCATCCACTAACACAAGAACAAACTTATTCAATTGATCCCTGAGTACCATATTCATAAGATCCACAAAATATGCTGGTGCATTGGTCAACCCGAATGGCATGACCAACCACTCATAAAATCCAGACGGCGTCCGAAATGCCGTTTTAGCTATACTCTCAGCTTCCACACTAATCTGATGAAAACCTATCGCGAGATCCAACTGGGAGAACATTCTCGAGCCACTCAACTGATCAAAGAAATCATCTATCTGTGGTAGAGGATACTTATTCTTCCTCGTCACCTTATTCAACTCGCGGTACTCCACACACAATCGAAGGGAACCATCTGCCTTGGTAGAAAACACAACTGGTGCTCCCCACTCAGAAACACTTCTGCTGATAAATCCCTTCTTTAAAAGATCACTCACTTGCACCCCAAGCTCTCGCTGCTCCCTTGGTGCCATACGACGAAGTGGCATCATTATAGGTCTGGCATCTTTCACCAAAATCAATTCGAAACTCAATCTCTCGGTGTGGTGGAAGTCAGATCACTTCTTTGAAGATATCCGGATACTGGCCAACAATGGGAATTCCTGCTAACTCGTCCTACGGGATGTCGAGGGAATTTAGAAAACTAGCCATCACCTCATCACTAGGTAGGCCACCAAACACCACCCTCCGCCCATCATCCGCCCTAATAGTCACCGAAAATCCCTTACACTCTACCACCACCCCATATCTTTGGAGCCAATCGACTCACAAAATAATGCCAAACCTAGTAAAGTCCAAAACAAAGCAATCACAAATAAACATACATCCATGACTCGATAAGACCACATTACGACAAATCATACTAAGGCTAGCCGAACCACCAATCAGGTTCGTCACCGCTAAAGCTCTATCGACTATCTCGGGTTCCAATCCCAACCTATCTACCAGGTCACTAGATATGAAGGAACGGGAAGCCCCGGTATCAAACAGTACTCGAACAGGAACATCATAAACAGAAAGCATACCTTGAATAACGACATTCTTTCCTTTCTCCGCCGCAGTTAGGGAATTCGACGAAGAAGGAACAGCATTAATAGAATATGCTTTCACAATCTGCTTCTCTTTGGGGGATTGCGGACATTTATCCTTGTGATGTCCCACTTGGCCGCAGTTGAAGCACTTCCTATCCACTGGCTTTGCTCGACATTATTTGGCATAATGGCTCTTCTTGCCACAACTAAAGCACTCAACATCTTTCTTGTCTTTCTTTCTCTAATCATCCTTAGCTTGGTTCTGTTTCCTCTTATTCTGGGAATTATTTTTGCCTCCACCGCCTGCTTGCGGTTTTGGGTCTACTGTAGATACCACAACAACTTTTGTCTTTGACTTAGGGTAAAGACTCTCCGATCTCAATGCTTTTCCCACAATGGATTCAGACGTCTCATCAATGTGGTTTATAATTCTTTCCCCCAAGTACCCATCTAAGCCAGTTATGAAGTTCTCGTTCTTCTTCTCGGCAGTGTCAATAAGGGATAATTCATACTTCGATAAAGTATCGAACTCAGCAATATACTCCGAGATTGCCCTACCATTCTGCTTAAGCTCCAAGAACTTCCTAAACAATTCTGATTTCTGAGGAGATGGGATAAACTTATCACTGAATCGGGTCTTCAACTGATTCCAAGTAACTTGATCCTCTGGAGTAGCTGCTTTAATAGCATTCCACCAATTCGTAGCTCGTCCTTGCAGCTGATGGGATGCTAGCTTCCTCTTCATCGCGTCTTCGATTCCCAGATCCTCGAAGATACGCTCATAACTATCAAGTCAATCCTGAACTTTTGTGGCCGATTCCGTTCCATGGAATGGATTCCCACCAAGACTAGTGTAATCCTTACAAGGCTTGGCGAAATCGGCCCTAGGCTCCTGCACCGCTGCACCAGCACCATTTGTAGCATTAAGGGATACCCTCTGAACATCCCTAAGCATCTCTCTTATGAAGTCAGTGAACATTGTTCTCATATCAGGAGCATTCCAATTATTAGCTCCTCTACCAGTACACCTTGTATGTCGGCTTATCGTTCAATCTGTAAGGAGAAAACGATTAACCATCTCTTCAGTGGTGTCAGTGCAGTGCGACTTCATCCCTAGATATCTAATAGTATATATATATATATATAGCTTTTTAAAACCAAAATATCACAAATACGCGCTCTCATATACGTACTATCTTTCCCTGATGTCTTTCCCTAGGTCAACAATGCAACCTAGAGCTCTAATACCAAGTGTGACGGCCCGCCCCGCACCAGCCGACATTTCCAATGAAAGTGCGCTGTGCCAATGTCCAACTAGCACGGGACGGTCACCAAAGAAAGGAAAAGAAAGGAATTTTGAACTAACAAGGAACCTGTAGAACGTCTAACAGCGCATGGGATAAAATATAATAATAACATAACTTTAACATAAAACAGGTGAGATAGTGCATAAGATGAAAACTAAACCATCATAGCAACGGAAATAAAAAATACAGCTTATGATCCATAACCATTATTACAACTTCAAAATACTGCCTTTAGAACAAAAGAAAGGAAAGGTACACTACTAATGCCCAAAGCAGTGACCATCAACAACAGGGGGAGAATATATGTAGATAATACATAGGAGCCTCTTGCTCGTCTCCGGATCAGCTACTCGTGCATAACCAGCTAACCAGTCTCTAGTCTGCTCGTTTAGGAGCACCCAGAGTAATAAGAAGAGACATAAAACTCTGGGTCAGACAAAAATCTGGTATGAGCGATAAGCAGCAAAATAGAAAAACAATAATAACAGGTATACTAAACCATACCTGAACCTGGACCTGCAACCAAATAGTTAGCACAACAAGTTGTATAATACTCTAAGGTGATACTAATATAAAGTGTAAAGATACAGGGGTGAGGGTGTGCATGTCATAGTGTTGGCAAACAATCAAGCACAACAACCATCCTCACATCTCTCACTATGTGAGTAAAGCATACGATATCCACCGCTTTGACCACCCAATTCCTTTGCTATGACCACTCTACCCCATGGAGTCATGAAGGCTTCACTACACTGATCCATAGCCACTAATCCCTTGCTATGTCCACTCTACCCCCATGAAGTCATGACGACTCCACTGCACTAGCTCATAGCCATGCTACGATCACTCTGCCCCATGGAGTAATAACTACCCCACTGCATTGATCTGTAGCCTAACATCCGTCTTGGTGGTGAATCAAAGTTATGGACGTCGATAACCCCTTAGCACACGTCCCGCGGCAAAGCCCAACTCATGAAGTTAGCTCGTTGGTTCCCAACTGGATCCTGAGTTCTACTTCCTATTTGGACTACCTTTGCGTCTCGGGTTATTGGTCTCCTCCAGATCGGTTCAGAAATGAGCTTCCATTCTGTTCGGTTCGGTCCTCCTGAGGTGGTTCGCCATCAGGTCGGTTCGTGTTGTCTCGTCCTGGTCGGTTCGTGGGAACCCATTAGGTTTGGTTCGGACTCCACAGTTCGTGATGAAGCTCCGGTTCGGCTCGTGGTGATGCTCCGGTTCATGGCCATCAGGCGGTTTTGGTCAGCTCCTTCACTCGAGCGGCTCGGTTCGTGATCTGTGGCTCACCACAGTTCGGTTCGAGCTCCCTAACTCGAGAAAGCAGCTCGTGATACACGTACACGTTGTGACTCGTGGGGTTGGACTCACGATCGGGTCGGTTCGGTGGAGGCGATCCGATCCGTTTCCCTGCATTGTTTCCAGCGACTTTTCCAACAAGTGTTTTACGGCACACGATGGCGTTTTCGACCATTTTAACTGTTCTATGTAATCACAATTCATACCAAACAGTAATAGCAACATGTATAATCATCCACAAACATCAAAACAACAAGTTAACATGTTTATACGGATCAAACATACCCAAAAACCCATGTTTTTACCTTATTCCCCCTTAATCATGTTTAAGCATACAATTAGCAAAACCTATCCAAATTAGCCCAAATTTCTATTAGAGCCTTTATATTTTAGAATTTTACAAAATTTTTCTAGATTTTTCTGAGCCATAATTTCGTTAATTTTCACTAATCACCCCAAATTAGTTGTAATTAGTGAAAAACAATACAAATCACTCACCTTAGCCACAAATAAAACTTAGATCTGAAACTATCTCTGATTTGGGGCATTCTCCTATGCAACACAGTAGCTCCAACTCTGATTTGGTGTTGATTTGTCTTGATTTGATGTTGATTAGCTTAATCCTTGATTAGAGAGCGATTTGGGATGAAATTAGAAGGTGGAGGCCATTGTTAGGGTTGAAGAGAGGTAAGTGGAGGCTGGAAGATGACAAAAAAAAGGTTTCTCTAACCCTAATCAGCCCTCGTATAGCTCTAATCCTGAAATCCCCCAATGGGTCTAGCTGCTAATCACCCGGTTAAGCCCAATTAAGCTGTTTTTCACCTTCTAAACCTTAATTCAGCCATATCTCCCAAACGGTAAGTCTGTTTGACAAGTGTGACCACCCTACGAAAAGGTAAACCATCATCCGGATCTAATGGAAGTGGTTTCAGGTCAAAACTCCTTACCAATCAAAAGTTATAGGAGAAACAAGATTCACCTGGGGTAAAACTTTCATTTAAAAACCGGCAAAAATCATGAACATGGAAAATGACCCGAACAGTCATTTTCCAAAGTTACACGACCATACAACCTCATATGAAAAAGAAATAAATATTCTACGATCCTTCGATACATAGAATGCGGGTCGTTACAGTAGGTCTTTTCAATAAGCTAGCCAAAATTTCAGGTTCCAACTCATAGCTAGTCCTGAAATAAAATCCTGCCAAGTACTCGAGGTTCTTCCATTCCATAAACATTGCTCCCAAACTTGCATGTCCTCGTCTCAACGCTTCTGCCACTACGTTACCTTTACCAGAGTATAGGCATTATCAAAATCATACGATGCCAGAAACTCTAACCACAACTTCTGGAGAAGATTTAAAACGTTTTAGGAGAAAAGATACTTTAACAACTAGTGATCCATAAACAACTCGAATCGAACTCCCAATAGGTAATATCTTAACATCTTTAGAGCAAATACGATTGCTGTCAACTCCAAATCACGAGTCAAATAATTCCTCTCATGCGGCTTTGGTTGTCGGCTCATGTAGGCCATAACTCTATCCTTCTGCATTAGCACTGCTCTAAGTCTAGTATCACATGCATCGGTGTATACCAGTATTTTTCATTCCCTCTTAGAATCGTTAAAACATGAGCAGTCATCAGTCTCTCTTTCATGATTCCAAAATCTTTCTCACACTTTACATCCCATTTGAACACCTGATTCTTTTTCGTCAATCCAGTTAATGGTGCAGCTATCTTGGAGGAATCCTTGATAAACCGGCAATAATATCCTACCAACCCAAGGAAACTCTAAACTTCCATCGCATTCTTAGGTCTATCCCAGTCTTGGATTGCTGCCACCTAAAGGGGTCGACAGCTATTCGATTTCCAGAAACAACATAGCCTAAGAACCTCACTTCACTCTTCCAAAATTGACACTTCGAAAACTTAGCCCTCAGTTGATGCTTTCGCAAGATATCCAAAACAACTCGCAAGTGTGTCCTATGCTCTTCCTTATTCCGTGAGTAAACCAGAATACCATCCACGAACACAAGAACAAATTTGTTCAACTGATCTCTGAAAACCTTATGAATAAGATCCACTAAATGCGCTGGTGAGTTAGTGAAACCGAATGACATCACCAGCCACTTGAAGAAAATGGACGGTGTCCTAAAAGCAGTCTTCGACACACTATCCTTCTCTACTCTAAATTAGTGGAATCCGATTGCCAAATCCATCTGAGAAAACACTTTGGCCTCGTGAAGCTGATCAAACAAGTCATCAATGCTCGGCAACGGATACTTGTTCTTCTTAGTCACCTTATTTAGTTCACGATAATCCACACACAATATCAACGATCCGTCAGCATAGGTTCCAAGCACAACTGGTGCACCTATTCGGACATGCTTCTCCGAATGAATCCTTTTCCTTAAAGGTCACAAACTTGCACCTCTAACTATCATTGTTCCTTAGGCACCATCCACCTAAAAGGAATGACGATAGGTCTAGCACCTTCAACTAAATCAATTTTTAACTCAATCACGCGATGCCGCGACAACCCTTTGACATCGTCAAAGACATCTTTAAACCCACTTGCGATCGGCACCGATGACAAGTCTTCTCATGGAATCACAAGCCAATACAAATAGCTCACGAAGACACCATCTTCGGGCTTACGTCGAATCACAACCATTCGCCCTTCCACATTTCCGACTGTCATCTCCAGCTTCTCGCAATCCACTTTTGTCGCATACCTCTTGAGCCTGTCCATATCCATGATAAACCCAAACCCAACGAAGTTCAAAACAAGCCATCACACACAAAGGAGCAACCATAACTCGGCAACACTAGACCACGACAAATCATACACAAACTGGACGAACCCCCAACTGGATTAGTCACGATCAATGATCTATCACAAATCTCTAGTTCCAAACCGAAGTGACAAACAAGATCATAACAAACTTCTCATTCGTTTGATAAGGAATCTTAACATATGAACGGGAATACTTTAACAAAGCTTCAAAATTAGAAACATACTCTAGCACTGGTCGACCATTCTTCTTAAGCTCAACAAACCACTTAAACAGATTAGACTTTTGAACGATAGAGATAAACTTCATCCCAAACTTGACTTGGAACCACTCCCTTGAAATCTCATCTTCTGGAGTCTCTAGAGTGACACCATAGCTCTACCCTGTAACTGTCTCGATGCAAGCTTCCTCTTCGTTTCATCCTCAATGCCGAAGTCTCCAAATATCCGAATGTAATTTTCAAGCAAACCCATGAATCTCTATAATCGGCTCCGTCCCCTTGAACGGTTTTCTTCTAGAGTAGTGAAGTCTTTGTACAGCTTCGCGAAGTCCACGGCTTTAGGCACTTGCACTTGAACTCCTATATCTACCACAACGGTCTTTGAAGCGGGAGCCCTTCTCATGATCGATGCCATCATGGCCTTGAACATAGTTGGATAATATAGTATACCGCCATTCCCCCCTCCCCCCAGGAACAGTCTCCTCCCTAAAAGCGTGTCTCAATGGTTGACGGCTCATTCTAAATCTAAAAATAGAATGATAAGTCTACATATGAGAAACCTACAAATGGAGTTCGAGCACTATTATACTATACACTATAATATAGTATACATCCATCAGAAATCTACAAATACAACTCTTATACGTCATTACATCTTCGAACTTTAGCTAAAATCGATTAACCAGAGCTTTGATACCAAATGTGACGACCGCCCACAACTCCTGCACTAAACAAGAGGAATAATGCACTAAAAGACGTGCTAGGCAGCTGTGGACGATCATCAGGGCAGGATAACAACCCGTCGTACAACTCACAGAGCAAGGATAAAATATAATAGAACATATACAATAAGTAATAATAGTGAAGCAGAATTGAGCAAAATATTAAACTTTTCCATATCACTATGAAAATATCCATACCACCTCGGGAAACACTATAAGAGTCTGTACAACAAACCTCGCTACAAACAATCAGAGAATAAATCAAATAGCGGAAACAACAAATACTAGATAGTAGAAAATAATACGCCTGCCTCCTGCTCGTCATCGCTCAGCAGCATCGTCCTTATCAAGATACATCACCTGTCACTAAACAAGATGGAGACATAAAACCTTGAGTCAAAAAACAGTCTTAGTAAGCGATAAAACAGCTATCTGACATCATCAATAAGGTACATTAGAATAGGAAGATTAATCAACTGATCTACCAACATCAACAGAGAAGAACTCGCACCCGTCTTCCCCACATCCGACAGTGATAGCCTTTACAACATTCAGATAGAAACAAACAATACATTTATGGCAATTAGTTATCCAGCGTAGACCGTCCTAACCGATATTGACATCTCCTAAGCATAAGCCCCGAAGGCCTAAACCAAAATCAGACAAGCACCCAAGAATATTTCCTTCGACGTCGAATAATCTACACTAGAAGATAAAAGCAAACAACCATTCATCCATGACTCTGGCTATCACCGCCAATCCTGCTTTAAGACCATCGTTAACCATATGATGGCTACGACATACCATTTGTCAAGGTTCTAACGGTAACATAGTTCTAGAAAAATAACTTAATACGCCTTTCATCGATATGTATCTTGGACTTTCAATGATACGTAGGGTAGTTGACCATCCAATCGGTCTTTTAGGCCTCCCTATTATACCCTTGCTTTGAACCTGCTAGAACCTACGATAACGATAATCTCTCGGCCTTCAATATCTCCAATCGCCCTTTTTGATGACTATCCATAGCTCAAAAAACCTTCTCGAGTAACTATTATCCACGAGCTCACTACCTTGAGTCATCCTCACACTCGTTGCATTACGACGATCAACGAACTCTTCATATCACCTCAAATATTCCTCCCTGAATTCACTTTGAACCCGCGTCTATTCTCGAACCAACATAATCATCACCTTTGGTCGACATACAATCCAAAAAAACGACCCGACTCTTCAGGTCATGAATGACAAGGTCAAAAATGACCTAATAGACCAGGTCAAAAACAACCTGACAGACAAGGTCAAAAATGACCTAACAGACCAGGTCAAAAATGACCTAATAGATCATGTCAAAAACGACCTAACTGATCAGGTAAAAAACGTCCTAACTGACCAGGTCAAAAAAAACCCAAGTCTGTTATGTCTTGAGCGAGCTGACTCTCATGACCCATCAACA
The DNA here is from genome assembly GCA_030737875.1 of Allium sativum. Classification (NCBI taxonomy): domain Eukaryota; kingdom Viridiplantae; phylum Streptophyta; class Magnoliopsida; order Asparagales; family Amaryllidaceae; genus Allium; species Allium sativum. The sequence continues at coordinate 23,936,607 of CM060923.1, read as the reverse complement.
TCATCCCGACCCATTTAAGACGACCCACGCACAAATGACCCAACTTCCTATGACCCAAAAGTGCGCTGACCCATCTCCATTTCTTGCTCCTCAAGCTAGGCAACCCAAGCTCTAATTTTGAATGACCCGACTCCAAACTTGACAGATCCATCTCCAAACGACAACATTGATGCAAACAGCTCACCCAGATCATCCAATTCAACCATCAACACTTTATGAAATCATCAAAAAAAACCTTAAATAACAATTATTCATCATACAATAATATGAAACTCACCAAATCATGATAAATCAATGAATAAAAAATAGTGGATCTAAACTTGCATAAACATATGAATTAACATAAGAATTACCGATTTTAGGTTGCTAGATTAGATCCAATGGTAATTCAAATGAAAATATACTTACCATGACATACATTTAAGTGAAACTAACTTAAATGATGAAAATGAGATCGAACAACCCATGTACTCGATCAAATCCATGTGAGAGATGCTTATCACCCACCAATTCTTCGAATTAACTCGAAATTACTAAATTCCCAATCCGAAAAACGAAGAATGAACTTCAAACCTCTCGATCTGATGCGATCTCTCTTCACTTTATATAGATCCAGCTACGATTGATGTAGATCTTCAATCCCTTTTTGTAGATCTATAATTTTAATGGTGGAAAAGTGTATTTGATTGAGCAAGAACGATACGAGCTTAACCAAATGAAAGAATGAAGAAAGTAAACTATTCTCCATACCTCTAACCCCCCCTATTTATAACCCCACACCAGCCCACTAATGGGCCACTACAAATCAGCCCATTAATAGCTAGACAAATCAGAAATTGTGCACCACTAAAATAGCGATTCCTCCCAAACCTTTGAACCAAATCTTTAATGTGATAACTCTACGGAATTTGAAACACCGTTCCCTTTTCAACAAAATCGATCTTAGCACCTAATTCGATCCCAATTAAAAGTTATGCCCTATACGAAACTAATAGGGGGAAAATGGCCACAAATAAAATTTGTAAAAATTATAGACATATCTCACATCCTCGTAACCAACATACCAGAATATGAGAATAATCCAACCATTAGGGAATTAAATAAAAATATTTTATGATTCTTCGATGCATAAAATGTGAGCTGTTACATCCTATGAACCACATCTGGCGTGAGATGCGGCGTTGCTGAGTCCTACTCCATCTCCGGTTGAAAGGGGATTTGCTGGTGGAAGGGGAAAGAGAGGTCTAGGTCGGACAGCGGGTCCCATCTAGGAATTGAAGTGTTCTCTTTGGCGTTGTGATCTAGCAAAGCAAGGGAAGCATCGTGTGCAACAACATGCACATTTTGGGTAGGGGAACTCTCAAAGCTGCTTTATGAAACATAGCATCGTATGAGTCATCGTCTTCAGGAACCACATATTGGACATGATCCTGAAAGAGAAACCTATCATGCTCATAATCAATCCCTAGCAGTAGTGTTTCAGGTCTTCTACTTGGATGAGAATGCCCGCAGCGGACAACAATAATCTTTACAATTTCATTATTTAAGCAAGCTGTAAATTGATAGGGAGTAGCTACACCTTCGTAGAACTGCATTTTAATGTAGAGGAAGCGGTGGTCAATATATGAACAGCCACGATTGTCTACCTTGGTAAAATTTTCCATAAGACTCAAAGCTTCATGAAATGCTTCTGTGTTATGCCGCATGAATTCTGGAAATCCTTTAACTTTGGCCCATGTTTCAGGTTCGAGGGTGAGTGGTGGATATTGTTCGTGGTTTTTCCAAGGTTGGATGAAAATTAAGCCTCTTGGTTTGGTCCAAATTTTAAGTAGAAAGGCATGGTTTCTGGTAATGAAGTTGGGGCAGTTAAAGAGGAAGGTATGGTCAGAGAGCATCCAAATAGGCCACTGATCATGTTCATGGTTGGCTATTAGGGAAAGGGAGAGGGTTTCGATGGTCCAGAAGTCGTTGATAATGGTGGCGGTGAGGTAGCTAAGAGTCGACTATGGTGAAGAACTTTGGAAGTTTATGTTTAGGTGGTGAATTTGGGGAGGGAGATGAATCACAGTTTGAGTTAGGCAAGGATGGAGAAAAGGGTTTATGAGGAGAAGGCGTATTAAAAATCTGAATTTGCATTATGATTTGAATTTTGATTAGAATTATGTAACAATGTATGGTCCCACACTTTCTGCACTTTTTGACCAGTAGCTTCATGATGATTCGGTATTCGGGTTGAGCTTAATTTTGCATTAGAAGGGTACGAAACACCATCATTTCTCATGTGTACTAGTACACTGTATTTTTAGGACAATGCACGCATGAATGGCCGTACAAAATACAATAAATACATATCGTGTTGTCCCTACATATTCTTGCCATGTGTCCCTTACCTGCGAAATGCAGGTAATTTCACTCTATCTTCAGAAAAGTTGTCGTGGCATGGACTGATTTAAAAATGGGTAGTGTCTATGCTTAGCAAGAGGAGGATTCGGGATGAGTGGAGGTTGAGTAGGTAGTGAAGCCGCCACTTATGCGTAAGACTTGGACCTGGATGGATTGGACAACACTGAATAATTAAGAAATTTTTTGGACGAAGGTGATAAGAGTTGAGCTGAAAGCTGTGGAAAAGTGTTGGGTCTGGAGAGGTTATGATGGTGGAGGTTCGACATAGGTGGAATGATAGAGGAAGGTAGAGAAGCTTTGTATTTATGTGGAAGGAAATCAATGGGGGAGGAGCGGGATAGGATGATACTCCAATTGATGTTTTTAAGCCCATTAAGTTTCAAGCTTCCATATTATTGACCATAAGTTAGTGATGCATATTGTTGTTTGTTGTTATGCCAGTACAAAGGGATGCAGGACCATATGTAAAGCAATATACATACGAAGTTATTCAGTATTTGCTGTTTTTTGTTTGTTGTTATTACTTGTGGAGAAAGTCGCATAGTTAGGCATTACACATTAAATCGGTACTAGCTAAGCTCGTGGGAGCTATTTTCACGTGGAATACTTTGTTGTTTTGGATTCGAATTTTTGTTTGATGATTTGTTGCTTCGGAGATCAGACTCTAGGGTCATATTTTGGAGACTTGTTGATTTTGGATCTTTTATGTTTATATATTGATGATGGATCCATAATTGTTATTATTGATTTGATCTTATGATCATATATTGAAGCTTTGATGTTACTGGACTTCATGATCATATATTATGTTTATTTTGATGTTTGATGATTGTTGTTCTCATCAGAGATACCTAACTCTCGTGAGTTATATATGTTGTTTTGATTGTTTTCATGTTGCAATCACGTATGCTGTTTTATGATGTTGTTGTACTTAGCTTATGGCTAGTACTAATCTTAATTGAATGCCCCACTCACATACCATGTTGAACTGTAACATATTAAATTAATGTGTCGACCTCTCCAACTCTTTAGAGTTTCTTATCTTGTTCTTATTGTTGGGAATGCAGATTAAGAATCTTAAGGAAAACTAAACATTAGAGGTGGGTGAATAGTGTTTTATGGAATTTATTAATTTCTTGAAATCTTTTTTGGATTAAACAGAATGTTATGCAAATCATAGATATCAACAAGCACATAATCAATCACAGATGTAGAAAATAAAAACAAAGAGTAGTAAAAGGAAATTACACAATGGGATTTTATACTAGTTCAGAGTTACCCTACATCCAGTCTCACACAACACTGGGTAATGAAGATTTATTTTCAATATATCTTCAATTTCAATGGCCACGAGGTCCATCACAACTTGCTTCCGAGCACAGGGCATCTCTTGATTTACCCAGGCTATAAGATCACCTAATTTATTTATGGGCTATAGTCTCATCCAATATATTTCATAGCTACAGTCACACCTTTTCTCGGTATCAGTTTTAAAGTATCGAAATTCAGAGAGTGATTGATGTAGAATTGAAAGAGAAATAGATTGATATAACTTCTTTGAAAATCGGCAGAGTATAAATACATATATTTTGATAAATTAAGAAGAATAATGGCAAGGAGAGAAAGGAAGAAGGAGATGATTAGTTATTAAAAAAATCAAAATCTAAAGCCTATTTATAGTTTTTCAATAGCCACAACCATTCAGAAAAGATCTGAATTCAAAAGACACAACTTTGAAATCTTGATTCTCTGAACTGTACAGTCTTCTATAATCAATACCTAGATAGATTTCCTGTATATACATATATATTCTAGATAACGGTGCTAGTATATACTTTGGAACAATAAAAATTGAAATAATGTTGTTGTCATCAAAAACCATCATCATCAACATCTCAATCCTTAACAATCTCACCCATTTTGATGATGACAACCTTGGTTTATAAAATATTCATACTGATGCCTTGATTCTCCAGTTACTCCCTTTACTCCATTAACTCCTACTAAAACTGGTAACTCCCCTTTAATTGAAGCCGTAGTTTATGATTCTCCCCTTTTGTCATCAACAAAAACTATATAATCCTAACTATACTATAATAATCCCCTAAAACCAGGAATAGATCTAAAAGCAAGACTAATATAATTCCGACTGTCTAAAAATAGAACTGAATATAATAACTACTTATTCTAAGTAATTACTTAAATGATTATAAACTATATTAAGATAAACTATATTTCAAAGAATACAATTCAAACCAAATCAATTCAATATATATACAATAAATGTTAATAGAATCAAGCAATCTAATCCAAGCCACACCAATCTTAAAGTTATTTATTTATTTAAATCTTAAAATAATTCAATCAAGTCACACAAATTTATCAAGACAAATTCATACATTGCTAGGAACTTCTACCGAACCATATCCATTGAAGATTGGATCAGCCTTTATAGCATCCCGGTCTTCATTGTCTTTGGTAAGAGGTGCTCTGGTGATGTTGTTCTCTTCATCTTTGGAAAGAGAAGAGATCATCCATCTAGTTGGTTTAAAATGCTTCTCTTGTTGTTTTATTATCTGTATTTGACTCAATTCTAAGTGATGCAGATTGCGAAGAATGACAGATAGAATATTCATGAAAGACCTAAGGATTTCTTCAAGATTTTCACTTAAATTATGAATTTAGGAAGCCATGGATTTGATTTTATTAAGAAATAATGAAAGTAAATGAAGGAAGAATGAACAAATGAGTTTGTCTGAAAGAAATGGCTATAAAAAGGATTTGGAATTTGTTTAAATTTAACAGAAACTAGTTAGTTAAAGTAGTTTTTAAATTTAAACAATTCTGAAATTCCTACAGTTGTCGACATGTACATACATGTATGTCGACATATATGTGTGTTTCTAAATTTTTGAAGTGTTTTGTGATTTGTTGACTTATATATACTTGTTTTTATTATTTTGATGATTATTCCATAGAGTTTTGAGGAAGAATTAATAGAAATATAAAGCTTCATTCACACTAATGATATCGATACATTCAATTAAAACATAACATTAGAAAAGGATCTTTCTAATTCTCGAAGAATGGAGGGCAAAGGGACTGATCGAGAAAGAGCACTTGTTCTTATTAGATTAGAATAAAAGATTAGATTGGAATAAAAGATCGTGATCTGATCCGCATATATTTGGTAAAAAGAATAATCTTCTACGTTGATCCTAAATGGAAAGTGTTCAATTGGAACATAAAAACGTGAATGAATTGGTCTTATTTACTCTAGAAATACGGGAATTGGAATAAAAACTAGTACAACATGATAGTAGATTTAGAATTCAGCGGAGGAGGAGGAGGATGAGGATGAGGACAAGCCAAGTTTTCTTCCAACTTTCCCAAAGAAATTACTAATTTTAGTAGACATTTTTCAAATTTCTTACTAAGTGATATCTTTAGTGTCTTTTGGTTTTTTGCTAGAATCATTTGATTTTTTTAGAAGGATTTTCATGAAAGGATTAGCGGAAAATTTAATACTTTCTAAGGAAGTATCTTCTTCCTCTATTTCGATATCCATTTGTTCAGTTTCTTCTTCTAGTTCCATTCTTGCTTATTTTTCGCGAATGTTTCAAATGGATAAAACACAAGTGGAGTCTTCATAAGACATATATTTTCAAAATTGAAAATCTTTCTATAAATGAACTCTTCTCCTTTGAAATCAACTCCAAAATATTTGAAAATATGAGTATAAACTCCATGATATAACGTATTTTCTTTTGACGATAAACCCTTTGGCAGAAACTCAATTAAAGTTATTTGAGCCCAATTTATGTCATAGTTTCCAAAATAGCTAAAAGGGCTTTACAAACTTTCAATGTAGGGTTGCTAAAGTTTCTGAAATGAGGAGTGACGGTATATTAATGAAGTAAATTGATAATTCTTGTTTTAGAACAATAAAAATGATTTTTGAATTACATATTTTCATCACTGTCAAAGATATGGTGAAAGGTCTCAAGATCATTTTCACTGATCTTAAATTCCATGAGACCCATTCTCGTATTTTTGTAACCCTAAATAGCACTTAAAACATCGCAATTCAAAACAATTAACATTACTCCATATTTCATTTTCACTTCCTTGATAAAAATCACGATTCAAGTTTGCATAAAACAGTTTAACAAGATTCAAGTTGTAAACTTCATCATTTTTTCGAGAACTAACTAAACTTAAAATTCCACTTCGATGAAAAAGAGATTCAAGATCATAAGTAGAAAAATCACCAAAAAATGCAAATTTTCTCATATCGACTTTGCCAAAATTTACATAGCTTATGTAATCTTTGATAACATCCGGCTTGTTATAAAGGAAACCTTTTGTGGTCTTGGTCAGCTGTAATAACCCGGAAATCCGTGCCAGTTTAGAATTTTTTATTTTGGAAATTTTGATGAATTTTGAATATTTAAAATGAATTATTCTAAATAATGACGACGAGAAATTTATTTTGAATAGAATTAGAATGTATATATTTATATAGATCGTCGTTAGAATATAAATGTTTATTTTTAATTATAAAAGGAATTGAAAATAACGCGGTAGTTTGAAAATTCGATTACAAATTTCAAATGAATGTACAGGATTCAAAATAAACCGGATTTTAGCGAAACCAAAAATATTAGAATCAATTAGAGAATATCTTTCCAACGAATCCGAAAAATCAAAATTTCATAGCGGGAATAAAAAGTTGTGTCCAGTTGAAAATTCAGAATAGTCGCTATGGAATATAGCCCTTAAAAATAGCAATTTTGCCTACGGATGAATTTGGACTCGAAACCACTTCCATTGAGTTCAAAATACCGTTTACAACTCTAAAAAGTATAAGCTTCGATATATTCCGAGATCCGGAATAGTGGCAATTGGCTGGGGTTTTCGGTTAGCAATACATAGCCCTTAAAAAATGAAATTTTGCATATGAGCTCAGAATTCGACGAGATAAATTTTTCTGAATTCATAATGACAAATCATTGCTGAGTTCCAAAGGGCGCGTCGAATGGAGTTAGTATGTGGCCGTGCGAGCTAAAACAGTTTAGGGTAAAACAGACAGTCATTTTACAAAGGAACATTATTGATACGACCTCAGAATTCGATCTTGTTTTTTTTGGATTCGTATCGTCTAATAATGGTTAAACCCAAAAGGAAATGATGTTTGGAGTTAACGTGTGAGCGTGCAAGAAGAAATGGTGCGCCAAAAATGCATTTTTAGAGCTTATCTGAGCATTTTCGAGAATTTTAACGGATGGTCAAACTAACTCGGAATTCGACGAAACTTGTTTCGTTGGACTCGTCTTCACGTCTACTATGCCGTGTCCAAAATCCACGGCAATTGGATATTGTCGGCGTTCGGACGATAGGCGAGAAACGAGCATACAATCACTTTTTCTTCTTTACATTTCTCACTTTCTTCCTCTTCCTCATTCTTCCAAAAAACACAAAAATGGCCTCCTCCCCATATCCATTCAGCCGCACCCCCTCCCCGCTGACCGACGGCCGCCACCACCTCCCTCCGGCCACCTTCTCCTCCCTCTCCTCCTCCTCCTCTCTCTCCTCTCTCTTCTCTTTGATTTTTGCAAACCCTAGCCCCTAAATCCATCACCACCCACCACCATGGGCCCCACCGCCGCACCTCAGCCACCTCCCCACGTCCATTCAGGTCCGGCGCCGCCACCCAACACCCCAACTCCGGCCGTGGGCCCCTCCTCCTCCAAAAACCCATTTTTCACAAAAATCCCGTTTTGCATAAAACACCCTATCGCTATTTCGTGAATAACTCCCAAACCGTGCATTTCTAGCCAAAACTCCTCAAGACCAAAGTCGAAGAGCACGATTTTCTCTTCGATTTGGTATATGACAGTCCTATTTTGCATTGCGAAATTGTCGGGGAAACGTGTCCAAAGTCTGCTGTTCAAACACTGTCAAAATGCTGTCTTTTCGCGATTTCCGGTGAAATGGCATATTTTCGGAAGGAAGACCACTAAGCGAAAGTTGTCCGGAATGACGCATTTAAACTAGAAAAAAGATGTTGTGACTATTGGAGCTCGTTTGCAAATTCTGGAACCAGAACAACAAATCCGGGCGATAGAAAATATGTAAGTTTTCTCCGTTTTAAAGCTTCTATGGTTTTTGACATATGAAGTAAATAAAAATATGATTTTTATATTATAGAGATAATAAAAATATGATTTTTATATATGTAGTGAAGTAAAAATTTGATCTTTATATTTGTAGCGATAGGATAAAAATATGATTTTTACATATGAAGTGACGATATAAAATTGTGATTTTTATCAGATATGTATCAAAGTAAAAATATAATTTTTATCGTTTGAATGGCAATGTAAAAATGTGATTTTTTATATATTCATTAGCGATAGAAAGATTTGATTTTTATCTATATAGTAGCGGTATAAAAATATAATTTTTATCTATATAGTAGCGGTATAAAAATAGAATTTTTATCCATATAGCGTAGTTATAAAAATGTGATTTTTATATACATAGAAACAATATAAAGATGCGATTTTTATATATGTAGTGGATACGGACAACGAAAGTGGCAAAAGGCGAGCGGCGAAGATTTTCTACATATGAAGAGTCGCAGCGTTTGGTTTAGCTAATCGGTGAGAACTTCTCACTTTTATTTTTGTTTTCTAGTTGAAAATATATACTAGGATGCAGACGGTGCTTAGCAACACCCGACACCCGTCGTCCACAGACCATGGATGACTTGTTTGTTTGGTTGTGTAGTTGATTAGATTATTGGTTTGAATTTTGTTTGGTGTGTGAAATGGAATTGATTAGATTGGTATGTGTATGGCGTAGGCCATTATTAGACCGGGGATAAGGCTAGGCCTTGTCCCGTTTCTAGTATCGTGTCGTTATGCCCCCGAAATTTTCTAAAATAAGTTAGAAAAATAAAAAATATCATTTTATTGAATAAATGAACTGAATAGAATATCAATTTACAAATCAGACAATTTGTTTGTGTACACTGATTTGACTGATATTGATTGGGACGATAAATTTTACACATCGCCCAACTGCACAAATAAAAATTTGTGTTTGTTGATTGAAACCCCACACGGGTATTGGGAAGATATTTGATGTACACTAATCCCGATTTTTTTTAGTTGTATGCCAATCGATAGGTTGACAGATAGTTGTGTAGTGCACTTTGGATGATGGTTGATTGGGCCTCATTCCAATTTTGAAAATTAAAGAATATTATAAAATAAATATTCATGTGTTGAATAGAATAAATAGTCATGTGTTGACGATGCTCATGTGTTGAGAATATTCTTGTGTTAAAAATATTCATGTGTTGAATAAAATATATATATTCATGTGTTGAAGAAAATATTCATTTGTTGAATAGAATAACAAAGTTATTGAAATATATAAAGCTGTGTTGATTAGATTTGCGCCATTTTGACGCGAACGATATTTATATCGGTTTTATTCGAATATAGAAAAGGAAGTGATTTCGAAATCAAATATTTTGAAAATATTAACATTTATATATTAATGATATGGAATATTCAATTTTGATTTAAAATTGAATATGATGTTGAAATTGTTTTGAAAACGAATTATAAAAAACGTTTTGAATTGAAATCGACGAAATATATATAATATATATTATATATATTAAACGGCCTGAATAGAACGCGTCGCGCCGTGGCAGTTCGGAAATTTCAACCATTGACTTCGAATTGGCGTTACGGGAGATCCGACCGTTGGATTCTCCTAAACCCGGAACCGTTGGGTTCGTATCGAAAATGGCTTTCTAATGAATATAAGAAATTAGAAATCTAACGGTTGGATATGGAATTATATCCAAATCAAATTTGGAAAAGGCCGTTGTAAGTGCAGTTCGATGACCATTTATGGAAATCGACTGTACGGGCCTTGATAAAATAATTAAAAATATCAATAATTTGTGTAAAATCATAATAAATGATTTGGGAAAGAACTAGGATGAAAAATCCCATATTTGAAAAGATAAAATGTATTTTTATCGAAATGAACTAGTTTTGAACTAGATTTGAAATGGTTTTAAAATAACCAGAAATTTCCAATATATGAATTGGAATGGATTTGAATCGAAATCATCTTCGGAATAGTTCGATGTTGGATTTCGTGATTATATAGATATTGTTATGGAAATTTGAAAGATATATTTATATCGTTATTTCCAATACGATATTTGTTGATTTCAGAATTTGATATTGAATATAAGCCGATATATTTTCTATTCAGAGCCTTGTATTTAATATCAAATGAAATTTGGGTTTGTTGTGAATGTATCTTTAATAATACTGTTCTTAGACCCAATGGAGTTAAGAAAATCAGAAACTAACTGGAGATTAGTTAAGTGGAATGGTTTCCAGGGTATTGATCTGATGTTGGTTTCGGCCTTCGGGGTTATTACTTAGGGAATTGTTTACTTGCTAATTTACAGTTAAAGGGTAATGGAAATGAAATGTGATTTTGGGTTTATCGTGAACCGTGTTTTAAATGACATTGGTTCTTTAACCCAGTTGAAGATTAAAACTAAGTGGAGTCTTAATGAATCTTTAATTAGATTGAAATGATCGAGAATGGAGTATCACCAGTTTTGCTCCAAGCGATAGTTAAATTTTTAACTAGATTTGAACGTGAGATGGTAATTAATTTTACAAATAACACCGTGGTGTTAGATATGGAGTATTACCAGTTTTTCTCCATGGGATAAATAGGTTGGGATTGGGGATTGAAATAAATAATTACTTCGGTGTGGTTCGCTAATCCCGGCTAGTTTGGAAAACCGTAATATGGTTTGAAATGATATCCAAAGGAAGATTAAAGAATAAATTTTAAAGAATTTATCTTTGATAAAATTAATGGGAACCTTTCCCAAAGAATGTGAAATTTAGAAACTAACTGTAGATTAGTTAAGATGAACTGTTTCCTGGGTATTGATCAGATGTTGGTTTCGGCCTTTGGGGTTAATATTTGGGCAATTGTTCTCTTACTAATTTACGGTTAGTGACGGATGAATTGGAATGACGCGTATGTTGTGTTTTCTAGCACTTGTTTATTATATACGCGAGTTATCCGAAAAGGCCGGGTTTATACCCATTCTGAATAACTGATTCGACGATAAGTCGAAGATGAAGACGGTGGTTGAAGACCAGAGGTCTTCACATCGTTTGGATGATTCCTGACGATCTTGATTGGGCTGTACACCCAAGATGAGGGAATCAGTTGGTGATCGTCCAGACATACTTGGAGATCGATGGATATGCGAGGAAAGTGCCTTCGGTTTCGTTCAGAGCCAGAACGGACGTGTAAATGGATTGTGTGTCTGACATTGGATTTTATTCTGTGTTGATTGATTTATGTTAAATATATATCTGTTTGGCGGCGAAGAATTTATTCTCTTGCTTAATGCCCTTCTCTGAGACGCATGAGCTCAGAGGTTATATATCGACAGATATCAGTCGCATGGCATGAATTGCCTGTGTGGCATGCTAAGACGCAATGATCAAGGCTTTTGTTGAAAAGCAGAGTCTTGTGGTTGATGATCAAAGCACGACCTATGTGGCACAGCTTTGTGTATGGCGTTAATTCGCGAGCCTCACACCTCGGTATGAGTCAAAAAGGGGATATGTACCGCTGGGAGAACACGACGTTTCTTTCTAGCTATGGGTGGTGTCAGTGCTTAAACTGGCTGACATTTATATTATTTTTACCTATGTGGTTGTTGGAATGAAGCGCCTCGATTATAGGTCTGTAAGGACTGAGAAACGTGTGTTCAGGAATAACTAATCCTCAAACGTAAGGGAGGACCGGCCCAGCCGATTCCAAGGGTTACCCAGAAGAGAGTAGTCCTGAGACATTTGCTAGAGTGTCTCGAAGCAGAGAGGAGCTTGCCCCTTGCCTCGACTCATGACGGAAATCCAATTTCCAATACGAGATATTTCGGTTTTATTTGTAGAGCCTAGTATGGCAACATAGTGGTATGGGTCATTAATGCCGTCTATGATTGATATTTATGATTGAAATTGTTTTGACACCATACACTTATAATAGTATCAAATGATTTGTTTTAAACGTACCAAGCATGTTTGGCTATTATAAGGGAAATCCCTATCCTTCGGCTTGCGTTGCATTGTGTGATGGGACTTGGGTCTTATAATAGCTTCATTTTTCGAAAAAGCATTGCGTTGTTTATTCTATGCACTGGTATTCTTGGGAGGAAACCCGTTCCGTGTTATACGGCGTGGTCCCTTGAATTACTCTCTTTTTAAGTAAAGTTTTAAATAACTGTTTTAGTTCTCACACCAGTCACATGACTGACCTGGAGTTTATTGTTTTAACCTAAACTCTGGGTGCCCCTATTTTCGACACGGGCTAGTAGTTTTGGGTTTGCAGATTTATATTCACAGGATCCTGATTTACAGCTGGAACGATGCTCGGAAAGCTCTATATCCGTGTATTACTTTCAGTTGTGCTTTATATTGTTTTTCCGCTGCTATGTAATTTATTGTGATCTATGATATTTATAGAATGTATTTTATTCATTCATACTCTGTATATTCTTGTACTTTGATGGAATTGTTGTAATTAACAATGAAATGTTCTTCTGTTTGTGTTCTGATTCGTCTTGTCCTCAACTCAATCCGTGCTTTCCTTCATGGGGAAGTTCGGGTCGTTTCATCAGCCTCATTGTTTTTAATGTGCTTAAGGAAGCCATTAGAGAATTGTTTTTGAAGAGTATAGGAAAATGAAGATAAGTTTGAATTTTGAATTAAAGCTAGAAAGAGATGATAGGAATAGAAAGTTAAACAGAGAATCAAATGACATGTTCTATGTTTAAAGGACACCTTTTCAGTACATCGGGTTTGGTGAAAAGGTGGAGAGAAATTCAAGAGTTTGAAATTCAAAATTTGAATTTCAAATCTCACACATATGTCGACATATATAAACATGCATGTCAACAAGCCTTCTGATTTCTCAGAGAGATACTTAATTTTGAATTCTTGATTATTTTATATGTTATATTCTTATTTAGTTATTTCTTAGGAAAATTTTTGTTATAAAAATACTTGTTGTATTATTATTTTATTAAATAATTATTATTTTCAATTTTAAAATTCAAATTTTGAATTTGAAATTCAAATTTCCAAACAAACAAGCGTCCATTCAAACAAAAAGTATATTATAAAGGTGTACCTAATTTTAGATCCTTTCTTTGATTTCTTCTCATTCTTGAATCGTTGAGAAGAACATATTCGAATTGTTCGTTTCTTGTTCTTCGTTACTGGAAGATGAATCAGAACTATCCAGAGTTGTTTTATACACTATGTTTCTCTTCTTTGTTGAATTACCATTAGAAAGTTGTTTTTATCTCATTAGATAAGGACAAAATTTTCCGTATGACACTAGATTTCCAATTAATTCTTCAATTTTAATTGCACTAATATCATTATCCTCTTTAATTGCAAGTGTCTTTTGATCCTAATCTTAAATTAATGAATTTAGGGTTTTCTGACTTGATATTCCACAGAATATGTTTTCCCAAAGCCATTAGTGAATGCACGATCTCCTGGACACTATAGTACATATCGAAGATAGACTCACTCTAATTCATTTTAAATAATCCAAACCGATTGGTTAACATGGATATTTTGGTCTGTTTAACTTTTCTTGTTCCTTCATGAGTCATTTGCAAAGTTTTCCAGATTTCATATCCAGATTTATAAAGAGATACCCTATTAAACTCATTCCTATCTAGTAAACAAAATAAAATAATCATAACCTTCAAATTATTTTGTGCAGTAGCTTTTTCATCAATTGTCCATCATGCAAAATTAACAGTGGGTTCAACATATTCAGTTTGTATGATTTTCCAAGTGTTTAATCCTATAGACTGTATGTAAATTTAAATTCAACAAGCCCGATATGCATAATTACTACCATTGAATAGTGGTGGTCTAACAGTGAAAATGAACTATTATTATTGACAATTCCAGTGCTGGATGCCATTTAAAATTTTCAAAAATTCGGATTATAAAAACTTTAAAAATCAATGCTTTAATATCAATTATTGTGGATGCAAATTAAGGATCTTATGGAAAATTAAACGCTAGAGGCGGTGAATAGTGTTTTATGGATTTTATTAACTTCTTGAAATCTTTTTTGGTTAAATAGAATGTCATGCAAATCAAAGATATCAACAATCATAGAACCAATCATAGATGTATAAAATAAAAATAAAAAACAGTAAAAGAAAAGTACACACTGAGATTTTGTACTGGTTCGGAGATACCCTGTATCCAGTACACACAACGCTAGGTTGTGCCGAATTCTTTTCAATATAATCTTCAAATTACAATCCTTGATTTCAATATCCACGAGGTCCACCACCACTTGCTTACGAGCATAGGCCGCTCTCTTGATTTACCCAGACTACAACATCACCTAATTGATTTCCAAACTATAATCACAACCAATAGGTTTCCAAGATACAACCACACCTTTTCTCAGTATCGGTCTTGAAGTATTGACTCGTTAGAACTTGATCTTGGGATCTTTGATTACAAATAGCCTATTACTCTTAATTAGTACTTGAAATTCAGAGAGTGTTTGATGTAGAGTTGAAAGTTAAAGAGATTGATATAATTTCTTTGAAAATCAGCAGGTAAAAGTATAGATTTTGAGAAATTAAGAAGAATAATGGCAAGAAGAGAAAAGAAGAAGAAGGAGATGATTAATTATTAAAGGATTCGAAATTTGAGTCCTATGTATAGTTTTCCAACAGCCACAACCATTCAGAAAGGTTTGAATTCAAAAGACACAACTTTTCAACATTTAAAATAAAATGCAACGACACATATGTCGACATACATAAATGTATGTATCGACATATACATGTACTTTTATAAAAAAAATTCAAACCAAATAATGTTTAAATAAATTATGGCGATTTCTGAGTCAAAACAAACTATATTCCTTTATATTAAAATAGAGTATTTCAAGTAGAAATATATATTAAAAACATATATGAAGATGATTTAAAAAAAGATATAAAAGTATATATATTTAAAACTTTGAATATAAAAATACTTTGAAACTTAATAAATACAATTAAGGAAATTGAAAATATATGTAACTATGAAATTAGTATTAAATCTACAAGTAATAAATATTTGAATTAGTATTTTAAAATATATTAAGTATAATTTCAAAAAGGAGTTAAAATAAATTCAAGAGTTAAAATAGATTAAGAATAAAGAGGTATAGTTTTAAAATAAGGAGGTAATTTTGAAATCATTTTGAAAATATATTTAAAAACAAGGAAGAAATTTTGAAATCATTTGAAAAAGTTTGAAATTAAAATTCAATGCTAACTAGAGTTTTAACAAAATATCTCAACACAATTACTTTATATTTCTTGAATTCTTGTTACTCATGGGTCTTGTATCTTGAACTCTTCTACTTTGAAATCTTGATTCTCTGAACTGTACAGCCTTCAATAATCAATTATGCACAGATTTAATATATATATATATTCAAATAACAGTGTTAGTATATATTTTATAACAGTAATAATTGAAATAAGGTTGTTGTCGCCAAAACCATCATCATCAACATCTCAATCCCTAACACTTAAGTTATCCTTCTTACGTCATTACTCATTATTAACTAAACTAGTCTGTATGTGCCAATGCTCGAGCCAAACTGAGATTTTTAGGTACCCCTCTTGTATTAGCTACTTTTGCATTTGCTTGTGTTGTGGATATTTTGCTTTTTTTAAGGTTTCGTAGTTGATGCTATTTTGGTGTAAATGTTTTAGGATAGGTCCATGTACTATTCTAAGTACTTATATTTGTGACTCGCTATATATATATATATTGCAGTCGTATACCACTGTTTTGGCATTGCACTTGTATTGTGTGACCTTGTATCTGTATATATATGCTGGGATGTTTGTTATGCAATCTGTGATGTTGTAATTAATTTCTTTTGTTTTGGACTATGTTGATCCACCATTGTAATGACCCGGGCTTTTGAAGACCTTGGTTATCCGATATACAACATATATCGAACATCCAAGGATCGAAAATACCAGTGGTTAATGAAAGAAATTAGAGGGTGAGAATAGATAAGATAGAAACTTAGAATAGAAGAAGAAGAAGAACACAACATCAGAGTAACGCGAACCTCACAGCGGAACGAATAACATATAATAGATAACATATCCTTGAAATAAAAGTTTTACTTGAATATACAAATCATTATCAAGTACACTCACTCACAACACAGCGGAAATAAACAATAACTATATGATCTTGAAGCCTCCTGCTCCAGCTCTTCAGGTATATCTGTAAATCCCGACTACTTGACTGCCCGTACAAAATTGGGCACCCAAGAGTTTAGGGAAACAAAACAAAATAAACTCCGGGTCAGTCATGGGACTGGTACGAGTAAAACAGTTTAAAACAGTTCAAGCGGGTAAATGATATCTCATAAGACCACACCGTATAACGGAACGGGTTTTTCCCTTATGAGAATCCAAATTATCTTTATATCAAAAACCTTTTGATATTATAATAATGTCTATCAACCACAATATAATAATCATCTAGCAGAAACGCTTTCATCTCACGTTCTACATATATAGTATACAATCAAAACTGCAAGCACATATTGGGTAATGGATTTCCAACTAAGACAAGGTATGGAACCACCTTTCGCTAGTGTACCTCTAGAAAGGAATACACTGGGTTCAACAAGAATATCTTGCAACCCGGCCACACATGACCAACCACTCATTTCGCTTGAGTGTATCGAATGTATATCACCAACGGTTGGGATCAGCAACTGTTTCCCAAATGGGACAGCATTAACAATAGATTTTTAGAAGTAAATGAAACTCTAGATCAGGCGATTATACACCCTAATAGGTGCGACCTACATAGCCATGCTACCTGCCCGATTTCTGTCATTTACCAGTTGATGAGGCTAGAAGCTACGCTTTATCATCACACCAGATTCACTTCGAATGTCATATCGACAATTTCATCAAATCACTGATTGACGTCCTCAACAATACATTATGTGTTAGCTAAAAGAAGTTTCCTTCTCCGCTTCCACTCTTGGTAAGGTTGGAGAAATCAATATATGTGATCGTCTGGAAATACTCTGTCAGACATCCATCCATACAAGTCATCCAGGAACAGGATGAACCGAAGGTACTATTCAGTATATCCTTCTTAGCACTGTTATCTAAGACTTATACAATAGCCCTTGCACTTTACTCCGTCTTCGATTTTTCTTTGGCATATATGATTCGCAACGCTTATGCCAATACAGAGTGGTTCTTTGGATAATAATCCAACCGGTCTCTCCATATTAACAACATTAAAATGGTTAAAACTTTGATAGTCCGTGATTTAACCATCAAAGAAAAACAGGTGTGCAAACAACGATTTTATTTCGAGGAGGAAATTATATCGATCAATCATCATTCAACATTTATCTCTTTATTTTATTAATTTACTTATCTCCTTCTTCCATATATTCTAAATTCTTATTTTCTATTATCAGAAAACATTTCTGATTCTCGTTTTGAAAACATTTCCAAAACTTCTTAATTGGGATTTAAACAGATGTTTAAAACTATATTGCGATGACAACTCAAACCACTACACTAAATTACTAAATCCACATAACCTCTTCACTCTCGAACCATAACATTTCTTTATTAAAAACGCAGTCAATCAAGTTGGGTTATAGCTACCTCTCAGACCTTAACTGAACCACCTTTCAAATCTCGAAATAGATAAGATTCACCTTTAACTCTTTAACACTTCCTTACGTAACTTCCGGATATAATTTACGAGTCCAACTCCTTTACGAAATCATTTGATTATAACAGTGGTGTTATAATTTCCTGCTTCTGAAATATAATAACTTTAATTTAACTCTTATTTCCTAACTCGAATAAATAACGAACAACTAATTTATCAACTCCTATTTGGTTAACTCTTATTCTATAACTCTTATTCGAATAATTCCAATCTAATAACTCTTATTTGATTTATTCTAACTCTATTTAACTCTTACTGGATTAACTCTTATTCGAATAACTTACATCCGAATAACTTATATTTGGTAATCTCTCTTCTTCGAATAAACTATATTTGATTTAACTCTTGTTGAATAACTAGATTCGATTAACTCCCTTCGAATATCTCTGATTCGATTAACTCCTTTCGATTAAACTAACATCGATTAACTCCCTTTAACTTGATTCGAATAACTAATATTCGATAACTCCTTATTCGAATAACTCTAATCGATTTATTCTAATTCGATTAACTCTATTTAATTACTCTATTGGTTAACTCTATTTTAACTGGTTAACTCTAACTGATAACTCTAACTGATAAACTCTAACTGATCAACCCTAATTGATAAACTCTAACTGGTTAACTCTAACTCATACTCTATTCGATTAACTCTAATCAAACAACTAATATTCGATTAACTCATTTCGATTAACTCTTTTGAATTAACTCCTTTAATTTATTCCTTTTCTATTTGTTTACTTAACAAATAACTATTCCCTTTTCAATTCTATTTATTTAACAAATAATATTTCTTTTATCTTTCCTATTTATTTAACAAATAAATATTTCCTTTATCTTTCCTATTTGTAAATGGTTTACAAATATATCTCTTTCATCTATTTTAACATATTTATTCCCCATAAATATTTCCTTTTCAATTCTGTTTTTAACATATTTATTCCCCATAAATATTTCCTTTATCTTTTCTATTTGTAAATGGTTTACAAATATTTCCTTTTCAATTCTATTTATTTAACGAATAAATATCTCCTTTTATATTCTATTCTATTTATTCTAACAAATAAATATTTCCTTTTATTCTATTCTATTTATTCTGACAAATAAATATTTCGTTTTATTATAACTTATCCTTCGATTTTATAATTATTTTCTTTTATAAAAATCCTTTTCCTTTTCTATATAAAATCCATCGATTTTATATAAATAATTCATTTTCAAAATACTTTGAAAATCCCCTTTCCCACATCCAGTATTTCTTATGGTATTTAACATACCATATAACGACGATAAATATCGTCCAAACACACATAATCAACAACAGATTATATATCACATCATATATCACAATATATGAATCACAGTAAAATAAATGTTGAGGAATCCAGTTGGATTCCTCCAACCTGTTTCCCTGCATCCACATATGTTACACAATAAAATCAACATCACTTAGTTCCATATGATATATTTAGTTAAACATAATCAATATAGAAATTGAACTAACTGACTAGCAGTTCAATCAAACATTCAACACACAGTCAATCAGCCAATATTTAACAGTTCTAAAAATACAACATGAAATTATAAGCTGTTCAGAGTTAGTGAGATTTACTCACTTTGGCACATTAACCGTTAAATGACGGTTTGCGTTATTTGATTCAGTCGTACAATTTATTTTTGCGAAATTCCAGTATCTCAGATTTCAGTCGCATCAGTTCCCAATGATGGTCTCTTCTTTACGGTCCCAAAGGTTCAGTCGCGTCTGATTCTTTAAGTCACCCTTTCTTAATCACGATTGATATGCGCTAACCTCCTTCTTGCTTTAGTAAATGGACTCGAACCCGCAATAGCCTGTACATCTCCTTCCTCATATTTGAACTTGTAGGCTTTCATTCACCCTCTCCAACCCATTTGAAAAGCAAACCGTAAACACTAAAAATCCTTCTTTCCATTCTTCCTAATACACGCTACAGACTTATCGACGCCCAGCTACTCCCTTATTACTTTTCAAAACCAAGACTACTTCTTCTCCGATACACAATCATGTATTGGTCCTTGATCCCTCAAGTGTTCACAGCCACTCCCACCGTACCATCTCAACTTCACCACAAATATAAACCCACGCCCCCTTTACTTTTGCTTTGAATCCACACCATAACTTTAATTAATAAAAATAAAAACAAAAAACCCTTATCACGTTAATACTGGAGTCGGCTCCTCCTATACACGGTATAGTGTTGGACCCAACTGGTTTTTTCCGCAACTGCTTCACGTTTGATCCCTTTTGATTATATAGTATCCTTCTTCATCATTATTAATGCCACCTGTACATAGCAATTTCTCCACGTTCCTGTTAACACCTGTACAACTCACTCTTCATTATCATACCTTACGCCACTCCAGCAAATAGTCCCCTCTTACTTTCACTTTGTTACCTTCTATACGCTGAAAAGTACCAAATGAAAAAATATTGTATTGGAACTCGCATCCCAGTATTGTCCGCACTCTCTCAGTCCAGGCAACGTACGAACAGGAACTCCTCTCCACTTTCTCAGCACTCCATACCATTCCCATTTAAAATGTTTGCCACCGAACTCCAACAATGGCCGCACTTCTCCACCTTCTTTTGTTTGTTTGAGAACGAATGGCGGCTCCAATTGGTGAAAACAGAAGGAAGACTGAAGGCGATGTAATTAGGTTTTAGTGGAAATTTAGTTAGGATATTTATAGGGTGTTTCTATGATTTAGAGGATGCCACATTTTTGGTTTGAGGATACACAGAATTTGTGGCTGAAACAAAGGGTTGCATGGCCTTCTTTTTGACCACCGAAATGACTTTTAGTTTTAGGGATAGTTTGATTTTAATTTCACCTTATTTCTATTTCTTTGTTATTTAAGTTTAAATGATTTCGGCACTGGTTTTGTTACCATACGGATTTCTATCGACAGAAATAAACATACTGTTGTGACAAGCAAGGCGTCCCGATTCTAAAAATATAAAAATATCGGTAGGTTGACTCATATTTTGAAACTTCAAAATGTTGATTTCAGGGTGCGAAATACTTAAAAAGTCGCTTATTTAATTAATTAAAAATTACAGTAAAATTCTAAAAATTAAATTATCGTTATGTTTCAAAAAAACCTTGTCTAAATTCAAACTCGATATTCAAATATTTTTAGATAACCGTTATGGCCACGAACGAATATACCGCTGTTTTTCTGAATATTTGATTTGGACATATCTCAAAATCTACACGAGGAAATCCTGATTTTTCTCTTCCACTAGAAAGATATACTCCACCAGCTCCGTACGTTTCTTGTTTCACCGAAATCCGGTTTAAAACGAACTCTGTGCATTCAATTGAAGTTCAAATCGCCAATTAACGAACTGCCGCGCCATTTCAAGCTCGATTTTAATTCTAATATAATTATATGTTCAAACTGTCGTTCAAATAATATATTCGTTATTCTAATCAAATTATGAACTGAATTAAATATCACAGATGATCCAGTTCACACCATATCGCCATTTCAGCCAATTTTGATTATTTCAAAATTAAATATATTATTTAATTTATTATTTTAATTAAATATTCACCATTAATTAATTCCACGACCATTAAATCCTCTTAATCACCTTTTAAATAATTAAATAAATTAATTATTATACAGCTGAAAATGCGGGTCATTACAACCATAGTATTGTATTGGATAAACATTGAGATTGTCAATCCAGTTGGAAAAAAATCAAAGCACATATTGATGCTCTTGATGTTTATTTAATATAAGAATTATGGTTGGTCTCCTAACTAGCCTATTTCTCCGCATTAGTAGGCAGTGTTACTTGTAATGACCTTTACTAATGTGGGTCTCAGGGTGAGGCTTCACAACTTGGAGCTAAGTTCAGAACAAAAGTGAGTAATAGAGAATAGAAAACGAGAAAATACGGTGCGTTATCATACAATGTAAGTGTTGAAAGCAAACGTTTGTGTCCTGACCATATATCGAGTTTGTTCCCTAGTGCGTGATCGTAAACTTCACCTTTGCCTTGGGGCAGGTCCATCAAATGGGAATACATCTAGGAACATTTTTGGCATAGCATCTAGGAACATTGGTTTCACTCTTGAATTATTCCTTATTTTGTATTCTCATGTTGTAGTCCTGCTTTTGTAGTATTCCTTATTTCGTATTTTCATGTTGTAGTCCCACTCTTGATTCATGTCTATCTTTTTTCCTTTTCAGCTATCTTATGGCTGCAGTAGAGGAGCTTAGTTATACGAGCATGAGATCGGTCCGCACCTCATGTGCAACTGATGTTCATATACATACTAATCACTTTATTGAGCTTCTTGCTTGTCTTAAGCCTCATGTTGATGGTCTTACTTTCCCTCGCCGTAGATCCGAGTTTGTTCATACTTGTAGCAGCTTTTCCATCGTAGGGCACCTCTTTTTATGGATCGAAGAGTGTCCCTAAGTCTTAGACTGGCTCGTCTCTTGTGAGCGCATCTTCATCAAGATTGACTTGTATAAATGACAATGTGCTCTAGTAGCATTGCGTATGCTATAGGAGGAATCTTTCGAACTGTACGAGTCCTTACCATCGAACATGGATGAGGCTTGCTAAAATTGGCACCAATTCAAAGACCTTTTTCATATGAGATCCATTCTCAATACTGTGAAGAGGCTCTTGGCCGATAAGATGAGAAGGGGATCGATCGTTGAATCATCATCGTTTTCTCGCTATAAGTAGTTTAAGAAGTTTGCTCATGGTTTTTACATTATTTCTAAGTTTGAGGTATCCCATCTATTTCAACGCCAATGTTTTAATTGTGGATCCCCTAGGCATCTTTTACAGTAGTTTCCTAAGCTGCTCTCTTGTCCTTGCTGCAAATGAGTGGGCCACCTGATTTCTGCTTGCCCTAAGAAGAGGAAAGATACCTTTTTACTACTTATAATGATCTTATATTGTCTTTTATACTTCCTATTGGAGCCTGTGGATTTTAAGGCTAGTTGAGATTAGGTATATTACTTATTGATTTTCTTATAGAAATCATCGTATGCTTATCCTTCTCATCTTGTGTTGTCTGGGTATGATGAATGTATATTGCCTTAACTATCAGAAGCCTAGAACCATTATCCTTACGTGGTACGATGCTAATTAAGGTTATCGGGCATCCTTATTTCTTCTGGGTTTATGAGATGTTGATAATACATCAATTTTTTTTTTGAAATGATAAAAAAAGGCCCAAAGCCCATGAACCGGGAACAAAGCCCGAACCACAAATACAACACAAACTCTATGGCATAACCCTAGCCGCCACATAATTCTCATTGCCAAACCCTAATGAGAAAACACTTAAAATGGCGGACTCCAGAGAAATCAGCTCCTCCTTCTTCAAGGCGGATTCCAGACGAAATTCTCTATGACTTCGCTCCTCTTCTCTTTAGATCCAAGCTTGTTAGTGTCTCTATTGTCTCTTGTACAACTATCTCTTTCACTTGTACTTCGAGGGTTTGTATCCAACGGATCTGAGCTTTTTGAGCTGTCAAAGCTTATCTTCTTCCTGAAAGGATCTCTAATGACGTCTGAGGTTCCACTCTTGCTACTTTCACCTTCTAACTAGCTAGAGAGATGATAGATCTGGTGATTAAGTAAGCTTTTGTAGTGACTATCGCCAATTTTCTGTGAAAGACTGATTTTTCCTTCAGTCTTCTTTTTTCCCAGGTGATTTTGAGGATCTGGATCACTGTTGAAGGTACCTCCCCCTGTATCAGGTAAAAGCACACATTTACTATTCGATTTAGTAATAGAATCACGCACAATACATGCTGAGTTATGTATACTTCCCTCACAGATATATAGTTTGATAGCGGGTTTGATCGATGCTTCAGGAAGGAAGCCAGATCTACCATAATCACTATATCTGACCTCTAAATCTTCTCTGCGAGTGATCTGGTCTCTGATATTTGCACCAGGCAAGTGAAAAGATTTAATATTCTTATTTTTAGCCAAACTAAAGTTGTAGTTAACATTAGTATGATAACTCCCTTTGTTGCTAGATCCACTGGTAGTAGGATGGGGATTAGCTTCACTAGAAGGAGATTTAGAGATCATTCTGCTGGTGTTCTGCTTGCCATTAAGTAAGAAATCTTCCACTAGTTTGTCACTGTCATTGTTGCTATTATAATGACCCTGGTTATGCAATTTGTCCTGCAAGTGACTGTTAGCTTTTTGCAAAACAATATTACTATCATATAGAATAGCATTCCAAAGCTGAGTACAGCTAACCTCTTTACCTGTGTGTAACCTTTGATTTCTCTCCCTCCAAATAAAATATATGGTTGCAGACAGTAAGACACAAGCTTTTTTGAATTTGGTGGTCTTGGGCTTAAAAAAATTTAAAATATAATCCACACTATCCCTAATGTTAAGAGTAGCATAGCTTTGATTGAAACCCAAAGTACTTTTGGCATTAAACCAAATGTACTGGGAGTAACAGCAATCAAAAAGTAAATGTGTGGAGCTTTCATCTTCATTTTTGCAAAGTAAACATATTTTATCAGAACCTTTGTTCCAATTGCAACACCTATCTCTAGTGGGACTTTTTTGAATGAAAATTTGTCCTTAGAACAAAGGTTCCAACACCAGTGATCTTTATAACCATTATGATCAATATGAATACCAGAAACAACATTTTTGAAAATTAAAGCAGCAGGATTGTTTTGAAGGCTCCAACAGTTATTTAAAATAATGCTATTAACTCTGTCATTAACCCACCCAATATGTGCAAGTTATCCCAACCTAGAAGGTTTA
The DNA here is from genome assembly GCA_030737875.1 of Allium sativum. Taxonomy (NCBI): domain Eukaryota; kingdom Viridiplantae; phylum Streptophyta; class Magnoliopsida; order Asparagales; family Amaryllidaceae; genus Allium; species Allium sativum. The sequence continues at coordinate 23,911,488 of CM060923.1, read as the reverse complement.
TTAAAGAATTTTCACATAACCATGGATCAAACCATAAAATGATCTGAGTTCCATCTTTAAACTTTCTATGAATGAGATTTTTGCCCACATTTCTGTAATCTAAAATGTTTTTCCAGATGTATGAATGGTGATTTTCTTTTCTGGCCAACCAAAATTTTTATTTTTTAAATATTTGGCTCTCAGCCATCTGGCCTATAGAGATTTACCATCCATAAAATTCCAAAACAGTTTAAATTTGCTAACATCAGCTATATCTCTTAAGTTCCTAAGCCCAAGCCCACCAAACTTTCTAGGCTTACAAACTGTGTCCCAAGCAACCTTATGATATTTACCTTTCCAAATAAAATTAGAGCAAATTTTGTCAATTTTATGAATGACATTGGCTGGGATGTTATGTGTTTGAACCCAATACATGATCATAGCAGTGATGATAGTGTGGGTGAGTTCAAGTCTACCAGCTATAGATAATAGTTTGCTAGACCAACCATCTAATTTACCTTGAATCATGTCTATTAATCTGAACAGTCTCTATCATTAATAGAGTTAATGCTTAAAGGGAAGCCAAGGTATTTAACAGGAAGATTACCTTCCTTAAAATTCAAAAGATGCAAAATATCATGCTTATTACTAGCATATTTGTTGAAATAAATTTTGCTTTTGCTCTCATTGACAGCTAACCCAGCATACTTTTCCATATTTTTTTAAATTATGTGAACAGAAATAACACTAACTTTGTCTGCTTTAAGAAATAGGAGCATGTCATCAGCATATAATAAATGTGTAATGTGAGGCTTGACTCTGTTAATAGGTTTAATGTTTCCCCTAATCACTTCAATATCCATTTGCATGGAGAAGTATTCCATAACTATTGAGAAAAGGTAAGGTGACAAGGGATTACCTTGCCTTATCCCCCTATTGCTATGAATAAAACCTTTAGGGGAACTATTAACCATGACTGAGTATGTTACATTGCTGATGCATTCCTTTATCAGAGCACAAAACCTGTTGTTAAACCCTATTTTTTGCAGAATATAAATGATAAAACTCCTATTAATTTTATCAAAGGCCTTATGCAGATCAATTTTAATACACATAAGGTTTTTGTTCCTCATATTGAAGTTCCTTATTAGCTCATGAGCTAATAAGAAATTTTCAGAAATCAATCTGCCTGGTATAAAGCCACTTTGATAGTCAGAAATAGTACATTTTAAAAAACTTTTCAATCTGTTGCAAAGCAAAGAGGAGATAATTTTGTAAACAAAGTTATAACATGCTATGGGTCTGTAATCCTCTCGTCCCGAAGGGTTTTCCACCTTAGGAATTAAGGTCAAAAAAGTATGGTTTGTGTTCTTCAGTAATTTTCCAGAACTAAAGAATTCATTTATTTAATCACACAAAATATACTGAATATCAACCCAATGTGTTTTATAAAACTTGGCTCCAAACCCATCTGGACCTAGACTTTTGTCAACATTAGCATTAAAGATAATGTTCTTAATTTCATCTTGCCTAATAGGTGCTAAAAGAATATCATCACTATTGTTGTTCACAATATATTTAAATTCTAAATTAGGAAAAATAGTAGGACAGTCATTAGTATTGTATATGGAATTGAAATAACTAATAGCCTCTGACTCAATATTAGAGGCTTTGTTAATTATATCATCATTAACATCGATTAATTTACCAATATTGTTCCTATTTTTCCTGCACGACATTTTGGTGTAAAATTTTTTGCTGGCTTCATCTCCAGCAGTCAACCAATTTACCTTGGCTTTCTGTTTAAGATTAACAGAATTTATATGAAGAGCATTAACCAATTTGGCCTGAGAATTAAAAAAATTCTCAGCCTTGGTCTTGTCTGAGCTATCTTTGTCAATATCATTTTGGTACCTCTCACACTCATCCCTAATTGCTTTAATGTCATTACTGTTTCTAGAAGAGTTCCAACTTTTAAGATTAGTTTTTACCATATGCAAAGTTTTATTGAATTTTTATTGAGCAGTTCCAAAAATATTATTATTAAAACACTTAGAAACAACCTCTTTGTAATTATGATCATACACCCATCCATTCACAATTCTAAATGGGGCATTGCTATGAATATCCTTAGCTGACTTAAAAGAAACTAGAATAGGTGTATGATCACTGGTGTTTTGAGGCAGGATACAACACTTAATGTTGGAGAAGAAGTTGATGAGATTCTGGTTAAATAAGACCTTGTCCAGCTTGGAATGAGTATTCCTGAATTTTCCAGACTTCCAGGTATATTTATTGCCAGAGATGATAGGTTCTATTAATCCAGATTTCATCATAAAAATAGTAACTTTTTCTAATTTTGAAAAAGGAATAGTATTACCTCCCCTTTTTTCAAAATAGTGAAAAACTGTGTTAAAATCCCCCAATAACATCCAAGGCTTTTTAATAATATTACTGAACTGCTCAATGCAACTCCATAACATATTTCTGTCATTTTCAAAATTGGAAGCATATATAAAGGTGGTAATAATTTCCAGACCACCTTTATTTTTAAATGTGCAGTGAATATACTGCTTATCAATGAAATAATTGATGAAGGTTCAAATGGCAGGATTATGAAAAACCATAATCCTACCACTTCCACCCATCAAATTATTATTAATAATGTTCCAATTTGAGAAAAATCTAGTTTGCAGATCACTAATCCTAATATCATTCAGTTTATGCTCAACTAAACCTAGAATACTAGGCTTGTACTTGTTCATAAAGTTGATCAAGTCTAACTGTCTAGCAGGGGAATTGAGCCCCCTAATGTTCCACACTATGTTATCCATAAGAATAAAATATAGAAAAATAAGGATATCACCTATCTAAGGTGGACCAGTGCTTTTGCTGCTGTCCCCTCGTCCCTCTGGCTATTTTCCACTCCTTTTGAAGCTGGTGTTTTCAGCAGCTTTGAGTTGTTTTTCCCATTTAGTATTCTTGCTGATGTATTTTTGTCTGAAATCATGATCCTTTTTTTCCTCTGTGTCTTCTACTGAAATTATGTCTGTTAGGCTTTTTGTCCTGCTCTTCTTCTTCTTTTTTGGTGATGCAGTTTTAGAGGACTTGGAGCCAACCAATGCATGATTTATTGCCTTTTGTATGTTGTCCTGAGTAATAGGAGAAGATTTAGATGGAGCGAGGCTTTCAGCCAACAGAGATTCATCAGTGAAGATGGGATCGGCCGAAAGCAGATCAGCGCATTCAATATCTTTTCCTTTCATTTTTATTTTTTCCAAATTTGTAATTAAACTTAGATTCTCCTTTGGGGGGTGAGGATCCAATGACCCGAGCTTCTGAAATCCCCCCCATGTTTTTTTGTTTTTCAGTCAATGCAGAGATTTGATCATTCAATTCTAAAGGTGCAGTGAAACTGACATCTTTAGTTTTGCATTGATCATTTTCTTGCTGCTTGCTTTGGAAAAAGCTTGCGGAATTCTGCATCTGTTGGATTACTGGTGATTCTGAATTACCCAGATTTGGGTTGGAAGCGTCGATATTCATGTATTCTTCCTGATTAAGCACCTTTTCGTGTGCATTGATTGGAAGATTTTGAGATAATCCTTATGGGCAAATTCCTGCGTTTAAATCTTGATCAAGATTTGTAACTTCCTTTGGTGATTCGTTCGATTCTTTGTTATATAAGCAGTTTTCGAACGAGTGTCCAAAGCACTTACAAAGCTTGCATCTATCAGGAATTAGCTCATAGGATATTGGCTGAGAGATAATATCTCCGTCATGCATGTAGATCGATGCTTCATTTGGTAATTCAATGTCAGCGCTGATCTCAACAAGAATTCTAGCGTAACTCAGGCGAGTTTCTTTCGCCGTTTGTTCATCCATCTTGAGTGGGGTTCCGATTAAACTCGCGATGGCACTGAAAACTTCCTTATCCCATAATCTCATATTAATCTCAGGTATCCTTACCCATACGGGCATGGTGCCGAGCAAGTCGCGATCAAGAATTGATTTCTTGGTCCACTTCTTTAATATGATTAGTTTTCCGTTGATGAAATAGGGTCCTCCCGTTAGTAATTTGGCACAATCTTCATAATTAGTGAATCTAATGATGAAGAATCCATTTTCTCGAGTGAATATTTCGAATGACCCTGTCGGATTCCATGTTCGGATAACAAAAGCTCTAAAGTGATGATAAGGGGCGCTTACCAAACACGTAGGATACAACTGACATCTCCCATTTTCCTTTAGTACGTACACTAGTTTCCTCGCTAACGATAACAATCTTCTCCTCACTTGGTAATTGAGTCGGCTTTATATAATTCAGATCAAAATCGGTACTCTGTCCTACGTTCTTGACCATGTCTGCCCATGACGAGACCTTTCCCTCTGATGGCAATCTGTTCTTGACCGGTTGTCTAATTTCTTGATCAGATCTGACTGGATTTCTAGGCTGAAACCTTTTACCATTTAAGGCAGGAAATGGTTTGTACTTATTTCTGACAGGGAATTCATTGGATCTTCCAACGCCCTGTCGAAAATGTGTAGAATCATTTGTATTCTGCTTAGGTTTTAGCCCTTTCTTGCGGTTATTAACTATAGTGAAGCCTTCTTCATCAACAAAGAAATTAGGAGAAGACTGAGGAAGGTTGCTGTTAGGATTGGAGGAAGATGGGGGAGGAGATGAGGAGACCCCTAACTGATTAGGGCAATTGTCGAAAATAGGATTCAAGAAAGACTTATTGGCAGCCATGGCTGCATAGGACAGGAAGCTTTTTGTTTCTAAGAGAACAATGACCTTTTTTTATGTTGAACAGAACTGATAATACATCTTTTATATTAGTTGTTTATGAGGTTGTTTATCGCTAGTTTGATGTTGTGGTATTTCTGTATAGGATTGATTGGCCCGGTTCAAAGGTATATTTTATATTTATAAACCATGTCACTTGAGTAGCCTCAAGCAATTCGTCGATTGCCACTCATCTTTCGGAAGTTGTCGTGGTTTTCGAACTTCTAATTCTTCATAAATCTCAAGGTAATACGGATATATCTCAAGTGTTTACTGTGTGTGAATCTTTTCCTGTTTGGGTTTGTCTTATCCCTTGCACCTACTTTGTTGGATGCCCTCATAGGAAGTTGACCACATTTTGAGTTATAGAATCTTTGTTGGGAATATAGGAGCTTGTTGTCCTATCGTTTACTGACATTTGTGGCATACTTCCCTCATCGTATCCCCTCATTATCATGAACACTGAACACTCACCTCATTCTAAAGGATTATGGTGTCAAAATTTTATCTCTTGAAAACTTTCATGTGGAGTTAAATCATGTTTAATCGCATCATAACATATATAGATATATAAATTTATCGGAGCATGCAGTGGACGTTATTAATTGCTTTAGCTTAGCTCAAAGAGTAGTAGCTTTACTATAAAGATTATTTTAAAACATGTTTTTACAACTAGTAAAACATTATAAGTAGAATGTCAAATTGCAATATTTGTTGCTATAATCATTAAATGGTTTTTCGATAAGAGTAATTTGAATAAGGTAAAAGGATATGAATATTAATTATGTGCATATTCCTTGACATGGTTTAAGAACTTTGGTTGAGACAAGGGACGCTCTAGGTCGATAGGGGCTCCAAAACAATGTATGAGGTACAAATGACACGAGAAATAATTGATTTAAGAATTAATTTTGATTTAATTCTTGTAATAAATCTTGGAATTGATTTAAGAATTTAGGTTGGAATAAGGGTTTAGTCGAATTTGAGTTCTTTTTAAAGGGCGATTTCGTAATCATTTAGTAATTTCATTTATAGCCTATATTGTTTAAATTTGAAATTTAACAAAAATAAACAGATTTGGATTGTGATGCCAAAATTTAAACTTTTGTTTTCAAAATTTGAAATCAAGGTTTGAAATCCTGAGAGTAGATAATGTCTTTAAATAAAATTCTCTTTTAGTATACATCTTAATGTTAAGAGTGTGTAGAATATTTAATTATAGAAATTTTAGTAGTTTTTGAAATTAATCTTTGATGAGCGAGTTATGCAGTAATTGGATTTCATAAGTAGCTGAGTGAGATTAAAAAGCCAAAAATAGTGGTAAAGAGATTTTTTGGCATAGCCGACCGGTTTTTATAGTGATCCGTAACACTTTTTATTATGACCAATAATAAAAAATACAACATAGTATAGGTGAATGTAGCAGCTAATTCGGTTTTTTTAAGGTGGACCATCCACCATCATCTTATCTAGGTTACAGAACAGGAGCTAGGCACTTTTCCTATACTATTATAAAGAGATTTTTTATAGACTAGGGTCTTGTAACCTTGTAACCCTTTTATAAATAAGAAGCAAATGGTTATTTAAAACTTAAATTTGTTTTGTTTTAACATTAGTGATTTAAAATGTAAAGCAAACCTGAAGATGGTTGTAAACTTAGTAGGAAGGATTTTAGGAAAGTAGATTAAAATATGTTATAATCAAAAAACTTTTGATTATGGTATTGATTCTTTGAAGCTAAACCCAGAATATGGGTGTTTTACCCCGCTGGATAAGTCGAATGTTGAGAGAATTTAGTAACATACTCTTTGTTGTTGTTTCGTAAAAGAGATCGGCCAACTACTTTGCGTAATCGATCATCATTCCTTATTTGATCCAATTGCGTATCACCTTTTCTTGTCAATTCAACTTCATATGAAATAGATGGTTTTCATGTATTGTGTTTCAGACCTGCTTGTATTCGTTAACAGCCTCTTAACCATAAGTGTTGATGAATTCCCAAAGATCTATGAATGCAAAGCTATATTTCTAATTTGCTTTCGTCTTGATCCGGTGAGTAGACCATGCACGTGAATCATGTGCAAAGGTTTAGGTTGTGTCTGAATTCATGATTAACAGTCTTAGGAAAGACCATCTTTTCTTTAGTTGAGTCTGTCCATAACCTTTGTCGTTGGTACTAAGTTGGCATGACCTCATTCAAAGTCTGATGCAGAAAACCATGTCAACCACGTTATTTTTATTCAGTTTCGGGTATCTATAATGGTTTCCTTGTATTGCAGCTTTGCTAATGTCTTCGGGATTTTAATTTTTTATCGCGCCTTATTGAGTAGTTGGGGCTCGAGATCTCCCCAGACATATTTACTGTGCAGCATCCTATTTGTCTTCCTGAGGTCAGACGCCTTCTAAGAAATAATGTTCCACTCTTTAAGATCCAGTGGTCTGATAATCCCAAGGATTGCTCTTGGGTAAACTTGAGAGTTCATCAAAGATTCTCTTATTGGACTCTTTCTTCTCATGTCGGGGGTGAGAAATTGAACTCGATCTTATTTATCTATCTTTTTTTATTGTTGTTGGATGGATTTGGTTGAATACGACTTACCCCGTAGGAATTTGTGAGGATGCAATTTTTGTAAGGGGAGAGTCTGTAACAACCCGAGTTTATAGTGATTACCTACTATAATTAATAACGGATAAAATATGAATATTGGAATGATAATTAAGTTGAATATATCACTATGTGATTAATTAACTTAATTACTTGATTTAATACTTGAGAATTTGGTCTTGTATTTCAAATTGTATAAAATGTAGAATTTATCATTTAAAATTGATTAAATTGAGACTTGGCAATAAATAAATAAGAATTGGTGAATTTTGGTGTATATTGGTGATTGTTGGGGAGATTTTGAATGTTAGGTTGGAAATAAATAAATTTTTGTAGGATCCAAGGTATATTTCTAATATTAAGTGTTAGGAATAAATTTGGGTCTTACAAATTGAAATAAGGAATTTTAGCAATTTCATAATCAAAAAGCAAAGCATACATTATACTGTGAGTAAAATCTTGTTAAAAAATATATTTTTTGATATTTTTGTTTAAAGAAAATACGGATTTTTAAATTTAATGACAAGTTTTGTGTATTATGTGATTTTTTGAGAAATTTACATAGGAATAAAATATAAAAATATGAGATTAGTTGCAAAAAATCAATGAAAAATAGAAAGTATGAATTTTATGTCAATTAGGTAATTTATGTGTTTATATAGAATATTCAGAATCACAATTCATGTGTCATATGAAAATTTACATAAGTTTTAATAAAAATGTTCATCTTTTGTAAGAAATGTAAAATATGATGTAAAATGTAAATTTTTGAGTTAAAACCTTTAAAGTGTTGTAGATAATTAAAATAGTGTTGTTTGATGTTAAACCATGGTTGTTGTGTGAAGAACTATGGTAAACTTAGGTTAATATAAGTTAATGGGCTAAAGTTGTGTTAAATGATCTAAACAATCACTTAATAGCCTAACTAGTTGTTCGTGGGCTAATTGTTTTATCTTGGGCAATAAATTAGCTATTTACCATAAGAAAAATCCACATAACAAGATTTAGTATGTAGTTTTCTCTAGAAGGATTCTTCTTCTGACCTCCAAGCTATGAAACTACAAAGAAAATAAGAAATTTTCATTGTAAATTAAAACTAATGTAACACCTCGAAAAATAAACCAAAAATAGACATAAGGTGATTTAATCTAAAATAAATTATAATAATCGGTAATGAATTAGTAGACAGAAAATGGAATTTTGAATAATCAATAATTGGGATATGAAAGTATTTCTGTTGCGTTCGTGGCGAGATTCTGATTAGTTTTCATATTTTATTTATTGTAAATGGAGTCCATATGAAAAAGCTATTAATAAAACAAGTAATGTGTAAATATTAACAAATAAGATTCGAAATTCAAATAGATTATATATAAATCTGGAAGGTAATTAATTGTAGATTAGCATAAAATAATAGTCCAAGAGGATTTGAATTTGTGTGTATATATTCATATGAAAAGGGGACAAAGATAATCAACATAACGAAATAAATCAAAGCAATCAATTCAAAATTAATAGAATACAAAGTTATACGAGGATTAAATCCTCCTGGCTCTACTCCTGACGAGGGGTCGGCCGTCCTTAAAGGAGGAAGGCTAACTGCCCTCCTATAGAGGGGCTCGACCGCACTCTTCGTGTGGTGAGGATTGTGTATTTTTATGGGGATGTTATATAGTTTTGCATTAGATAAAGAGTTCATATTAAATCTAAATAATCCAATGGTCTATACTCACACTTGCAACTATGACTCCCTAGCCTCATTCTAAATCCTAATTTCATTTCTCTTTGTTCCTCCATGTTGTTCTTCTACCATTGCTAATTCTAGAGAGATAGGTTAGGATTCTCTTCTATTCCTCTAACCTCAGTTACATCCTGTCTATTGTAAGATTAATATTGAGCTAAGTTCTGCAATTTAGTTATATATATGTGTGTGAGATTCTGATTCAATTGATTCTTGTATATATATATAAACAGAAGGACTGGAGAACGATTTTGAAGGCTAAATTCGAATTTGATTCTACATGTATCTTGTTGTTCTTCATTCTCAAATCACTGTGAGTGGAAACCCTATAAGTTTATATTTTCTATTTTTTTTAGCTTAGAATTGGATTATTATGCCTGTATGGGATTTGGAACAAATTAGGAAAAATAAAATTCTATAAACCCTCCAAATCCTATATTGTTTATTAATGAAATGGTCAATGATACATTTAGGTTTGTGTCATTTGAATCTAATAGATATTAGGGTGTTGTGAAATTCTTAGTTTTTAGTTTTGATTCACTTGATTCTTATTTTAAATGTTCATACATGTTTATGTGCAAAAAACAAAACATTGCAAGTTAATAGGTTTAAATGTCTACTTTAAATAGATTGGTTTGAACATATATTTACAATAAATAATCCTAATTTTTTATGCAATATAAATAAAAAAGTGAAGCAGCACCAAAAGAAAGTTTTTTCATATGTACTTGGATTTATTGCACCTTGCCTATATTTTCATTATCTTAATAACTATTAAAGCCTAGGTTGTAAGTTTTATTCATATATATTGTTATTTCCCTTTTTATCATTAATTGAGAATATGCATGTTGGACCATGTTAACTAATAGGGAAATTAAATTGCATACCATAAACGTGATTGTTAGGATTAACATTTCAAATGTATTAGGTTGTTATTCTCATGTGCTAAATTCACACATATCTATTTATATATTTATCATGTAATTAAACGTAATATTACTAAGTACTAGACTGCGTATTAAATTCTATTAAATTAGGAAATAGAATTTGAATGTCCCCATAGGTATTTGTATGTGTATTTGTATATGTGTGAGTTAATGTTTTCAACTATAATTAATGACACGTAGAAACGAGCTTAACCATTACTTGTTGTAGAAGCCTGCCCGGAACCGACTGAAATATCCAACATCTATAAATAAGACTGGTTATTGTGAGAGGTCTAGGTATCTATGCCATTATGATTAGTACACTAAGACGCACGGTTAAGCCAAACTTGTAGTAAAAACCTGCCAGGAATCGCCCTACGAATCCAACATCTGCAGATGGTCATTTTAATGTGTGATGTCTAGTGCATATATGTACATGTGTGTATATATATACGTATATATATATTGTTTTAAGTAGGCATGCCTTGAGAAAGGTATTAAGTGGAAGACCTACCTCTTGTTGGGTATTAAGTGGTTAGGACTAGGTTCGTTCCTAAGGTTGACCCCTTAGTTATGGACCAAATTCTTGGGACCCTCCCTTCTAGGTCTTAAGTGGTCACTGGTTCCGCCCTTCTCTTATGAGGTATTAAATGGTCCTAATAGGCGATAATGTATGGGTAGGGAAGTTCTCCAAGTACTGTCCGCTTCTTATCTAGAGGCTTAATGAGGGCTGACCTAGAGATGGTTTATACAAAAGGCCTGAAGGAAACACCATCTAAGGGAAGTATTAAGTGGCTAGGAGTTCACCCGTAGAGACAACTAGATAGTACTAAAATGGTCTGCCAGGAGGGTCTCAAATGAGGTTGTATTCCTAACTAAACCGGGTATTACGTGGCCATTACTATCTCTCGACCTACAAGGGGAGCACATATATTTAATAACGCTAACGTTAGGGATGAGGTATAAAGTGACTAGAGGTTGTCATAGGGTATTAAACGATAATCGGTATCCACCTTTAATGAATTAGGTAATGGTCTTAAGTGACCAGGTAAATTTTACCTCGTGGGGGTATTAATTAACTATAAGGAAGTCCGCCCTTAAATCAACATGTAGGCCTTAAATAACTGTAAGGATGTTCACCTCAGATGTTTAGTTGTGTATGTTTATTTGCGTAGACGTAATATGATGATTTTGCACTGCCAAATATAAGTAATAGTCATTCTTAAACTTAAATGTTTTTCATTCACCATAACTTTATGTTTCGACCTCCTTCCTCATAACATAGACAAGTTAGTAGGTGAGGATGCTTGGAACGGTGAGGATTAGTGATGCTTGGAGATAGAGCCCTATGATGGAGGCTTTAGTTATTAATGGCAATATTATTGTTATTTATCATTATGTATTGGGATAATTATTAATGTACCTTATTATCTATTTAGAGTCATTGTATCTGACATTTATGGTGTTTTAATTTTATGGTACATCTATTTTCAAATATTATATTTTATCCCTTTTATTGTGTGAGACTCTATTCGTTTAGACTGCTCTATAATATCTATTTTAGTATTTCCTTTTGGGAACCAACGATTCATTCAGAGTGGCTTTTAGTTTCGATGGGCTTTTTCTGGTTCAGAACTTAGGCCTGTTCTGGGCGGGTTGTTATATTTGGTATCAAAGCATATATTACCCGATTACGGGGAAATATATGTAAGAAAGACATATTTGTTATTTGAAAAGGTTTTCAAAATCATATATTTATTTATATATATATAAATACACGTACTGTATCCCAAAAACATACGCAATTATACCAGGCAGTCTTTGTATTTTTTCCTTTCGGCCTTGATATTATCTTAGCAGGTCCGCTAAAGGACTTTTCCCTTTTTAAACAGTAGAAATGGTTGTTAACCAGCCTGAGCAGAGGAACCCGACAAGGCCTCAATACTTTTCTAATCGGTTCCAACAATACATTAGGACTATGGAACAGGTCCCTACTTCCAATCATGCCCCAGCGGAACCATCAGTTCAACCGTTAAAGAGTCCTTCTACTTTCCTCGTCATTGCAAAGATTTCATGAATGAGAGTTTTGTTGAAGCTAAAGCATGGATAACCGAGTGCAAACTGATCTTCGAGGTTACTAGATGGGACAATTAGCTTAAGCGTAGGGGCAACGACTTGGCATTTGAAGGGAGAAGCCCTAGAGTGGTTGAATATGATTTCGAAAGAGAATATAGGTAGAGTATTTACTTGGGAGGAGTTTATGACCCGCTTTGAAAATAAGTTCTTACCTAATGTTGAGATGGGCCCACAAATAGACAAGTTTATTATGTTGAAGCAAGGTAAGTTGAAACTGAAAGAGTATATAGCAAGATTTATGGAGTTATCAAAATTTGGGAGAGGGTTGGCGGACCCCTATAAATAAGGAATTTAGATTTGTTAAGGGACTGAATTCCCCATTGACGGAAATGTTATTAGCTCAAGTGACGTTTAGAGCACGTTCGAAGCCCTTATTGAGACAACTATCATGTATATGACTGAGGGAATACAGGAAGTTAAGAATAAGAATGGAGAAGGTGCCGCTAGTTTTGGGAAGAACAAGAAGAAAGACTTTTATCTTAATAACAAGAAAGGAAAATTTAAGGAGGTCAAGGTGTGTTCAAGGTGACATAGGAAAGGCTATGAGGCCGAGGTCTACAGGGTGAACCTTGCGAAGCTGGAATTCAAAGGAAAATGCTTCAATTGTCATGAGGATGGGCACTTGGCAAGGAAGTGCCCTAAACTTAGAGTAGTGCAGAGTGGGTAAAACTATGCCTTGGAGGTAGCGCCGATTCGAAGTCAACCCCTAGAGATCAAGGACAACCAGTGTTGAAAGGTATAATTTCTATCCTGAGAATTTCTTTGTATACCCTGTTTGATTCGAAAGCCACCTACTTCTTCATTGCTAGATATATTTTTGATTCCTTAAACCTTCCCTTGTCCCTTGCCATCGGTCTAATATGGGTGTCTAACCCTATCGAAGGGACTGTTCAACTTTCGCTTATGTGTAATAACTTAGTATAAGACATCAGTGGTGTCAATTTCTTTTTCAATGTGTATGTACTTGAATTTGAGGGGTATGGTCTCATTTTAGGAATGGATAGGCTATCATTTTATGGAGTCGCCCTTGATTGTGATAAGAGAGTTGTTTGCTTAAAAAGCTATGGGGGTCGTAGCTTAGAGATCCCTTATAAGACCGAGAATAGGGATTCGTCCTTACTGTATTCATTATCATCTAACTTAGAAGGACCATCTTCGATGTCGATTATGTGTGAGTTTCCAAATATCTTAGAGGAGGTCATAGGACCTACACTATAGAGAAATATCATTCAACGTTGACCTCGAAAAGGATGCGAGAGCTAGTAGCATTAGCATTAAGGCACATGGCTCATAAGGAATGGAGAGAGCTGGATAGGCATATCTCTGAGTTATTACAAAAAGGTTTATTCGAAGGAGTTCATTTGAGTGGGGTGCGCCAATAGTGTTTGGCACAAAACCAGATTGGTCATCATGATTGTTTGTGGATTATAGGAAACTCAACAAGCTGACTAAGAAGAATAGATATCCCGACCATGGATTGATGATTTGTTTAACCATTTGGGAGGTGCCCAAATCTTTGCTCAGTTAGATCTGGCTAACGGGTTTCACCAATTGAGGATTTCTGAAGACAATAAGCTTAAGACAGCATTTAGGATGCTAGATGGATTGTTTGAGTGGGAGTTGAGGCCCTTAAGTTTGACGAAAACCTTTGATTTCTTTGTAGATCTTATGAGTAGAGCATTTAGCAGCATTCTCAATAACATAGTAGGTGTGTTTGTAGATGAAATTCTTATATTTTCTAAGGACTTTAAGGAACATGAGGATCACTTGTGAAAAGTCCTAAAGATTTTAAGGGAAAACCAACTTAAGTCCAAGTTCTCAAAATGTCACTTTTGGAAGAGACAATTCAATTTTGTAGGACATATTGTTTCAAGGAAAGGATTGGCCGTAGACCCCACTAAGATAGAGGTTGTTCAAGAGTGGAGGATACCCCGTAATGCAACGAAAGTTATGAATTTTATTGGGTTAGCACGTTACTATTGGAAATCTATTAAGGAATTCGCGAGGATTGCAACACCTCTAACCCAGTTGACGAAAAAGAATCATGAGTTTGTGTGGAGTGAGAAGTGTGGTATTGCCTTTGAAAGGCTGAAGGAATCCCTCACTAGTGCAGCTATTCTTATTATTCCAGATGGAACGAAGACGTTCAAAGTTTTTACAGATGCTTATGATACTAGTTTAGGAGCGGTACTCATGCAAGAAGGTAGAGTAGTTACCTACGCAAGTAGACAACTTAAGGAACTTGAGAAGAAGTACCATATCCATAACTTAGAGTTAGCAACTGTGGTTTTTTTCTAAAGATGCGGTGACACTACCTTTTAGGGGAAAAGTTTGAGCTCTTTACCGACCAAAAGTCTCCTAGATATTTTTTTCTCACTAAGATCTGAATCTTTGACAGTAGTGATGGATGGAATATCTAGCATCATTTGATATTTTTTCATTCAATATACCCCTGGGAAGGGTAATGTCATAGACAATGCTTTGAGTCGAAAACATGCTACCCTTAATACGATCATCGAGTGGAGGCAGTTAGAGTTTCTGTCTAGTTTCAATTTGCAACCGCCATTTGAGGCAGCTCAAGGATTTCTTAGAGTTATGGAGGTGAGACCAGTTTTAATAAAAAGGACTAAGAGTGAACAAGACCGTGATGATGAGCTAAATTCGTTAAAGGAAAAGATTTCTAAGGGAGGATCTTTTTCTCATCGGACAATAATCTATGAATAGTAGTGCTTGTTTAAGAAGGGACAATCGACTTTTTGTCACTAGGAATAGATACATTAGGAAGGAATGTCATCAGTCGAGGATGATTATACACCCCTAAAATGACAAAATGTTTAGGGATATGAGAAGAAGCTTTTATTCGAAAGGAATGAAGAAGGATGTTGCAAAATTTGTGTCTAGATGTTTAACTTGTCAAAAAATCAAGATAGAGCAAGGTAAGCCTTGAGGGTTGTTGTTACCTTTAGAGATTCTCACTAGGAAATGGAAACATATTTCTATGGATTTTATTGATAGGCTTCCAAGGAGTCACAAGGGAAATTAAGCCATTTGGATCATTATGGATCGAGTAACGAAGCGCCTATTTTGTTCCGATCAAGAAGAGTAGGAGCGCCACTTTATTAGCTCATGGGATTTCGACTAATATACTTAATGATAGAGACCCGTTGTTTACTAGTGAATTCTGGAGAAGCATTTAGGCAGCTTTCGGGGACGACGTTGAGTTTGAATACATCCTATCACCCGCAAACCGATGGTTAGATGGATAGAGTCAACAGAGTTCTAAAGGATATACTTAGAGCTTGCATCATCAACTTCGTAGGAGCTTGGGAGTAGCACTTGCCATTGGTAGATTTTTCGTACAATAATACTTATTAAGCGACGATTGATATGGCCCCTTACGAGTCATTGTACGTGTCAGAACCTCGATTCTCGAGCTATATTTTGATTATGACAACTATATATCAACAATATCGTATACTAGTGATTATTGCAAGAAAAATATTGGAGATTATTGTTCAAACACAAGAAGATTCGAAGACAGAATAAAATTGATATATTAGTGTTTACTTGAGTCATTATTTGGTTAGATTAAACGATAAAATCTCTCCGAAGATATATACACACACACACTCTCTATTCTAAATAAAAATCAAGTTTTCAAAAATAGGAGTTGTTAGGACTCGAACTCGGGTCACTAATTTAGAAGGTACGTACTTTAACCAAATGAGCTATGGTAACTTTTGCTTACTAATAGAATTCAGACAACTGAGCATTAATTTCAGCTAGCTGAATATTGTCACTTTTGTGCACATGCGCACATTTAATTACAGTTGTTTTAAGCCATATGAATTATAAATTCAAATGGCAGACCTGAAGGGTTGCAACTTTTTAAAGAGTCATGACACTTTATTTAAAGAATTATGACTATATCTTTTGATTAAACCTTTTCACGAATAATTGCAACCTTTTATTTAGTATAAATATACTTCAGAATCATTTGTTTTATTCATCGAACTTTCTTGAATTTATTATTCTCCAATTTTAAACTATTTTCTATTTTTTAATGATTATAAATCACTTTCCTTCTTTATTCTTCACTTACTTTCAAATATATATAAATGGAGAAGATTGTAGGAAGAGTGTACTCAAATCGTGACTTATCCATGTTATCAAGAACACATATATAGTTAAAACAACCTTTTGTATTTGTTGAAGTCCTATTCCGCTATTGAGGAGAAATCATGTTCTGTTGCTCAGGTGTTGGTTGAAGTCCTCTTATGCTGCTGAGGCAAAATCCGGTTATGTTGCTTAGGTCCCTATTATGCTACTTAGGTGTTGTATACCAATTCTTCTAGGTTAAGTGAGGGTGTTGATTAGTGAAATTACAGAAGGAGTATGGGACTGGACGTAGGACGGTGCTTCGAACCTACTCTAAGTATTTTCCTTGTTACATATTTAGTTTTATATATCAAAGATAGTATATCATCTACTTTTTCATTTAGTATACTACACGTATTTTCGTATTACTCGATCCTACTCGTCATTTTGGTACAAGCACCAATGCAAATCCCCTACTTGTTGGTGGGAAACCAACGACAAAATTCTACTCTAACTAGACCTTGTCATGAGTCTATGGAGATTAGCGCTTTTGATTCGATAGAGGATGAAGGCTGCCTAGGACCTGCTAAGTCATATGCAAATAGAGGGAGGAAGGAACTTGAATTTAGTTTTGGAGATATGGTATTTGTGAAGGTTTCCCCTCTTAGGAAGACAGTCATGTTTGGAAAGACTAGAAGTTGGCTCTAGATTTATTGGCCCGTTCAGGATCGTGGATAGGATTAGGAAACTGGCTTATCATGGGGATCTTCCCGAGCACTTATCTGATGTCTGTAATGTTTTACATGTTACTGATCTTTCGAAATGCCTTTATGATTCAGCCGCTAGAATTAGTCTAGATGATATTTGGGACTTAGGGAGCATCGAGTTGGAGTCTAGGGTATCCCATGCCACCGCAAAGATAGTGGAGCACGAAATCAAAAGACTTCGCAACAAAGCTATTCACCTAGTCCGAGTACAATGGGGAGATAACCTTGTGGAAAGCACCTAGGAAACTGAGTAGACGTGTAACAATCCGCATTTTACGTATCAAAAGATCGTAAAATATTTTTATTTTATTCCCTGGGGGTTAGTTCACTCTCATCTTTTGATATGTTGCTTATGGGTATGTGAGACATGTCTATAATTTTTACCAATTTTGTTTGTGACCATTTTTCCCCTATCAGTCTTGTACAGGGCATAACTTTTGACTCAAGTCGAATTAGACAATGAGACATGTGCCACTGGAAAGGAAATGATGGTTGCATTTCCGTAGAGTGGTTACATTAAAGATTTTGCTCAGCAGTTTGGGAGGAATCGCTGTTTTAAGGTTTTTCTGTTGGCTTTTCAGGTTTTGAGAGCCACATTGGGTTAATTTGGGATGGCCCAATTAGTGGGATGGTGGAAACTATAAATAGGGGTGAGAGGTAGGAGAAATGGTTTTGTTTCTCTATTCTCTCATTTGGTGGCCTATGCTCCTCCTTCCTCTAACACCTTTCCACCATTAAAAATCAAAATCTAAGATGGGAAATCATAGATCGACACCATTGGAGCAAGATCTATATCAATTGAAGCAGGAATTCATTGGATCAAGAGGATTGGTGCAGAGCGCTTGCTATTCGGGATCTTATTACATCGATTTTAGCTTGTTTAATTTTAAGGATCGATGAGTGGTTTACATCTTTCACATTGATCCAATAAAGTGTATGAGTGTTTGATCATGTTTTTCATCAAATTCAAGTGTTTTCCCATAGATCTATGCATTGGTAAATCCATTTTCATATGAATCACTCTATGATCTATTTTTGCAAGTTCAAAGTGATGATTCCTATGCTATTTCATATGATTATGCAAGTTAGATCTATAATTTTGTTTATAAGTACATTTATAATGATTTTGGTGTATTTTACATAATTATTGATGGAATTACCATATTGGTGTTGTTATTGGTTTCATAACATGCTTGTGGTTGTACTGGATGAATCAGATGAGTGTATTTCGTCGATTATGTCGATTGGGGGAGTTTTGGTCAAAATCCGGGTTGAATTGGAGAAGTGCAGGTTTAGGGTCACACGGGGCGGTCGCACCTTGGTATGGCTTGTCTTGAGGAATAAAACAGAGCTAGATCGGTCGAGCAAGCCTGAAGGAATGGGGTCGGTCGAGCGAGCCTGGAGGAATGGGATCGATCGAGCGAGTCTTGGGGAGAAGGTTCGGTCGAGCGAGCCTAGGGGAGAGGGGTCGATCGCTTCTAGTAGGAAGGGTCGGTCGCTCCAAGTAAGAAGTTTTTGTCCTATACTTGTCGGTCGTGCTCCAAAGGGTCGGTCGAGTATGGTTTTCAACAGCGCTTTTAAACGCTTTGGTGTATGGCCTATGTGATGTGGTTTGTTTTCTTTAGCAAGATGATATGATGCTATGGATTATTTCCGACCTTATGATTGATGTTTTCTTTGGTTCGAGAGTGGAGATAACTTCGAGGTTGATTCAATAGGGAATATCGAAGTGAGATGATGTGTGCGTTACCAATCTTAGTGCAATGGGTGAAACTACAACTCAAAGGTGTCCTGAGTTGGGTGTTAATGGTGGGATAGTCGTCGTTGATGATGACTAGAGATATCGGAGGCCAAGAGGCTATCGTTGTCATATGTTCTAGTGGGCTCAAAACAAGGGTTACATGATTTCAACGTATGGTCGAGTACCATTGGTTTCGTCGTATGACCTAGACACATTTCGTTGTATGTTGTGTTGGGCTTTAGCTACAACCGGGGTTCACCATTAGCCCTTGACGGACAACAAATTATTTGGTTGGTCATATGATTAACGATGGTTTCAAAGCAAGGTTGGAGGTGATATCCATAGTTAGTCATGGACGTTTGAATGTTTGGTTGTAATGATGGTTGAGTTGCTACTGCCATGTATGAATGGTTGCTCAAATTGAATTGTTGTTCCTTTGGACGTATGGATTGTAAAGGCTATCACTGTCAGAGGTGGGGAAGGGGTTTGTGAGTACTTCTCTGATATTTTGGTATATTAGTTTGTTTATCTACCTATTCACATATACTTTATTGATGGTATTTGTTAGTTGTTTTATCGCTCAATAAGACTGTTGTCTGACTCAAGGTTTTATGTTTCCTCTTATTACCTTGGGATGTTCATCTGATTGTTTGGATGGGTAGACTAGGTGGCAGGTGATTGGTAAAAGCTTAGTGATGACGATGTTGCTGTTCGGAGGTGAGCAGGAGGCTGGCGTACTATCTTTCTTACTATCTAGTAGCTTTGTTTTCCGATGATTGTTATTCTCTGAGTGTTGTAGTGAGGCAAATTGTACAAACACTATTGTTGTTATCCACGTGTATGGGAATTACTTTCTATTTGTCATGAAAGTTTACTGTTCTTCAGCTTCACTATTACTACCTATTGTATATGTTCTATTATATTTTATCATTGCGCTGTGAGTTTACGACAGGTTCCGCTTGTGTCTACCAACCCTGACGATTGTCCACAGCTACCGTGCACACATTTCAGCGCATTATCACTCTTGTATAGTGCAGGGGTTATGGGCGGTTGTCACAAGAAGATTAGCCAAACTCTTCCAGATCTTTTCTTGAGTAATTATTTCCTCTCAAATTTCCGTTTATGGTTGCATTGTGATTGCTAGATTACATGGTAGAAGATGGTTGCAACACAAATGCACCATGCACTCATATAGAATTATATGCATATTAGGATGTTTTGCTTACGTATAACATCATTTTCTACACGTACGTGCTAGGACTGAGCTCAATTTAGCAAGCCCGCAGTTCATAATCACTATGAGTTGTGGATGCTTATAAAATAACATGGGTGTACAACACGGTTGTTTAGAGCGAGTTGTATTCTTGGCCCATTCAAAATATTTCGGGATGAAATCTCTTACAGAGGGGAGAATGTAACACCCCGTAAAATAAACCTTAAATAGACATAAGGTAATTTAATCTAAAATAAATAATAATAATCAGTAATGAATTAATTGGCTAAAATGGAATTTTAAACAATTGGGGATTAGGCAACAAAAGTATTGCTATTGCGTTCATGATGAGATTCTGAGCCATTTTCATATTTCATTTACTAAAAACGGAGTCCGTATGAAAAAGATATTGATACAACAAGTTATGCATAAATATAACACACAAGGTTTGAAATTAAAATTGATTATATATAAATTCGGAATAAATTAATTATATATTGGCATAAAATAATATTCCAAGTGGATTAGAATTTATGAGTATATATTGATATGCAAAGGGGACAAATACTATCAACGTAAGGAAATAAATCAAAGCAGTCAATTCAGAATTAATAGAAAACGACATTATAGGAGGATCAAATCCTTCTGGCTCAACCCCAAAAGGGGTCAACCACCCCTATAGGATGGGGTCAACCTTCCTCCTATAGATGGAGTTGACCGTCCTTCTGCATAGTGGGTGAGGATTGTGTATTTTTACAACGATGTTTATATAGTTCTACATCAGATAGACCATCCAGATTAAATCTAAATATGCAATGGTCTACTCACACTTGCAACAATAAATATGACTCCCTGGCCTCACTCTAAATCTTACTTTCATTTCTCTCTACGCCTCCATGATGTCCATCTGCCATTGTGAATTTCAGAGAAAAAGGTTAGGATTCTCTTTTATTCCTCTAACCTCAGTTATATCCGCTCTATTCTAAGATTAATATTGATTTAAATTCTGGAATTTAGTTTGTGTGTGTGTGTATATATATGAGATTATGATTCATTTGATTCTTGTATATATATTAATAAAAGGATTAGGGCATGATTTCGAAGGCTAAATTCAAATCTGATTCTACACATATCATGTTATTCTTCATTCTTAAATCATTGTGAATGGAAACGCTATAATTTTCTATTTTCTATCTATTGTAGTTTGGATTTGGATTATTATGCGTGTATGGGATTTAAATTAAATGAAAATAAAATGTTGTAAACCCTTCATATCCTATATTTTGTTAATCGCTAAAATGGTCAATATAAAGTGATATATTTGGGTTTGTGGTATTTGAATAATAGAAGTTAGGTTTAAGGTATTGTGAAATTCTTAGTTTTTAGTTCTGATTCACTTGATTCTTATTTTAAATGCTCATATATGTTTGTGTGCTAAAAACGTAAGATTTGTACATTGTAAATTAACATGTTTAAACATCTAGTTAAATAGATTGGTTTGAAGTATTATTTAAAATATATTATCTTAAGTGTTTGTATGCAACATAAATTAAAAAGTGAAGCAATGCCAAAAGCTAGGTTTTTGCATATGTAATTGGATTTATTGCACCTTGCCTACATTATTACTATTTAAATAACTATTCAACCTAGGTTGCAAGTTTTATTCATATGTTTTGTTATTTTACTTTTTATCATTAATCGAGAATATGCACATTGGACCATGTAATTGATAGGGAAATAAACTTGTATACCTTAATTATAATTGTTGGGATTGACATTTCAAACATATCATGACGTTATTCTCGTGCGCTAAATTCACGACTATCTATTTATATATTTATAATGCAATTAAACATAATATTAATGCCTACTAAATACATTTAAATTAGAAAATAGAATTTGAATGTCCCCATAGGAATATGTACGCATATCTGTATGTGTGTGAGTTAATGACTTTAGTTATAATTAACGAGACATACACACGAGGTTAACCATTACTTGTAGTAGAAGACTGCCCAAAACCGACCGGCATATCCAGCATCAATAGGTAAGACTGGCTAATACAAGGGGTATAGGTGTCATAGGCCATTATAATTGGTAAAGTAAGACGCGAGATTAAGCCCTACTTATAGTAAAAGCCTGCCTGAAACTGCCAGGCAAATCCAACGTCTACAAGTGGTTGTCTAATGCGAGATGTCTAGCGTGTGTCTATATATATATATATTTGTGTGTGAAGTAGGCCTGCCTTGAGAAAGGTATTAAGTATCTAACCTACCTCTTGTTGGGTATTAAGTGGTTAGGTCTTGGTTCACTCCTTGGTTTTGGACCAAAGTCATGGGACCCACCTTTCAAGGTCTTAAGTGGTCATTGGGTTTTCCTTTCTCTTATAAGTTATTAAATGGTCCTAATAGGAGATAACATATAAGTGGGGTAGTTCTCCAATTACTATCTGTTTCTTATCTAGAGACTTAGTGAGGGTTGACCTAGGGACGGTTTATATAAAAGGCATGAAGGAAGCACCGTCTAAAGGAAGTATTAAGTGGTCATGAGTTCACCCCTAGGGACAGCTAGATAGTAACAAGATAGTCAGCAGGAAGGGTCTCAAATGAAGTTGTGCTCCTACCTAAATCTGGTATTAAGTGGCTGTTACTATCTCTTGACCGACACGAAATGTATATATATTTAATAATGATGACGTTAGGGACGAGGTCTTATGTGGCCAGAGGTCTGCCATAAGGTATTAAATGATAATATGAATCTGCCTTTAATAAATTAGGTAATAAAGTTAAGTGACCAGGTATAGCTTGTCATGTGGGTTATTAAGCGACTTTAAGGATATCTGCCCTTAGATCAACATGCATGCATCAAGTGACATTAAGGATGTCCGCCTATATGTCTAGTTGTGAATGTTTGTTTGTGTAGACATAAAATGAAGATTTTACACTACCAAATATAGGAAATAGTCATTCCTAAACTTATATGTTTTCATTCACCAGAACTTTATGGTCTGACCTCTCTCCTCTTTACATAAAAAAACTAGTAGGTGATGGTGTTTGGATCAGTGATGATTAGTGATGCTTGGAGGCGGATCCCTACAATGGAGGCTTTAGTTATTTATGGCAGTATTATTGTTATTGTTATAATTATGTATTAGGATAATTACTGATGTACCTTTTTATCTGTTTAGACTCGTTGTACCTGACATTTATGCTGCTTTAATTTTATGTAAAATTTTAGATATTATATTTTACACCTTTTGTTGTGTGAGACATTGATTTCATTTAGACTGCTCTATTATATCTGCTTTAGTATTTCCTTATAGGAACCAACGATCCGTTTAGAATGGCTCTAAGTTTTGATGGGCCTATTTTGGGTTGAAATTTTGGCCCATTCTAGGCGGGTTGTCAACTTCCAGTCCATTTCAAAAAGCTAATTCTGGTGTTAATAATCTCAACTCTACATCAGGTAATCTCTCTGAACTTAATCCATCTTTCTCTTTGATTTGTTTAAATTTTACTGTAAGTTGAATGTTTCTCCTTGCAAGTTACTATAATGGGCTTTACAGGTGATGAAAGCTTCTTCCTAGTAGTTAGACCTCCAAAAGTTTCGATTTGTTGTTATTCTTTCTATGATTCTAAGATAAGGTGAGCGTTAGTTCACACTATCTGGTTACAATTGTAATTTTTGAGTTTGTGATGATTTTGTGCTTGATCGATGAAATGTATAGCTTTTATTTCTGAATTTCCGTTATTGTGCAAACACATCCAAAGTGTGACTCTAAGATGTTGTATCTCATTCATACCTTGCTTTTTCCCTATGATTCTTGTTCCATATTATTATCGAGACTTTGTTGTGTCAACATTTAAAATATAAAGGCGGTCCGATTTGTAAAACTCCGTCAAATTGGTCAATGAAGTTGCAATCGGGGTAGGATCCTCTCCTGGTAATTCACATATAGGTTCGGTCGACCTAGGGGTCGAACCTCCCCCTAAAGGGTTCGACCTAGCGTTCAACACTAGGAAAGGGAAGTTGACCCAGCGCTTGACCCCTTACTGCAAATTTGTGCAGGCAATTTGCCTACATGTTGTGCTTTCTTCTGATGTCCTTGTACCTTGTTGTTCATTCATATAGCATGCATATGTTTTTCAAGTGAATTCTTGAAGCTTTTTTACTTTTTATTACTTATATATTAACTTCGAAATCTAAGTTCAAATACGAATATCCAATTTTTGGGATTTTTGATAATTTGTTGTTAAATTTCCTAATGCAATTTCACTCGGTTTTGCTACCATATAAGCTGGGAAAACCAAGCTTTTTTCGTTGTTAAGTTTAATGATGAGTTTTGATGAGCTTGAACACATGTGCACGTTATCGAATTAATTTTTTTCCTATATATATAAAAAATATCATTTTCTTTATAGCTTGGAGTCTAAAATAATTTTATGACTTTAGTTTTCAATAATAATTGGCCTCGAAGCAGTAATATAAATCTACTTTAGAAATATAAAGATTTTACAAACAAAATCAATTGGTTTTCCGAAAACCATTTTATAATCTTGATTTTGAAAAATCGGGTATTTTCTATATATTAACCCACACTTTTCTTCACCCTTTAAGAAGGCATAATGGAGGTTAAACGTTATCATAAACCCCATGGCATGGGACACGACAGTATACGAAAACGGTTAATTCTAAATTCATTTAATTGAAGCAGATGATTTGATGGCTTTTTTGTTTTTCCATTGCAAAGTTGGCAAGCAGCTAGTGAACTACTAGTGAGAATGTGTGGTATGGAATGCACTGTTACCACTATTGGAATTACTGATCGTATGTTGGTGACACATATTGTTGTTTGTTGTTAAGCCAATACTAGGGGCTGTAATTTTGTACATATAGCAATATATGTACGAAGTTTTTTGGTATTTGTTGATTGTTATTTGTTATTATTATATGCAGCGAAAGTCACATAGTTAGGCCTAACACATTAAATTGGTACTTGGCAAAGCTCAGGGGAAGCTGTTTACATGTGGAATGCTTTATTGTTGCGGATCTGAATCATTGTTTGTTGATTTGTTACTTTGGTGATTCAAAACTTAGGGTCACATTTCATAGATTTGTTGAATTTGTATCTTTTCTATTTGTATATTAATGATGAATCCATAATTGTTGTTGTTGATTTGATCCTATTATCATATATCAAAGCTTAAAGGTTATTGGACTTCGTGTCCATATATTACATTGGTTTTGATGTTTGATGATTGTTGTTCTCTTCGAAGATACCTAACTCTTAAGAGTTATATGTGTTGTTTATGTTGTTTTGGTGGTTTTGATGTTGTGATCACTTATGTTGTTTTATGATGCTGTTGTACTTAGCTTATGGCTAGTACTAAATCCAAATTGAATGCCCACTCACATATTATGTTAAACTATAACATATTACATAAATGTTGTCACCTCTCCAACTCTTGAGATAAAGAGTTGCGTATATTGTTCTTATGTTATCCTTATTATGCCGTTACTCATTGTTAACTAGAACGACCCGAAAGTTAATACCCGGGTCAGATTGAGCTTTTCAGGTACCTCTCTTGTAGCAACTACTTTTGCATTTGCTTCTACTATGGATTTTTGCTTCTTCTTTTTTTGAGCTTCGTAGTTGACGCTATTTTGATGTAGATATTTTGGGACATATCAATGTACTTTGCTACATACTTATATATTTGTGACTCATTGTATATATACATATATATATTATGGTTGTATACCACTGTTTTGGCATTGCACTTGTATTGTATGAACTTGTATCTATATAAATCTGCTGGGATATCTGCTCTATAATCTGTAATGTTGTAATTAATTTTTTTCGTTCCAGACTGTGTTGAGCCACCAGAGTATCGTATTTGATAAAGATTGAGAGTGTCGATCTAGTTGGAAAAAAAATCAAAGCACTTATCGATACTCTTAACATTTATTTAATACAAGACTTATGATTGATTGCTCCTAACCAGCCCTATTCTCTATATTAGTAGACAACATTATTTGTAATGTTCTTTACTAATATTGAAATGACC
Source organism: Allium sativum (assembly GCA_030737875.1). Classification (NCBI taxonomy): domain Eukaryota; kingdom Viridiplantae; phylum Streptophyta; class Magnoliopsida; order Asparagales; family Amaryllidaceae; genus Allium; species Allium sativum. Next base: position 23,885,425 of record CM060923.1, on the reverse strand, counting down.
CAGACCTCCCCGATCCCGGATGAGACAGAGGAGCCCGGATTGCTTTGAGAACATGACTCATCAGAACACAAACACTAGAAATTTCATTGCTATTACAACAATTCACATCAGAGTATAAGATACCAGAGTTCCAATAAATAATTATCAGAGACTAAAATACATAGCATCAAAAACAAAAATGTATATATACAGTGTACAACGGAAAATACATCAACAAACACAACTGAAACAAATACACAAATACAAAGCTTTCCAAATATAGCTCCAGCTGTAAATCCAGGATCCTGTGTAAAGAAATATCTGCGAAAACCAAAACTACTAGCTGCCCGTGTGGAAAATATGGGCACCCAGAGTTTAGGTGAAAACAATAAACTCCGGGTCAGTCATGGGATTGGTGTGAGAACTAAAACAGTTATTAAATCTTTACTTTAAAAGTTGGGAAATCATGGGACCACGCCGTATAACACGGAACGGGTTTACTCCACATGAATCTCAGTTTAAAATAAAACAACGCAATGTTTTTTGGAAAATGAAGCTATTATAAGACTCAGGTGCCATCACACAATGCAACGCAAGCCGGAGGATATAGTTTTGTCTTATAATAGCCAAACATGCTTGGTACATTTTAAAACAAATCATTTTGATATTACTATAAGTGTATAGTGTCAAAACAACTTCAAATATAAATGTATCAGTCATAGATGGCATAGTACCCCATCCTACTATATCACCATATAGGTTTACAACTAAAATCAAAAATTCACATATTGGAAATTGGATTCCATCTATGAGTCGATGCAAGGGATGGCTCCTCCTGATTCGAGACACTCAAGCAAATGCCTCAGGATCCCCCGCAGTGAACCCTTGGAATGGTAGGGCCGGTCCACACTTACTTTAGTGGATTAATATTCCTGAACAATACATTTCCCGATCCTATCGGACCTCCAAACAGGTCAGTACGTCGACCCTATGAGCATATAGCCCTATATCCGAGGTGCCTCGCAATCCATCATCCACATAAGTAAAAATGTCTGGGCTCCATGCCATGACACCACTTCTAGCTAGAAAGAAACGCAAGTTCTCCCTACGGTCACTATCCCATTTTTGACTTATATCGGGTGTGAGGCTAAATGTTATACACAAAGTTATGCTATTTAAAGTCGTACTTTGATCAACAACCACAAGACTCTGGTTTTCAACAAAAGCCTTGATCATTTGCATCTTAGCATGCCACATTGACAATTCACGCCATGCAACAAACGTCTATCACTATATAACCTATAAGCACGTATGTCTCAGAGAAGGGTGTTAAGCAAGAGAATAAATTCTCCGCCACCAACAGATATATATATATATATATATTTATTTAATAGAAATCAATCAATACAGAATAAAATCCAATGTCAAACACACATCCATTTACAAGTCTATTCTGGGTCTGAACGAAACCGGGGGCACCTTATTCCTCGTCCTATATGTCCAATACAGGAGAGAGGTCCTCGCATGTCCAGTCGATCTCCAAGTACGTTTGGACGATCACCACTTATTACCTTGTCTTGGGTGTACAGACCAATCAAGACATCAATAATCAGCCAAACGATGTGAAGATCTCTGGTCTTCAACCACCATCGTCTTCGTCGATTTTTAGTCATCGTATTAGTTATTCAAAATGGGTTAAACCCGGTCTTTCCGAATAATTTGCGTATTTTATAATCAATAATCCAATGCTATAAAAACACATCATACGCCTCATTCCAATTCAGAATATTCTTTTATTCAAATATTCACATTTTTAGGGAAAGGTTCCCATTAATTTTATCAAAGATAAATTCTTTTAAATTTATTCTTTAATTTTCCTTTGGATATCAATTTCAAAAGATTTTACTTTATCCTTTAACAATTCTAAACCAAATTAAGGTTTATCAACTAGTCGGGATTATCGAGCCTTACCGAAGTAATCATGTATTATTTTATTATTCCACTCCCAACCTATTCATCCCATGAAGCAAAAATGGTAGTACACCATATCTAACACCCACAGTGTTATCGGCAAATTTAATTACAATTTCATGTTCAAATCTAATTAAAGATTTAACTATCGCATGGAGTAAAACTAGTAGTACTCCATTCTCGATCATTCCCTGAAGTCGATAAATTTAATTATCTCATTCTCCTTTTAATCTACATAAAGATTCGTTAAAACTCCACTTTGTTTTAATCTCCAGAAATCATTATTTATTGATTATTTAAATCTAGGAAATAAATCATGTCTTTACTACGGTTAAAGAACCAATGTCATTTAAAACACAGTTCACGATAAACCCAAATCAGTTTCCATTAACTATGGAATCTTCACGAAAAATAGACCAATAAATAATTGATATAAATTTCCGTATCAGACTAATAATATAAATTGAATAACGACAAAGCCATTTAAACTCTATATATAGCAACGGACTTCCTCTACAGAATCTCATTTCGATTATTACCAAATCGAATTCCATTCAATTCCCATTTAATATGTTAAATTAGAAAACTTTACTTTGGAAAATTTTCATTAAATCTTAGAATAAAGATTTATAAATTCCAAATCTTAACTTCATTGTTAATCGGGTTTTAAGAAAAAATATTATTTAAAACATTATTCACAAGGAACCCAAAATCATCTTCCATTTAATTCCAATTTATTATTATAAATTGGAAAACTTCATTTATCTTAATCAAAAGATTTATTCTTTTCTCAACGGGGCTTAAGGACGGTGTTATTAAAGACGCCATTCACGACAAACCTCAAAATCCAAATTTGATATTAAATACAAGGCTCTAAATAGAAAAAATATCGGCTTATATTCAACATCAAATTCTAAAACCAACAAATATCGTATTAGGAATAATGATATGTGTATCTTCCAAATTCCTCAACAATATCCATATAATCACGGAATCCAATATTGTAATATTATGAAGATTATTTCCATTCAATTCCATTCCAATTCATTCATTGGAAAATTCTGGTTATTTTAAAACCCCTTTTTTAATCCAATTTATTTATTTAAAAACATTGGATTATTATTCTAGTTAATAACTAATTCATTTAGATAAAAATATCTTTTATCTTTTCAAATACGGAATTTTTCATCCAAAAAATCTTTCCAAACCGTTCATTATGATTTTACACAATTTTTCTATATTTTTAAAAATCTTATTAAGGCCTTTACAGTCGATTTCCAATAACGGCCACTAAACTGCATCCATAGCGACCTTTTTTGAAATTGATTTGGACGTAATTTGAAATCCAAACGTTCAAATTTAAATCTATTATATTCATTGGAAAGATCTTTTTATACGAACCCAATGGTCTAGGTTTTAGGAGAATCCGATGGTTGGATCTCCCGTTACATCAATTTGAAGTCAATGGTTGAAATTCGTGAACGGTTGCTGCGTGGTGCGTTCTTTTCAAACCATATATATATATATATTGTCGATTTTCATTTAAAACGTAATTTATAAAATATTTATAAATTTGTTTTAAGACGATTTTTAACTTCGTTTTCAATTTTAAATCAAAATTGAATATTCTATATCATTATAATATTAAAATGATAATATTTTCAAAATATCAGATTTTGAAATCAATCCTTTCGATATTCATTATAAAATTGAATAAAATCGATATAAAAAATCATTCGTGTTAAAATGACGCTTCACTAATTAACTCGGCTTCGTATATTTCAATATTTTCGTGTCCATCCAAAATCGGACATCAAAATCATATTTTGATTCTTCACTGAATATTATTTTAAAACATTCGTTATTTTAGAATATTCATTATTTTAAAATATTTCATTATTTCTGAATCGGAATGCGACTCAATCAATTACCATGTAATTTCAGTTATATGGATTTTATACATCGCATGTATTCCACAATAAAGATAAATAATCATTAAACATTCAAACATCATCCAGAGTGTATTCTACAACTGTATGAGCATTAAAATAAATAAATAATGCTTACCACAGTCTGTCAACCAATCGATTGACATACAATTAAATATTGGGATTAGTGTATGTCAAATATCATCCCAATACCCGTGTGGGGTTTTCAAACAACAACAGTCAATTTAAATAAATCATTGGTTAATAAATTTAACCAATTCAAATTCGGTTTGAATTATTTTCTAATTAACAAATTTTCACTGTTCAAATTATAAATGGATATTTATATCACATTTCAGCAACCAGAAAGTGTATCCACATTGTTTGAAATACGAGTGTCAGATATTCAAACAACGCTTCTTGTGCAGATGAGTCATGAATAGTTCACATGCTGAACTCAAGCAATGTCACATACAACAAATAAAAATCAACATTGGCAATTTCTATATATTTACAGCTATAAAATAAATTAAATAACTGTACAAATATTTTAGTGAGAGAATTCTCACATTCGTTTCCACTCCGTTAGTCTTTATTTCTGAATTTCTGTTTTTTACACTAAATTAAACGAGCTTTTGATTTAGCTCAAAATCCAACTTGCTCCATTTCCGTTTTGGTTAGTTCCATGTTGTAGATCGTTCTCCACCACGATTGCAACGCAACTGAAATCGTCGGATTTGGACCTCATATGAAAAAGTTACGATATTTTAAAGGTTAATAATTTAATTATATAATTAAATTTCTTTAGTTACATTCAAACCCTTATCCCTTCTTCACCGTGATTTTTTGGAGCAAAATTAACCTAATGTCGAGTTCAAACACACCACTGTCGCCATCATCAGAGGACCCCGGAACCTCATCAGACCTCGCCACGTGAACCGCCGCGCCGCCCTCCTCCAACGCCTTGAACGACATCGAACTCTAACCCACATGGAGCCCTAAAATCTCGTGTGAACGATGGCAGTTTATGGCCAAAAATCGAACGGAATATCTAACAAGAATTGGTCAAACTGGTACAGAATTGAAGATCGGAGAAAGTTATACAATTTTAGTTCAATATGATTTGAATTTCATTGTGTGGAATTTGCGATTTTTGGGTTTGAATTTCTGAGCATTTTCTGCCCTTCAAATGGAGCTGACGGTGGATTTCGAGGAACGATGAAATTAGGGTTTTAAGTGGAGGAAAACTAATATATAGTATTTATTTTATTTTATTCTCTAATTAATTCAATTTTTTCCCAAACTCCAAATCAAACCCAACGACTGTCATTCCTAACTAAATACTCTCATTCTGAACACAATGGGATTGTAAGCCAATTCGACGGTTTCAATCAGTTTTTATCAAAATTAAAATATAAATTAATATAACATTCGATATTGAATTTGAACGTACATTTTAATTTATCAAGGCCACATACTGACTCCAAAAATTACAGAAAAATAAATCTAGTTATGTTTTGATGATATGTTCCTAACAAAACTAATTTCGTCGAATTTGGAGATCGTTTGAAAAATGTCTTTTTTCCAGTCGATTAAATTCAAACTAAAATTACAAAACACGTTTTAATTCACCACACTCACATATTAATTCCAAAAATTATGAACTTTTAAACTTGACTATAATTTGATGTTCCAGATCCAACAAAAGTGTTTTCGTCGAAAATGGAGGTCGTTTGAAAAATGACTATTTTTTAGGGCTATATATTATATTAATATATATATATACAAATTCCATAGCGACTATTTTAAACTGAACATAACTTTCAATTTATATTTTAAAATTTGAATTTTTCACATTCATTAGAAAGATATAATTAAACAAATTCTAATGTTTCTAGTTTTACTCAAATTTGATTTATACTTCATTCTATACATTCCTTTGAAATTAAAAATCGAATTTTCAAACTACCGTGCCAATTCAAACTCGTTTTATAATTAAAATAAATTTACACGTTCTAACTTCGATTTAAATAAATTTTAAATCGTTAATATTTAAAATAAATCATTTTAAATGGTCAAAATCCATTAAAATAGCTAAAATAAAAATTTTAAATTGGTTTAGAAATTCCGGGTTGCTACAAATATGGGTCTGGGGTGGGGCATCCCATAGGTTGTTTCCATTATTTAGCATTCGTGCTACATTGGTAGTAGGATTACTGTTTCTTTAATTCTGATCGGCACCATAGTTTGCATTGAATTTGAAATAATTTTTGAGAGTTTTGTGGCCAATTTTCTCGCAAATCTGATATTGAGGTCTATTGTCATTAGCCCATCTAACTCTTGCTCTGTTAGAGTCACCACCTCTTTGAAATGATTATTCCTTTTTTCCGTTTTGATTTCTACTTTTAATGCCAATTGGCAAGTTTGCTGAATAATCTAGTTCATGCATCCTATTGTTGCTTATTTAAGATTCATGTGATAGTCAAATAACATGAACTTCATATAATGGTGGTACAATATTTTGTGATGATATCAGAACAAAAATTGGTTCATAATCATCATTTAGACCATTCAACAAGATTAACACTTGCCCAGATTCTTGAATAGAATTACTGGTAGCAACCAGTCTCTCACAGATGTTTTTTACTTTAACAAGATACTCCCTCATGTACATGTTATCCGTTCTGACATTTTGCAATTGTCTTTTGTAATATAGTACCTTTGCTACTGACTGATCGCTAAAGCTTTTATCAACAACAGTTCAAATTTCATTGGATGTTTTACATCCTATGACTTGCGGAGTAAGTGGGCATAATGGATGACAACAACTATGAGTTGGTCAACCTGTTTTGCCTATTGTTTTTGATATACCGTCATTTACAATAGTTTTTTTTCTTTGTCAGTTACAAATCTTAGTGGAATAGGTAGAGTTCCAAATTTGAATCCTTCTAACCTATATCTTATACTACAGTTTCGAATTAAAGCTTCCAAAGAAGATAATTGTCTTCTTCTAAATGCACAGTTATGAGTTGACTATGGATTCTTACAACAGTCTTAACGAATTGTTGGATAGATGAAAGCATGAGCTATGGATTTTAGGTCAGCTATCCTATTATTTGTGAGATTCATGAACAAGTCAACATTTTTGGTCAGCTATACTGTTATCTTTAATAAATAATAAATTATGGTGCATTGTTATACTCTTTGGTTAAACTATTTTCCGATTTATCTCTTTATGTTCATGACTTCACATTAAGGTCGTTCCTATCTATGTAGATACAGAAATGAATACCAAAACTTTTCAAAGCTGGCATACACAAAACTTAACAATGTGGAGCTGGATGATTTTGGTGATTTCCGCAGGTCTCTTTTGTGCATGTTAATTATCTCATGAATATAAAGATTGGTTGTAACCTTCATTTACTTGGATGCTAACTAGTTTTTATGTTTATTTTGACTCTTGACGTGCTAATAGAGAGGGTTTTCGTTACAAGATCTCACGATGAATGGAGTTCACTTGCATCTCCAAGGAAAAAAAGGCACGTCAAACAAATTAAAGCTGGTTATATGACAATGGTTCTATCAATATAGACACTAATCGGCTTGATGTGTAGAAGATGCCAATAGGAAGTGAAGTAGTACTAGCTAGCAATATTCTGGACGAAGAATTAGATATTTGAAGGTGAAGTTAACATGTCAAAAGAAAATCGATGTGCATTGGACATATATACCGTTAATCTGAATTATTTATTGTATTGATGTTATTAACCTCTTATATGTCTCAGGTATTTGGATGTAAATTAGCATCTATTAAATTTTTTAATTTCATTATCCTATTTTCAACTGAATTTAATAAAAAAGTTTAATTGGAAAGAAATATGCACTCATATAGTAACATGTTGGGCATTTTATTTATCCATGAATTTTATTATTTTTGGATGATGTTTTGGAACAAAAGTTGAAAATGCCCTAGCTATATCGAAGAAAAAATTTATTTCTTTGTTTTCTAGTACAACTGAACTCTTTCTCTCTACACACACACACACTCACACACTACTTTCCAAAAAAATGTTTTCAGAAAATGTATATATATACACACACACACACACACACACAAAAACGGGGATAATGTAGTGTGTGCCTGTATGCATCTAAATAAGAACAAGTCATGTATTTGGTCTTAGTTGGTATAAATGAGTGTTTGCATATTTGAAAAAAAAAACATTATTGACTCTCTACCTCTCCCTCTTCCCCTCTCTCTCTCTCTCTTTTTATATATATATATATATATCAAAGCTTTCATTTATTGAATCTCCACTGGTCATTACTCCTCCTTTAATCTTATGTGGGGAAATATGGTTGTTCTCTTTCTGGTTAAAACTAATGGATCTAACGCCTTCCTATATTCTATCAGAGCAGAACTAAACTTAATAGAGCTTAACCCATCGGAATCAACGATGTTTTTTTCCTTGGATATTACATGTAACGAACTGAGAAATTCAAAGCTTGAATTTCGACACTAATATATCTTATGTATTCACATGCCTAAACTCAAGTATCGAAAACTCAGAAAGTTAGAAGAACGAAGTTAGAGGATTAGAAAGAAGAAAGAAAGGTTAGAATAGAAGAATACAAACGTACCAAAATCAGAAAAGACTGAAATCTCACAGCGAAATGAATAAAATATACTATACCAATACTCTTTACATAAGAGAAAAACTGTATATATACATGAATAAAAAAACCAAAGTATACAACTAGATCATCCTACACAATCATAACAATTTGTCTATACAATGACTGATAGATACAACATACACAATGAAAATAAATTAATGTACGAAATACAAGAATATGTCCCAATTTCAGCTCCTCTTCTGCAGCTCAAAACGAACTTAGAAAATATATATGCGATCTGATCCGAGCATATTTTGAGGGGAAGCAAAAACTCTAGGATCAATCTAGAATACATACAGTGAAAAAACTCATTTCACAAACAACTTGCTTAATTTTAGAAAATATTTTGAAAGAATGGAATTCTCGTAAAATACGGCCATACATAAACATGGCACGTGTTTTTCGCTCACAATAACCAAAACGCTTTCTAGAAAATTCCATGATAACATAATAACGTCTAAAATACAAATACTTATCAATCTAGTCGAAATTGTTACATTAATTAAATTCCAGCATACTTGGTATACAATTAAAACCGTAAAAGGCTAGTATTGGAGTCTGGATTTCCATACAATGAATAGGCACTGGGGTACCACCCATCATGGTACCTCTCTAGATAAACGTACCGAGGACCTCGCTTAGATCCACTGGCAATACATGATCGGCCTACCACTAACTATATTGTACCGAATACGTTATCACCTTGGTTGTGATCCGAAACCATACAAAAGCATATATAATAGGGTCAAGCGGTCAAGATTTGGTGATAAAAATACCCTAATGGATGTAACCCACATAGTCCTGTTGGATCTCCCCAGATTTTAGTCATTACTGGCTGATGAGGCTATAGGCTACGCTTTTACCTTTCACATAAGGCACATTTCATCTTTGAATGTTCATTGCCCTTCAATGGCGATGTACTGATAACATTCATCCATACAAGTCTTTCAAGAACAAAAAGAACTAAAGGCATTACCTCTAATGCATCCATAGAATTAGTAGCAAGCAACCCTTGCACTCTCAATACTTTATCTTTGCACAAGCGTTCCTACAAATTCCAGTTCGAACGCAAAGTCGGTTCGAAAATGTTTTGGATCCAGTGTTCCTCGAACAAACACGTTATAAGTTATAAGGTAGTCGGTTCTTTAACACTCAATCTATAGTTGTACAGTTAAGTACATTATCAGCATAGATCCTTTTAATTAAATCATTCGTTAAACATTTCATCGATTCCTAAAATTTGATTTTATGTACTTATCTCAATAGGATATGTATATTCATAAATCTCTTGTTTCCATTACTTCGAAAACCATAGTCATGCACTTATCTCTTTGGAATAAGTTTATTCATAAATCCTATTATTTTCACTATTTAGAAAATAATGTTATATAATTAACAAATGATATAAGTATAGTCACATGTCATTTCTTGGCCAAACAATATCATAAGATACATTGATTATAAAACCCAATAGTTTTATTTAAGGCTAATTCTATTCATACACCAACAATCTCTTAACATACACCATAAAGTAAAATAAACTATCGTACATCAAAATTTACTTTACGTACACCGTCTCTTTTACAATATTAGCCTTGTTTTTTTCTTCATCTTCCTTCTTTAAAACTTTAAACTTATTTATAGAGAATAAGAAATTTATAGCAGTAAAAAAATTTTAAGTTCAGTAAAATGAATTTCAGTTTTTTGAATATATGGTAACCAATTTATTATCCTACAAAAAATTCTTAATTTTATCAAAAAAACCTACTTCTAAATTGAATGATTTTGAATTTGAGCATATTACTGCAGAAGTTTCCGTAATTCTAATTTCAGGTTTCATGTTTAAAAACACATTAAGTTCTTCAAGGTTTTTTAACATAAATTTGGTCAGTTTCGTTAATTGCAATGTTTTAGCTTGATGGGTTATAACTAAAAAAGTAAGAATGCAATAAAGAAGAAGGGAAATTTAGTAATATATTCTTTTATCAAAATAGTGGTGTACGTTAGGAAATATTTTGTGTATGAATAGAATTTGCCTTTATTTAATTTCTAAACTTTGCAAATTAAAGTTTATTGCACCACTTATGGAAATAATAATTTGGTTTCCAACATCCACTTTCGTTTTCAAACCATATCGTATCTTAGGTAACAATGAAGTCATATAAGATGAGATATTTATTTACCTCTCAAACTTTAACTCGACAAAAGACTTATCTTCAAGATAAATAGAAGTTTGTTAACGCAAAATCTGATATTCGATAAATATCACAATAGGTTCCATTTGCTACTCAATTCAAATAAGGATTAAAAACCATTCTTGCAATTGAAAATCTCTTTCCCAAATATTACCATTTTTACTTAATTCGTTGATTAAGTAAACTCCTACTAAAAATATATCTTTTTAGCTTAAACTTTTTTTTATAAAACATTCTTTAAAAAACTTGGATTTATTTATAAAATACCTTTATAAATTCGTTTATAAAAATTCATTTAAGATCTTATTACAAAACTTAATTTTCCTTTCTTCATAAACTTCAAATCTTATCCATCTTGCTTTGATTTTAAAACCAAATCACTTAAAGTTTAGCTTGAAATCAAACTAAATTGTTTATAAGTCCCTTGTAGTATCTAACTTCTCATAAATTTTAATTCTAAAAACCAAGTACATTTCCGCAACATTTTACAAGTAAACTAAGCCATTTAATAACTTGTCAAGTCCTAAAATCATCTTTTATACTTCATAAAATACAATTATAAAACTTAGTTAAGTTTTAACATTTGAAAACTCCGACTATAAAACAGAAATTTTGCTATCCTTGTCCTTTGGTAATTTCAGTATAAAATCCAACTATACATATTGATCTATTTATAAAACTATTGTTTTAAAAACTTTTCTTTTTTATAAAAATAAATTTTATAACTTCAAACTTAGTCGATTCGCCTAATGGCGAATCATCTTAAAAAGATGGATTTTAGGTCATCCACTGCCATCACTTAACTAATGTTGTTTATTGATTAATAACACATCAATGTTGAGTTTAATTCAACAATCTTCATCCAAATCAGATTTTGATGTTACTTATGTTAAACGGTTCATATGTGCATGATATGAAAGCAAGTAACATCTAAAACATTGAGAAATCTTGTTGGATCCCTCCAACCTCTCCCCCTACATCACAACTCATATATCAGTTTATTAATGAATATAAATTAGATAATATAATATAAATATTTAAGATGAATCTTACGTTTAAAAGCAGGTAATGTCAAAAGCCATCAGTTCACAGATGGGAATGTATATCGAAGACTACCAATAAAGCAATAAATCATCCAAACACACAATTTATGTACTAACAATAATGAATACTATAAACAAAATAATAACATTCACAATATTCCAGAAAAGGTTATAGCTAACTTACCATTAATTTCAATTGATGATTAATCATCTTTTCATCTAATTTCAAACGAATGTTTGAAATTAGATCATATTTCAAATTTCTCCAAATGAACCCAATGTGATTTCTATATGTAGTGCTCACCGATCGATTCCAACGCAATTGATGGCATTTGAAATAGATCATGTATGAAACGTACACAATAGTTACAAGTTTGTAATGAATTTAACGATCATCAACTTTAACTACTTACTTAATTACCCTTAATCACAATTATACCTTTCTTCCTCTTTTTCAGAGCTTGTGTTCAGTGGTGAGAAATAAGGGATGAAGATTCAGCAAAACCTCTCCAGTCGTGAGGTTAAGGCTTAATATTAAGCCTAATCTTCAGGATCCGATTCAGGATCCTGAAGACCATCCTGGCGCCTAGTTTTTAGGCACCAGGTTCTGGAGCCTAGTTATTAGGCTCCAGGTTCTGGAGCCTAAAAACTAGGCGCCATGATGGCTCCCCCCTCCCCCTCTCATGTGCTCCTCCTTTAACCCCTCCTCTACCTTTTTCTCTTTTCCAATGGCTATAAACGCTCACATTTTTGAACTAACAACGACTATAAACGGTCGTATAGTAGTTTCAACGGCCATAAACGGTCATATTTCTTATTTTTCTATATATATTGGTATGAGTAGCTCATTGTAAAACACAAAAATTTCTTCATTCAAATCCACCATAATCTTTATCTATCAGTAAACAATGTCATATCCGTTCCAATTCAATAACGAAGCGATGAATATGAATAGTTGGGATTTCGATTCTCAACCAACCGAAGATCTTACCCCTCCTTCATCTCCAACATTATCGCTTCATTCTTCTGCACCGTGGACCAATGACGAAGATAAAGATCTCTGTTTAATGTACTACCACTTTTCAAATGATTCGGTCAAGGGAAATGATCAAAGTGGGGAAGCATTATGGTCAAAAGTTATGTCTGCTTACAACAAAAAGCACGTAGAAAGGACAAGATCAGTGTCTGCACTTTACGTCGATTTGGGAAGATTAATCGACAAACCCAATTCTTTGACTCTCAAGTTCACAAAATTAGAACTGCAAGTCCTAGCGGAATGGGCGGAGAAGCCAAATTGGTAATAATTTGTAACTCTCTAATTCGCTTGTCGATATTTTATTTACCTACCACGAAAGAATACCAATATTCATTATATTATTACTTGTAGAAGCGGATGGCGAACGACCAATTCCTGAAATTTTTTCCTAGAGAAAATGGTGCCAAAAAACCGCATTACTACCAGTTCGGTAATTGCTATGAATTGCTCGTTAGTCATCCGAAATGGAGTTCTAGCAAGGCGAAGAGCTTGAGAGATGTTCAGACGAAGGAAAAAGAAAAGAAAAAAGCAAGCCGAAATTCCTATACGTCAAGTCCAGGAGAATCTTCACAGAGAGATTCTAATACCGGCGAAGATGCAACTCCTGAATTTGACGAAGATGCAAGACCTATGGGCCAATGTGCTGTGAAGAAGATAAATGTTGTTCAAACCCAATTTGATTCTCGGTGGGTGCAGATGCACGAGAAGCATGCCAAAGAAAATGAAGAACGTAAAAAAACATAGTGCTGAAAAACTTGAGTTCTTAAAACAGTTAGTCGAGATTGAACATGGTAGGTTTGAGATGGAGCGGCAACGGGAAGAGACTTTAGTAATGGAAAAGGATGTCACCGGAATGGATCCACTATCAACGCAGTACTGGATGGGTTATAAATAGCGTATTGTTGATAGTCGTGTTGGATCTAGGCGTATGTAGTTTTATTATGTAGTGTTGTACTGCCTTAATTGTTTTCATCTATGTATTTTTTCTTGTTTGAATTAATCAATGGTAACTTATTTTCTTTAACGCAGAGTGTATGTATCGAATAATTAAAAATAATTCAACGTGTTACGTATGACAAAGCTAATACACTTCAATGCAAACAACACACATAATAAAACAAAAATTCTGAAATACAAATCGAAACAAGCATAATAAAACATAGCCTCTAAAATATAATCTACTGGTTGGCGTAAGCGCTCCAGATGTGATCCATGAGATCTTGTTGAAGCCGATTATGCAGTGCTGAATTTCGATATAGCTCATGTTGATCCACGTGAATCATATCGAACTGTCCTTCAATTTCATCAACGGAAGGTCAGTAAATTTGTGGGGGTTGTCTGGATCCTTCATACTCGTAATCTGGTTGCACGATGTCGCGTTCATCTTTGATTATCATGTTATGAAGAATTATGCAGCAGAACATAATTTTTGTCATTTTCGACCTTTTCCATATCCTACATGGACTACTAACCATTGCGAATCTAGATTGAAGAACGCCAAATGCTCTCTCCACATCTTTTTTCCGACCCTCCTACATAGAAGCGAATCTTTTCTGTTTAGGGGTAAGCAGGTTCGCAAAGGTCTTTACAATCATGCTCCATTTCAGATAAATTCCATCACCCAAATAGTACCCGTGATCGTATGTGTTATGTCCAATCGTAAATGGTATAGGGACGGATTTACCTTGCGCCAAATCGTTGAACAAATGTGATCGTTCTAGAACATTTAAGTCGTTAAGGGAACCAGGCATACCAAAAAAAGCATGCCATATCCAAAGATCATGAGACACAACTGCTTCAAAGATGATAGTTGGTCTCTTTTCTTTACCGTTGTACGCTCCGTGATGAGCTTTAGGACAGTTCTTCCACTCCCAGTGCATGCAATCTAGACTCCCAAACATCCCAGGCTACCCTCTACTTTCATGCATTTCACGCAACCTAGCTACGTCAGCCTCGTTTGGAGAACGAAAATATTCATCCCCTTATATGTCGACCACTGATTGGAAAAATTCATCTAGGTTTTCTAGAGTAGTAATCTCTGCAATACGATAAGCGTCATCCAGAGCGTCGGCTGGTGCGCCATATGCCAACATTCTCAAAGCCGCTGTCATCTTCTGATGTCCAGTCAGACCTTGTTTTTTGGCAGCATCCTGCATATAAACAAAGTACTTATTAGTCGCCTGAATACTTTTAAGGATTCTTAAGAATAATGGCCGACTCATTCTAAAGCGTCTGCGAAAAAGCGTAGGACCATAAGTCGGATTAGAAACGAAATAATCCTTCATCAGTGTTTTATAAAATGCAGCATGATCCCGGTGGAAGTATCTTCGTCCCATTGTTGAACCACCATGTTGTCCACTAGATGAACCGTAAGTTTCACGATAGATCTGCATAAGTTCCTTTTCTTGTTGGTGTGCTTTTGCGTAGGCTTCATCCTCAGAATCACTATCGCACAACATAATTGCTTTGAGCAGATGGCCAGACATTATTATTGTTAAGTTGTAGTTTATATTTGAATTGTGGAGTTAAAGTATGATATGCACATCCTTATATGGTTAGGAAATTTTTTGGCACTGTAATCAATGTTAGGTCAATTTAAGCAGGCACGATAGCCATGTTTGATAAAGCAGACACTGTAGCCATGTTGGATAAAGCAGGCACTGTAACCATGTTTGATAAATCGTGCACGGTATCCTCACTTTTGATCTCCTCAGCGATGGGTCAATTCAAGCACAGTAACCTTCCTGTTTTGTATTCATTGACCGGTCTAATCATGTCCAGACCCATGTGAATGGTACATTATGAATGCATGTGACTCGTAACAAAAGGCACAGAACTATTTCCAAATCTTTGGGCTTCAAATAAAGGGTGCTTTGGTTCCTTACTTTCACACAGTGAGCATTTTCTCTTTCCCCGTTACTCTCCTTTATTCATGTCCACTGATAGTTGGTCTCCCTCTGAGTTACTAATACTTGTCGAAGTGTATATAGAGTTTCAAGAAATGCATGACAAAATCCTGCAAGGAGGTGGCGGAGTAACCCATGAAATGTACTGGCAATCGGTTCAAAAAAAGTACAATGACAACCCAAAGTGTCCGTCGTGGAGGTCTAAAGAAGAGATGCACAGTAAACATAGGACCTTCTGGGATTATTATGCCCGATACAGCCAGATAATCGAGGCGGTTGAAGAGATACACAGTAAACATAAAACCTTCTGTGAATGTCACTCTTTTTCGAGAGTTTTCAGATTATAGTGCAGTCCTTGGGAATTTGTATTGTTGGGGTCATCCTCGATATACGTTATCAACCAAAAGCAGATTCCCTACAGTATTCCCTACAGTGGTATCAGTGTTTAGTTTAAAGAATCACTATAGGAGACATTTTCTGAACTGAGGCCACTGACTTGTCATATCACCTTAGTTGAAACGGTCGTTAATAATACATCAGTACGTTAATATTACATCAGTACCACTTCATAGGAATACAACAGTACGTTAATATTACATTTTTTGAACTGGGGTTGGATTTCACAAATTTGGATATTCAAGCTTTTGTTGGAGTTGCCCTAATACATATAAACCACAAATGGTATACCAAAGTGCAGAGAAGACAAATTACAACAGTAAGTTAATAATACATCAGTACCACTACATAGGAATACAACAGTACGCTAGTATGAAGTCATAATACAACAGTCCCCTTAATAATACATATAAACTACAAAATTGCAGAAAAGACAAACTACAACAATCCGCTAATAATACATCAATAGCACTACATAGGAATGCCAACATCATCATCGCTCCCATCATCGTCGCTCCCATCATCATCTCCGTCGTGATCATCAACATCGTCAGCCCCGTCGTCGTCCTCATCAGACTCAGCAACATCATCGTCGTCGTCATCATCAACATCGTGGTCCTGAGCAACAGCGTCATACTCATCGGCAGCATGGCTCGGCAAGTCATCGAGACCAATGTCCTCACCGACATCTCTAGTTCTAGATCCACTGGTCTCAATATCTGCAAATGGCTCATACACGGCAAGTCTGGCTGATAAATGATCAATCTGAGACTCCAACATCTGTGTATGACTAACATACATATCATGCATGGTCTGCATGCGTGCAAGAGTCATATCACGATAACCGGCAAGGGTAGCTCGTGACTGGTCCAACCAATATGCGTACTACAAAGATATGTGATGTGCGTTATGTAAAGTACCATAAATAAGAACTGTACATAAATAGACAAATGTATTAAAGGTACCTGGTATGGAGGGCACAAGCCGCCTGAGGGTACTTCAGGAAGGTTGAGGGGATCTGGAAACACTACGGGTGTAACACCCCACATCCGTTAGTGTCACTCACAAAAGGGAATGCACTAAGTTCTGTGAAGCATTATAGGTAAAAAGATGCAGATAAATTACAAGACAGACAAAATTAAAACAGCGGAAAATAAAACTTTACTTTATTAATAAAATAATTTGTACAACAATTGTTTTCCAATACCAGAGTATCTGTCTTACAAAATAAAGAAGCACAAAATGACTTTTATATTCCCCAATGTAGCATGAGCCAGCCATAGTAACGGAAAAGTAAATCCAAGAAAAACTTCGACTAATCTTCAAGCTTGGAAAGAAAACTGAGCTAAGTAGTAACATTCCCTCCCTGCGAACCTTGGGGGGGAACGGAAGACAAGAAAGCGAAAGAAAACAGAGTTAGACATAAAATCTGGTAAGTTCAGTAAGTTTCAGCATGTGAACAGGTAAAAACAACATGACATGGATTAACTGAATACAAGACAATACCAATATGATAGGGTTAAAAGGATAACGCAAGATATGCTAAGGAAAGATAAAACTGAATGTACTAATAAACTGGATCTACTGACAAGCTGAATATACTAATAAACTGAATATGCTTCCATACTTTCTCTGCTTCGCGATTACCCTGTTATTCTGGTTTCTTTATCTCTGCACCACCTAACTAGTGACCCAACTAGTAATCTTTATAAAATGATAACGTGCTCCCAATCCCTGTGATTGTGGTTGCCTTCAGGCGTACATCTATTATTTATTACCTAGATCTAATCTAGGGTTTTTCTATCGAGTGCTTCCTAGATTCAACTAGGGTTTACGCGACTTATCTAATGCTTCTTGGATTTTAGGGTTTACGCGACCTAGGTCCAACTAGGGATTATGCTACCTATCGAACGACGCTCCTAATCTAGGACACACTATCCAGAGTGGTATATGTTCCTAGACTTTCTCCACGTATGTGTCGTGGATCGTTATCGCTGTCTAGATGCACATGTCCTCTATATGTGCGACCCGAGTCCCGTGGCAGGGCAAATCAAGAAACATGGAACTCGGCCGGGAGCTTTTAGATATCTGCCGATGCAGATGCTATGGTCTGTTTTTCCAGTGGCTATGGTCCCACTTGACCCCTCCCTCAACTAATGAAAGGCACACCTTGAAAAACGTGAACTATACGCAGGCCCCCCATGCCCCACTAACCTATGGCCATCCGCAACCATAACTAGATAGCAAGTATATGATCTTTTGGAGTTCTCTGCTTTTCCGTTCACGTATCTCGAATGACTCAAGATGGTAGGTAGAGGACGAGTTGCTATCACAAGGCTACTGGTCTCGCCGAATCACGCTGGTCCGTCCTAGTCTTTGGGTTGCCTTATATTGCAATCAAGGCATACCCTCGGTTCTTCTAACACAGACCTTAACCTCTGTGAGCCCATACGGATCATTTGCAGCCTCACAGAGGGATACCAAGAGTACCCTCACGTCCCCTCGAAGCCGCGTGCTTCGTACCACAGTTCGTTGGAGTTTTCTTTAAGATCATATGGACGTTCGCTCCTTCTCGTATTCTACTAAGGTTTACTACTTAGTTCCCTTAACTAAGGTTTGCTACTTAGTTCTCTGAATCATTGTTTTCTTAACTAAGGTTTACAACTTAGTCCTCTTTACTAAGATTTACTACTTAGTTCTCCTTCTCGTCAAGTTGGATTGGTTAAGTGTCATTAGTCAATTCAAGCTATCTTAACCCATTCATTTGCCATGTTAAACTGGTAAAGTATTATCAGTAGTTCATGCTGACTTAACCCTACCACAAATCAAGTTATATTGGTTAAGTATTTCTTATTACTTAACCCCACCCCTTCATCTTGTATTGGTTAAGTGTCCCCTTTAACCTAACCCTAACATCTGTTTAATTCACATGTTCTAATGGTTAAGTATTGTCTCTTCATGTTTTAACTTAACCTTGTTCATTTGTCACACTATGATGGCTAAGTGTTCTAAGTTTACTTAACTCCACCTTCTAGTCTAGTTAACATGTTAAATTGGCTAAGTGTATTTTACTTAACCCCACCTTCTAGTCTAGTTAACATGTTAAATTTTCTAAGTGTATTTTTCTTAACCCCACCTTCTAGTCTAGTTAACATGTTATAACGGTTAAACCTTTTCTTAACCTCACCCACTTGTCTAGTTAACATGTTATAACGGTTATTTAACCCCTACAAGTCTTGTCTTGTTAACATGTTAAGTTGGTTAAGTGTTCCTATGGACTTAACCCTCCCATTCTAGCTTAACTGTTTCTTAGCTTTAAATTATTCATTTAAAGCACCAACCACTCACATTAGACAGATATTGTTGCGGTCACTAGATGTGCCGGTCGGTTCTAGGCAGATTTACACCGCAACTCAGTCTAACCTCGGGTCCTTTTGGGCTCAATGCTCTAACCACCCACATTAGATAGGTATTGTTACGGTGCTGGATTTGTCGGGCGGTTCCAGGCAGTCTTATACCGTAACTCAATCTAACCTCGGGTTAGGCATATTCGTCTTTCCTAGATTTACATATTTATCCTTTTTGTCTATATGTAAATTGCTAACAACTCTTTTAAACAAATTTGGCCTATATCATATTCATTTGTCATGCCCACTAACATACCTATATTCTAGGCCCAAATCTTGATTTACCTATCATTTAACCCAACTTGCAGTTTATGCCAAATTAGATCAGTTCGTATTAAAACTAGATTCAATATTCTAGTTTACAGTTTATGCCCAAAACTTGGTTTGCATGCCAATTACATACTTTGCGGCCAATTAACAATTTACCATTATACGCCCAAGTTTAATATGCATATAATATTTAGTATTATAGTCAATTCAGATTATGCCAACATATTTGTTATGCCAAATTATATAAATTAAGCTATGCCCAAATTCCCCCGCCGTAGTCGTACGTATAACATGATTTCAAAAGTTTCTAGGTGCTCATGAAATGAAACTAACAAAAGGAACAGGGGATAAGCACGAGAATTGACATAAGAGAATAGGCAAGAAAAAGCGAACCAAAATACACAAATACAAAGATAACGGATCCAGTGGGTTTGATGTACATAATAGCGAACTGGAATAAACTAAGCAAATTACACCCTAAGTATAAGATCCGACATAATCAAGGGAGACATAGATGATTTGATCCAACATAATGCCAGTTCGGTATACAATCATGATTTGTAACTAAAATGTTATGGGTATAAGCAACTAACCATAATAGTCATCGACAATTAACCACAATAGTCCTAGGCAATTAACCACAAAATAGTCCTAGGGAATTAACCACAAAATAGTACTAGTCATGGTCTCATAGTTATGAATCATAGTCATAGGCAGTAGTCTTATGTTCACAGTCATAGGCATAGTCTTATGTTCATAGTCATAGGCAATAGTCTTATGTTCACAGTCGTAGGCATAGTCTTATGTTCATAGTCATAGGCAATAGTTTTATGTTCATAGTCATAGGCATATGCATAGTCTCAACGGTATTTAATCACCATAGTTCTTAATTAGATCCAAAGGCATATACAAGCACGGATTCAAATGAAAGGATCAGGCATACTCTTATATCCATTTAATTTCATGCCACAAATAGATCTAGATGTTCAAATCTAAAAAGTAACTGACTTACATTGATCAGTTTCAGAAAAGTTAATCAAATAGCGTTGGTGATTTGCTATGATTTGCATGACGTTGCTCGTAACCGTTGAATTAGCCTTTGATTCCCTTCTTAAAGCTTTAATCTTGATTTGGATCTCCAATTTGCAATTCTTAGCCGTAGTCTTCAAGAAATAATCTTCGTGTTTTATTTTAATTTATTTATAATTTAATTTGAAGAAGAAGAAGAGGCTATGTCCATCAAGAATTTGTGCAGCATAAGGTGAGAGAAGAATGGTGTAAAGAGAATGAGGCTAGGGGGCTGTTTATATAGGTTTAGAGTCATGAGTCTGGTCGCGAAACGAGTCTAAATACATCAGAACGCATCAGGTTCAAAAACTAGGTTTCGGCACCAGGTCGACCCCCAGGTCGACACTATGGTCGACCTGGTCCTAGGCGGGAAATTTCCCGCCCAGCCTGTTCTGGGTTTTGAATTCGAATTTGAATTCGAATTTTCGAGCTGTTTTTTATTCTGAAAATCTCTGAAACTTCGGAGGGTCATATCTTCCTCATATAGACTCCATTTCTCGAAAACTCATACTCATTTCCAAGCAGAATTTCGAGACGAACGCAATGGCACAACCCGTTTCCCTTGATTCTTATTTTAAAATTTAATTATACTTTAATTGCGAAACTTAATGTTATAGAATTACGGGGTGTTACATTCTCCGCCTCTTAAAAGGATTTCGTCCCCGAAATCATCAAGTTAGGAAGAATGTATCCTACCATCCAATCACCCATCTACTCAACCATTCAATCACAGGCATTCATTGTCCTTAAAAAGATTTCTAATGCTTTCATGCATAGTGTGTGTACATGTCTTTATCTACTGCAAAATCAGGCGGTCTACTGATTCAGTTGACCTCCTTAATGCGAATTATGTCAGTGCCATGCGTCCAATCATGTATGCAAGCATCCCTAGTTATGTAAATACTACATGTGTGCATAGCCATTCATCCATATGAAACATCCATATGATAACATATCAAGTGGAATCCGTTCAGAAAATACATATATGCGAATGAAATATGAAAGTGATTGAGTCTTTCTAGTGCCTATGATGTGTATATGCATCCACGAACAATCATTTGCAACCATCAATCATAACATGTTTCAAATACATGTTCACATCCATTGGCTTCTACCTAAGGATCGATGATACACCCTAGAGGATATACCTTAAAAGCTAGAAAGTATGTATAAAATTCCTAGAAAAAGAGATCAAGGATGTACCCTTAAGAAGAAAAAAAAGGTATGATGTGTGTATCTAGTCTTCAGTCTTCTAAGTCGCATCTTCTTGAGCTTCACTATTCTGTACCTTATCTAATTAATCTTCACGATTGCGAAGATTCTTGACCTCCATTTCCAAAATTGTCGTTGATCGGATAGCTGGCTTTTCATTGTCAACTGGATACATGTGGAAGTCTATCCCGCGTTTTAGGGGTAAACTCCTAACCTAATCAAAAACATCTGCGTATTCATGGACTACCCTAACGAATTGCAAATCGTCGATAAATGCATTAAGCGATTCTAGCTAGCTAAGCCTAACTGATTCTTTACACGGAATCTCGAGGGTATTTCCAAGGCAAGTCAAAAGTCTAACTACCCTCCTTTCAGAATTACTAGCCAACCTACCCTTGCCTAGAATCAACTCATAGCCCATGGAACCAAAAACATAAGCATTACGCTTAAACTCAACACTTAATATAGTTATTCTCAAATCGTTACAAACCAAAGGTAAATGGGCCGAACCACCAATTGGATTTGAGACACTAATGGGATCTTCTACTATACAAGTACTAAGGTGCAAAGACTCAACTATGGAAGTAGATATGAACAAATGCGAAGCGCTAAGATCAAAAGAGTACTAACTGGTTGACCAAAACGAAAAGCTAAACTTTTCCAACAGAGAATTTTACTATCTCTCTCTCAGGTATTCTGGTGGTGGAAGCATGCACTCTCCCTTCTGAAAATCCTGTCGCTCGTCCTTGCCCTTAATTATATGCCTCATTATACCATGGAAAAGATACTTCCTCTCGTCTTAGGTTTTATAATTCCTTCTTTCTTCGTGTGTCGAGTTTATATCCATGAATTTCTCATCCTTGCGTTGAGCTCCCTAGCCAAACTCCCTCATTCTCATCTTTACCATCCTTGTGTAATCATGCTGATAAGTCTCTCGAAAGCTGCCTCCATCGCACAGAAAACCCTACAAAGCTTGAAAAAAAAACTAGCTGCAGGTGAAACTACTGTGGCTATAGATGGAAGTCGGGCACTACTTCGCCCTTCGATAGGTATTGTAGTCTTATCAAGCCTACCCGAACTGTGCCGCGATGAGGTTACCTCCCAGAAAGCAAGGAGCCCTGGAGACTCAAGAAGGAAGGAAACAAGGATTCAAACAGAGGATCAAAAGATAATGCGTATGGCTTTGGGGAATATGCCTTTAAAACAAAACTTTTCTTTTGAAAATGCTTCTGTTAAAACCGTTGAAAATTATTTTTCAAATCTTTTATCTGATCCGGTAACATTCAGCTCTGATACCACGTGTAACACCCCAAATCCGTTAGTGTCACTCACAAAAGGGAATGCACTCAGTTCTGTGAAGCATTATAGGTAAAAAGATGCAGATAAATTACAAGACAGACAAAATTAAAACAGCAAAAAATAAAACTTTAATTTATTAATAAAATAATTTGTACAACAATTGTTTTCCAATACCAGAGTATCTGTCTTACAAAATAAAGAAGCATAAAATGAATTTTATATTCCCCAGTGTAGCATGAGCCAGCCATAGCAACGGAAAAGTGAATCCAAGAAAAACTTCGACTAATCTTCAAGCTTGGAAAGAAAACTGAGCTAAGTGGTAACATTCCCTCCCTACGAACCTTGGGGGGGAACGGAAGACAAGAAAGCGAAAGTAAACAGAGTCAGACATAAAGTCTGGTAAGTTCAGTAACTTTTAGCATGTGAACAGGTAAAAACAACATGACATGGATTAACTGAATACAAGACAATACCATGATGATAAGGCTAAATAGATAACGCAAGATATGCTAAGGCAAGATAAAACTGAATGTACTGATAAACAGGATCTACGGACAAGCTGAATATACTGATAAATTGAATATGCTTCCATACTTTCTCTGCTTCGCGATTACCCTGTTATTCTGGTTTCTATATCTCTGCACCACCTAACTAGTGACCCAACTAGTAATCTTTATAAAATGATAACGTGCTCCCAATCCCTGTGATTGTGGTTGCCTTCAGGCGTGCATCTATTATTTATTACCTAGATCTAATCTAGGGTTTTTCTATCGAGTGCTTCCTAGATTCAACTAGGGTTTACGCGACTTATCTAATGCTTCTCGGATTTTAGGGTTTACGCGACCCAGGTCCAACTAGGGATTATGCTACCTATCGAATGACGCCCCTAATCTAGGACACACTGTCCAGAGTGGTATTTGTTCCTAGACTTTCCCCACGTATGTGTCATGGATCGTTATCGCTGTCTAGATGCACATGTCCTCTTTATGTGCGACCCGAGTCTCGTGGCTGGGCAAATCAAGAAACATGGAACTCAGTCGGGGGCTTTCAGATATATGCCGATGCAGATGCTAAGGTCTGTTTTCCAGTGGCTATGGTCCCACTTGACCCCTCCCTCAACTAATGAAAGGCACACCTTGAAAAATGAGAACTATACGCAGGCCCCCCATGCCCCACTAACCCATGGCCATCCGCGACCATAACTAAATAGCAAGTATATGATCTTTTGGAGTTCTCCGCCTTTCCGCTTCACGTATCTCGATTGACTCAAGATGATAGGTAGACGACGAGTTGCTATCACAGGGCTACTGGTCTCGCCGAATCACGCTGGTCCATCCTAGTCTTTAGGTTGCCTTATATTGCAACCAAGGCATACCCGTGGTTCTTCCAACGCAGACTTTAACCTCTGTGAGCCCAGGCGGATCATCTGCAGCCTCATAGAGGATACCAAGAGTACCCTCACGTCCCCTCGAAGTCGCGTGCTTCGTACCCATTTCGTTGGAGCCTTCTTTAAGATCAGATGGACGTTCACTCCTTCTCGTATTCTACTAAGGTTTCCTACTTAGTTCCCTTAACTAAGGTTTACTACTTAGTTTCCTAAATCGTCGTTTTCTTAACTAAGGTTTACAACTTAGTCCTCTTAACTAAGATTTACTACTTAGTTCTCCTTCTCGTCAAGTTGGATTGGTTAAGTGTCATTAGTCAATTCAAGTTATCTTAACCCATTCATTTGTCATGTTAAACTGGTTAAGTATTATCAGTAGTTCATGTTGACTTAACCCTACCACAAATCAAGTTATATTGGTTAAGTATTTCTTATTACTTAACCCCACCCCTTCATCCTGTATTGGTTAAGTTTCCCCTTTAACTTAACCCTAACATCTGTTTAATTCACATATTCTAATGGTTAAGTATTGTCTCTTCATGTTTTAACATAACCTTGTTCATTTGTCACACTATGATGGCTAAGTGTTCAAAGTTTACTTAACCCCACCTTCTAGTCTAGTTAACATGTTAAATTGGCTTAGTGTATTTTACTTAACCCCACCTTCTAGTCTAGTTAACATGTTAAATTGGCTAAGTATATTTTTCTTAACCCCACCTTCTAGTCTAGTTAACATGTTACAATGGTTAAACCTTTTCTTAACCTCACCCACTTATCTAGTCAACATGTTATAACGGTTATTTAACCCCTACAAGTCTTGTCTTGTTAACATGTTAAGTTGGTAACTATTCCTATGGACTTAACCCTCCCATTCTAGCTTAACTGTTTCTTAGCTTTAAATTATTAATTTAAAGCACCAACCACTCACATTAGACAGATATTGTTGCGGTCACTGGATGTGCCGGTCGGTTCCGGGCAGATTTACACCGCAACTCAGTCTAACCTCGGGTCCTCTTGGGCTCAATGCTCTAACCACCCACATTAGATAGGTATTGTTACGGTGCTGGATTTGTCGGGCAGTTCCGGGCAGTCTTATACCGTAACTCAATCTAACCTCAGGTTAGGCATATTCGTCTTTCCTGGATTTACATATTTATCCTTTTTGTCTATATGTAAATTGTTAACAACTCTTTTAAACAAATTTGGCCTATATCATATTCATTTTTCATGCCCACTAACATACCTATATTCTAGGCCCAAATTTTGATTTACCTATCATTTAACCCAACTTGCAGTTTATGCCAAATTAGATCAGTTCATGTTAAAACTAGATTCAATATTCTAGTTTACAGTTTATGCCCAAAACTTAGTTTACATGCCAATAACATACTTTGCGGCCAATTAACAATTTACCATTATACGCCCAAGTCTAATATGCATGTAATATTTAGTATTATAGCCAATTCAGATTATGCCAATATATTTGTTATGCCAAATTATATAAATTAAGCTACGCCCAAATCCCCCCGCCGTAGTCGTACGTATAACATGATTTCACAAGTTTCTAGGTGCTTATGAAATGAAACTAACAAAAGGAACAGGGGACAAGCACGAGAATTGACATAAGAGAATAGGCATGAAAAAGCGAACCAAAATACACAAATACAAAGATAACGGATCCAGTGGGTTTAGTGTACATAATAGCGAACCGGAATAAACTAAGAAAATTACACCCTAAGTATAAGATCCAACATAATCAAGGAAGACATAGATGATTTGATCCAACATAATGCCAGTTCAGTATACAATCATGATTTGTAACTAAAATGTTATGGGCATAAGCAACTAACCATAATAGTCATAGGCAATTAACCACAATAGTCCTAGGCAATTAACCACAAAATAGTCCTAGGCAATTAACCACAAAATAGTACTAGTCATGGTCTCATAGTTATGAATCATAGTCATAGGCAATAGTCTTATGTTCACAGTCATAGGCATAGTCTTATGTTCATAGTCATAGGCAATAGTCTTATGTTCACAGTCATAGGCATAGTCTTATGTTCATAGTCATCGGCAATAGTTTTATGTTCATAGTCATAGGCATAGTCTCATCGGTAATTAATCACAATAGTTCTTAATTAGGTCCAAAGGCATATACAAGCACAAATTCAAATGAAAGGATCAGGCATGCTCTTATATCCATTTAATTTCATGCCACAAATAGATCTAGACGTTCAAATCTAAAAAGTAACTGAATTACATTAATCGGTTTCAGAAAAGATAATCAAATAGCGTTGGTGATTTGCTATGATTTACATGGCGTTGCTCGTAACCATTGAATTAGCCTTTGATTCCCTTCTTAAAGCTTTAATCTTGATTTGAATCTCCAATTTTCAATTCCTAGTCGTAGTCTTCAAGAAATAATCTTCGTGTTTTATTTTAATTTATTTATAATTTAACTTGAAGAAGAAGAAGAGGCCATGTCCATCAAGAATTTGTGCAACATACGGTTAGAGAAGAATGGTGTAAAGAGAATGAGGCTAGGGGGCTGTTTATATAGGTTTAGAGTCATGAATCTGGTCATGAAACGAGTCTAAATACATCAGAATGCATCAGGTTCAAAAACTGGGTTTCGGCACCAAGTTTGACCCCCAGGTCGACACTATGGTCGACCTGGTCCCTGGGAGGTCGACACTATGGTCGACCCCCAGGTCGACCTGGTCCTGGGCGGGAAATTTCCCGCCCAGCCTGTTCTGGGTTTTGAATTCGAATTTGAATTCGAATTTTCGAGCTGTTTTTTATTCTGAAAATCTATGAAACTTCGGAGGGTCATATTTTCCTCATACGGACTCCATTTCTCGAAAACTCGGACTCGTTTTCAAACAGAATTTCGAGATGAACGCAATGGCACAACCCGTTTCCCTTGATTCTTATTTTAAAATTTAATTATACTTTAATTTGCGAAACTTAATGTTACAGAATTACGGGGTGTTACAACGGGTTGCTCAATAAGGGTACCCGTAATATCGTGCGCTCTGAAACAACAATCCGGCTCTATCTACATGGGAGGCTATAAAACTGGGATGGAATAGGATCAAATGAAACCTGAGGTACCTGAACTCTACCATCTGCCAAATGAGGTCCCAAATGATCGGAGTTAACCCTCGGGCATAATCAGGACATCTAAGTCTACGTGGAGCGACTCTAGCCTAATAAGAATCATAATGTCCAGCAATGAAGAATGGGCCAATGTCAACCCAACCAGCCCTCCGTAGGGCCTGTATGTACTGCATCCCAATCAACCTACCTCTACCAAACATCTCCTCGCAAGATAGCGGATCTCCTGGTATATGTAAATCGTGGCTGATCTGATACACACACCTCTCACCCAAATACCAAATAGGGATATATGTCGCGTGTGTAAAGCCACCCTACGAGTAGAAAGTGTATACGCAATCCCCATCGGGTGGCCGTCGACTATAACACCAGCCACTATCAAATGAACCAAATGTGAATTCCAAGGAGTGCGTATGAGATTTGTCCGACCCCGCATGTCAAGCTATGCTCTAGACTCCATCAAATCGTGATGTACACCCAGTGGAGTATTAGGTACGTAATGAATACGCTCCCGCCGTCTCATCCGCAGAAAGAACTGCTCACCTACCTGAGCAGCCATCTCTACCATGCGTGGATGCATGTTAGCCGTGAACTCATAATACCAAATGGGAAAAATGTACCAAAAGGTGTGCATCTCTCTAACGCCACCCAGCACAAATGAATCTAAAGCGGTGTACAGTGCACCTAGTATAGCTGTGCCCCAATCTATCGTACCAAGCCGATCCAACATAGTAAGCCCAGCTAGATAACCCAAGCGAACGGTACTTCTATGGTTCGAAAAAAATGTCGAACCAAACAAGTACATTAAAAATGCCCTAGTCACCCCATCTATAATCTCCGGTCGCTTCGAATAAGAAGTGATGTACTGCTGCAGATAAGTCAACGAAACTGCACCACTACTAATTCTGGCAGCATCAAAATTGAGACGACCCCAAATCCCGTTCTGACGGCGACAAGGGTTATCTTTGGAATATAACACAGAAACAGATAATAGCAGAACAAAATTAAATAAATACACCAGACAATGAACAATAGAATATACTGGATAAAGTAATCATCAGAGTTACACAGTATACAGGATCTTACTTAGTACAAATACAGTTCAGCTATACATAAATGTCTACAGCGGAAAACAAACAAAATATGTACAATAGGAGCTGAACAACATAAAAAGAGATAAATGATAGAATCCATCTTTAGCTCCAGCTATCCAGAGAAAGAACCAGCTAAACCTGAATACAAGGCTGCCCGTGAAGAAAAAGGGGCACCCGAGTTTGAAAGTGAAACAAACTACGAGTCAGTCATGGGACTGGTATGAGAAATCTACTCAACACATATATAATTTGGCTAATCACAGGACCACGCCACTTTCGTGGAACGGGTTTACTCCATTGGATTGCCAGTGCTTTAAAACAAATCTTTCTTTTAAACATCGCTATGCTTTTTATAAAAATGAAGCTGTTATAAGACTCAGTTCCCATCACACAATGCAACGCAAACCGGAGGATAGAGTTTTACCTTATAATGGCCAAAATATGATTAATACGAATAAAACAAAGGCATTTGATATTGTTACTAGTGTTTATACGCTTTGAAAACAATTTCAAATCATAACTATCAATCATAGACGGCATGGGTACCATATATCATGTCGCCATATATATATACAATCAAAACCGCACGATGTCATATTTGAAAATTGGATTTCCGTCATGAACCAAGGAAAAAGATAGTCCTAACCGAATTCGAGACGCTCTAGCCCGCCCCTCAGGCAAGTACTCAGTCAAGCCTTTGGATCGCCAGGGCCGGTCCACCGATGTGGATTAAAATTCCTGAACACTGCGTTTCCCCACCCTTTGGGGTGTAAATGAGCCAACGAGTGGCTCCATCGGACCCGGATCGTCCAATCTAACCGAGGCGCCTCGCAACAGCAACAACCACACAGGTGAAAAGTATATAAATGTCAGGGCTGGTAGGTCACTGACACCACCCTAGCTAGAAAGAAACGCAGGCCCTCCCTGATGTCCTCTCCCGTTTCTGGTCCATACCGGGGTGTGAGGCTCGCGAATTCACGTGATACACAAAGCTATGCCGCATAGGCGGTGCTTTGATCATCACCACAAGACTTTGCTTTTCAACAGAAGCCCTGATCACTGCATCTTAGCATGCCACACAGGCAATTCATGCCATGCGACTGATGTCCATCGATATACAACCTCTGAGCTCGTGCGTTTCAGAGAAGGTCGTTAAGCAAAAGAATAAATTCTCTACCGCCAAACTGATGTATATTTAACAGAGATCAATCAACACAGAATAAAATCCAATGTCAGACACACAATCCATTTACAGGTCCGTTCTGGGTCTGAATGAAACCGGAGGCACTAAATACCTCGCAAACCCATCGATCACCACGTACGTCTGAACGATCACCACTCATTATCTGTATTTCGGGATGCCTCCCAATCAGGACCTCGGTTACCATCCAAACGAGGTGAAGATCTCTGGTCTTCGACCACCGTCTTCATCTTTGATTTCTTATCGTCGGCCAATTATTTGAAATGAGAATTAACTCGGCCTTTTCAAATAATTCACGTATATTTAGAATTTCAAATCAATTTATTTCAATGGTTAAATTATTCGACAACACCAATTTTGTTCTTTAATGTAATTTTCACACCAAACACATTCAACCATCAAATACCACATAAATCGAGCAAATTCAGTTTATTTTCATTCCATATTGTTTATGGTATTTTATAACGATTTATCGCTATTTTTATTTATTTTAAAATAGCCAATTTATTCAAAACGACGCTTCGGGCCATAACGCGGCCGTGGCGCTGTTTTTCTTCAGATTTGATTTACACATATATGGAAATCTAACCGTTGGATCTTCACACAATTTACATCATTAGAAAGGTTTTTTCAAAACGAATCCAACGGTTCCAGTTTCGTGAAAATCCGACGGTCGGATCTCCCGGTACAATCGTTTGAATTTTCAATTTCAAAATACGAACTGCAGCGTCGTTATTCGATTAAATATAATTATATTTATATTTATATATAAATATAATCGTTTCTGGTGCTGTTTTTCTTCACATTTGAATTAAACATTCCAGACAATCCAACCGTTGGATTTTTACAAAGTTGGTGCCGTTGGAAAGATATTTCCAAGGCGAACCCGACGGTTGCGGTTTCGGGAAAATCCGATGGTCGGATCTCCCGGTACAATCGTTTGAAATCACGGTTTTAAAATACGAACTGCGCGGCCATGTTTCGTTTTAATTTTATTTATATTTATATATTTATATAAATATAGTTCATTCAACAATTTCAATATCGTTTTCACTTCAAATATTTCACTAACGCCTTAAAATTTTGGAAAATTTCGCCATAACCTCCTTTGTACGGGAGGGGCTAGGAAAATTCCCAAATATCCACACGGGCGTCTCATGTCGAAAAGAAAAAGCCAAGCGGCTAGCCAACAGGCTCATAAAATCATCACCCAAACAAAACAGTAAATGTGTACCTATTTGTCGGGCACAAAATTTTATTCTTCTTCTCTAGCCCCTTTGCTATAACATGTTCAATAAATATGCATGTACATATATATAGTTCTTATCATTTATCATTTTCTATTCAACTTCATATTTGATTCCATTTGGTTTAAAAACACCATTCATTCTAATGTTACATGTATAGGCAAAAATCATATCATCAGCTAATTAACTAACATTTCATCTCATATATAATTTTTGAACGAGTGGCTATTTTTAACACTTCACATTTCAAGGATTCATGTATAATAATAAAAATGTGATTTTTATTGTAAAACGGTTCATTTCAAAACACTATTATTTTATATAGTTTATATAGGTGATAAATATAGGATTTTTATCATAAAACAATTTATTTCAAAATACTATTATTTTATATAGTTTATATAGGTGATAAAAATAGGATTTTTATTATAAAACAATTTATTTTAAAATATGAATACCATTCAACACATGAATTTCTAATCAACGAATGAATATTAATTCAACACATGAAGGTTTTCTATAGTTTCTATATATAGATAAAAATGTGATTTTTATATTTAAAACACGAATACCATTCAACACATGAATTTCTAATCAACGAATGAATATCGATTCAACACATGAAGGTTTTCTATTCAATGGATAAATATAGTTTCAGCAAATGAAAATAATTCAAACACATGAATATTATTCAAAATTTCGGCAGCATAACGGCAGGGTAGTTAAAACCGGGACTGTCCCTAGTACGGCTCCTCGCTCTACCTTAAAACCTCGCGGTTTTTGACAATGGGGATCATGCATCTAGTTCGCACGCAGGCGGCATGTATATATTTATTTCATTTCCACAAACTAATCCTATGTGGTTTCAACCAAATATTTCTCAACCACAAACGGGTATTTTTCAACCACAATCAATCAATATCAACCACAAACAATCCCAAACAATCATTTGCTATCAATCAATTTTCACACCAATCACAATCAATAAATATCGTCCATGGTTTGTGGACGAGGGGCGTATATATATATATATATATATATATATATATATATATATATATATATAGCAATTCACTTTTATATCAACACATATAAAATTTTTACAACGCATATACAACTTATACATCGAACATACAACTTATACAACGCTTATACATGAGGTGTACAACGCTTATATAACTCATACGTCGACCATATAATTTATACATCGTCGTTTTCCATATTGTTTTTAAATCAGAAATCTCACATTGAGTTCCACTCCACCAAAAATAGCAGAAGGCTCAGAAAAGTATGCGGTCTCTTCTAAAATGTAGAAGACGTCCAC
Organism: Allium sativum; assembly: GCA_030737875.1. NCBI lineage: Eukaryota > Viridiplantae > Streptophyta > Magnoliopsida > Asparagales > Amaryllidaceae > Allium > Allium sativum. Next base: position 23,852,668 of record CM060923.1, on the reverse strand, counting down.
ACGATCACGATGTTTCCTGTTTCATCGAATTTCGTTAGCACACGAAAAAGATATGATTTTTCAAAGTTTGCAACACTTTAAAGCGTCAAGACAGTTCAAAATTGATAACAGCCGTAACTTGCCTTTTATGTTCGAAACTAGGTTTAGCAATAGTTTTCAATCCGCTGCACTTGGTCAAGATCCAACCATACCACGACGTAGGGCGTCGTGAGGCACGCCTATCGATGCCAGGTAGGCCCCACTCGGTTGCAGGCGGAGGGCGTGGCGGGGCTTCGACGGCGTCAGGTTTGGAGGGCCAGATCTCGTCGACGGCTGGACGATGGAGGTCGAGGGTGGCACGGAATTGTAGAGGGGAGAGAGAGCTTCGAAAAGTTGAACTGGGTTAGGGGTCACCGATGAATGGATCGGCCGGATTTTGGCCAGGAAGAAGGAAGCTTCCTTCGCTGTCGATCGCGTTTAACGGGGGGGAGGGTTTCGTTTTTTTTTATTGTTTTTTTATGAAAGAATTTTCCTATTGGTCGATATATATATTTATTCGAAAATTAGGGTTTTCTCCCACCAACTCGAAATCAAACCGAACGACTGTCGTTCCTAGCGTTTTACCCCCATTCCGAACACAATGGGATATGTTTCGCAGGCCCATTCGACTGTTTTAGTCAGTTTTCCTTCAAATTAAAATATATAACATTCAATATTTAATTTGAACGTACATTTCAATTTGCCAGGGCCACAAATTGATTCGAAAAATTCCAGAAAAATAAATCTAGCTAAGTTTTGACGATACGGTCCTAACAAAACTAGTTTCATCGAATTTTGAGACCGTTTGCAAAAAGGCCCATTTTTGGTCGATCCAATTTAACTGTAATTGACCAAAACACATTTTCCTTTGCCACGCTCACATATTAGCTTCAAAAATTATGAAATTTGAAACCTAGCGATAACTTCACATCACGGATCCAACCAAAGTGGTTTCGTCGAATTCCGAGGTCGTATGCAAAATGGCCAATTTCAAGGGCTATATAAATTCCATAGCGACCTTTCTGAAAATTCATTCGGCCATAACTTTTGCTTTCCGCTATGAAAATTCGATTTTTCAGATTCGTTAGAAAGGTATTCACTAACAGATTTAAATATTTTTGGTTTCACTAAAATCCGTTTTGTTTTGCACCCGGTACAGTCCGACAAAGTTAGAATTCAATTTTTGAAACTGCAGCGCCATTTCAGGCCTTGTTTATAATTATTATTAATTATTTTCGATTTCAATTGTCGATTCAAACTCACTTTTCATCTCAATTATTTAAAATATTTATTTTAAATATTTAAAATCCATTATTTATGCCAATTTAAAAATTTTAAATTGGTTCAGATTTTCTGGGTCGTTACAATCTCCCCCACTTAAAACTTTTCGTCCCCGAAAAGGAACAAAGTCGAAAGTGGTTTGATAAATCTACAATCACACAACACAACCAACAATCAAATCGTTTTAACCCTTCAAAAATATACTGATCAACTTCTATTCTCTTTTCAAAATCATTCAGACTATAGAATTTAAAAGTGCACATCCATGAAAGAAAATAACAACAGAGTAGAGAATTAAATGGTAATGCAAAGTAGGGTAAATGTACCTTGCACCGGAGTCAATCAGAGATTTCTACTCGGCATCTGGGATAGGCTTTCTGAATGCTCTCCTCAGTTTCCCAAGTATAATCTCGCGGATCTCCACTCCATTGCACTTTGACTAAGTGAACCTTCTTGTTCCTCAATTCTTTGGTTTCTTTGTCGATAATCTTTAGCGGCTCTCGTCTCACAGCTAATTCTGGGGTAATTTCAATATCCTGTTGAGCTGCTTCTTCCACGATCAAGTCTGGATCATGAACGTGCTTTCGAAGTTGAGATATATGAAATACATCATGAACTTCAGGCAACCAATCTAGCAATTTGACCCTATAAGCGAGAGTTCCGATCCGTTCCCGAATAGGAAACGGACCAATGAATTTGGGCGCCAACTTTCCAGTTTTACCGAACCGGATAACTCCTCTCATCGGCGATACCTTTAAATATACATAGTCGCCAACTTCAAAGGATATATCTCTTCTTCTTCTATCGGCATAGCTCTTTTGTCGGCTTTGAGCGGCAAGTAATCGCTTCTTAATGAAATCGACTTTGTCGGCAGCTTCCCGGATCATATCAGGGCCCAACACAAGTCTATTACCGGGTTCGACCCAACAAGCAGGAGATCGGCACGGTCTACCATACAATGCTTCGAATGGCGACATTGTCAGACTCGCCTGGTAGCTGTTGTTATAAGAGAATTCAGCCAAATGCAGATGGTCTTCCCATGATCCACTGAAATCCATAACACAAGCCCGCAATAGATCTTCTAAAATGCGATTCACCCTCTCGGTCTGACCGTCTGTCTGAGGATGATAAGCGGTGCTCAAGTTCAACTTCATTCCCAGCTCGACTTGAAATGCTTCCTAGAATTTGCTAGTGAATATTGTATCTCTATCACTGACTATACTGAGCGGCGCTCCATGTAGTCTAACTATTTCCCTGAAGTATATCTTCGCCAGACTCTGAGCAGTTCTGTTTGATCTAACAGGTATAAAATGGGCGGTCTTCGTGAAGCGATCTATGATTACCCAAATACTGTCGTCCCTTTTCTGGTTCTGAGCAAACCATCAATGAAATCCATAGAAATATGTTCCCACTTCCAACCCGGAACTTCCAGCGGTTGTAATAATCCAGCCAATTTCTGTTGGTCACTCTTGACTAGCTGGCAAGTAGGGCATCGGCTAACATATAAAGAAATGTCCCTCTTCATCGACTTCCACCAGAAAGTGCATTTGATGTCATTATACATTTTGCTTACTCCTGGATGGATACTGAGTTTTGACTTGTGGCATTCATCCAGAACTTCTTTTCGAAGCTCAGGAATGTTAGGGACACAGATTCGACCTTTAAGCCTTAAAATACCATCATAATCTACTTGAAAACTCGAGGGTTCGCCTTGTTGAATTATCTCTCTGATCTTCTGAATGAAGTGATCATTCTCCTGAAGAGCAGATATTTTATCTATCAATGAAATCGTGATAATAAAGCTGGCGATCATTACATTCTTTCGGCTTAACGCATCGGCCACGACATTGGCTTTCCCTGGAGTGTATAAAATTTCAAAGTCATAAGCTGCAAGAAACTCCAGCCAACGTTGCTGCCTCAGATTTAGGTCTTTCTGAGTGAACAGATACTTTAACGACTGGTGGTCTGTAAACAGTTCAAATCTCTCACCCAGAAGATAGTGCCTCCAGATTTTCAAAGCGAACACAATAGCCAATAACTCAAGATCATGAGTTACGTAGTTCTTCTCGTGTGGCTTCAGTTGACGGCTAGCATAAGCAATCAATTGACCCCTTTGCATTAACACTGCACCAAGGCCTTCTCTAGAAGCATCAGTCCAGACTTTTAAATCTTGGTTGCCATCGATGATGGTTAACACTGGAGCTGTCGTTAGTCTTAACTTGAGCTCTTCGAAAGCCTCCTCACTTTCTGGAGTCCATTTGAACTTAGAGTGCTTCTTCGTAAGCTTTGTTAAATGACCAGATATCTTCGAAAAGTTTTTAACGAACTTCCGGTAATAGCCAGCCAAACCGAGAAAACTGCGGACTTCAGTGGGGGTACTGGGCTGTTTCCAATTCTTAATAGCTGTGATTTTGCTTGGATCCACAACAATTCCTTCTTTCGATACAATGTGGCCCAGAAATTTCACTTCATCTTGCCAGAAGATACATTTGGAAAATTTGGCTTTTAATACATTCCGCCTCAGAATTTCTAGAACCTGTTCCAGATGCTTTTCGTGTTCGGCCTTTGATTTAGAGAAGATTAGAATATCGTCAATGAAAACCAGAACAAATTTATTCAATACTCCTCTGAATACCCTGTTCATTAGATAGACGAAATAGGCTGCAGCGTAACACAAGCCGAACGGCATTACTAACCACTCGTAGAATAAGTCGGGGCCTCTGAACGCTGTCATTGGAACACACTCTTCGGCAATTCGAAGTTGATGGAAGCCTGTAGCTAGGTCCATTCGTGAAAATACTTGTGCTCCATTTAATCGATCCAACAAATTATCAATCCGCGGCAATGGATATTTGTTCTTTATGGTCTGTTTGTTCAAATCACGATAATCCACACATAGACGTAGAGTACCCTCAGATTTTGGGACAAATACCACTGCTGCACCCCAATCAGAGAAACTGGGCCTGATCAGACCCTTCCATACTAGCTGTCGTGTTTGATGGTCAAGCTCTTCTTTCTCTTTCAAGGACATTCTTCGAATAGCGTGAACTACCGGCCTTGCATTGGGAATCAAAGCGATCTTGAAATCTATTTCTCTCTGCGGAGGTAAGCGAACAACTTCTTCGAACACATCCGCATAGTTCTTGACGACAGGGATATCTTTGATGAGATCAAGAATATTCTCTGTAACTTCAGGGATATTTTCTATTTGGGCTGGAGAAACATTTAGAGCTGCCCAAAAGTCTTTTCTATTAGCTTTCTGCCCTTCACAGGGAATGGTTATATAACCACCCGATTTTATCTTTGCCCTTACAACTCTCTCGGCGCATCTAACCTCTGCCTCATACTTGGTTAGCCAATCCAATCCCAGAATAAGATCGAATTCATTAAAATTCATGACCATAGAGATAGTAGGGAATTTATAGCAGGAAAAAGAGACAGGTACTACACAAGCCCAACTGAGACCGATGGAACCCCCGACCGGATTCTGGACAGTCATTGGTTCTTTGAGCTTCTTCACTTTTAAATTCAACTTCTTGACTACTCCCTTTGCTATAAAGCTTTGTGACGCGCCAGTATCAAATAGTACTTTAACTGGAATGTTCTTGACATTGAGCGTGCCTTCTAAAACATCAGCCCTTTCTTGACTAGCTGAGGGCTCGGAAGTCTCTGCCAATTCATTTATATGCACTGTTTCAGATTTCTCTAAGAGCTGGCACTCCCATGCAATATGACCTGCTTGGTGGCACTTATGGCATCTCCTTTCCCCATGTGGGTTCCTTGGTTTCTTAGTGGGCTTAGATCCACTTTTTCATCGTTTGTTCCAAGATTTGAAACTTATCGCCAAATGTCCTTTTCTATTACAGCTTAAGCACGTGGCGGTCGTATTCCCAGATTCGGCCCTTTTTCTCTTAGCACTGGGCCTCTTATTGACCTCAGACCTCGTACTGGCTTCAGGAATATCAGTTTCCGACTCTTCTTTGTCACTACAACAAACTTCTTCTTCGTCGCGCAACATTCCTTTCTTATGGAGATCTTCATACTGATAAGCCATGTATATCATTTCAGAAAAAGGAAGCTTCACATTCCTCATTACACTATTCTGATATCTCCTTTGCAGGCCATGGATAAATCTCAGATTTTTCCTCTTTGGGTCTTGAATCAGATGAGGAGCAAAGTGAGCAAGTTCGTTGAATTTCTTATGATATTCTGGGATGGTCATATCTCCTTGTATTAGATAAGAAATTCATCACATAATCTCTCGGTTGCTTCGGGAGGAGTAAATCTTTCTAAGAAAATCACTTTGAATTTGTCCCAGGTGATATCACCTTCTGGATTATCTTTGATGATTGTTTCCCACCAGATTAAAGCTTCTTCTTTGAGCGGCCAAGATGCTACTAATCTTTTCTGATCATCTCTCAACTGGATATGCTCAAAAATTCTTTCTGCAGAGCTCACCCAAGCTTGAGTCTGAATTATAGATTCATTGCCCGAGAACTGTGCTCCGTTCAGATTTTGATATCTCTTTAATAGAGCCTCTAGATCGGATTCGGCATTTCTCCTGTTTCTGACACTCATTTTTCTAGTACTTCTGCAATTAGTAGATCAAGTGTCAGGTCACAGAAAAGATATTTCAAAATATAGAAACAAATACTTCAAATGTAAATGTGTCTATCGAGGTGTAATTTCATTCTGCTTTACTCATACTAGGATATTGCTGATCCTATTTGTATAGAGTTACCCGTCCTAGAACACTACTGGTTCTATTTCTGACGAGTTCGTTCAAATGTTATATTCCAGAACTAAGCTTAACCAAAGCTCTGATACCACGTTGAGACGACCCCAAATCCCGTTCTGACGGCGACAAGGGTTATCTTTGGAATATAACACAGAAACAGATAATAGCAGAACAAAATTAAATAAATACACCAGATAATGAACAATAGAATATACTGGATAAAGTAATCATCAGAGTTACACAGTATACAGGATCTTACTTAGTACAAATACAGTTCAGCTATACATAAATGTCTACAGCGGAAAACAAACAAAATATGTACAATAGGAGCTGAACAGCATAAAAAGAGATAAATGATAGAATCCATCTTCAGCTCCAGCTATCCAGAGAAAGAACCAGCTAAACCTGAATACAAGGCTGCCCGTGAAGAAAAAGGGGCACCCGAGTTTGAAAGTGAAACAAACTACGAGTCGGTCATGGGACTGCTATGAGAAATCTACTCAACACATATATAATTTGGCTAATCACAGGACCACGCCACTTTCGTGGAACGGGTTTACTCCATTGGATTGCCAGTGCTTTAAAACAAATCTTTCTTTTAAACATCGCTATGCTTTTTATAAAAATGAAGCTGTTATAAGACTCAGTTCCCATCACACAATGCAACGCAAACAGGAGGATAGAGTTTTACCTTATAATGGCCAAAATATGATTAATACGAATAAAACAAAGGCATTTGATATTGTTACTAGTGTTTATACGCTTTGAAAACAATTTCAAATCATAACTATCAATCATAGACCGCATGGGTACCATATATCATGTCGCCATATATATATATACAATCAAAACCGCACGATGTCATATTTGAAAATTGGATTTCCGTCATGAACCAAGGAAAAAGATAGTCCTAACCGAATTCGAGACGCTCTAGCCCGCCCCTCAGGCAAGTACTCAGTCAAGCCTTTGGATCGCCAGGGCCGGTCCACCGATGTGGATTAAAATTCCTGAACACTGCGTTTCCCCACCCTTTGGGGTGTAAATGAGCCAACGAGTGGCTCCATCGGACCCGGATCGTCCAATCTAACTGAGGCGCCTCGCAACAGCAACAACCACACAGGTGAAAAGTATATAAATGTCAAGGCTGGTAGGTCACTAACACCACCCTAGCTAGAAAGAAACGCAGGCCCTCCCTGATGTCCTCTCCCGTTTCTGGTCCATACCGGGGTGTGAGGCTCGCGAATTCACGTGATACACAAAGCTACGCCGCACAGGCGGTGCTTTGATCATCACCACAAGACTTTGCTTTTCAACAGAAGCCCTGATCACTGCATCTTAGCATGCCACACAGGCAATTCATGCCACGTGACTGATGTCCATCGATATACAACCTCTGAGCTCGTGCGTTTCAGAGAAGGGCGTTAAGCAAAAGAATAAATTCTCTGCCGCCAAACAGATGTATATTTAACAGAGATCAATCAACACAGAATAAAATCCAATGTCAGACACACAGTCCATTTACAGGTCCGTTCTGGGTCTGAACGAAACCGGAGGCACTAAATACCTCGCAAACCCATCGATCAGCACGTACGTCTGGACGATCACCACTCATTATCTGTATTTCGGGATGCCTCCCAATCAGGACCTCGGTTACCATCCAAATGAGGTGAAGATCTCCGGTCTTCGACCACCATCTTCATCTTTGATTTCTTATCGTCGGCCAATTATTTGAAATGAGAATTAACTCGGCCTTTTCAAATAATTCACGTATATTTAGAATTTCAAATCAATTTATTTCAATGGTTAAATTATTTGACAACACCAATTTTGTTCTTTAATGTAATTTTCACACCAAACACATTCAACCATCAAATACCACATAAATCGAGCAAATTCAGTTTATTTTCATTCCATATTGTTTATGGTATTTTATAACGATTTATCGCTATTTTTATTTATTTTAAAATAGCCAATTTATTCAAAACGACGCTTCGGGCCATAACGCGGCCGTGGCGCTGTTTTTCTTCAGATTTGATTTACACATATATGGAAATCTAACCGTTGGATCTTCACACAATTTACATCATTAGAAAGGTTTTTTCAAAACGAATCCAACGGTTACAGTTTCGGGAAAATCCGACGGTCGGATCTCCCGGTACAATCGTTTGAAGTTTCGATTTCAAAATACGAACTGCAGCGTCGTTATTCGATTAAATATAATTATATTTATATATAAATATAATCGTTTCTGGTGCTGTTTTTCTTCAGATTTGAATTAAACTTTCCAGACAATCCAACCGTTGAATTTTTACAAAGTTGGTGCCGTTGGAAAGATATTTCCAAGGCGAACCCGACGGTTGCGGTTTCGGGAAAATCCGATGGTCGGATCTCCCGGTACAATCATTTTCTATTCAACTTCATATTTGATTCCATTTGGTTTAAAAACACCATTCATTCTAATGTTACATGTATAGGCAAAAATCATATCATTAGCTAATTAACTAATATTTCAACTCATATATAATTTTTGAACGAGTGGCTATTTTTAACACTTCACATTTCAACGATTCATGTATAATAATAAAAATGTGATTTTTATTGTAAAACGGTTCATTTCAAAACACTATTATTTTATATAGTTTATATAGGTGATAAAAATTGGATTTTTATCATAAAACAATTTATTTCAAAATACTATTATTTTATATAGTTTATATAGGTGATAAAAATAGGATTTTTATTATAAAACAATTTATTTCAAAATATGAATACCATTCAACACATGAATTTCTAATCAACGAATGAATATTAATTCAACACATGAAGGTTTTCTATAGTTTCTATATATAGATAAAAATGTGATTTTTATATTTAAAACACGAATACCATTCAACACATGAATTTCTAATCAACGAATGAATATCGATTCAACACATGAAGGTTTTCTATTCAATGGATAAATATAGTTTCAGCAAATGAAAATAATTTAAACACATGAATATTATTCAAAATTTCGGCAGCATAACGGCAGGGTAGTTAAAACCGGGACCGTCCCTAGTACGGCTCCTCGCTCTACCTTAAAACCTCGCGGTTTTTGACAATGGGGATCATGCATCTAGTTCGCACGCAGGCGGCATATATATATTTATTTCATTTCCACAAACTAATCCTATGTGGTTTCAACCAAATATTTTTCAACCACAAACGGGTATTTTTCAACCACAATCAATCAATATCAACCACAAACAATCCCAAACAATCATTCGCTATCAATCAATTTTCACACCAATCACAATCAATAAATATCGTCCATGGTTTATGGACGAGGGGCGTATATATATATATATATATATATATATATATATATATATATATATATATATATATATATAACAATTCACTTTTATTTCAACACATATAAAATTTTTACAACGCATATACAACTTATACATCGAACATACAACTTATACAACGCTTATACATGAGGTGTACAACGCTTATATAACTCATACATCGACTATATAATTTATACATCGTCGTTTTCCATATTGTTTTTAAATCAGAAATCTCACATTGAGTTCCATTCCACCAAAAATAGCAGAAGGCTCAGAAAAATATGCGGTCTCTTCTAAAATGTAGAAGACGTCCACACGATCACGATGTTTCCTGTTTCATCGAATTTCATTAGCACACGAAAAAGATATGATTTTTCAAAGTTTGCAACACTTTAAAGCATCAAGACAGTTCAAAATTGATAACAGCCGTAACTTGCCTTTGATGTTCGAAACTAGGTTTAGCAATAGTTTTCAATCCGCTGCACTTGGTCAAGATCCAACCATACCACGACGTAGGGCGTCGTGAGGCGCGCCTATCGATGCCCGGTAGGCCCCACTCGGTTGCAGGCGGAGGGCGTGGCAGGGCTTCGATGGCGTCAGGTTTGGAGGGCCAGATCTCGTCGACGGCTAGACGATGGAGGTTGAGGGTGGCACGGATTTGTAGAGGGGAGAGAGAGCTTCGAAAAGTTGAACTGGGGTAGAGGTCACCGATGAATGGATCGACCGGATTTTGGCCAGGAAGAAGGAAGCTTCCTTCGCCGTCGATCGCGTTTAACGGGGGGGTTTCGTATTTTTATTTTATTTTTTTATAAAATAATTTTCCTATTGGTCGATATATATATTTATTCAAAAATTAGGGTTTTCTCCCACCAACTCGAAATCAAACCCAACGACTGTCGTCACTAGCGTTTTACCCCCATTCCGAACACAATGGGATATGTTTCGCAGGCCCATTCGCCTGTTTTAGTCAGTTTTCCTTCAAACTAAAATATATAACATTCAATATTTAATTTGAACGTACATTTCAATTTGCCAGGGCCACAAATTGATTCGAAAAATTCCAGAAAAATAAATCTAGATAAGTTTTGACGATACGGTCCTAACAAAACTAGTTTCATCGAATTCTGAGACCGTTTGCAAAAAGGCCCATTTTTGGTCGATCCAATTTAACTATAATTGACCAAAACACATTTTCTTTTGCCACGCTCACATATTAGCTTCAAAAATTATGAAATTTGAAACCTGGCGATAACTTCACATCCCGGATCCAACCAAAGTGGTTTCGTCGAATTCCGAGGTCGTATGCAAAATGGCCAATTTCAAGGGCTATATAAATTCCATAGTGACCTTTCTGAAAATTCATTCGGCCATAACTTTTGCTTTCCGCTATGAAAATTCGATTTTTCAGATTCGCTAGAAAGGTATTCACTAACAGATTTAAATATTTTTGGTTTCACTAAAATCCGTTTTTTTTGCACCCGGTACAGTCCGACAAAGTTAGAATTCAATTTTTGAAACTGCAGCGCCATTTCAGGCCTTGTTTATAATTATTATTAATTATATTCGATTTCAATTGTCGATTCAAACTCACTTTTCATCTCAATTATTTAAAATATTTATTTTAAATATTTAAAAACAATTATTTTAGTCAATTTAAATTTTTTAAATTGGTTCAGATTTTCTGTGTCGTTACAAAAATGGGGTAAGAACACGAAAAACATGTTGGATGACTCATATAACTCATCAAAGGGAACCGGTCTGCGATCAAGATGACCAATCTCTATACCAGTCAGCATATACAAATCGACAGGATTGACACCAAGCTCAAAGTCAGAAAAATGGAAAGTATGTGTGGTCGGCCACCACCGCTCACATAGTGCATGTACCAAGGGTCTGTCGAATGACTTAATAGGTCTAATAGGTAGAAACTGACCAAAGGGACTAAGCTGCAGCCTATCCTTAATTGGAGCAGGAAGGTCGTCATAAAATGTAATGCATTTTGGCCAACTGCCTCTACAATGAACGTACTTGCCCTACATATAACGAAATAAGCAATGTTTTTCAATTCAATAACACCTACTGAACTCGTACGAAGATATATCTCGCATAATAGTAGAAATCATAAACGTTTAAATTATACCTGTATCGTGGACAAATTAGTATCAGCTCTGTGCTCGTAGCCCTCTGGAAGATCATGAAGGACACGAAGCTCATCAGCTATTACACCAGGGGCCAGAGGTGTGTGCAATGGACCCATTTGCTCGTCTGACATCCTCGGAGCAACTCTCCTTCCAACTTTAATGCTTCGTGGCGGCATTTCGACTCAATTTTCTATTAAAAACAAATTAAAAACGAAGCGTTGAAGAGGAATGAAATGAAAAAAAATGGCGGGAAAGGGTTTTTGTAGACGCCAGAATTCTGGCTCCTACTTTCTAGGCACCAGGATTCTGGCGCCTACTTTCTAGGCGCCAGGATTCTGGCGCCTACTTTCTAGGCGCCAGGATTCTGGTCCTGGCGCCTAGAAAGTAGGCGCCAGAACCACTGGTGCCTACATCCCAATTAAGGGCTGAATATTCAGGTCCCTGAATATTCAGCCCTTAATCGACTAGAGATGCCCTAACATACCCATTCAACCCATCGTCTCACTCCTTCCTAGCTCCCTCCCTTCTTCACAAAATCACCTCCGCGAGGTCGACAAAGCCACCACCTTGTAACACATGCACCCTATTGTGAAATGCGTTCATGACCCTCCACGCATAGCAATAGTAAAAGGTGCAGCAAAAAAAAGCACGAAATCCCATCAAAATTTGCTACTCCATTCTACTTTCTCCCCTAAGTTCAAATCTAGCATTCAGTTTGAAGATCGCTGATTATATGATCACATGAATCGAACCCTAACTCAACCAGACACAGCCTTGACTATCAAAACCTCCAAATCATAGCCGCCAACTTCCAAGACTGCTCCCACACGAAGATTTGATCAATTCAAACTCAAAGAAGCATGCTTTATATTTTTATGATTTTTGTTTGAATTTATTTTGAGTTTTTAAACTCACGTATTTTCTTTAGAACAGGCCGGCGGCTCATTATTTTCTCAGGGAAGAAAATAAAATCGAGGGAGTAGTTTAGAAGTTAGGATAACTATAGGTTCGGTTTTAATATATAATGATATTCACATGTGTTATCGCTTAACCATTATCACTCGCACCGTCGTAAATTGATGTGAAACTACAAATCCTACCATACTTTAACATGATTGCTAAATTGCTAAATGCAAATCAAGCTTACTCAATGCACACTAATAATATTGCCATTATATTCTTTGTATATATGAAATATTTACATAAAAAACTAGGTTATACAAAAAAGGGAAGGCTAAAGTTTTTTGTGTATTAAATTTTTACAAAAAAACTAGGTTATACGAGACTTTATCCATAGAAGTAGGAAGGATATTGTAATAATTTTTGCAAACTGCATTGAGTAATTTGATTTGCATTTAGCAACACCCAACTTTAATATTCCGAGTTTGATGGGATAATATAGGAAATTATGTTTGATATTTGAACTTGTGAAATTAAAAGAAAATGAGAAACATCAAGAAAGATTCAATGAGTTTAAGAGACTTATGGCAGTAACTAAAATTTACTGAGTTTACTGACTACTTAAGATTTTTAGTATATTTTGCTAATTTATTGATTTTGTCGTGTTCAATGTGTGTTGGCGTAAGAATTATTTATCTGCATATTTATCGGATATTTAAGGTAGACATTTAATCTAAGATGTAATTTACTCTAATATTATTTTCTGTTGTAATATATATATTTTTAAGGATGAGACACGTAAAGCCTATAAATAGAGAGCTTATGTATGTTGTAAAGGGATCTGTATGAATAAAAATGTCTGCTCTCTCTTATTTTCTTGTGTTCTTCTTTTTAGTTTATAACACGTTATCAGCACGATTTTGTTATTTTAAATCAACAAAATTCGATTTTTGTTTTTCTCCGTGTACGTTATCACCTGCCATTTATGTTCAAATATTTGTTTTAATTTTTTTTATGAAAGAGTCTGAACTTTAATCGGTGTACCGTTTCTTTTGCTACACGGTATTACTTTTTATCTTGTGACTAACGGTGCTATTTTTATGTGTTATCTTACCTACTTACCCGGTCTACCAATATTCAGGGATATTTTTTTTCCTTTTGCTTTATAAGAACTATCTGCAGTTTTATTTACGCACAAACAAAAACTCTTCAATACAAAACACTGTAAACAAAAGCTACTCTTCTTTACCATCTTCGCTTTTGTAAATCAAGGTGAATAACGCATTGCTGTTTTTCTATTTGCACCAACTTCTACTCAGCATGGTCGGTGCTTCATACCAACTTTGTTGAATTTTATCTTATTCTTATTTGAACTTTTCATATGGAATATTTTGACAGTACTGTATTCCTGATTTTTGTTTGGATCTAAATTATCTATTTTTCTTCATGGAATCTTCATGTTTCCATTTCATTCAGTATTCAAATGCACAATATAATTTTTTTCTCTGATTATATGTTAACTGAAGTTAGTAAATTATGCATTAAGGATAACGTTCTCAGTGCTACTTTTTGTACATGATATTTAACTATCAACCTAAGTTTTGTTTGAAACTTTGGTTATATTTAACATGTTACTTACATGGCGCATGAGTTCAAGGCAAGTTGGTTTGCTTGATTTTTATTTTTACAGCATGTTTCATTTCCAACGTGGTATGATAATTAAAAGCAAGTGGGTATGGTAATGTAGAACGTCCAATGTTGTGATTGATAATGAATTTGCTTCAGCATGAATGTCCTGTGATGTGTACCCTTAACAATGATGTTGCTTATATACAGTTTTTCATGGTCAATACTTTATTTATTTATTTATCGTACAATTCATTTAGTGTATTTTTTTTAATGTAGTTCGCAAAATGTCGAACATCGCTAAGCTTGAATTTAAAGCATTGGACATTTCTGGAGACAATTATTTGTCATGGATACTGGATGCTGAGATTCATTTACAATCTCAGCGCTTAGAGAACGCCATTAAAAATGGCAATAATACGTCCCAGCAGGACAAAGCAAAGGCCTTGATATTTTTAAGACGCCACATCCACGATGATCTAAAATCAGAATATTTAACTGAAAAAGACCCTCTCCACCTATGGAACTCCCTGAAGGAGTGATATGACCACTAGAAGACGGTCATACTTCCAAATACGAGATAAGAGTGGTTGAACCTGAGGTTTCAAGACTTTAAAACTGTAAGGGAATATAATTTCTCCATATTTAGAATTACTTCTAAACTGGAATTATGTGGAGAAAAGGTAGATGATGCGCAAATGTTGGAAAAGACTTTCTCCACATTTCATGCCTCGAATGTGCTCCTGCAGCAGCAATACCGAGAGCGTCATTTTACAAAATATTACGAACTCGTTGAATGTCTATTGGTTACTGAACAAAACAATGAACTGCTTCTTAAAAACCACTCCTCAAGACCAACTGGTTCAGCTGCATTACTTGAAGTTAATGCTAACTTTGCCCACTCCGGAAGAGGTCGTGGAAGAGGCAGAGGAAGAGGTAGAGGACGTGGTCGTGGACGTGGACGTGGATACAACCCAGCAGAGGTGGTTACAGTGGTTTTTGGGGCAACAAAACTACTGATTTCAAAAAGCAGCAAAAGAAAAATGAGCCTGAAAACAGTAATAATTCAGCTGTAGAAAATAAAAAAACATTATGAGGAAATTTGCTACAGATGCGGGCGCACTGGTCACTGGCCACGCACTTGTAGATCATCAAAGAAAACAATCGAAGAATATCATAAATCGAAGAATATCGAGACAAATAATACTGAGGGATTGTCCGATAACACTGACCTGAAGTTAGATGATTTCTTTGAAGACTATGATTGGAATTTGTTCAGCGATGAAAATTTGAATGCAATATTCGAAGAGATGACTGAACCAACCAATAAGTAGTCTGAAGCTTATTATGTGATTTTTATGTTATTTCATTTCCTTCCAACATGTACTAGTTTGAAACTTTTGTTTATTTGTTTTTCCTTTTTAGTTTATTCTTATGGAATTGCGGAAATAATATGTAATGTTGGACATGATAATTAGTTTATTCTCATGGACATTTATTTATATTTATTAGTTTTTATTCAGTTATTGACTAGCTGTATTGTTTTTAATTCTTAAGGTATGGATTGACAATGTTTAAACAATGATATATGCCTGGTTGATAGTGGAACTACTCATACGATATTGAAAAACCCGAAGTTTTTCTCTGAATTATCTAAAAATATTTCATATAAAGTTTCAACTATAGTTGGTTCAGCCAATATAATTGAAGGGTCCGGAAGAGCCCATATAGTGTTACCAAATGGTACACATATATTCATTCAGAATGCACTATATTCAAGCAATTCTAAAAGAAATCTGCTTAGCTTCAAAGATATAAGAATGAATGGATATCATATTGAAACTATAAATGAAAACAACAAAGAATATCTTTGTGTTATTTCTAAAATTGAAAGCCAGAAGCTTATTTTAGAAAAATTTGGTGCAATTTCAACTGGATTATACTTTACCAAAATTGGCATAGTTGAATCTCATTTTATAAACATGAGCCAGAAGCTCACAAATACAAAGAAATTGATTCTTTGGCATGATCGTTTAGGTCATCCTGGTTCAACTATGATGCGTAAAATTGCCAAGAACTCAAATGGGCATGATTTACCAAATCAGTTGAATTTACCAAATGATTACATGTGTAGATCATGTGCACTAGGAAAATTAATTACTCGACCTTCATTCAGTAAGATCACCTCTGAATCTCCAGCATTTTTGCAAAGAATTCAAGGTGATATATGTGGTCTGATTCATCCCGCTTGCGGGCCATTTAGATATTTTATGGTGTTAATTGATGCATCAACTCGTTGGTTACATGTATGTTTACTATCTACTAGAAACATGGCATTCGCCAAATTACTTGCTCAAATAATTAAATTAAGAGCACATTTCCCCGATCATCAAATCAAATCAATACGGCTAGATAATGCAGGATAATTCACTTCTCAAGTATTTGATGATTATTGTTTATCACTGGGAATTGAAGTTGAACATCCAGTAGCTCATGTTCATACTCAAAATTGTTTGGCATAATCATTAATTAAGCGTTTGCAACTCATTGCAAGACCATTGCTTATGCAATCAAAGTTGCCGGTTACGGCCTGGGGACCTGCAATTTTGCATGCATCCAAATTGATTAAAATTAGACCAACAGCTTATCATCAGTTTTCACCATCACAGCTTTTAACTGGATCCCAGCCAAATATTTCACATCTACGAAAATTTGGTTGCGCTGTGCATGTACCCATTAATCCCCCACTTCGTACTAAAATGGGTCCTCAAAGAAGGCTGGGAATTTACATGGGATTTGACTCACCTTCAATAATTCGTTATCTTGAACCTCTTACGAGTGATGTATTTTCTGCAAGATTTGCACATTGGAAATTTGATGAGTCAAATTTCCCGCCGTTAGGGGGAGAAAAGACTGTTCCAGTAGAACGGCGTGAAATTTCATGGAATAATCCCTCTATGTTTCATTTGGATCCACGTACCAAACAATGTCAATACGAGGTACAAAGAATTTTGCATATTCAAAATATTGCAAATCAAATGCCAGATGCATTTAATGATGCTGCAAAAATAACTAAATCTCACATTCCAGCAGCAAATACACCAGCTAGAATTGAAATCCCCGAAGGACCAATAGCAGCAAATGAATCTAAAGTAAGACAAAAACGTGGAAGACCCATAGGTTCAAAAGACTTGGCGCCTAGAAAAAGAAAGTCTAATGAAAAATCATTAATTAGCAAACCTCCCGAAGAGGTTATAAATGATCCAAAGGATAAATCAAAAGAAAATCTCAATTCTCCTAAAATCAGTGAAGGAACTATTATCCCAGAAGAAATAATAGAAGCTTCCGAAAATAAAATGGTACCTAATAATAATGAGATCTCAATGTTTTATACGAATTATGGAGAAATATGGGATCGAAATAAAATAACAATTGATGATGTATTCTCATTCGCAGTAGCTACTGAAATAACTAAAAGTCATGACTATAATGAGTATAATGATAATGAACCGACTAGCATAAATGAATGTCGAAAAAGACATGATTGGCCAAAATGGAAAGATGTTATTCAAGTTGAACTAGATTCACTCCAAAAACATGGTGTATTTGGCCCAATAGAGAAAACACCAGAAGATGTTAAACCAGTTGGTTACAAATGGGTATTCGTTAGAAAACGAAATGATAAAAATGAAGTTGTGAGATACAAAGCAAGGCTTGTTGCACAAGGTTTCCTGCAGAGACCAGGTTTTGACTTCAAGGAAACATACTCTCCTGTTATGGATGTCATAACATTTCGATATTTAATAAGTCTTGTAGTTTCTGAGAAGCTTGATATAAGATTGACTGATGTTGTGACAGCTTACCTATATGGTAAATTGGATACCAATATTTACATGAAAATCCCAAACGGATATAAATTGCCTGAGGCAAAATCAATGTCAATGTATTCATTAAAATTGAGACGATCACTATACGGTTTGAAACAATCTGGAAGAATGTGGTATAACATCTTAGTGAATATTTAGTAAAAGCTGGATACAAAAACAATCTCATTTGTCCATGTGTCTTTATAAAGAAATCAGTAAAGGGATTTGCTATCTTAGCGG
This sequence comes from Allium sativum, assembly GCA_030737875.1. NCBI lineage: Eukaryota > Viridiplantae > Streptophyta > Magnoliopsida > Asparagales > Amaryllidaceae > Allium > Allium sativum. The sequence goes on along the minus strand of CM060923.1, from coordinate 23,834,523 downwards.
TATATGTTGATGATATAAATTTGATTGGAACTCCAGAAGAGATCAATGAAACAATAGATTACCTAAAACAGGAATTTGGAATGAAAGATCTTGGCAAAACCAAATTCTATCTTGGTCTACAGATTAAGCATAGTAAAAATGGCATACTAATTCATCAATCAAATTACATTGAGAAAATCCTGAAGCGTTTTCAAATGGATAAAGCATATCCACTTAGTACGCCTATGGTTGTTAGATCACTAGATATCAAAAAGGACCCATACCGATCAAAAGGAGATAATGAAAATGTACTTGGTCCAGAAGTACCATATCTCAATGCAATTGGTGCATTATTAAATTTAACACAATGCACAAGACCGGATATTGCATTTTCAGTCAATCTTCTAGCAAGATATAGTTTTGCACCAACTAAAGGACACTGGAATGGTATAAAACATATCATGAGATATCTGCGAGGAAACACTGATTTAGGCTTATTTTATTCTAACATAGGCAATAATCCGATTCTAGTTGGTTATGCTGATGCAGGTTACCTTTCTGATCCACATAAAGCAAGATCACAAACTAGATATGTGTTTACAAATAGCAATGTAGCTATTTCATGGAGATCTACAAAGCAAACATTGGTAGCAACATCATCCAATCATTCTTAAATACTAGCACTACATGAAGCAAGCCGAGAATGTATTTGGTTAAGATCATTAATCGAACATATTCAAAACACATGTCAACTTCCCTCAACTACAGAGAGATCAACCATCATTTATGAAGACAATGCCGCATGCGTAGCTCTGATTCAAGCAGGACATATCAAGGGTGATAGGATGAAGCACATTTCTCCCAAATTCTTCTTCACGCATGAACTTCAAAAAGACAATAAGATAGAAGTGAAGCAAATTCAGTCTCAAGAAAATCAAGCAGATTTATTCACCAAAGCACTTCCAAAATCAACATTTCAGAAGATGGTTTATAAAATTGGTATGCGTTGTTTGCATCACCAAACTATTTGAATAATGCATTACGAATCAGGGGGAACATATATAATGCTATAGTGTACTCTTTTCCTTCACTAATATTTTTCCCACTGGGTTTTTGTTAGTAAGGTTTTTAACGAGGCATTATTTTGATCTAGAAGTATCAACCCTCATTGGAACATTGTCAATATGTTACCTAGAGATGAAAATTTTACTCTTTTCCTTGTTTATGATTTTTCCCACTGGGTTTTTCATAAAAAGGTTTTTAATGAGGCAATCAATCTTATCATCTTTGCATACGCATATTCAAGGGGGAGTGTTGTAATATATATATTTTTAAGGGTGAATACACTTAATGCAAGGGACACTATTGTAATTGATGAGACATGTAAAGCCTATAAATAGAAAGCTTATGTATGTTGTAAAGGGATCTGTATTAATAAAAATGTCTACTCTCTATTATTTTCTTGTGTTCTTCTTTTTAGTTTATAACATTTTCAGAATTTTAACTTTAACTGAAAAAGTTCTTTACTATACATTTATTATGCAGAATACATATTGTTGTTGCCTATACTTCAAATAATTCGTTTTTAATTAATTTAAAAGTGCAACAAATATAAATATTATTTCAAATGGTACATTCAAGAACTCATTATTTTTAACGTGCTTCATTGCAATTCTAATCCAAAAAGCACAACCAGTGATGAGATCGTTTAATAACTCTAAAATTGGGCATGTTGTGATGGAAGCTGAGTTAAAGATATTTGCTTCTATAAATTTCAGTATTTCCTTTTATGTAAGGCGCCATTCTTATGCAGTTTAAGGACAAATCAACGATTCAAATGACTTTTCTGTCTCGTGGAAGCAATTAGGGATTCAACTCAAAGCCCATGACACTTCGAAGGGTTAGGGATTCAAATTTGAAACCAAAAGAGAGTTTCAAAGGCCAAACAGTCATTTCAGAGACCAGCATTAAATTTCTTTAATAAGCCTGAGCTGGAAGTACAAGATTAGTTCCAGGAGTATGTAAAAAACAATTCAAGGAAACTCAAAATAGTTCAATCTGGCTTGTTTTAGGTGGGCTCCAAGCATTTATTAGTTCAATATTCATATTCCTCAAATATAAAATACACAAGGCAGTTTATACATCCAATGTTATATGAAATAAAAAATATGATCAAATTATTAATCAGAAGTCAATCTCATTTGCAGTCCTTATTCTCCAATTAGTACAAAGTATGCAAGTTTAAGTCTCAAATCAAACGAAGAAAAAAGAGAACTTAAAAAAGAACTTCGTGACAGTCAGGGTGACTTCCTCTCCATCTAGATCCAAAACATAATCAAAGACAGTTCTTTTGGTGGATTCAGATTTTCGATCGGCCTTCCCTTCAGGCCGAAGATCAGATTCGCTACATGCAGCTCAAATGGGGTACCAAAATCGAGGTAATTCTACTTTCCCCAATGTTGAATTTAGGTCTAAATTTCTTGAATTAATTTCAAATGATAAGGATGTTTCGAATAAAATGAGTCTTTTGCAGTCAAGGGCTTGGATCGATGTCATCACGAAAAATAGATATGATAAGAAATCGATCAAGTTAGAATGTTTCGAACCATTGGTTAAAGATAACCTCAGATTGGTAGTAATTGATGAAAATTTGGTCAGTAAAGCTAGCGAAAGATGGATTAATTCTATAGCTTTTTACGTGCTTGGTAGTAAGCCTTATTTTCAGTTTTTAAAAGAGTGTATTGATTGAAATTGGAATCTTAAAGGTAAATATTGGTTATTTTCTAGGGAAAATGGTTTTTCATAATCAAATGTGAGTTAGAAGAAGAATGTGAACATATTTTAGCTTTAGGTCCATATTTTTACAACCAAAGACAAATCTTTATGAGGAAATTGCAATCGGGTATGAGTTCTCATGAATGTTTGCACTCTATGCCAATATGGATCCGTCTACCTAACTTAGAGTTAGATTTTTGGTCTCTTGAGGCTATTAGAAAAATAGTCTCCATTCCAGGTCACCCTATTAAACTGGATAACGTCTCAGAGGAAGTGGTTCGCATTTCTTATGCTAGAGTTTTAGTAGAGGTTAATACTAATTTCAAATTTCCAGAGTTTATCCCAATACAATGCTACAATGGGGAAATAATTTGGCAAAAGGTGTTATATGAATGGATGCCAATAACTTGTGCAAATTGTAGGATTTTTGACATTCTACCTCAGTTTGTAAAGCTTCAAAAGTTCGGGTTCGCAAAGAATCAAATGATACAACTAGTAGAATGGATATTGATATATCTTTAAAGGATCACCCTAAATCTATTGATAAAAATTCAGTTATGAATATAATGGAAAATGGGGATAATCCAGGGTCAGATAGTAACAAAGATATGTATAACATTCTGAATTTGGACCTATTATTATCTCATTTTAATGGAGCTAAAAATTTAACCCTTACAAAGGTCTTGATGTTCCTACTATCTACATGCAAAAAAATGTGTAAAGCAGATGATGTATGTGATAAAACTATTGGACTGCCTAATACTTTAAATGATGTGGAGATTCATAATGTGTCTAAAGATGATGGAAATGAAGGGTCTAAGTGTGATAATGTCAGCATTATTGACAAGAAAGTTGATGAAGGGAATTATAGCAGAGACGATGATCATGGCAGGGATAAAATTCTATCTTAGGTTTCATTAGATTCTCAGATTAAGGTACCTACTTATGATCAATCTCATTTAGAATTTAAATACCTTTAAGACAGGAGGATGGAAGATTCAGAATGCTGTTCTACCGGTAGTTATAAAAGAAGGATAAATAGATGCAAGGCTATTAAGGTGAAAGGAGACCCCTTGGTAGAAGACAATTCAGAATGGATAAAGCTTGTGTCTCACTTTAAAACTAGGTCAAAGTCTAAGAAAAATTGAGAAGAGGGAGCTAACCCAGGAGGTGTGATTAACGGGGGTATTTCCAAGAAGTAAAATCCTTTGCAGATGGAGTATTTCTTTGATATGGCTCTATTTTCTTGGTGCATGCAGTTGTAATTTTGAGGGCTTTTGCTTTTAGATGTTTTTGGTTGTTATGGTGATGGCTCAGTCAGTATGCTGGTAGTTTTTATTTTGAAGTCTTGATGTTTGAAGGTGATGCTTGTAGTTAATTCTAGGTGTCTTTAGATTGGCAGCAGCTCTTCTTTCTGCTGGGTTATTTTCTAGTGTTTTAAGTGTTTGTGCCTTTCTTGGCTTGGCTTTGGTGTATGTTGTGTATCATGGTGTTAAATGCATGCTGCATTTTCTTGTTATTTTATTTTTTATGTTGTTATGTCCTACTAGTTGAGCTAAGTGTGTTTTAGTTTGTACAGTATTCGTTTGGTGTGTGGTTGTCGTTTGTAACCATCTTGACCTTCTACTTGTACTTTGTTTTTATTGTAATATAAGTACCCGATTATTTTTTAAAAAAAAAGTCTCAAATCAATTCAGGTAGAATTTCCCCTAATTAAATTTAGTGTTTTGAATATAGGAAAATATGGAAAAGTGAAGAAATGACTGAGAGTTTATCTGAGAGATGACCTTTTATTTATGCCAATCCACCCATATTTATTGGTGGGATCCAATGTTGCTTCGAAGGAAGGTAGAAGTGGCCTTGGAAATCTGAGTCTTTCTAAAGATTTGGCTCAAATGGTCCCTTCTTCAGAGGGTATAACTTCGAAGGTTTCGGGTTCGAAACACCTTGTTTTTAATACTTTAATTTAAACAGTCTTCTACTCATCCTCTCATGCTCTAAAGCATACCGCTTCGAAGACTTTCGCCATGAAGTACTTCTTTGAAGACTCTAGATTAACTATAGTTGCTTGACCTCTGTTTCGAATGAATTACTTTAGATATCTTGCCTTCGAGGTGAATGGATTTGAAGGGATTTATTAAATGTGTCTCTTTTTTTTTGGAATCGTATGCATCGAAGGTAAGCTCTGAAGGCTTTAGTTTTGGATGAGCTTTCAAGAAATGTGATTCAAATGCTTCCATTATATAATGCGAGGCTATCATTGCAATGCTAATTATTGTTTTAAATCTTTCAAGAAGACCTGTTCTCTTTCGAAAGGATTTACGGCTTCATCACTATTTCGAACGCGCTTTAAGTGAAGCGAACTTAACTTGGCTATGATCCGTACAACCTGGTTTCGAGGATCGAATCCAAACATTCCGATATTAAAGTATAGTGACTAGTGATTTGAAGCTATTTGTTTCAAGTACTTAGTGCGGTGTCGCTTGGATTCACATAGTGGAGAGGCTTTAAGGTTGAAGCCCATTGTTCTATAGTTAATACATAAATATTTCGAAGTAGAGCTCGAACTCCATTGAGTAGATGATTCTAAGTCACGAGTACATTTTTCAGACGTGAAGCCTTTCTGGAGCAAAGCGAATTATAGTGTAACACTAGCCTCCACTTTATAGAGAGGAACCATTGATTTTTCAAGTCAATAATTACTAACATATTCTAGATGTTCATCCAACACATCTTTCTAGCTCGCTTCATCGATGCCTACTGTAATGGCCCGAATTTCAGTACCCTTTAAGTTGACTAATAACACCACACATTCAACCCAAATGACACAGAAATACGAATCATTAGTAGAAAGAAGTTAGAGGATGAGAAATAGAAAGAAAGAAATATTAGAATAAAAGAAAAAGAAGATCACAAACTCACAGCGGAACGAATAAAATATATTAGATAACATAAACTTTGAAATATAATTCAGTAACTTTGTATACATACCATCATCAGAGCAAAACAATTATTTTTGGAACAGTTATAACACCTGTTTCCAGATACGAACACAATACACAGCGGAAGAATATGATAGTCTATAGCTAACTGGTGAAGCCTTCTGCTTCAAGCTCCTCCAAGTGAATCTGTAAAATCCTGACTACTTGACTGCCCGTACAAATTTGGGCCCCCAAGAGTTTAGGGAAACAAAACAAAATAAACTCTCGGTCAGTCATGGGACTGGTGTGAGTAAACTCCAATCATTTGTTTAACTTTAAAAATCCTTTCGAAAGAAATGATAATCGTAAGACCGATCCACACATAAACACAGATGGTTTTTACCTTACGGTAACCCAAAATATTTTTGATATCAAATCCAGTGATATTATAATAATGTCTACATCAAATAAATAGAATCTAGCGGAACGCTTGCATCTCACGCTCCATATATAATATTAAATCAAAAAACGTAGGACGCTTATTGGAGATTGGATTTCCAACATGACAAGGTATGGAACCACCTTCCGATACTGTATCTCTAGAGGGGAATACACTGGGTTCAACAAGAACGTCTTGCAACCCGGCCCACACATGGCTGACCACTCATTTAACTTGAGTGTATCAAGCATATTATCACCAACGGTTGTGATCAGCAACCGTTACCGAAAGCATATAGCAACAAATAGAATAAGAAGCAAATGAAATTTCTCTAGATCAGGTGATAATACCCCTAATGGGAATGACCCACATGGCCATGCTGCCTGCCTGATTTCTGTCATTTTCCGATTGATGAGGGTTGAGGTCACGATTATCTTTCAGAACATAATTCCATCATTTACTTTGAATGTCACATCATCAGATCCTTCCATATACATTGTCCTGGGACTGGACAAACCGAAGGCACCATTCTATTATTCCATCTTGGGTAATTTCTACCTAGGATTAACAGAACAGCACTTGCACTTTACTCCGTCTTCAATTTTCTTCAGCATAAATTGATTCGTAACGCTTATGCCAATACAGAGTGGTTTTCAAAGAATAAATCTGATCCCGGTCTCTCCATATTGACAACGGAGGTATAAAATAAATCAAAACTTTGATAGTTGGTGATTTAATTATCAAAAAAACATCCATACAATCAACGGTCCTATTTCAAATTGGAAATTCTACCGATCAAGCATCAAACAACATTGGCCACTATTTAAATCAATTCCTTATTACGTTATCATTTCCAATTCCTATTTCCCATCTTTTGTGTCCTATCAAAACTCGATTTTCTCTCTCGGTTCTTGGAAAAATATTTCCAGTATTATAATTTCTTATTTTGAGAAAATATCTCTTATTCCAATTAGAAAACATTTCTAAATATTCACGACATCCTTATTTTCTATATTCAAAAAATATACCTTATTAATATCAGAAAATATTTCCATATTCCATTCCTTTGACCAATTCATTTCATTTTCTATGCATAGAAAATATCTCTTATTTTATTTGGGGAATCATTTCAAAATCCTTTAAATTAACCCGATGTTATAAAAACATTGTTATCATAACTCAAACCATTTAACATTATTAACAAGCCGTATTGCTAACCATTCTTCGCCATCGAACCTTAACCATTCCTCCATCAACCATGAAGTCAATCAAGTTGGGGTATAATTACCTCTCAGACCTTAATTAAACATCATTCTCAACTTTGAAATAGCCAAAGTTCACAACTTCAAACAAAAACCTCGTTTACGCGAATCTCAGATTCAATCTAAGAATCCACTTTTTTTTTGAAAAAACATTGAATATAATGGTAGCATTATAATCGTTGTTTCCAACTATTTAATTTATAAAACATTTATTTCAACGATAGCGTTACAATCGCTGTTTAGCTTTATAGAACATTTATTATAATAGCAGCGTTAAAATCGCTGTTTATATTTAAAAAACATCTATTGTAATAGTAGCGTTATAATTGCTGTTTTGAATAAAGTACCGTGTGCGATGCACACGCTTCCGTTGTTCATTTTTAAAAGATAGTCAAAATGTCTGGATTTAAACAATGCAGACATATACCATTCTGTTTGTCAAAACCCATAAGATAAAGGTTATATAAGGATAAAAATCCGCTTTCCACCTTCTTTACAACAAAACCTCTTTACGTGGATTTTATTTCAAAAATCCATTTATCAATGTTTAACACAAAACTATCTTATGTGTTTTCCTTTGCGTTTAAATTTTTTTTATTTCAATTAAAGTGCTTTTCTTAATTCAATTAAAGTCATCACTTTGGTTTTAAAAACCTGGTTTGGATTAATCACTTATACTAATTTCATTCCATTGAATTTTCTTTACTTAATTTAAAAATTAAGGCAAAGCCTTATTTAAATCTCTACATTTACCGACAAATCCCGTTTACAAATCTCATTTAAAACTTGGATTACAAATCCCTTTATGAAACTCTTATCACCTCCTTGATCAAACTATAATGCCACTAAATCATTTCTTAATTGAATCTCCAATTAAAATCATCGTTTTAATTATTATTAATTAAAGTAACAATTAATTTTATTATTTACTATAATAAAAATAGTTAACATTGCTAAAAATAGTATAATTATCACTTTTAAAAGCTTATTAAATAATAGTTAACTTTATTAACACTAACCACTTTGCTAATTACTTTAATTATAGTTAATCGAAGAGTAACTAATAATAAACACCCTTCGTTAAATTCAAATTAATTTCATTATCAATTAAAATGGTTAAATTTTTTTTGCCAACCGTACATATCAATTAACTATTAACCGACTTCCACTTTCGATATAAATTCAAATCTGAATTTATATTTCAATTGATTTCAAAATATTTTACTGAAATTATACACGTCGTTTATGAATTAATCATCTCAAATTAACTGTTAACATAGAATTCCATATAAAAAACCCTTTTAAAACCTTATCACGATTCTACATTTGATTATAAAATATCGATTTTAAGCCAAATATTAATTACACAATGATAATCCATAAATATTGTTTATAAATTTAATTACTTGTTTTATTCACTAAAACAAGTTTTTATCCTCAAATCTATTCGACATTCAATTTCCACCTTGGAAATAATTTCCTTTTTAAAGTGTTAAATTCCCTTTCTTTTATTTCGAAAATATTTTACGATATTTTCAATACCAATTCCTAGGGCCAGAGTAATTCAACACAGCATAATCAATCACAATATATATCACAGTAAATAACAAACAATAATATAACAGTTGAGGAATCCAGTTGGATCCCTCCAACCTGTTTCCCTGCATCCACAAATGTTAATCAACATCAATAATATTATTTCACATCAATATGAAATATCAAAACTAATAATCGATCAACGATGTAATCATATCAACCGTATCAACCAATTTTATCAACTAATTAACCAATCAACCATTGCGTAGTATAAATTTACTATAAATAAATTTAAAGCTCGTTTAAAAATATAAATGAGTCAGAGTTAGTGAGTTTACTCACCTTGTTCTGCACTTGATGAATCTTCTTTTGTTCCATTTTAAAATCAAACAAGCGTTTGATTTGTCTATGAAATTTCAGTTGCTCCGTCCTCAACCACGTCAGTTCCACAACGTAGATGGCGTTGACAGGTCCAATTCTGATACGAATGCACAGATTATAAACAATATAGGTTATATAATTTAATTAAACTAATAAATTACCTAAATAAATTATTAACTAACTTTAACGATGGTTAATTACCACATAACTCTCGATTTGGCATGCTAATTTTTTTTCTTTTTTTCTGTTTCAAAAATCTCGCCCCTGCTACTATGTGTCGCATATACCGCCCTGTACATCATCCTATTTCCACAAATATAGATTCCCTCTCCACCATTGATTCCCATTCTGAGAAAACACACTCAGTCTTTAAATCCCTCACCTAACCATTTATCTTCAAACCTTAACTCCAGCTTAACTCATCCACTCATTGTTTTTTTAATAATTAACTAGACCTACCCCTTTCTCTTCTCTTTCCAAGAGTGAACCCCATAACACGTTAATACCCACCACTGCTCTTAAATCGTCACCACCTGCTATTTCTAAACCAAACACAATCTACCATTACTCGCAACAAATTCAACTTGCTCAACTACCCAAAGAAAAACAACAATGTCTTAAATTCCTTAAATTCTCAGTCAACACACAAATGAAAAGCCTCACCAAACAAAAACCCCGTCCGTTCATCAATCCGCTACTAACCTCGGCTACAGTAAATGGAAAAACAATCGAGCCATAAGCATGAATCGGACTAATCAACCTCAACACCAATTATAATTTTTGTTCAACTTTCTGTAAAAAAAAAACCCAACTTCCTTTCGAAAACCAAACTTCTCAGTAATTGGAAATCCCCACTGACTTTCGCCATGCTACAGACAGAAGCAACGCACCTCTTTTCGTTCCATCACCGACATCATCCAAAACCACCGAGCCTTCCTCTGCTCTGGCCAGTTGTAACACCCCACCTCCGCTAGGGTCACTCTTTCGGGGGCACTAGCTTCTAGGGGGCGTTAGAACTGGGTAAGCATGCATAATGATATATCAAGGCAGAGTAAGATCATAAGTATATATATGTAAAACAGAGTAAGTGAGAATAAAACAGCGGAATATCTCAAACCATCTCAAAACAAGTCTAGTACATCATAAAGTCAACTGCCAAAATAAACATGTCTAGTACATCATAGACATAAATACTGAAATACATAGTGCTATCCCCAAAATAAAGATGATAAACCATAGCGAGCTCAATGTCCAGGCATACATGAGCTATCCAGCAAACAAGCAAGCGATCCAAGCTAAGCACCACTATTCCCTCCCTGAGAACCTGGGGGGGAAACGGAAGAAAAGAAGCGAAAGAAAACAGGTCAGTCAAAAAGACTGGTAAGCCCTACTACGATCAGTCTATAAACTAATAAAGCTAACATCATGATGGAAACTGAGATGAACATACTGGCAATAGATAAAGGTGTCATCACATAAAGAAGATTAGGGTTTGCACCACAGTGTACTAGCAAACTAACATAACAGGTATTGATCCCTCAGCCCAAAACTTTGGCCCAATAACATGAGGTGACCTTAATACAAGGCCCAGCCCAACGGTCTAGTCGATCGGCTCCCTATAAACCTAACACGTTAAGTGTTGGTGTCCATACGGCCCACATATGGTTGTAGTCAGACTGTGCTGGGTCCACCTTCGGGTGTATCAAGCCCTCGGGTGTCAACCCCATACACCTAAGCAATAATGCACAGTCTAAACCTACTAGTACCCGTGCCTCGAGTTTGTCCAACACCGGACTACGTGCACGTCCGTAGCCCGCCTGGACCCGCACCGTTGTACCACTCATCCGTCGCTTTGGTCGCTTACATCCGTCCAGTAATCGTGCCCCCGCCCTAGCCTAGCCTCTAGGGTTGTGAATGATACCAAACTGGGATTACTGCTGGAACAGACCACGTTACTAGGGTTTTCTAAGAGGGTTAAGTGTGGTTTAACCCCTCACTAATCATGGATTAAATTAGTTAAGTGTAACCAACAGTTCACCACTTAACCCCATTTAATCCCTCGTATCCCCCAAAATTGGTTAAGTATTAGTGGGCCATGACTTAACCCTAATCATGAGGCATTAATTAATTTAATGCACCCAACCTCTCACATTAGACCTTGTTGTGGTTACTAGTTAGGCCGGGCGGGTCCGGGTAGGTTTACACCACAACTTAGTCTAACCTCGGGTTTCACGTGCAACATGACCAACTACCCACATTGGGTCCTATTGCTTGTAGCCACTAGTTAAGCCGGTCGGTTCCGGGTAGGTTTATGCTACAAACTCAACCCAACCTCGAGTTGGCCACACTTATGTTTTCTAAGTGTCATGTCCACTTTATTTTCAAAACATCATTACAAGTTTAACAAATACTTGGGTAGACCTAACTTAATAGGTAAATTCTCAAGGGGTAGACCTAACTTAATAGGTAAATTCCCAACCTCATATTTTCATGTATTTAAGTTTTACCCAAACCCCCCAACGTCATTCCATCGCTTACATATTCGTCATAACGCATAAAGGATAGGAAGAGGGAACTTGGCACAACATACATGATGAATCTTACATATCATAATAAACATGCATAACATGTTGGACTTGCATAACTTAGCATAGTGAACTTGCATAAACATGCATAACTTGTCAAACTTGCAAATCATGGCATAGTGAACTTGCATAAACATGCATAACTTGTTAAACTTGCAAATCATGGCATAGTGAACTTGCATAAACATGCATAACTTGTTAAACTTGCAAATCATGGCATAGTGAACTTGCATAAACATGCATAACTTGTTAAACTTGCAAATCATGGCATAGTGAACTCGCATAAGCATGCATAACTTATTAAACATGCATAACATAGCATAGTGAACTCGCATAAGCATGCATAACTTATTAAACATGCATAACATAGCATAGTGAACTCGCATAAGCATGCATAACTTATTAAACATGCATAAATCCCAACTTTCATCACATATTAACTTTAGAGTTTCTAAAATGAAGGTAAGAGGGCTTACAAATATTATGAAGACACAAATCTACTAATAAAGATTGAGAAGCCCTTTATGCAAGCATAAAAACCCAAAACAAAGCTCCAATAAGAAACACCCTTAACAAAAATCCCAAAAACTCTAGCTTAGCAAATAAAACTTGCAACTTGATGATGTATGCAAGCTAATGATCATTCATACAACTTAGAAATGCTTGTATGAACATCAAAACCTTCATAGGAATGATTTATGAAGAGGTTGGAGGCTAGGGTTCTTAGGTGGAGGCCATTTGAGAAATCAATTTGACATAGTTTGGTTGCTAGATTGAATAATGAGGTTTTAGGGTAGGATTAGGGTCTTATTTATAGAAGATTAGAGTGTTTTTAGCCCTAGGATTAACCCTAGGTTAGTTTAGGTCCGTCAGATTTCGGAATTCTCTAGAACCAAGCCACAAGACCAGACCAAGACCCAAAATGGTGCGCCAGGCAAAACTGCCCGGCCACCCTGTGTCGACAAGGCTGTCGACAGGGCAGTCGACACCCTTAGACCCCTGTCGACATGCCTGTCGACTTGGGGGTCTTGGCGGGAGTTTTTCCCGCTGACGCCAGTTAGCCCTAATCCTTGTTTTTAATTTAAAATTTAAATCTGTTTTTAACATGGAAATTTCTGAAAACTTCAATGGGCCTTAACTGGGTCATACGGACTCCGATTTTCGAAAACTCGGACTCTATTTCGCGTATTTTCCCGAGACGAACGCAATGGCATAGCCCGTTTCCCTTGATTCAGATTTTTGAATTAAATTCTGCCACGATTTATGTTATAACCGGTTATTGAAAATACGGGTTGTTACATTCTCCCCTCCTTAAAGGATTTCGTCCCCGAAATCTTCAAGTTAGGAAGGACGTATCCTACCATCCAATCATCCATCTACTCAAAACATCATCTACGAGCAACCATTGTCCTTAAAAGATTCTAAATGCTGTATGAACATATGCAAAAGTGTGTGTATATGTACTTATCTAATGAAAAGATCAATGCAAAATATGTTAGTGAAATGTATCCATATGTATGCAAATCCTAACATAATGTATAATATCTATATGTGTGCACATAACATACACCCATATGCAACATCCATGTGATAACACACAATTTTCATCCATGAGTAAGCATAAACACTCATGCATATGCAATATGAGGAGTGTGCGAGCCGATCTAGTGCCTAATCGTGTATAATGCATCCACGAGCAACCACTTGCAAACACTTGCAACCACTTGCAACCATCAAGCATAACATGTTTCAAACACATGTTTCATCCAAAGGGTTTCTACCTAAGGTTCTCATGACAAGATTAACGCGCTAAATTAGATAAATATGGGTAGCAAAGAGAAAGATATGCTAACAAAAGGAAAGAGATTGAGAGTGTACCCTCAAAAAGGAATGGATAAAGCCCACGCATCTTCTCCTCGGTTTCCCAAGTTGCGTCTTCTTCGGCTTCACCCCATTGAACCTTCACCAACTTGACCTCTCGATTCCTTAGCTTCTTGGTCTCCGTCCCCAAGATACGAATCGGAGCTCTCCTCAAGGTAGCTTCTTTCTCCACTTCCACATCTTCCAAAACACTTGGCTCCACAATCTCTGCTGATTTATGCAAACACTTCCGGAGATGCGAGACATGAAAAACATTGTGTACTCCGGCAAGCTTTTCGGGCAACTTCACTCTATAAGCCATCTGCCCTATCCTCTCAACAATGGGGAATGGTCCAACAAATCTCGGGGCTAACTTCCCAACGGCTCCAAATCGGACCACGTTCCGCAAAGGAGAAACCTTCACGAAAACCATATCCCCTACATCAAACTCCAAATCAGATCTTCGCTTATCAGCACAGGATTTCTGTTGGTCTTGGGCCGCTTTCATCCGTCTCCGAATCAACTCGATTTTCTCGGATGTATCTCTGATCATATCAGGCCCAAGTATGAGCTTATCTGTAGTCTCCCACCAACATGTAGGTGACTTGCACGGTCTCCCATATAAAGCTTCAAATGGTGCCATCCCTATGCTTGCCTGATAACTGTTATTATATGCAAACTCAACAAGTGGAAGATGGTCTTCCCAAGTACCACCAAAATCCAGAATGCAAAGCCTCAACAGATCCTCGAGTACTCTATTCACCCTTTCGGTTTGACCGTCCGTCTGTGGGTGATAAGAAGTACTTAGATTCAACCTCGTGCCCAAGGCCTCCTGCAAGCTATTCCAGAACTGACTTGTAAAGATTGGGTCGCGGTCACTGACAATACTAGAAGGGACTCCATGAAGTCTCACAATCTCACGAAGATATACAGACGCTAGCCAAGACGCTGTCCTCTTGCTCTTCACCGGAATAAAATGAGCACTCTTCGTAAGTCTATCCACAATAACCCAAATGCTCGTATTCCCTTTCCTTGACCTTGGAAGCCCATCAATAAAGTCCATGGAGATACTCTCCCACTTCCAAAGTGGAACGTCCAGAGGATGCAATAGCCCACCGGGCTTCTTTGACTCGGCCTTAACTTGCTGGCAAATGATACATCTAGAGACAAACTCCGCCACATCCTTCTTCATCCCAGGCCAAAAGAAAATACGCCTCATATCTTGGTACATCTTATCCCCGCCTGGATGTATAGTCAACTTAGAGTGATGCGCTTCCTCCAGAACTTTTCTTACTAAATCTTCTACCATGGGGACACATAACCTTCCATCTCTCCTCAGCCAACCCTTGTCATCAATAGAATATCGAGCGAGATGACTAGACGTCTCTCCTCGAATCAGCTTATCCATAATCTCAACTATCTGAGGGTCTTCCTTCTGCGAAGCCCCAATTTGATCCAGAAGGGTAGGCCTGAGCTCAAGAGATGCTAAAGAACCGGTCATCGACTCAACTGCCAAAGAGAAATCAAAGGTTGCCAAGAACTCCAAATTCTTCATCTCAACAAATAGAGGACTTAGTGTCAACCTTTTTCTACTCAACGCATCCGCTACAACATTCCCCTTGCCAGGGGTATAGGCTATATCAAAATCGTAGGACGCCAAGAATTCCATCCACCTTTGCTGCCTCAAGTTCAGATCCTTCTGCGAAAAGAGATACTTCAAAGACTTATGATCAGTATATAGCTCAAATCTCTCTCCCAGAAGATAATGACGCCAAGCCTTGAGTGCATATACTATCGCTGCCAGCTCTAGATCATGAGTGGGATAATTCTTCTCATGCACCTTAAGTTGCCTACCACCAAAACATATAACTCTGCCTTCTTGCATCAGAACGGCGCCCAATCCCGTGCCACAAGCATCAGTGTACACGGTAAACATCTTACCACCATCGGGTAAAGCTAGAACTGGTGCTGAGGTAAGGGCTCTCTTGAGTCTCTGAAAAGCAAGCTCACAATCCATATCCCAAGCAAAAACTAAGTTCTTCTTTGTCAAATTAGTAAGAGGAGCGGATATCTTCGCGAAGTCCTTGATGAACTTTCGGTAAAAACCTGCAAGACCTAGAAAACTTCTCACTTTGGTTGCATTCCTTGGAGTCTTCCAATCCTGAACCGCAACCACCTTAGCGGGATCCACCGCTAAGCCTTGCTTGGATACGATATGCCCAAGGAATCTAACTTCCCTTCTCCAAAAGTGACACTTGGAGAACTTGGCCTTTAACTGATGCGCTCTAAGCGTATCCATCACCTCTACAAGATGCCTCGCGTGCTCTTCTTCATCCTTGGAGAAGATCAGAATATCATCCACAAAGACCACGACAAACTTGTTCAAGAACTCTCGAAACACCCTACTCATCAAGTCCACGAAATACGCGGGTGCATTCGTCAAACCGAACGGCATAACAAGCCATTCAAAGAATCCATCTGGAGTTCTGAATGCAGTCTTGTCTATACTATCTTCAGCCACTCTGAGCTGATGAAATCCAGTAGCAAGATCAAGCTGAGAGAAAACAGAAGCACCAACCAGCTGGTCAAAAAGATCATCAATCCTCGGTAATGGGTGTCTGTTCTTCTTAGTCAGCTTATTCAACTCTCTATAGTCCACGCAAAGTTGAAGAGAACCATCTGCCTTAGTAGCAAACACCACAGGCGCTCCCCATTCGGATATACTTCGTCTGATGAAGTTCTTCTCAAGCAACTCCTTTACTTGCTTGCTGAGCTCCCGTCTCTCACGCGGAGCCATGTGCCGAACGGGCAAAGAAACAGGCTTAGCATTATCCACCAGATAAATGCGAAAATCAATCTCTCGTTTAGGGGGAAACCCCTTAACTTCTTCAAAAACATCTGGATAATCTCGGACCACCCTTACAGACTGAAGGGCTTCCTCTGACGAATCGAGAGATTCAAGATAGCACAACATGACGGGATCCTTCGGATTGCATGAAATCTCTAAGGTGTTTCCAAGGCGAGTCACAAGCCTCACAACCCTATGCTCACAATCAAGAATGGCTCCATATCTGGACAGCCAATCCATGCCCAATATCAATCCGTATCCCCTGAAACCAAGAACATACGCACTACACAAGAACTCTACACTGAGTATAGAGATCCTCAGATCCTCACATATCATAGATAGATGAGCAGAACCCCCAATGGGATTCGAAACACAAACGGGATCATCCACTAAGCTAGTACTAAGGTGCAAACTATCAACAAGATCAGATGAAATAAAGCTATGTGATGCACCAGAATCAAACAAGGTACGAACTGGAAGATCGGAAATATAAACAAGGTTCTCAACAGAAACACTACCTCGATCGGGAACTGGAGCGGTATTGAGAGCATGAACTTGCCCTCCTGAAGGTCCAGCCTGTCTTTTCTTCTTCGGGCATTCCTTGCTGAAGTGTCCAGTCTCACCACAGGAAAAACATCCACCACTAAGCTTCCTTTTCTTCTTCCTACAATCCTTAGCAAAGTGTCCAGGCGCACCACAGTAATTGCACTTTCCCTTGCCTTTGTTGTTGTTCCCCTTCTTGTTCTTGCTCTGATTCCCCTGACTGCTTTGACCACCTTGATTGCCTTTACCCTGAGAATCAGTCTTCTTTGCTTGAGTATCACTCGACTTGACCTCTTTCTTTCCATCACCCTGAAGTAGAGCCATATCGACCAAACTCTCAAAAGTAGCTCCATGCGGAATATGTGACATCGCCAAGCCCTGCAGCGGCTCATTCAACCCTCTAGCGAATCGAAGAGCCTTCTTCTCAGGAGTGTTCACCATATCCAAACCAAAACGGGCCAGCTGATTAAACTTGTTCACATACTCCTTGACAGACATATCACCTTGCTTTAATGCAATGAACTTCTCCATCTGTAAATTCGCCTCAGCAGCAGATAGAAACTTGGCCACAAATCTAGTCCTCAAATCGGCCCAAGTCTCGACGGGCCTGGTCCCATTGGTGACCTCCCACCAATAGGCTGCTTCGTCCTTCAAAAGCCACACTGTCAATAAGATCTTCCTCTCGTCATCAATCCCAAAGATAGCAAACAAGTCCTCAGTGTCTTTCAGCCAATTCCTAGCTTCAACAAAAGATTCCGTGCCTAGGAAATTCTTGCCTCCCATCGCCTTGAAGTCTTTACAAACCTTCGTGAACTCAACCTGAGGATGCTGAGGGGGAGGAGGAGGAAGAGGAGCCTCAGCAACTGGAGGGGGAGGAACAGGAACCACCGGAGGAGGGACATTAGGGGGAGGATTCTCAACTACAGGAGGAGGAGTGGGAGTAGGGTTTGCGGGGCCAGCTACCGCCCTAGCTTCTAGAAGTCTCCTATACCAGAGTGGTACGTTTACTCCATCCGGGATGGCAAGATTCTCAGCCATACTGAAACGAAAGATAAGATAAGATTAGGTCAAGGGAACGAAGGATAACGCTAATGGCTTTTTGGGGAATAGCCTTTTAAAATACTAGACTTTTCTTTGGAAAATACTTTATACTTGTTTTGAAAATAGTTTTTCAAAAGTCTTTTTAAAAAAAACTTTTTGTTCTTTCTTGTAAACCATATGCTCTGATACCAAATTTGTAACACCCCACCTCCGCTAGGGTCACTCTTTCGGGGGCACTAGCTTCTGGGGGGCGTTAGAACTGGGTAAGCATGCATAATGATATATCAAGGCAGAGTAAGATCATAAGTATATATATGTAAAACAGAGTAAGTGAGAATAAAACAGCGGAATATCTCAAACCATCTCAAAACAAGTCTAGTACATCATAAAGTCAACTGCCAAAATAAAAATGTCTAGTACATCATAGACAGAAATACTGAAATACATAGTGCTATCCCCAAAATAAAGATGATAAACCATAGCGAGCTCAATGTCCAGGCATACATGAGCTATCCAGCAAACAAGCAAGCGATCCAAGCTAAGCACCACTATTCCCTCCCTGAGAACCTGGGGGGAAACGGAAGAAAAGAAGCGAAAGAAAACAGGTCAGTCAAAAAGACTGGTAAGCCCTACTACGATCAGTCTATAAACTAATAAAGCTAACATCATGATGGAAACTGATATGAACATACTGGCAATAGATAAAGGTGTCATCACATAAAGAAGATTAGGGTTTGCACCACAGTGTACTAGCAAACTAACATAACAGGTATTGATCCCTCAGCCCAAAACTTTGGCCCAATAACATGAGGTGACCTTAATACAAGGCCCAGCCCAACGGTCTAGTCGATCGGCTCCCTATAAACCTAACACGTTAAGTGTTGGTGTCCATACGGCCCACATATGGTTGTAGTCAGACTGTGCTGGGTCCACCTTCGGGTGTATCAAGCCCTCGGGTGTCAACCCCAGACACCTAAGCAATAATGCACAGTCTAAACCTACTGGTACCCGTGCCTCGAGTTTGTCCAACACCGGACTACGTGCACGTCCGTAGCCCGCCTGGACCCGCACCGCTGTACCACTCATCCGTCGCTTTGGTCGCTTACATCCGTCCAGTAATCGTGCCCCCGCCCTAGCCTAGCCTCTAGGGTTGTGAATGATACCAAACTGGGATTACTGCTGGAACAGACCACGTTACTAGGGTTTTCTAAGAGGGTTAAGTGTGGTTTAACCCCTCACTAATCATGGATTAAATTAGTTAAGTGTAACCAACAGTTCACCACTTAACCCCATTTAATCCCTCGTATCCCCCAAAATTGGTTAAGTATTAGTGGGCCATGACTTAACCCTAATCATGAGGCATTAATTAATTTAATGCACCCAACCTCTCACATTAGACCTTGTTGTGGTTACTAGTTAGGCCGGGCGGGTCCGGGTAGGTTTACACCACAACTTAGTCTAACCTCGGGTTTCACGTGCAACATGACCAACTACCCACATTGGGTCCTATTGCTTGTAGCCACTAGTTAAGCCGGTCGGTTCCGGGTAGGTTTATGCTACAAACTCAACCCAACCTCGAGTTGGCCACACTTATGTTTTCTAAGTGTCATGTCCACTTTATTTTCAAAACATCATTACAAGTTTAACAAATACTTGGGTAGACCTAACTTAATAGGTAAATTCCCAAGGGGTAGACCTAACTTAATAGGTAAATTCCCAACCTCATATTTTCATGTATTTAAGTTTTACCCAAACCCCCCAACGTCATTCCATCGCTTACATATTCGTCATAACGCATAAAGGATAGGAAGAGGGAACTTGGCACAACATACATGATGAATCTTACATATCATAATAAACATGCATAACATGTTGGACTTGCATAACTTAGCATAGTGAACTTGTATAAACATGCATAACTTGTCAAACTTGCAAATCATGGCATAGTGAACTTGCATAAACATGCATAACTTGTTAAACTTGCAAATCATGGCATAGTGAACTTGCATAAACATGCATAACTTGTTAAACTTGCAAATCATGGCATAGTGAACTCGCATAAGCATGCATAACTTATTAAACATGCATAACATAGCATAGTGAACTCGCATAAGCATGCATAACTTATTAAACATGCATAACATAGCATAGTGAACTCGCATAAGCATGCATAACTTATTAAACATGCATAAATCCCAACTTTCATCACATATTAACTTTAGAGTTTCTAAAATGAAGGTAAGAGGGCTTACAAATATTATGAAGACACAAATCTACTAATAAAGATTGAGAAGCCCTTTATGCAAGCATAAAAACCCAAAACAAAGCTCCAATAAGAAACACCCTTAACAAAAATCCCAAAAACTCTAGCTTAGCAAATAAAACTTGCAACTTGATGATGTATGCAAGCTAATGATCATTCATACAATTTAGAAATGCTTGTATGAACATCAAAACCTTCATAGGAATGATTTATGAAGAGGTTGGAGGCTAGGGTTCTTAGGTGGAGGCCATTTGAGAAATCAATTTGACATAGTTTGGTTGCTAGATTGAATAATGAGGTTTTAGGGTAGGATTAGGGTCTTATTTATAGAAGATTAGAGTGTTTTTAGCCCTAGGATTAACCCTAGGTTAGTTTAGGTCCGTCAGATTTCGGAATTCTCTAGAACCAAGCCACAAGACCAGACCAAGAACCAAAATGGTGCGCCAGGCAAAACTGCCCGGCCACCCTGTGTCGACAGGGCTGTCGACAGGGCAGTCGACACCCTTAGACCCCTGTCGACATGCCTGTCGACTTGGGGGTCTTGGCGGGAGTTTTTCCCGCTGACGCCAGTTAGCCCTAATCCTTGTTTTTAATTTAAAATTTAAATCTGTTTTTAACATGGAAATTTCTGAAAACTTCAATGGGCCTTAACTGGGTCATACGGACTCCGATTTTCGAAAACTCGGACTCTATTTCGCGTATTTTCCCGAGACGAACGCAATGGCATAGCCCATTTCCCTTGATTCAGATTTTTGAATTAAATTCTGCCTCGATTTATGTTATAACAGGTTATTGAAAATACGGGTTGTTACACCAGTCCAAGTCCTGACCTACCTCTTCTCATTTACCCCGCTGACCACTCCCACCATCAACCAGAACATTGTCGCGATCCATAGAATCCAAACACCTTTCTTCTAATCACCTCCCATCGACTCCTACTGCCCAAAATCAATAACCCTAACCCACTGCATTGAAGTTGAGACCCACAAATCCAGTCAAAATATCCACAAATTCCATTAGAACTAAGAACGAAGTCATACGAGCCTAAAGAAATTAGCTTTGAAATTTTCAGAATTTAATTTGATTCTAGTTTGATTTTTGAAGCAAGAAACTTTTGTGAATTACTGGGAAAACAAGAGTAAGAAAGGAGAAACAGATGAGTAGGTGAGGAGAATACACAATATTTAAAGAGGACGAGGACTTTTACCTTGGCATGCACGGTTACAAAACAATTTGGCAGACACGGAAAGCAATAGCGTGATGCGCACAGAATATAGTAGCTTGGAGAGTATGCTGAAAGTGGGATTTTATTACTTTTATTATTGGTTTGAGTATCCTACAGTTTGCTGTGTTTAATTGGAGGACGAGACAGGCGTTTTTTATTTCGTTATTACTATCATATATATTTTATATGATGCCAGATACCGCCGAGATAGTGTCTGTCACTTGATAACAATATTGCAGATTTCTAATGGATTAAGTATCGGCCTAATGTTTTGACTTGCGCACATGAATTCCTACTTGATGACCTGCGACTTCAAATATGATAAGTTTTGCATTTGCGGAAGATAAGATTTGGATGAGATATAACAATATTTCGAGAAGATTTTTCTTTTAATGATTTTCCAAATGACATTGAAACCATTTTTTTTCCTCTCTTTCAAAGATGCACAGAGACTTGAATAAGATTCAGTGACATCTTATACTTTATCCTAATTAATTTTTTTTCTAATAATATTATTTAACGCATGACTTAGCGCTTAAATAAATTAATTAAAATATAATAATTTCCAAAATAATTCAATTTAAGAATAATAAATTATTATTATCATCATATATAACCGAATAGAATATCACATAACGCAAATATAAACCTATTTGGAATTCATAACTCGATGTTCCAAATTAAAACGACGTTCGCATTATTTAAAATAAATTGCTATAATTTATAAACTATTCCACAGCGACTATTTGAAAATTTGATTTGGACATATCCCACAATCTAGAAAACGAAATCTCAATTTTTCACTTTCATTAGAAAAATATAATCAAATAGATCCGAATGTTTCCTGTTTCAAAGAAATCCGACTTATATTGGATTCTGTATATTCAACTGAAGTTCAAAACGTTAAATTTCGAACCACTGCGACCTTAGGAGCTCGATTTAAATTATATTATAAATTATACGTTAAAATTTCGTTCTAATTAATAAATCCCAAATAAATTTCTATATATAATTCAAATAAAATATTTTAAACAGATTTAAATAATCAGAATTCAACGGCTAAAAATCTGGGTCGTTACATTTCTTCCCCCTTAAAATAATTTCATCCTCGAAATTGCTAAACAGTAAAAATGCTATAACTCTAACTCCTCGTAATCTACTTAGTTGAAATCTTATATTCCATATCTTCATAACCCAGTTCTTACCCCAGCTTCGAATTCTCACCACTACTCGACCGTTCATAATTTTTTCCAAATGATATGTCCACCATTTTTGGATAATCCATCATCACTTACTTATCTTCAATTCATATGTTCTTCCCCATATCCACACCCATTCCAATTGATTTTAAATCCATCTATCAATTTCATTATTCCACTTGAAATAGTATTAACCAATTCTAGTTTTCTTATTTCAATTATAATTAATAACTTGATTTTAAATTATCAAAAAAAAATTTGAAAATTTTCCAACTCTTTAAATTTTCGAAAAATTTCGCCAGCATCTCCTTTGCACGGCTCAATCGGTACAACCACAACTCGCCTTTCTAGGCCTTTCCAATCCAAAAGAAAATCAATAAGCCTAGCGGCTTGCCCCATGGGCTCATAAAATCATCAAACCCAAGTAATATAGTGAATATATACCTTTTTGTCGGGCATAATTATATCTCTTGCATTTGCTTCCATTCAATATCTGCTCAGCATACATATATCCATTCCCAGTTGGTTTCAAATCAATCCAACTTTCAGATTTTAACTCGCTAATCAACATCTGATTAGTTCACTTCCATTCTGTCAATTCAAGTCTGATTTCTATTTAAGTCAATCCCTTTATTATGCTTGAATCCATATTTATCACAATTCAATTTTAGTTAACAGCATCCAATATATATTCTACTTGCTTATTCATAAGTTGAATTCACATTAATAATTCAAATCTCAACATTCAGAATTATTTCTAATCCAAGGCAATTTTATTAAACTTAAGTTAAATTTCAATTCATTTGATACATTTTTACCATTTCAATCTATTCAACTTATACAAGTTAAATTTTAATTTCAAAACTCAAATTCCCGGGTTTTTATTTCAAATTAGTTTGAAATCATATATATTTATAATTAACTCAATTTCAAAACATTTGAATTTCTAAAACATCTTGTCCTTTTCAAACAAATTTTTCATTCCCAAATTACTATGGTAGCAATCCGCCACTCAGATTGAAAATAATTACCGATAATGTCGCGATCCATTATCAGAATTATTTTCTCACCACTGAAGTGATTTCAGTGCTTAACCCCTTTAAAAATCCATTTAAACCATTCTTATTCAAAAATATTTTAAAGTAATGTTATATTACTTTATAATATTTTAGAAAATATTTTCTAAACACCCAGAATTTAAATTCCAATTCTGGTTAGAACTTAATCTTGGTTTATCTCAGTTGTATACATAACCATTCCAATATTTAGTAATTCCATTTGATTGTAATAACAATCAACACATTCATATATAATAATTTAGAAATTATTTTTTTTATATCAAATTTTTTTTTGGGCAAAATTATTTCATTTACCCATTTTAAAACAATACTATATCGAATTGCTTTGTTCGAGAGTTTAGAAACACCTATCGATACGGTTGTACATTCTGTAACAACCAGAGTTCATAAACCACTCAACAAACCAATCAACACAATATAAAACAATTTTGTATTAATATACAAATACGCACTCGTATATATATACACTCAAACTCAATCTAGGGTATTACTCACCCCATCTCTATTGAGTCACGCCACAGAGCCAAGGTTACTACTCAAACTCGCTCTGATACCAGCTGTAATGGCCCGAATTTCCATACCCTTTGAGTTGGCTAATAACACCACACGTCCAACCCAAATGACACAGAAATACGAATCATTAGTAGAAAGAAGTTAGTGGATGAGAAATAGAAAGAAAGAAATATTAGAATAGAAGAAAAAGAATATCACAAACTCACAGCGGAACGAATAAAATATATTAGATAACATAAACTTTGAAATATAATTCAGTAACTTTATATACATACCATCATTAGAGCACAACAATTATTTCTGGAACAGTTATAACACCTGTTTCCAGATACGAACACAATACACAGCGGAAGAATATGATAGTCTATAGCTAACTGGTGAAGCCTCCTGCTTCAAGCTCCTCCAAGTGAATCTTTAAAATCCCGACTACTTGACTGCCCATACAAATTTGGGCCCCCAAGAGTTTAGGGAAATAAAACAAAATAAACTCTCGGTCAGTCATGGGACTCGTGTGAGTAAACTCCAATCATTTGTTTAACTTTAAAAATCCTTTCGAAAGAAATGATAATCGTAAGACCGATCCACACATAAACACGGATGGTTTTTACCTTACGATAACCCAAAATATTTTTGATATCAAATCCAGGGATATTATAATAATGTCTACATCAAATAAATAGAATCTAGCGGAACGCTTGCATCTTACGCTCCATATATAATATTAAATAAAAAACTATAGGGCGCTTATTGGAGATTGGATTTCCAACATGACAAGGTATGGAACCACCTTCCGATAGTGTATCTCTAGAGGGGAATACACTGGGTTCAACAAGAACGTCTTGCAACCCGGCCCGTACATGATTGACCACCATTTAACATGAGTGTATCGAGCACATTATCACCAACGGTTGTGATCAGCAACCGTTACCGAAAGCATATAGCAACGAATAGAATAAGAAGCAAATGAAATTTCTCTAGATCAGGTGATAATACCCCTAATGGGAAAGACCCGCGTGGCTATGCTGCCTGCCCGATTTCAGTCATTTTCTAGTTGATGAGGCTTAAGGTCACTATTATCTTTCAGAGCATATTTCCATCATTTACTTTGAATGTCACATCGTCAGATCCTTCCATATACGTTGTCCTGGGACTGGACAAACCAAAGGCACCATTCTATTATTCCTTCTTGGGTAATTTCTACCTAGGATTAACAGAACAGCCCTTGCACTTTACTCCGTCTTCAATTTTCTTTAGCATAAATTGATTCATAACTCTTATGCAAATACGGAGTGGTTTTCAAAGAATAAATCTGATCCCGGTCTCTCCATATTGACAACTGAGGTATAAAATAAATCAAAACTTTGATAGTTGGTGATTTAATTATCAAAAAAACATCCATACAATCAACGGTCCTATTTCAAATTAGAAATCTACCGATCAAGCATCAAACAACATTGGCCACTATTTAAATCAATTCTGTATTACGTTATCATTTCCAATTCCTATTTCCCATCTTTTGTATCCTATCCGAACTCGATCTTCTCTCTCGGTTCTTGGAAAAACATTTCCAATATTATAATTTCTTATTTCGAGAAAATATCTCTTATTCCAATTAGAAAACATTTCTAAATATTCAAGACGTCCTTATTTTCTATATTCAAAAAATATACCTTATTAATATCAGAAAATATTTCCATATTCCATTCCTTTGACCAATTCATTTCATTTTCTATGCGTAGAAAATATCTCCTATTTTATTTGGGGAATCATTTCAAAATCCTTTAAATTGACCCGATGTAATAAAAACATCGTTATTATAACTCAAACCATTTAACACTTATTAACTAATTGTATTGCTAACCATTCTTCACTACCGAACCTTTACCTTTCCTCCATCAATCACGAAGTCAATCAAGCTGCGGTATAATTACCTCTCAGACCTTAATTGAACAACATTCTCAACTCTGAAATAGTAAAAGCTCACAACTTCAAACAAAAACCTCGCTTACGCAACTCTCGGATTCAATCTAAGAATCCACTTTTTTTTTGGAAAAACATTGATTATAATGGTAGCATTATAATCGCTGTTTCCAACTATTTAATTTATAAAACATTTATTTCAACGAAGCGTTACAATCGCTGTTATAGAACATTTATTATAATAGCAGCGTTAAAATCGCTGTTTAGATTTACAAAACATCCATTATAACAGTAGCGTTATAATCGTTGTTTTGAATAAAGTACCGTGTGCGACGCACATGCTTCCGTTGTTCATTTTTAAAAGATAGTCAAAATGTCTGGATTTAAACAATGCAGACATATACCATTCTATTTGTCGAAACCCATAAGATAAAGGTTATATAAGGATAAAAATCTGCTTTCCACCTTCTCTACAACAAGACCTCTTTACTTGGATTTATTTCAAAAATCCATTTATCAATGTTTAACACAAAACTATCTTATGTGTTTTCCTTTGCGTTTAAATTTTTTTATTTCAATTAAAGTGCTTTTCTTAATTCAATTAAAGTCATCACTTTGGTTTAAAAAACCTCATTTAAACGTTGTTTGGATAAATCACTTATACTAATCCGTTTACCATCTTTTCACCACTTAGCTTAGATTTCATTCTAAAACCATTAACACATTTTAGTCTATTATTAACCTATTAACCATCTGCCTTAAAAGTTTCATTCCATTGAATTTTCTTTACTTAATTTAAAAATTAAGACAAAGCCTTATTTAAATCTCCACATTTACGGTCAACGCCCGTTTACAAATCTCATTTAAAACTTGGATTACAAATCCCTTTATGAAACTCTTATCACCTCCTTGATCAAACTATAATGCTACTAAATCATTTCTTAATTGAATCTCCAATTAAAATCGTCATTTTAATTATTATTAATTAAAATAACAATTAATTTTATCATTTACTATAATAAAATAGTTAACATTGCTAAAAATAGTATAATTATCACTTTTAAAAGCTTATTAAATTATAGTTAACTTTATTAACACTAACCAATTCGATAATTACTTTAATTATAGTTAATCGAAGATTAACTAATATTAAACACCCTTCGTTAAATTCAAATTAATTTCATTATCAATTAAAATGGACAAAAAAAAATTTGCCAACCGTACAAATCAGTTAACTGTTAACCGATTTCCACTTTCGATATAAATTCAAATCTGAATTTATATTTCAACTGATTTCAAAATATTTTACTGAAATTATACACATCGTTTATGAATTAATCTTCTCAAATTAATTGTTAAAACAGATTTCCATATAAAATGTAATAACCCGGAAATCTGAGCCAATTTAAAATTTTTATTTTGGCAATTTTAGTGAATTTTGATACTTAAAATGAATTATTTTAAATAATAATGACGAGAAATTTATTTTGAATAGAATTAGAATGAATATATTTATTTGAATCATCGTTAGAATATAAATATTTATTTTAAATTATAAAAGGAATTGAAAATGGCGCGGTAGTTCGAAAATTCGATTTCAATGTTCAAATGAATGTACCGGGTGCAAAATAAATCGGATTTGAGCGAAACCAAAAATATTTGAATCTAATTGATAATATCTTTCCAAAGAATCAGAAAAATCAAAATTTCATAGCGGGGATAAAAAGTTACGTCCAGTTGAAATTTCAGAATAATCGCTATGGAATTCTGACCCTTAAAAATGGAAATTTTGCAAATGACCTCGGTTTTCGACGAAACCACTTTTGTTGGATCCATGATACCTAGTTATTGCTAGTTTTCAAAATTCATAATTTTTCGAATCAATATGTGAGCGTGGCAAAGGAAAACGCGTCTGACCAGTTTTAGTTGATTTTAATCGACTGGAAAATGACCATTTTTCAAACGGTATCAGAATACGATGAAATTAGTTTTGTTAGAACCGTATCGTCAATACGAAGCTAGAAAATATTTTTCGGGAATTTTTAGAGTCCGTATATGGCCCTGGTAAATTGAAATGTGCGTTCAAATTCAATATATAGATTTATATTTTGATTTTTATGAAAACTGATCGTAACGATCGAATCAGCCTGCGATATCTATCCCATTGTGTTCGGAATGGGGGTAATTAGTTCTGCACGATAGGCGGTGGGTCTCGTTTAGAGGTCGAAATTAAAAGTTGCTTTTTGAAATTAAATAATTAAATAAGAAAGAGAGAAAGTCAACCCTCCCTTGTATCCTCTCTCTCCTCAACCCCCCCCCCCCCCCCCCCGTTCAGTTTGGATCGAAAAAAAGAGAATTAAAAAGAAAAGAAAACCTAAGAACCCCACGTCGATCGCCCCCCCCCCCCCCCCCCAGTGGTGGCAGCGCCGCCTCCACCTTCTTCTTCTCCCCTCCTCCTCCTCCAACTTCCCCTCCGCCTTATCAACTCCACCCTCTCAAGCCTCCACGAATCGAAACCCGCGAGCACCACAGAAGACCGCGCCGACTGCTGCAACGCTCCCCAGTGCCTCAGTCGCCCCGGCGCCACCACCAGCAAGCCCCGGCCGTGAGCAGCCGCGTCAGGACCCCCCACTCCCGCCGATGCTCCCTTCTCCTCTGATTCAAGGTGAATTTTATTTATTTAGCTTAAGTAAATTCTTGTGAATTAAATAAAATCAATTTCAAACTATATATGTAATAGCAAATGAAAAGTTCATATTTTTATATAGAAAAGTTCATATTTCTATATGGAAAAAGTTCAGATTTTTATAAAGTAAAAAGGCGAGATATTTATCGATATAAAGTTTAGATCTTTATTCGTATGAAGTTAAGATTTTTAACACTATAAAGGTATGATTTTTAACGAAGTAAAAATATGATTTTTTATATCATAGAAAGAGTAAAAATATGATTATTATATCATAGGAAGAGTAAAAATATGATTTTTATATATGTAGAGTAATAAAAATATAATTTTATTATATTACTAGCGAGATAAAAATAGAATTTTTATCTATATAGTAGTGGTATAAAAATAGAATTTTTATCTATGTAGTAGTGGTATAAAAATAGGATTTTTATCTTTATAGTAATAGTATAAAAATAGAATTTTTATCTATATAATAGCGGTATAAAATGTGATTTTTATATATGTATGGCTACGGACAATGAAATTGATAAAAAGGCGAGCACGATGAAGATTTTCTACATAAGAAGAGTCGTGGTATTGGATTAGCCAGTCGGTGAGAACTCCTCACTTTTATTTTAATTTCTAGTTGAAATATATACTAGGATGCAGACGATGCTTAGTAGCACCCGACACCCGTCGTCCACGGACCATGGATGACTTGTTTGTTTGATTGTTGTGTTGTGAAATTTGACTGTGTTATGTGGAATGAAATTAAATATTTTATAGTGGAAAATATTTTATAGTTAAAAATATGATTTGTAACGGGTATATAAAATAAATAGTAATAAAAATATCGGACGATTTGTTTATATACACTGATTTGACTGATATTGATTGGGACGATAAATTTTACACATCGCCCAACTGCATAAATAAAAATCTGTGTTTGTTGATTTGAAGCCCCACACGGGTATTGGGATGAGATTTGACGTACACTAATCCCGATTGTTTAGTTGTATGTCAATCGATGGGTTGGCAGACTGTGTAAGCGTTAATTATTTATATTTAGTGCTTATGCAGTTGTGTGGTGCACTTTGGATGATGGTTGATTATTTATCGTTGTTATTATATACATGTGTTGCATGGAAACCATATAAATAAAATTATATGGTAATTGATTGGGCCTCATTCCAATTTGGAGAATAGAAATTCATGTGTTGAATTGAAAGAAAATTCATGTGTTGAATTGAAAGAAACCTCATGTGTTGAATAGAATAACGAAGTATTGAAATATATAAAGCCGTGTTGGTTAGATATGCGCCATTTTGACGCGAACGATATTTATATCGATTATATTCGTTTTCGAAATGAATATAGAAATTGTGACGGCCCGCCCCGCACCAACCGACATCTACTCCAAAAGTGCGCTGTACACATGTCCAGTTAGCACAGAACGGGTCGCCAAAAGGAAGAAGGAAATGAACTAATCAAGAACCTATAGAATGTCTCACAGCGCATAGAATAAAATATAATAATAACATACTTGACATAAAACAGGAGAGACAGTGCATAAGCTGAAAATCAGAACTAAACATCATAGCAGCGGAAATTCAGAATACAGTTTATTACAACTTTCAAACTGTCTCAAAGCAAAAGTAACATAAATGAGGTACACTACTAATGCCCAAGTAGCGACCACCAACGACACAGGGAGAATGTGTGTATATATATATCATACGTAGAAGCCTCCTGCCCGCCTCCGAATCAGCTACTCGCGCATCACCAGCTAACCTGTCTCTAGTCTGCTCGTGTGAGCACCCAGAGTAATAAGAGGAGACATAAAACTCTGGGTCAGACATAAAGCCTGGTATGAGCGATAAGCATCTAAAGTGAACAATAACAGGTAGACTAAAACATACCTGAATCTGGACCTGCAACCAAAGAGTTAGCACTACATACTGTACAACACTCTAAGGTACCATATCAAACAGTGTAAAGATACGGAGGTGGGGGAGGTGTGCATGTCATAATGATGGCAGACAATCAAGCATAGCATCCATCCTCACATCTCTCACTCAGTGCGTAAAGCATACGATATTCACCACTTCGATCACCCAACATTCCTTGCTACGATCACTTTTCCCCATGAAGTCATAAATGGCTTCACTGCACTGATAACGTAGCCACAAATCCTTCGCTATGTCCACTTTGCCCCATGGAGTCGCAAGAACCCCACTGCACTGGCTCATAGCCTTACCAATCCTTACTATGTCCACTCTGCCCCCATGGAGTCACAAGAACCCCACTGCACTGGCTCATAGTCTTACTACGCATCACCTTGCCCCTCGGGTCGTAATGACCCTACTGCACTGATAACGTAGTCTTGCTACCATCACTTTGCCCCTCAGGTCATAATGACCCTACTGCACTGATAAGTAGCCCATCATTCCTTTTTAGTGGTGAATCGAAGTTATGAATGTCGACAACTCCTTAGCACACGTCCCGCAGCAAAGCCCAACTCATGAAGTGAACTCATTGGTTCCCAACTGGTTCCGGGATCCTGAGCTCTAACTTCCATTTGGACTACCTTTGCATCTCGGGTTATTGGTCATCACCATCGAATCGGATCGTAGCCTTCAGATTCTTCATCGGATCGGATCGGCCTTGGTCATTCGGGTCGGGTCGCGCCTCCTGCGTCGGATCGGGTCGTGGTCCTCCAGCTCATGGCTCCTCCTCCTGGTTCGGATCGGCATCACCACTTCGGGTCGGATCGGGTTGCTTCATTCGGATCGGGTCACGCCTTCTGATCGGGTCGGTTCATCGCGCCCTAGTACCCATCGACTCGTGAGCTCCTCCTCCTGGTTCGGATCGGGAATACTCGTTGGTTCGGGTCGTGCTTCTACTACCGGATCGTGCCACTTAGCTAAGTCGTGACTTGCTCCCTTAAACGGATCGTGACGCCCACGCTGGAACGGGTCGAGTCGCGCTCCCCTCCACCGATCCGATCCGGATTCTGGGTCATTTCCTGCATGCTTTCCTGCGACTGTTTCTACGCCATTCGACGGCGTTTTCGACCAATCTAACACTTCTAAACAATCACAAAGCATACCATACAGTCATAGCAACATATAGTATCGATCCCAAACATCAAAACATAAATCACAGCATGTAAAATGGATCAAACATACCCAAAATCCCATATTTTCCCCTTAAGCATGTTTAGGTGAAACTAATGATATGATTAGCAAAACTTAACCAAATTAACCCAAATTCATATCAGAGGTCTAAAACATCATTCCGAATTTTATAAACATTTTTCCAGAAATTTATCATGCTTAAATTCGCTAGTTAACACTAATCACCCCTAATTAGCCATAATTAGTGCAAAACTATGCAAATTACTCACCTTAGCCACAAAATAAACTAAGATCTGAAATAATTCTCTGATTTGATGTGAATCTCAATGCCAAACAGCAGCTCCTATGTTGCTTTGGTGAAGATCTTCCTTGATTAGGGGTTGCTAATCCAAATCCTTGATCAAAAGATGATTTGGAGGTGATTTAGAGGTTGGAGGCCATTTTTAGGGATCCTTGGTGATAAGTGGAGGCTAGAAAACTGAAATGGAATGATTCTCCATCTCATTTCAGCCCTCCCATAACCCTAATCCCGAAATGGGTTATGGGCCTACTCATTAATCACCCGATTTGGCCCGGTTAAGCAGTTTTTCACCCTCCAAACCTTGTTTCAACCATATCTCCCAAACGGTAAGTCCGTTTGGCTATTATGACCACTCTACGGAAAGGTAAACCATCAAACGAATCAAATGGAAGTTGTTTCAGGTCAAAATTCTTTTCCAATCAAAAGTTATGGCCGAAACAGTACCAACTAGGGGCAAAATGGTCATTTAAAATCGACAAAAATCATGAACATGGGAAATGACTCTAATGGATGTTTCTCAAAGTTACATGACCATACGACTTCATACGGGAAAGAAATAAATATTCTACGATCCTCCGATGCGTAGAATGCGGGTCATTACACTCTCCCCCCCTTAAGAAATTTCGCCCCCGAAATTCCCTAATCCAAACAAAAACAAGGGTCCCGCATGCCTTTCAATCATAAAACAACAACCAAACAAGCAAAGCAAGTCTTTCCTAGCATGCGGAAAACTAAATTGCAAAGTAAATCTTACCAGGCAAAGAGTTCTGGATATGCCTTCCTAATGCTCTCTAATGTCTCCTAAGTACAAACATTCTCATTCTCGCCCCACTGAACCTTGACTAGCTTCACCGCCATCCTTCGAAGTTGCTTCGTATCATGCCCCACAATACGAATCGGCTTGCGGTTCCCAACCGCCTCGGGTTCTACTTCGAACTCCTCTAACTGATCAGGTGAAATAGTCACATCTGAGTCGTGAACGAACTTCCTTAGTTGGGAAACATGAAATACATTGTGAACTCCCGCCATCTTCTCTGGTAAGCCAACTTTATATGCCAAATTCCCGACTAATTCAAGAACAGGGAACGGGCCAACAAATCTTGGTGTCAACTTGCCTCTCCTAC
The DNA here is from genome assembly GCA_030737875.1 of Allium sativum. Taxonomy (NCBI): domain Eukaryota; kingdom Viridiplantae; phylum Streptophyta; class Magnoliopsida; order Asparagales; family Amaryllidaceae; genus Allium; species Allium sativum. Next base: position 23,800,924 of record CM060923.1, on the reverse strand, counting down.
CAAATCGTATCACGCTCTTCAACGGAGAGATCTTGACAAACACCAAGTCACCAACGGAGAATTTCAAGTCTCTTCTCCTCTTATCAGCATAACTCTTCTGCCTATCTTGGGCAGCTTTCATTCGTTGTTGAATGATCTTGATCTTATCGGAAGTTTCTCTCACCACATCTGGTCCAAGCACAAACATCTCGCCAGTCTCTATCCAACATGATGGTGAGTTGCACGGTCTTCCGTACAAAGCTTCATATGGAGCCATACCGATACTGGACTGGTAGCTATTATTATATGCAAACTCTACTAGATGCAAATGATCATCCCATGATCCACCAAAATCCAATATACAAGCTCTCAAAAGATCTTCCAATATATGATTCACCCTCTCCGTCTGACCGTCGGTCTGAGGATGATATGCGGTACTGAGATGTAATCTTGACCCTAGAGCCTCTTGTAAGCTTTTCCAAAACCCACTAGTGAACAACGGGTCTCGGTCACTCACAATGCTTTTGGGTACTCCATGAAATCTCACTACCCACTTCATATACAATTCTGCCAACTTGGCTGCCGTTCTGGTCGATTTGACTGGTATAAATCTTGCACTTTTAGTCAATCGATCCACAATTACCCAAATGCTATCATATCCCGATCTAGTCCTTGGTAAACCATTGATGAAATCCATCGAGACTTGCTCCCATTTCCATTCGGGAATTTCTAATGGTTGCAATAACCCACTAGGCTTCTTTTGCTCAGCTTTAACTAGCTAGCAATTCATGCATTTGGATATAAATTTCCCAACGTCTCTTTTCATCCCTTCCCAGTAGTAGGTCTGTCTCATGTCTCGATACATCTTATCACCACCGGGATGTATAGTTAGTTTTGAGTGATGACATTATCTAAGCACTTCATCTCTCAAACCATTCACGTTGGGCACAACTAATCTTCCATTCTTTCGAAGCCATCCATCCCGATCAAGCCCATACACCTTCATCTCCTCATCGATACCCATCTCTAGCTTGGAGATGATTTCCAATAGATTAGGATCGTCCCTCTGGCTAGAACCAATCCTCTCTATCAAAGTGGGTCTGATCGTCAAACTAGCTAGCATGACTGGATCCAATTCACACTTTGGTCTGAAATCAAACCCCGCGATATACTCCAGTTGCTTCCATTCAAGAAACATTGCCCCTAAGCTGGCATGTCTCCTGCTCAAGGCATCGGCTACCGCATTACCTTTCCCAGGTGTGTATGCGATATCAAAATCATACGAAGCCAAGAACTCTAACCATCTTTGCTGACGGAGATTCAGATCTTTCTGAGAGAAGAGATATTTCAACAATTTATGATCGGTAAACAACTCAAATCTTTCTCCCAAGAGATAGTGTCTCCACATCTTTAGCGCAAACACAATCGCTGCTAATTCCAAATCATGGGTAGGATACTTCTTCTCATGCGGCTTTAGCTGTCGACTAGCATAAGCTACAACCCTACCTCCTTGCATCAATACTGCACCTAGTCCAGTACCACAAGCATCCGTGTATACCGTCATCTCTTCATTTCCCTTAGGAATGACTAACACTGGCGCACGCGTCAACCTTTCCTTTAGACTCTTGAAGGCATCCTCACACACTTCGTCCCAGACGAAGGACTGATTCTTCTTAGTCAACTGAGTCAACGGTGCTGCGATCGTGGAGAAGTCCTGGATAAACTTACGATAATATCCAGCTAATCCCAAGAAACTTCTTACATCTGTAGCATTCTTGGGTGTAGGCCAATCCTGTACCGTAGCCACCTTTGCAGGATCCACGGCAATACCACTCTCAGAAACAACATGACCCAAGAATCTTACTTCCCTTCTCCAAAAATGACACTTAGAGAATTTCGCTTTCAATTGGTGTTTCCTCAACACCTCCATCACTATCCTCAAGTGTCCCTTGTGTTCCTCCTCTGTCTTGGAATAAACAAGGATATCATCCACGAACACAAGAACAAACTTATTCAACTGATCTCTGAATACTCGATTCATAAGATCTACAAAGTAGGCTGGTGCATTGGTCAACCCATATGGCATGACCAACCACTCATAAAATCCAGACGGCGTCCTAAATGCCATTTTCGGAACACTCTCATCTGCTACTCGAAGCTGATGAAATCCTGTCGCGAGGTCCAACTGGGAGAACACTCTAGCTCCTTACAGCTGATCAAACAAATCATCTATCCGCGGTAGATGATACTTATTCTTCCTCGTCACCTTATTCAACTCGCGATAGTCCACACACAAACGAAGGGAACCATCTTCCTTAGTGGCAAACACAACTGGTGCTCCCCACTCGGAGACACTCCTTCTAATAAATCCCTTCTTCAAAAAATTACTGACTTGCACCCCGAGCTCTCGCTGCTCCCTTGGTGCCATACGACGAAGTGGCATCACTATAGGTCTGGCATCTTTCACTAAATCAATACGGAACTCAATCTCTCGGTGTGGTGGAAGCCCGGTCACCTCCTCGAAGACGTCCGGATACTGGCCAACCACGGGCACGTCTGACAACTCTTCCTGCGGGATGTCGAGGGAATTTACAAAACTAGCCATAACCCCATCACTAGGTAGGCTACCAAACACTACCCTCCGCCCATCGTCCGCCCTCACTGTCACCAAAAAGCCCTCACAGTCTACCACCACCCCGTATCTTTGGAGCCAATCGACTCCCAATATAATGCCATACCCAGTAAATCCCAAAACAAAGCAATCACATACAAACATATATCCATGACTTGATAAGACCAAATTCCTGCAAATCATACTAAGGCTAGTCGAACCACCAATCGGGTTCGTCACAATCAATGGTCTATCGACTATCTCGGGTTCCAGTCCCAACCTATCTACCAGGTCACTAGATATGAAGGAACGGGAAGCCCCAGTATCAAACAAAACTCGAACTGCTACATCATAAATAGAAAGGATACCTTGAATAACAACATTCTTTCCTTTCTCCGCCGCAGTTGGGGCATTCGACGAAGAAGGAACAGCATCAATAGCATATGCTTTCACAATCTGCTTCTCCTTAAGAGGTTGCGGACACTTATCCTTATGATGTCCCACTTGACCACAGTTGTAGCACTTCCTTTCCGCTGGCTTGGCCCGACATTCTTTAGCATAATGGCCCTTCTTACCACAGCTGAAGCACTCAACATCCTTCTTGCTCTTTTTCTGGCCACCCATAGATTGGTCCTGCTTCCTCTTATTCTGAGAGTTATTCTTGCCTCCACCGCCTGCTTGCGGCTTTGGCCCTTCTGCAGATGCAGCCTCAGTCTTTGACTTGGGGTAAAGACTCTCTGATCTCAAAGCTTTCCCCACGATCGATTCAAAAGTCTCATCGATGTGGTTGATAAGCCTTTCCCCCAAGTATCCATCCAAACCAGTAATGAACTTCTCATTCTTCTTTTCAGGAGTATCGATAAGAGACAGTCCATACTTCGACAAAGTGTCAAACTCAGCAATATAATCAGAAACTGCCCTTCCGCTCTGCTTGAGTTCCAAGAACCTCTTAAACAATACTGACTTCTGGGCAGCTGGAATAAACCTCTCGCTAAAGCGAGCCTTGAACTGATCCCAAGTAACCTGATTTTCTGAAGTAGCTGTTCTAATGGCATTCCACCAATTCATCGCTCGCCCTTGCAGCTGACGAGACGCTAGCCTTCTCTTCATCGCATCCTCAAGACCTAAGTCATCGAAGATATGGTCACAGCTATCCATTCAGTCCTGAACATCCGTGGCCGACTCCGTTCCGTGGAACGGCTTTCCACCAAGATTAGTGTAATCTTTGCACAACTTGGCGAAATCGACCCTAGGCGCCTGCACTACTGGCCAACACCGACTCCGGGATTGGGAACTGCCCCTTGCACTTCTCTAAGCATGTCTCTCATGAGGTTAGTAAACATAGCCCTCATGTCAGCGGCATTCCCTTGGTTGGTCCCTCTACCAGCACCCCTCGTGTCTCGGCTCATCGTCAATCTGAAAAAGGGAAACGATTAACGACCCCATAGTGGTGCTAGTGCAGTGCGACTTCATTCTTATACTACTAATAGTATATACATACATAGCTTTTGAAAACCAAAGTAATCACAAATACGCGCTCTCATATACGTACTATCTCTCCCTATTATCTTTCCCTAGGTTAACTACGCAACCTAGAGCTCTGATACCAAGTGTGACGGCCCGCCCCGCACCAACCGACATCTACTCCAAAAGTGCGCTGTACACATGTCCAATTAGCACGGAACGGGTCGCCAAAAGGAAAAAGGAAGAAGGAAATGAACTAATCAAGAACCTGTAGAATGTCTAACAGCGCATAGAATAAAATATAATAATAATAACATACTTGACATAAAACAGGAGAGACAGTGCATAAGCTGAAAATCAGAACTAAACATCATAGCAGCGGAAATTCAGAATACAGTTTATTACAACTTTCAAACTGTCTCAAAGCAAAAGTAAGATAAATGAGGTACACTACTAATGCCCAAGTAGCGACCACCAACGACACAGGGAGAATGTGTATATATATATATCATACGTGGAAGCCTCCTGCCCGCCTCCGAATCAGCTACTCGCGCATCACCAGCTAACCTGTCTCTAGTCTGCTCGTGTGAGCACCCAGAGTAATAAGAGGAGACATAAAACTCTGGGTCAGACATAAAGCCTGGTATGAGCGATAAGCATCTAAAGTGAACAATAACAGGTAGACTAAAACATACCTGAATCTGGACCTGCAACCAAAGAGTTAGCACTACATACTGTACAACACTCTAAGGTACCATATCAAACAGTGTAAAGATACGGAGGTGGGGGAGGTGTGCATGTCATAATGATGGAAGACAATCAAGCATAGCATCCATCCTCACATCTCTCACTCAGTGCGTAAAGCATACGATATTCACCACTTCGATCACCCAACATTCCTTGCTACGATCACTTTGCCCCATAAAGTCATAAATGGCTTCACTGCACTGATAACGTAGCCACAAATCCTTCGCTATGTCCACTTTGCCCAATGGAGTCGCAAGAACCCCACTGCACTGGCTCATAGCCTTACCAATCCTTACTATGTCGACTCTGCCCCATGGAGTCACAAGAACCCCACTGCACTGGCTCATAGTCTTACTACGCATCACCTTGCCCCTCGGGTCGTAATGACCCTACTGCACTGATAACGTAGTCTTGCTACCATCACTTTGCCCCTCAGGTCATAATGACCCTACTGCACTGATAAGTAGCCCATCATTCCTTTTTAGTGGTGAATCGAAGTTATGAATGTCGACAACTCCTTAGCACACGTCCCGCAGCAAAGCCCAACTCATGAAGTGAACTCATTGGTTCCCAACTGATTCCGGGATCCTGAGCTCTAACTTCCATTTGGACTACCTTTGCATCTCGGGTTATTGGTCATCACCATCGAATCGGATCGTAGCCTTCAGATTCTTCATCGGATCGGATCGGCCTTGGTCATTCGGGTCGGGTCGCGCCTCCTGCGTCGGATCGGGTCGTGGTCCTCCATCTCATGGCTCCTCCTCCTGGTTCGGATCGGTGTCACCACTTCGGGTCGGATCGAGTTGCTTCATTCGGGTCGGGTCACGCCTTCTGATCGGGTCGGTTCGTCGCGCCCTAGTACCCATCGACTCGTGAGCTCCTCCTCCTGGTTCGGATCGGGAATACTCATTGGTTCGGGTCGTGCTTCTACTACCGGATCGTTCCACTTAGCTAAGTCGTGACTTGCTCCCTCAAACGGATCGTGACGGCCACGCTGGAACGGGTCGAGTCGCGCTCCCCTCCACCGATCCGATCCGGATTCTGGGTCATTTCCTGCATGCTTTCCTACGACTGTTTCTACGCCATTCGACGGCATTTTCGACCGATCTAACACTTATAAACATTCACAAAGCATACCATACAGTCATAGCAACATATAGTATCGATCCCAAACATCAAAACATAAATCATAGCATGTAAAATGGATCAAACATACCCAAAATCCCATATTTTCCCCTTAAGCATGTTTAGGTGAAACTAATGATATGATTAGCAAAACTTAACCAAATTCATATCAGAGGTCTAAAACATCATTCCGAATTTTATAAACATTTTTCCAAAAATTTATCATGCTTAAATTCGCTAATTAACACTAATCACCCCTAATTAGCCATAATTAGTGCAAAACTATGCAAATCACTCACCTTAGCCACAAAATAAACTAAGATCTGAAATAATTCTCTGATTTGATGTGAATCTCAATGTCAAACAGCAGCTCCTATGTTGCTATGGTGAAGATCTTCCTTGATTAGGGGTTGCTAATCCAAATCCTTGATCAAAAGATGATTTGGAGGTGATTTAGAGGTTGGAGGCCATTTTTAGGGATCCTTGGTGATAAGTGGAGGCTAGAAAACTGAAATGGAATGATTCTCCATCTCATTTCAGCCCTCCCATATCCCTAATCCCGAAATGGGTTATGGGTCTACTCACTTATCACCCGATTTGGCCCGGTTAAGCAGTTTTTCACCCTCCAACCCTTGTTTCAGCCATATCTCCCAAACGGTAAGTCCGTTTGGCTATTATGACCACTCTACGGAAAGGTAAACCATCAAACGAATCAAATGGAAGTGGTTTCAGGTCAAAATTCCTTTCCAATCAAAAGTTATGGTCGAAACAGTACCAACTAGGGGCAAAATGGTCATTTAAAAATCGACAAAAATCATGAACATGGGAAATGACTCTAATGGATGTTTCCCAAAGTTACATGACCATACGACTTCATACGGGAAAGAAATAAATATTCTACGATCCTCCGATGCGTAGAATGCGGGTCATTACAGAAAAGGAAGTGATTTCAAAATATAACGTTTTGAAAATATTATCATTTATATTTCGATGATCTGGAATATTCAATTTTGATTAGGAATTGAATATGAAGTTGAAATCGTTTTGAAAACGAATTTAAAACGATTTATAAAATACGTTTTAAATGGTAATCGACGAAATATATATAATATATATATTATGTTATATATATATATATATATATATATATATATATATATAATGGCCTGAATAGAACGCGCCGCGCTACGGCAGTTCGCGAATTTCGACCATTGACTTCGAATTGACGTTGCGGGAGATCCGTCCGTCGGATTCTCCTAAAATCGGAACCGTTGGGTTCGTATCGAAAAGAGCTTTCTAACGAATGTGAGAAATTAGAAATCTAATGGTTGGATTTGGAATTATGTCCAAATCAAATTTGGAAAAGGTCGCTGTAAGTGCAGTTCGATGACCGTTGATGGAAATCGACTGTACGGGCCTTGATAAAATTATTAAAAATAGTAATAATTTATGCAAAATCATAAGAAATGATTTGTGAAGAATTAGGATGAAAATTTCCATATTTGAAAAGATAAAAATAGATTTTAATCGAAGTGAACTAGTTTTGAACTAGAATAATAATTTATTTATTTTTAAATAAATAAATGGGATTTGAAATGGTTTTAAAGGTAACCAGAATTTCCAATAATTGAATCGGGATGGATTTGAATCGAAATTGTCTTTGGAATATTTCGATGTTGGATTCCGTGATTATACAGATATTTTTATGGAAATTTAAAAGATATATTTATATTGTTATTTCCAATACGATATTTGTTGGTCGTAGAATTTGGTATTTAATATAAGCCGATATATTTTCTATTCAGAGCCTTGTATTTAATATCAAATGTGATTTGGGTTTGTCGTGAATGGTGTCTTCATTAACACTGTTCTTAAACCCAGTTGAGAAAAAAAGATTAAATCTTTTTATTTAGATTTAATGAAGTGTACCAATTAAATGGTATTTAATTGGAATTGAATTGGAATTGATTTTTGGGTTTATCGTGAACGGTGTTTTAAATAACACTTGTTCTTTAACCCGATAATTGATGGAATGTGATTTTGGGTTTATAGTGATCCGTGTTTTAAATGACATTGGTTCTTTAACCCAGTTAAAGACAGGATATGATTTCCCAAGTTAAATAATCATTAATATTGATTTTTGGGAAGATTAAAACTAAGTGGAGTTTTAATGAATCTTTAATTAGATTGAAATAATCGAGAATGGAGTATCACCAGTTTTGCTCCAAGCGATAGTTAAATCTTTAATTAGATTTGAACGTGAAATAGTAATTGAATTTACCGATAACACTGTGGTGTTAGATATGAAGTATTACCAGTTTTACTTCATGGGATGAATAGGTTGGGATTGGGAAAGCAAAATAAATGATTACATCAGTGTGGTTCGCTAATCCCGACTAGTTTGAATTGATATTCAAAGGAAGATTAAAGAATAAATTTAAAGAATTTATCTTTGATAAAATTAATGGGAACCTTTCCCAAAGTATAAGAATATTTGAATAAAACAATATTCTGAATTGGAATGAGGCGTAGGTTGTGTTTGTGTAACATGTATTTATTATATACGCGAGTTATTCAAAAAGACCGGGTTTATCCCATTCGGAATAACTGATTCAACGTGGTGTCGAGGATGAAGACGGTGATCGAAGACCGGAGGTCTTCACATCGTTTGGGTGATTACTAATGATCTTGATTGGGCTGTACACCCAAGAGGAGGGAATAAGCTGGTGATCATCCAGACGTACTTGGAGATCGATGGATATGCGAGGTACAAGGTGCCTCCGGTTTCGTTCAGACCCAGAATGGACTTGTAAATGGACTGTGTGTCTGACATTGGATTTCATTCTGTGTGATTGATATTGGTTGCATGGATTGGTTTGCCTGTGTGGCATGCTAAGATGCAAATGATCAAGGCTTCTGTTGAAAAGCAAAGTCTTGTGGTAGATGATCAAAGCACGGCCTGTGTGGCATAGCTTTGTGTAGCGTTAATTCGCGAGCCTCACACCCTGGTGTGAACCAAAAACGGGAGAAGGACTTCAGGGAGGGCATGCGTTTCTTTCTAGTTAGAAGTGGTGTCAGTGCTTGAACTGGCTGACATTGCTTATGTGGATGATGGAATTCGAGGCGCCTCGGTTATATCGGTTTCGGTCGATGCATTCTGGTCGGCAGATGGACCAGACTTACACCCCATTGGGTAGGGAAACGCAGTGTTCAGGCATTTTAATCCACATCGGTGGACCGACCCTGACGATCCAAGGCTCACCTGTGTCTGGGTCCTGAGGCTCGGGCTAGAGAGTCTCGAATCGGTAGAGGACTATCTTTTGCCTCTGTTCATAGATGGAAATCCAATTTCCAAATACGTGACTTTGCAGTTTTGATTGTAGAGCCTAGTATGGCGACATAGTGGTATGGGGCACTTATGCCGTCTATGATTGATACTTATGATTGAAATTGTTTTGACACTATACACTTATAGTAATAATAAAACATGAAATTTAGCGTATCAAGCATTCTTTGGCTATTATAAGGTAAAAACCCTATCCTCCGGTTTGCGTTCCATTGTGTAATGGGACCTGGGTCTTATAATAGCTTCATTTTTTTATTTAGCATTGCGCTGTTGTTTTATGCATTGGTATTCTTGGTAGGAAACCCATTCCGTGTTATACGGCGTTGTCCCTTGATTTACCTAACTTTAAAATAAAGATTAATAACAGTTTTAGTTATCACACCAGTCACATGCCTGACCTGGAGTTTATTGTTTTAACCTAAACTCTGGGTGCCCTTATTTTCGACACGGGCAGCTAGTAGTTTTGGTTTTGCAGGTTTATATTCACAGGATCTTGGTTTACTGCTGGAATGATATCTGGAAAGCTCTATATCCGTGTATCTCTTTCAGTTGTGTATTATATTATTTTTCCGCTGCAGTAATGTATTGTAATCTCTGATATTTAGTGAATGTGTAATAGTGACTTATACTCTGTATATTCTTGTATTCTGATGGGATTGTTGTAATTAACAATGAAATGTTCTTCAGTTTCCGTTCTAATTTGTCGTGTTCTCAAAACGATCAGGGGTTTTAAACAGTCTTGGTCAGTTTAGCGATCGATTCGGATCGAGCGAAATTCCTTTTCGTTACATTTGGTATCAGAGCTTTGGTTTACAGAGCTCAGAGAACAAGACACATTAGAACCAAACGAAAGAATTCATCAGAGATTGGATTAGTAATATCCAATAAGAATGACTCATTAGAGATGGGATCAGTAGTATCCTAGAACGAGTGTGAAGAGTGTGTTTTTAAAATGAAAACAAATTTTGTTTTGAAAATTTAATTCAATTATTCGTATTTGAATATTTATTTATATTGATTTGGACTATCCAGTATATAAATATTTTGTGTATACGTCTGATCCACGGGTATTCAAAGATTTAATATACTGGGTAGATATAGAATCACACTCTAGTCGCCCGGGGATGACACTGATGATAGCAGCTGCATCATCAGTGGATATATGTTCGAGTGATGAAAGTGGGATTTCTATATGATTCCAATTGACTGGTGTGAGAACCAAAATTAGATAGGGCTTATTGTTGTGATTTGGCATCAAAAATGTGATTTTTGACTATATATCAAACTTATGAATTTGAAATGATAATCAACAAATTGATTGATGATTGTATTGTTTGATTATAGTTGTGATTAATTAGAATTTGAACCATTTAGCCAAATTGTATCAAATAGTGAATTGTATTGAAAATTAGTCGCATTTGCATGCATATACATGTACTTACATTAAATAGGTCATAACAAGGAGGCTAGAGCAGAAGAATAAAATTGTTTGCTCGACAAATAGGTACATGTTTACAAATTTATTGGGTTTGGATGATTTTATGAGCCGATTGCTAGCCGCTTGGCTTTCTCCTTTTCTTTTGGATTGAAGAAGGCCACGGGAGGCTATATGAAATATCCCGAAGTCCCCGGTGCAGGGAGGTTATGGCGAAATTTTTCGAAAATTTAGGGTGTTAGCCAAATTTTTGAAAAATTTGAAAAGTTCTTAGAAAATGAAAAGTTGAAGAACTTAAGCCGTAAAGAAAATAGTGAAAGTTGAGTTGATTTGTGAAACAACTTTCGGCTTCGTTCCTTTTCGGGGACGAAAAGTTTTAAGTGGGGGAGATTGTAATAACCCGGAAATCTGAGCCAATTTAACATTTTTATTTTGGCAATTTTAGTGAATTTTGATATTTAAAATGAATTATTTTAAATAATAACGAAGAGAAATTTATTTTGAATAGAATTAGAACGAATATATTTATTTGAATCGTCGTAAGAATATAAATATTTATTTTAAATTATAAAAGGAATTGAAAACGGCGTGGAAGTTCGAAAATTCGATTTCAAAGTTCAAATGAATGTATCGGGTGCAAAATAAATCGGATTTTAGCGAAACCAAAAATATTTGAATCTAATTGATAATATCTTTCCAACGAATCAGATAAATCAAAATTTCATAGCGGGGATAAAAAGTTACGTCCAGTTGAAATTTCAGAATAGTCGCTATGGAATTCTGGCCCTTAAAAATGGAAATTTTGCAAACGACCTCGGTTTTCGACGAAACTACTTTTGTTGGATCCGTGATGTCTAGTTATTGCTAGGTTTCAAAATTCATAATTTTTCGAATCAATATGTGAGTGTGGCAAAGGAAAACGCGTTTGACCAGTTTTAGTTGATTTTAATCGACTGGAAAATGGCCATTTTTCAAACGGTCTCAGAATACGATGAAATTAATTTTGTTAGAACCGTATCGTCAATATGTAGCTAGAAAATATTTTTTGGGAATTTTTAGAGTCCGTATATGGCCCCGGTAAATTGAAATGTGCGTTCAAATTCAATATATAGATTTATATTTTGATTTTGACGAAAATTGATCGTAACGATCGTATCAGCCTGCGATACCTATCCCATTGTGTTCGGAAAAGGGGTAATTAGTTATGGACGATAGGCGGTGGGTCTCGTTTAGAGGTCGAAATTAAAAGTTGCTTTTTGAAATTAAATAATTAAATTAAAAAAAAAAAAAATCAACCCTCCCTTGTATTCTCTCTCTCCTCAAACACCCTCCCCCCCCCCCCCCCCCCGCCATTCAGTTTGGATCAGAAAAAAAAGAGAATTAAAAAGAAAAAAAACCTAAGAACACCACGTCGATCGCGCCCCCCAGTGGTGGCAGCGCCGCCTCCACCTTCTTCTTCTCCCCTCCTCCTCCTCCGACATTCCCTCCGCCTTATCCCCTCCACCCTCTCGAACCTCCACGAATCGAAACCCGCGAGCACCACAGAAGACCGCGCCGACTGCTGCAACGCTCCCCAGCGCATCAGCCGCCTTGGCGCCACCACCAGCGAGCCCCGGCCGTGAGCAGCCGCGTCAGGACCCCCCCTCTCGTTGATGCTCCCTTCTCCTCCGATTCAAGGTGAATTTTATTTATTTAGCTTAAGTAAATTCTTGTGAATTAAATAAAATCAATTTCAAACTATATATGTAATAGCAAATGAAAAGTTCATATTTTTATATAGAAAAAGTTCATATTTTTATATGGAAAAAGTTCAGATTTTTATAAAGTAAAAAGGCGAGATTTTTATCGATACAAAGTTTAGATCTTTATTCATATGAAGTAAAGATTTTTAACACTATAAAGGTATGATTTTTAACGAAGTAAAAATATGATTTTTATATCATAGGAAGAGTAAAAATATGATTTTTATATATGTAGAGTAATAAAAATATATTTTTTATAATATTACTAGCGAGATAAAAGTAGAATTTTAATCTATATAGTAGTGGTATAAAAATAGAATTTTTATCTATATAGTAGGGTATAAAAATAGGATTTTTATCTATATAGTAGTGGTATAAAAATAGAATTTTTATCCATATAGTAGTGGTATAAAAATAGAATTTTTATCTATGTAATGGTACAAAAATAGAATTTTTATCTATATAATAGCGGTATAAAAATGTGATTTTTATATACATAGCAACAATATAAAAATGCGATTTTTATATATGTAGTGGCTACGGACAATGAAATTGATAAAAAGGTGAGCACGATGAAGATTTTCTACATAAGATGAGTCGTGGTATTGGATTAGCTAGACGGTGAGAACTCCTCACTTTTATTTTAATTTCTAGTTGAAATATATACTAGGATGCAGACGGTGCTTAGTAGCACCCGACACCCGTCGTCCACAGACCATGGATGACTTGTTTGTTTGATTGCTGTGTTGTGAAATTTGATTGTGTGATGTGGAATGAAATAAAATATTTTATAGTGGAAAATATTTTATAGTTAAAAATATGATTTGTAATGTGTATATAAAATAAATAGTAATAAACAAATCGGACGATTTGTTTATATACACTGATTTGACTGATATTGATTGCGACGATAAATTTTACACATTGCTCAACTGCACAAATAAAAATCTGTGTTTGTTGATTTGAAACCCCACACGGGTATTGGGATGAGATTTGACGTACACTAATCCCGATTGTTTAGTTGTATGTCAATCGATGGGTTGACAGACTGTGTAAGCGTTAATTATTTATATTTCGTGCTTATGCAGTTGTGTGGTGCACTCTGGATGATGGTTGATTATTTATCGTTGTTATTATATACATGTGTTGTATGGAAACCATATAAATAAAATTATATGGTAATTGATTGGGCCTCATTCCAATTTGGAGAATAGAAATTCATGTGTTGAATAGAAATATAAATTCATGTGTTTGATTGAAAAAAAATTCATGTGTTGAATTGAAAGAAAATTCATGTGTTGAATTGAAAGAAAATTCATTTGTTGAATTGAATAACGAAGTATTGAAATATATAAACCCGTGTTGGTTAGATATGTGCCATTTTGACGCGAATGATATTTATATCGATTATATTCGTTTTTGATATGAATATAGAAAAGGAAGTGATTTCAAAATATAATGTTTTGAAAATATTAACATTTATATATCGCTGATATGGATTCAATTTCGATTTGGGATTGAATACGAGGTTGAAATCGTTTTGAAAACGAATTTAAAACGATTTATAAAATACGTTTTAAATGGTAATCGACGAAATATATATATAATGGCCTGAATAGAATGTGCCGCGCTGCGGCAGTTCGTGAATTTTGACCATTGACTTCGAATTGACGTTGCGGGAGATCCGACCGTCGGATTCTACTAAAACCGGAACCATTGGGTTCGTATCGAAAAGAGCTTTCTAACGAATGTGAGAAATTAGAAATCTAATGCTTGGATATGGAATTATGTCCAAATCAAATTTTGGAAAAGGTCACTGTAAGTGCATTTCGATGACCGTTGACGGAAATCAACTGTACGGGCCTTGATAAAATTATTAAAAATAGTAATAATGTAACACCCCACTCCCGCTATGGTCACTCACTATAGGGAATGCCATGGCATCGGTGGAGTATTTTAGTGAATATAGAACAGAAAAATTACAACAAGACAGATATAAATAGTACTTGAAATTTTAAAACATCATCTCATAACAGCGGAAGTAAAACATGTCTGGTTACATCATAAAGTCAAGTACAATATCCATCAAATAAATTTATACATAATCCCATTCTCAACAATAGCCATGACAAAAGAAAAGATAACTGGATAACTGGAGCTTTACATCTACCCAAGCTCCTAAAGACTGGAACGGCAATCCGATCAAACTCCACTATTGCTAGGATCCACCGTAGAACCTGAGGGTTGGGAAAAAGATAAAAACAACGGGGTCAGACATAAGTCTGAGTGAGTCCTATAACTTTAACAATACAATCATTAAAGTAACCAGAGAAGACATAAGTTTGACATATGGTAATGTCTGGGGATGAATGGCTATACCAAGCAGTTTGGTAGACCTAGGATAAACTAAGATAACCGCAAAGACGCATCTACCCACCCAAGGGTAATTACTACACTGCACCACACCAGTCATTCCTACTTAAAGGTTGATCCCTCCAAGGACTTAGAAAATTTTCCCAGTGGTTTCGTGTACCCCTAGCTGACTACATAGGTGTCGTCTGCCCCTATCTCCACTAGGTGTACCCACCACTCCCAAGCGATCGGCTCCCTACCGTAGATACCCGTGCCGGCCCCATAGTGGGGTGTATCACTCCCCAAAGTGGCAACCCGATACAACAAGCGGTGCACGGCTTATATCTACAAGATGCAACAACGTCTTACCTACCAGCCCGGGTCCACACACGCATATGAAACCCGTTGGACTTGCGTTGCCACCGCTACCCCGTTTTGGCCTCTTATAGTCAAGCCCAGTACGCGTGTCCCGTCCTCGACATGGGTCGAGCCCAATAAGATACATATGGGTTACTGGTTGAAATGGGCCCCCACAAGCTACCCACCTAAGCTTGTCACTTATCTAGTGTATCCCACTTAACCCTTTAATCATGTTTAATTACATGTTTCCACTTGGTTAAGTATTCTAATCGTATTTTCTATTGCCACCCAAGGCAACCCACTAGATTTCCACATGCCACCCAAGGCAACCACTGAATTTCCACGTGCCACCCAAGGCACCCACTTAACCCCTCATGCCCCACTACATGCTTATCTGGTTAAGTGTTTCTTAATTAATTAAGAACGTAACCCTTGTAAAGACCTCTCACATTAGACCGTCTTTTATGGCAGCTGGATTTGCCGGTCGGTTCCGGGCAGCCTTACGCCATAACAGGGTCTAACCTCGTGTCTTTACACTTGTCACGTATTTAATTTATGCCTAAGACCTCTCACATTGGGCCAATCATTTGTAGCCGCTGGATTTGCCGGTCGGTTCCGGGCAGTCTTACGCTACAAAAGGGTCCAACCTCGTGTCTTAGTCGATTAATTACACCTAATTAATCACCCCCATAATTAATTATCCCTAATTAATTACACACTTTTCATAACATGGGTAGACCTAACTCAATAGGTAAATTCCCATGGGGTAGACCTAACTCAATAGGTAAATTCCCACTTATGTTAATTTATTTTTATGGTATGCTTAATCATACCCAATCATACTTTTATTGACATATTTATTCACCCCATCGTTACCCACATAAATCGTTCTCTTTCCATGACATAATAAAGGAAAGATCCATCACAAATATCATGGGTTTACCCAAATCTTTAGCATATATCTTTGTCATGGGTTAAGAGGATGTCAACTTGCATATATGAGCATATATTAACCCAACTACAATTTACCCAAACATGCATATCATCATACACATATCTTGCATAACATGTTGAACTTGCATATAAGCATTCTCATAACTTGCATAACATGTTAAACATGCATTTAAGCATACACCTAACTTGCATAAGCATTCACATACTTGCATAAGCATGCATAACTTGCATATCATGTTAAACTTGCATTTAAGCATACACATAACTTGCATAAGCATTCACATACTTGCATGAGCATTCACATACTTGCATAAGCATGCATAACTTGCATATCATGTTAAACTTGCATTTAAGCATATACATAACTTGCATATGAACTTCCATAACATCATACACATAGCATTACACACATAACTTGCATATGAACTTGCATAACTCACTTGTTTAAACATGCATAAACCCACTTATTAAATATGCATAAACCCACTTGTTAAACATGCATAATCCAACTTATTAAACATGCATAAAACCACTTATTACATATGCATAAACATAAGAAGACATAGAGTAGCATATCATTATAAATGATTCAAACTCTATAATCCGCATTCAAGACCATAAGTCTCATTACACCCAATCTACTTACTTTAACAATTGATGTTAAAGTGATAGAAACTCACCAAACCCAATATTAGCAAACTTATGAAGTGGAATTAGTTGCTAAATATGAAGAAGATAATGATTAGAGATTGATTAGCTTGCAACTTCCTTCATGAATTAGTGGAGGCTCCCTCTAAGATTTAATTTGGCGGCATGAGGCCATCATCTCTATTTTTAGTAAGGATTAGGGGGGTTTAGGGTGTATTTATAGATTAGGTGAGTGTTTTAGGCCCTTAGATTAACCCTAGATTAGATTAGGACCCTTAGATTTCGGAAATCTCTAGAACCAGCCCTCCAAGCCAGCCTAAAGCCCAACCTGGTGCACCCAGGTTCACTGGACGCCACGCCCCTGTCGACAGGCAAGTCGACACCCCTGTCGACAGGCCTGTCGACAGCCCTGTCGACATGGTCAGGGCGGGATTTTTCCCGCCTGACCCCACTTGTTCCAATTTAAAATCTGAAATTTAAATTCTTAAATCTGTTTTTAGTTTTGAATTTTCTGCAAACTTCATCGGGCCATAACTGGGCCATACGGACTCCGATTTTCGAAAACTCGGACTCTATTTTGCGTATTTTTCCGAGACGAACGCAATGACGCAGCCCGTTTCCCCCAATTCTCACGTCTGAGATTATTTATTCTGTAATTAGTGAATTTTAGCATTAACCCAAAATACGGGGTGTTACATTCTCCCCTCCTTAAAGGATTTCGTCCCCGAAATCTCTAAGCTAAGGAGAATGCATATCCTACCATCCAAACAACCATCTACTCAATCCATCAAACACGGGCATCCATTGTCCTTAGAACAATTTCTAATGATGTATGAGCATATGCAAAGAGTGTGTGTATGTGTTCCCTATCTAATGTATGAACATATGCAAACCATGATAGTGCCATGCATCCATTATGTATGCGAGAGAACCCTATCGACACATACAATTCTATATGAGTGCACAATCATTCACCAAAATGCATCATCCATATGATAACACAATCATTAGACATCCATAAATATAGCTTCCTACACACAATTTTATGCAATATGCAATATGAAGTGATTGAGCCGATCTAGTGCCTAGAGTGTGTGTATATGCATCCACGAGCAACCACTAGCAACCACTTGCATCCACTTGCATCCACTTGCATCTATCAACCATAACATGTCTCAAACACATGTTTCAACCATAGGTTTACCCTATCTAAAGGTCAAAGGTACTAATGAGAGGACATACTAAAGATAAGATAAGTACTAGACAAACGATAAAGGAGAAGCTAAAAGACTTACCCTCAAAAAGGAACGGGTACAATGAACGCATCTTTACTTCCGTTTCCCAAGTTGCGTTGCCCTCGTCTTCTCCCCATTGCACTTTGACTAGATGAACCTCTCGATTCCTCAATTTCCTAGTCTCTGACCCAAGGATGCGGGTAGGATCTCGTCGAATAGTCGCATCACGCTCTACTTCCACTTCTTTAAACAAGCTCGGCTCTACCACCTCTGCGGTCTCATGTAAGCACTTCCTCAAATGAGATACGTGGAATACATCATGTACACCACTAAGTCTGTCGGGCAACTCCACTCTATATGCCATCCGTCCAACCCTTTCCTTAATAGGAAACGGCCCTACGAACCTTGGTGCTAACTTCCCAACAGATCCAAAGCGAACCACATTTCTCAACGGAGATATTTTGACGAAAACCATGTCCCCAACTTCAAACTCAAGATCCGTCCTTCTCTTGTCCGCATAAGATTTTTGCCAATCCTGCGCTGCTTTCATCCTTCTTCGAATCAAGTCAATTTTCTCAGAAGTCTCCCTAATCATATCAGGCCCAAGCAAGATCTTATCCGTAGATTCCCACCAACATGTAGGTGATCGACAAGGCCTTCCATAGAGAGCTTCGAAAGGAGCCATACTAATACTGGACTGAAAGCTGTTATTATATGCGAACTCCACCAATGGAAGATGCTCTTCCCATGTACCTCCAAAATCTAAGATACAAAGCCTCAAAAGGTCTTCTAGGACACGATTCACCCTCTCAGTCTGGCCGTCCGTCTGAGGATGATATGAAGTGCTCAAACACAATTGAGTTCCCACTGCTTCCTGTAAACTTCTCCAGAACTCACTAGTGAAGATAGGGTCTCGATCACTCACTATGCTAGAGGGTACCCCATGCAATCGAACTATCTCTCGAAGATATACTGAAGCTAGCCATGGGGCAGTCCTCTTGCTCTTCACAGGTATGAAATGGGCGCTCTTAGTAAGTCTGTCTACCACCACCCAAATTCCTGTATTACCCTTTCTCGATCTGGGTAACCCGTCAATAAAATCCATCGAGACGCTATCCCACTTCCATTGCGGAACTTCTAATGGATGAAGCAACCCACCAGGTTTCTTTTGCTCCGCTTTCACCTGTTGACATACCAAGCATCGAGCTACATATTCGGCCACATCTTTCTTCATACCGGCCCAGAAGAAAACCCTCTTCATATCTTGGTACATCTTGTCCCCACCGGGATGAATGGTCATCCTAGAACGGTGTGCATCATCAAGAATAACCTTCCTCAACCCTTCCTCTTGCGGTACACAAAGTCTACCGTCTCTACGCAAGCACCCCCTATCGTCTAGGGTGTACCTACTCAAATGGCTGGACGACTCCCCCCTTATGAGCTTCTCTATCAACTCAACCAACTGTGGGTCGTCCCTCTGGGCTTCCCCAATCCGCACCAGAAGAGTAGGTCGGACCTCCAAGGATGCTAGCAAACCGGGTATATAATCAATGGAAGGTCTGAAATCAAACATCGAGATAAATTCCAAGCTTCGTCGTTCCACGAACAATGGACTCAATGACAACCTCTTTCTACTCAAGGCGTCTGCCACCACGTTACCCTTGCCAGGGGTATACGCTATCTCGAAATCATAGGATGCTAAGAACTCCATCCACCTTTGCTGTCTTAAGTTTAAATCCTTTTGAGAGAATAAGTACTTCAATGATTTATGGTCAGTGAACAACTCGAATCTCTCACCAAGAAGATAATGGCGCCAAATCTTAAGCGCAAAAACAATAGCAGCCAACTCTAAATCATGGGTAGGGTAATTTTTCTCATGTGGCCTTAACTGCCTTCCACCATAGGCTATTACCCTTCCCTCTTGCATTAAGACTGCGCCAAGTCCTGTCCCACAAGCATCGGTATAGACAACAAATGGCTTGCTCCCATCTGGCAACACTAAAACTGGAGCAGTGGTTAAAGCTCTCTTTAACCGTCGGAACGCATCATCACAATCTACGTCCCATGTGAAAACAGGATTCTTCTTCGTTAAGCGGGTTAATGGGGCTGATATCTTCGCGAAGTCTTTAATAAACTTCCTATAATAACCCGCCAAACCCAAGAAACTTCTTACTTCGGTAGCACTTCTAGGAACCTTCCAATCTTGGACTGATACTACCTTCGCGGGATCCACAGCTATCCCCTCCTTGGAGACCACGTGCCCCAAGAACCGCACTTCCCTCCTCCAGAAGTGACATTTAGAGAATTTAGCCTTAAGGCTATGCGCTCGAAGAGTCTTCAATACCTCCCCAAGATGTAAGGCATGCTCTTCTTCACTCTTAGAAAATACTAAGATATCATCCACAAAGACCACCACGAATTTATTAAGGAACTCCCTGAACACCCTACTCATCAAATCAACAAAGTATGCAGGGGCGTTCGTCAACCCAAATGGCATCACCAGCCACTCATAGAAACCATCCGGAGTCCTAAAGGCAGTCTTGTCTATGCTATCCTCAGCCACCCTCAACTGATGAAACCCCGTGGCTAAGTCCAATTGAGAAAATACTGAAGCGCCAACCAACTGATCGAAAAGATCATCAATTCTCGGCAATGGGTGTCTATTCTTCTTTGTGAGCTTGTTGAGTTCTCTATAGTCTACACAAAGTCTGAGGGACCCATCCGCCTTCGTAGCAAAAACTACTGGAGCACCCCACTCCGATATACTTCGTCTTATGAACCCCTTCTCAAGCAACTCCCCTACTTGCTTATGGAGTTCCCTCCTCTCACGAGGAGCCATGTGGCGCACTGGTAAAGATACAGGTTTAGCATTATCCACCAGATATATTCGGAAGTCAATCTCCCGCTTCGGAGGTAAGCCCTTCACCTCCTCAAACACATCCGGATATTCCCGGACCACTCTAACAGATTGCAAACTCTCGACCGAAGCGTCAAGCGATTCAAGATAACTTAGCATAACAGAATCCCTGGGATTACAAGAAATCTCGAGAGTGTTACCCAAGCGGGTCATGAGCCTAACAACTCTCCTTTCGCAATCAAGAACGGCACCATTACTGGATAACCAGTCCATGCCCAAAATCAACCCATAGCCCGTGAAGCCCAACACAAAAGCATCACATCTAAACTCAATGCTAAGTATAGAAATCTTCAAACCCAAACATATCATGGACAAATAAGTGGAGCCCCCAATTGGGTTTGAAACAACCAAGGGATCATCTACCAGACTGGTGTCTAAGTGCAGTGACTCAACTAATGATGATGAGATAAAAGAATGCGATGCGCCTGAATCAAACAATGTACGGACAGGATGATCAAATAGAAAAACCAGACTTTCCACGGAAATAGTTCTACCTCTCTCCTGAATCGGTGGAACCGCGAGAGCCTGTACTTGCCCCCTAGCCTGACTCGGTGCCATAAGAGCTTGCACCTGTCCTCCTGAGGTAGACCCCGTCCTTTGCCCCTTCTTGGGACAGTCTTTCACTAGATGCCCTGCTTCGCCACAGTGGAAGCAGCCAGTCTTCTTCTTTTTGCGACAATCCTTGCTTAGGTGGCCAGGTGTCCCACAATTGAAACACTTCTTCTTTTTGCCCTTGCCACCGTTGCCTTTCCCACCTTTGTTTTGCTGTTGTTGCTGAGGTCTCTTTTGATCTCCCTTCTTCTCGGGTGCCTGACTAGCATTGGGACCCTTCCCTTCTTCATGCATGAGTGCCATGTCAACTAGCTTCTCGAAGGTGGCCCCCATAGGGATATGAGTCATAGCCAACCCATGCATCGGTTCATTCAAGCCTTTCACGAACCTCAAAGCCTTCTTCTCCGGTGTATTCACCATGTCTAGGCCAAACCTTGCCAATTGATTAAACTTGTTAACATATTCCTTCACCGAGAGATTTCCTTGCTTAAGAGTCAAGAATCTTTCCATATACAAGTTTTCCTCCGCCCTTGAGAGAAACTTTGCCACAAATCTTTGCCTAAAATCCGCCCAAGAGTCAACGGGGCGTTCTCCATTAGTGACCTCCCACCAGAATGAGGCCTCTCCCTTCATTAACCAAGCAGCTAACTTGACTTTCTTTCCTTCTTCCATCTCAAAGATATCTATCAACTCTTCCACCTCCTTAAGCCAATCTCTAGCCTCCACAAAAGTTTCAGATCCTTGAAAAGGTTTCCCTCCCATAGCTTTAAACTCCTTGCAAGTCTTAGCAAAAGTATCTGTGCGAGGAGGAGGGGGAGGAGGAAGATCGGGTGCTACGGTTGGTGGAGGAACATTTGCTGGACCCGCAGTGGTGGCCCTAGCCTCCATCAATCTCCTATACCATACTGGTACCGTCACACCCTCCGGAAAGTTAAGATCCTCAGCCATGCTGAAACGAAAAAGGAAAGATTCAAAACGGAGAATTCGAAGGATATAGATATGGCTATTGGGGATTATGCTTTTCTTTCAAAAACTTTTCTCTTTAAAGACATGTTTTTGAAAATATTTCTTCCAAAAATGTTTTTAGAAAAATAGTTTTCTAAAAATTTTATCTGTTCCGGTAACCTTTGCTCTGATACCACGTGTAACACCCCACTCCCGCTATGGTCACTCACTATAGGGAATGCCATGGCATCGGTGGAGTATTTTAGTGAATATAGAACAGAAAAATTACAACAAGACAGATATAAATAGTACTTGAAATTTTAAAACATCATCTCATAACAGCGGAAGTAAAACATGTCTGGTTACATCATAAAGTCAAGTACAATATCCATCAAATAAATTTATACATAATCCCATTCTCAACAATAGCCATGACAAAAGAAAAGATAACTGGATAACTGGAGCTTTACATCTACCCAAGCTCCTAAAGACTGGAACGGAAATCCGATCAAACTCCACTATTGCTAGGATCCACCGTAGAACCTGAGGGTTGGGAAAAAGATAAAAACAACGGGGTCAGACATAAGTCTGAGTGAGTCCTATAACTTTAACAATACAATCATTAAAGTAACCAGAGAAGACATAAGTTTGACATATGGTAATGTCTGGGGATGAATGGCTATACCAAGCAGTTTGGTAGACCTAGGATAAACTAAGATAACCGCAAAGACGCATCTACCCACCCAAGGGTAATTACTACACTGCACCACACCAGTCATTCCTACTTAAAGGTTGATCCCTCCAAGGACTTAGAAAATTTTCCCAGTGGTTTCGTGTACCCCTAGCTGACTACATAGGTGTCGTTTGCCCCTATCTCCACTAGGTGTACCCACCACTCCCAAGCGATCGGCTCCCTACCGTAGATACCCGTGCCGGCCCCACAGTGGGGTGTATCACTCCCCAAAGTGGCAACCCGATACAACAAGCGGTGCACGGCTTATATCTACACGATGCAACAACATCTTACCTACCAGCCCGGGTCCACACACGCATATGAAACCCGTTGGACTTGCGTTGCCACCGCTACCCCGTTTTGGCCTCTTATAGTCAAGCCCAGTACGCGTGTCCCGTCCTCGACATGGGTCGAGCCCAATAAGATACATATGGGTTACTGGTTGAAATGGGCCCCCACAAGCTACCCACCTAAGATTGTCACTTATCTAGTGTATCCCACTTAACCCTTTAATCATATTTAATTACATGTTTCCACTTGGTTAAGTATTCTAATCGTATTTTCTATTGCCATCCAAGGCAACCCACTAGATTTCCACATGCCACCCAAGGCAACCACTGAATTTCCACGTGCCACCCAAGGCACCCACTTAACCCCTCATGCCCCACTACATGCTTATCTGGTTAAGTGTTTCTTAATTAATTAAGAACGTAACCCTTGTAAAGACCTCTCACATTAGACCGTCTTTTATGGCAGCTGGATTTGCCGGTCGGTTCCGGGCAGCCTTACGCCATAACAGGGTCTAACCTCGTGTCTTTACACTTGTCACGTATTTAATTTATGCCTAAGACCTCTCACATTGGGCCAATCATTTGTAGCCGCTGGATTTGCCGGTCGGTTCCGGGCAGTCTTACGCTACAAAAGGGTCCAACCTCGTGTCTTAGTCGATTAATTACACCTAATTAATCACCCCCATAATTAATTATCCCTAATTAATTACACACTTTTCATAACATGGGTAGACCTAACTCAATAGGTAAATTCCCATGGGGTAGACCTAACTCAATAGGTAAATTCCCACTTATGTTAATTTATTTTTATGGTATGCTTAATCATACCCAATCATACTTTTATTAACATATTTATTCACCCCATCGTTACCCACGTAAATCGTTCTCTTTCCATGACATAATAAAGGAAAGATCCATCACAAATATCATGGGTTTACCCAAATCTTTAGCATATATCTTTGTCATGGGTTAAGAGGATGTCAACTTGCATATATGAGCATATATTAACCCAACTACAATTTACCCAAACATGCATATCATCATACACATATCTTGCATAACATGTTGAACTTGCATATAAGCATTCTCATAACTTGCATAACATGTTAAACATGCATTTAAGCATACACCTAACTTGCATAAGCATTCACATACTTGCATAAGCATGCATAACTTGCATATCATGTTAAACTTGCATTTAAGCATACACATAACTTGCATAAGCATTCACATACTTGCATGAGCATTCACATACTTGCATAAGCATGCATAACTTGCATATCATGTTAAACTTGCATTTAAGCATATACATAACTTGCATATGAACTTCCATAACATCATACACATAGCATTACACACAGAACTTGCATATGAACTTGCATAACTCACTTGTTTAAACATGCATAAACCCACTTATTAAATATGCATAAACCCACTTGTTAAACATGCATAATCCAACTTATTAAACATGCATAAAACCACTTATTACATATGCATAAACATAAGAAGACATAGAGTAGCATATCATTATAAATGATTCAAACTCTATAATCCGCATTCAAGACCATAAGTCTCATTACACCCAATCTACTTACTTTAACAATTGATGTTAAAGTGATAGAAACTCACCAAACCCAATATTAGCAAACTTATGAAGTGGAATTAGTTGCTAAATATGAAGAAGATAATGATTAGAGATTGATTAGCTTGCAACTTCCTTCATGAATTAGTGGAGGCTCCCTCTAAGATTTAATTTGGCGGCATGAGGCCATCATCTCTATTTTTAGTAAGGATTAGGGGGGTTTAGGGTGTATTTTTAGATTAGGTGAGTGTTTTAGGCCCTTAGATTAACCCTAGATTAGATTAGGACCCTTAGATTTCGAAAATCTCTAGAACCAGCCCTCCAAGCCAGCCTAAAGCCCAACCTGGTGCACCCAGGTTCACTGGACGCCACGCCCCTGTCGACAGGCAAGTCGACACCCCTGTCGACAGGCCTGTCGACAGCCCTGTCGACATGGTCAGGGCGGGATTTTTCCCGCCTGACCCCACTTGTTCCAATTTAAAATCTGAAATTTAAATTCTTAAATCTGTTTTTAGTTTTGAATTTTCTGCAAACTTCATCGGGCCATAACTGGGCCATACGGACTCCGATTTTCGAAAACTCGGACTCTATTTTGCGTATTTTTCCGAGACGAACGCAATGACGCAGCCCGTTTCCCCCAATTCTCACGTCTGAGATTATTTATTCTGTAATTAGTGAATTTTAGCATTAACCCAAAATACGGGGTGTTACAAATAATTTGTGTAAAATCATAAGAAATGATTTGTGAAGAATTAGGATGAAAATTTCCATATTTGAAAAGATAAAAATAGATTTTTATCGAAGTGAACTAGTTTTGAACTAGAATAATAATTTATTTGTTTTTAAATAAATAAATGGGATTTGAAATGGTTTTAAAGGTAACCAGAATTTCCAATAATTGAATCGGGATGGATTTGAATCGAAATTGTCTTTGGAATATTTTGATGTTGGATTTCGTGATTATACAGATATTGTTATGAAAATTTGAAATATAAATTTATATCGTTATTTCCAATGCGATATTTGTTGGTTGTAGAATTTGGTATTTAATATAAGCCGATATATTTTCTATTCAAAGCCTTGTATTTAATATCAAATGTGATTTGGGTTTGTCGTGAATGGTGTCTTCATTAACACTATTCTTAAACCCAGTTGAGAAAAAAAGATTAAATCTTTTTATTTAGATTTAATGAAGTGTACCAATTAAATGGTATTTAATTGGAATTGAATTGGAATTGATTTTTGGGTTTATCGTGAATGGTGTTTTAAATAACACTTGTTCCTTAACCCGATAATTAATGGAATGTGATTTTGGGTTTATAGTGAACCGTGTTTTAAATGACATTGGTTCTTTAACCCAGTTAAAGACAGGATATGATTTCCCAAGTTAAATAATCATTAATATTGATTTTTGGGAAGATTAAAACTAAGTGGAGTTTTAATGAATCTTTAATTAGATTGAAATTATCGAGAATGGAGTATCACCAGTTTTGCTCCAGGCGATAGTTAAATCTTTAATTAGATTTGATCATGAAATGGTAATTGAATTTACCGATAATACCGTGGTGTCAAATATGAAGTATTACCAGTTTTACTTCATGGGATGAATAGGTTGGGATTGGGAAAGCAAAATAAATGATTACTTCGGTATGGTTCGCTAATCCCGACTAGTTTGAATTGATACTCAAAGGAAGATTAAAGAATAAATTTAAAGAATTTATCTTTGATAAAAATTAATGGGAACCTTTCTCAAAGTATAAGAATATTTGAATAAAAGAATATTCTGAATTGGAATGATGCGTAGGTTGTGTTTGTGTAACACGTATTTATTATATACGCGAGTTATTCAGAAAGACCGGGTTTATCCCATTCTGAATAACTGATTCGACATGGTGTCGAGGATGAAGATGGTGGTCGAAGACCAGAGTTCTTCACATCGTTTGGGTGATCACTGATGATCTTGATTGGGCTATACACCCAAGAGGAGGGAATCAGTTGGTGATCGTCCAAACGTACTTGGAGATCGATGGATATGCGAGGTACAAGGTGCCTTTGGTTTCATTCAGACCTAGAACGGACTTGTAAATGGACTGTATGTCTGACATTGGATTTCATTATATGTGTTTGATATCGGCTGCATGGAGTGGTTTTCCTGTGCGGCATGCTAAGATGCAAATGATCAAGGCTTCTGTTGAAAAGCAGAGTCTTGTGGTAGATGATTAAAGCACGGCCTGTGTGGCATAGCTTTGTGTAGCGTTAATTCGCGAGCCTCACACTTCGGTGTGAACCAAAAACGGGAGAGGGACTTAAGGGAGGGCATGCGTTTCATTCTAGTTAGAAGTGGTGTCAGTACTTGAACTGGCTGACATTGCTTATGTGGATGATGGAATTTGAGGCGCCTCGGTTATATCGGTTTCAGCCGATGCATTCTGGTCGGCAGACGGACCAGACTTACACCCCATAGGGTGGGGAAACGCAGTGTTCAGGCATTTTAATCCACATCGGTGGACCGGCCCTTACGATCCAAGGGCTCACCTGTGTCTGGGTCCTAAGGCTCGGACTAGAGAGTCTCGAATCGGTAGAGGACTATCTTTTGCCTCGGTTCATAGATGGAAATCCAATTTCCAAATACGTGACTTTGCAGTTTTGATTGTAGAGCCTAGTATGGCGACATAGTGGTATGGGGCACTTATGCCGTCTATGATTGATACTTATGATTGAAATTGTTTTGACACTATACACTTATAGTAATAATAAAACATGAAATTTAGCGTATCAAGCATTCTTTGGCTATTATAAGGTAAAAACCCTATCCTCCGGTTTGCGTTGCATTGTGTAATGGGACCTGGGTCTTATAATAGCTTCATTTTTTATTTAGCATTGCGCTGTTGTTTTATGCACTGGTATTCTTGGGAGGAAACCCATTCCGTGTTATACGGCGTGGTCCCTTGATTTACCTAACTTTAAAATAAAGATTAATAACTGTTTTAGTTCTCACAACAGTCACATGACTGACCTGGAGTTTATTGTTTTAACCTAAACTTTGGGTGCCCTTATTTTCGACACGGGCAGCTAGTAGTTTTGGTTTTGTAAATTTATATTCACAGGATCCTGGTTTACAGCTGGAATGATATCCGGAAAGCTCTATATCCGTATATCTCTTTCAGTTGTGTATTATATTATTTTTCCGCTGCAGTAATGTATTGTAATCTCCGATATTTAGTGAATGTGTAATAGTGACTTATACTCTGTATATTCTTGTATTCTGATGGAATTGTTGTAATTAACAATGAAATGTTCTTCAGTTTGCATTCTGATTTGTCGTGTTCTCAAAACGATCAGGGGTTTCGAACGGTCTTGGTCGGTTTAGCGATCGATTCGGATCGAGCGAAATTCCTTTTCGTTAC